>OU426979.1:45812087-46544587 GCA_911387785.2 Aelia acuminata
TTTCTTCTTCAGGGTTTGACCATGTAACAGGTTTTTCCACTGCCAAGCTTTTACCCATCTTGCTGTGGGCTTCTTCAGGGCCAATACAAGAATGATACTGGGCCAATACCAGATCCTCATTCTTGTATTGGCCCTGAAGAAGCCCACAGCAAGATGGTTGAAGGCTTGGCAGTGGAAAAACCTGTTACATGGTCAAACACTGAAGAAGAAATGCACACAATGGTTTCAGACCATGGAAGCCTGAAACAACATTTCTTATAATTTGTCTTATAATGAGCCACTTCCCTTGAAATGAAACTCCACTGGTAAAGCTAAGGTTCAAATTAATACATTCGTTAAAATAAAAGGTGAAAAAAATATAGATGAAAAAAAAAAATCAATAGAATAAGATATGTTTGAAGAAAGTTTTAGTATGATCTTTAAGAAAAAAAAATCCTTTTTTTATCGAGGTAGATAGTTGACAGTAGAAGTTTAATGGTTGAAGTAAATGGTTGGGGGTGTGTTCAAATAAAAAAAACTTTACCTTTATTATTTAAATATTTTAATTACGAATACAAAAGTTCTATTCATATTCTTTGGTTCTGTAATTATTAATTAATTTTTAAATATATACACTTTTTCTTCATTTTCCTCGATAGCTATCTTATTTCGAACTAAATACAAAAACATCGATGAAAGCCGGTAAAGTAGTAGGGCTAGAAATAAGAAAAAACAAAATATATGGTTAGCTTTAGAATCGGTGACGATTTTGGCGATATTAAAGTAGAAGAGGAAGTGTTTGAAGCCATTGAGAAAATTAGATATTTAGAATCTACTATAACTAGAAAAAAATGAAATTAAAGAGGAAATTAAGGCAAGGTTAAAGGCGGGAAATTCTTGTTATTTTTCGGTTACAAAATTACTTAGCTCACGCCTTCTGTCTCGAAATTTAAAAATTAGGAGTTGTGTAGGGAGCGGATTGGTGGTGTTGGCATTGGGCCTTCGGGTTCGTAAAGCCTTTATTCTATTATGTTCTCTGCTATCTTATTTGATACTTAGCCCTGATGAAGACCTGAATCTCGGATCGAAACTTCGGCCTAAATTGCACAAATTGTGTTGTTTTACCTTTGACCCCATCATCTGCGTCCCCAACCATTTTCATCACACGTCTACTTTAATTGACTTCGATAAGGCCATTTTTAATGTTATAATTGAAACACCTTGTGGGAGTTCCTATTGTATAATTATTTAAATACTTAAATTATTCCTCTTATCAATACTTGAATAAATTCTTATTAATTAAGATTTTTTATTATGATCTAAAAAAAATCAATTTTAAGTGAAGCCATTGTACCCCGGATAATTGGGGTTCCACTCCATTCGTTCACACACAATTATTTCAAATTTTCAAACAATTATTTCGAAGTTCGAACATGATAATCGTGTTTTTTGCTTTTTTTTTTTTTTTTAAATAACTGTGTGCAAGTTTATATTGTAACGTAAAACAAAATCATTTGAGTATTGAAAAGAGTTCTAGACTTTATGTTGAAACAGTTACATCACCGTAGGGGTACAGTCATCTGGATCTTCTTGAATGTTCGTTCCGGGACTTATAATATAAGAAGCAATGGACTTAGCAATAAGGGCTTGACCTGTACGTCTAAGCATATGATTACTTTTGTGTCACTATGTATTCACTAGTAGTCACTTTTTGTAACTATTTACAAATGTTGCTTGTCTGACGTTGTGAATAATATTTTTCTTCCAATTAAAATTATTGAAACTCACATTAGTGTTACATTATAATATTTATGTTTCTTAAAACTTTTAGTAAAGTAGTAAAACCATTTGATTGAGAAAATACACAGCAATAAATCTATATTAGGGAAAATTGCCTGGGAACATGTCTTTTCGGAAATGGGCCGTTTGAGGTCAAACAGGGGAAGAAGAATGTGTGCTGGCGAGGGTTCTCCTCAAAGTGGCTTCATTTGTACCCGCCAAGATTTCAATCACGGGGCCCCTTCTAGGTGTCACACGGCCTCTCTGACGTCACGCGCCTCCGCCAATATCCCAGGGGATTTCTTCCTCTTAGATTAATCGTCTCTGTGGAGGAAGTTAACAGAAATAAAGTCTCCGATATCCAGGGCTAAGTCCTCAGGCTTATCAAGCTCTGAGGCCGAGGGAGGTTATTAAATCGATAAGCGGAGAGAGCGGAGGAGGTTCTCATAAGCCCATCCTGGGTTCTCTGTAGTGGGACAAGAGGGTATATTGTTTGGAGGGAAGGTTGGATAACCCTTTCTTCACAATGGCCTCCTATACAATACCTGCTCCCCTCTCAGCATCTAGGTAAATGGCAACATTGACTCTCATAAACAAAACTATTCTATTTGACCTCAGTTTATGAGGAATTGATATGCGATTGTATTATTACTCTGGAACACAATCGAGAAACAATCCTATTTTAAATGACTTACGTACTAACCTTCAATTATAAATTATTAAACGTATAAAATCAAGTAAAAATATTTAGAACATTTTTTGAAGTTGACATGAAGAAGTATTTTTTGTACCAGCCGATCAAAAAAGCTGACCGACAACAAGTAAAGTTAGTTATCTAACTTCAATCAGTTAAATAATCTTGGTTGACTCTCAAGTCGTCTATTTTAGTATAAATTACTTGCAGAACTTAATAATCGTTTAAGTAATACAACTCGTAGGCATAAACAAATAAATTGCATGTGACCAGTTATTATAACTAGAATTTTAAATTTTATTTGTACACTGTGAATTTTGTTTCCTATTATTTTATTATTATTGTAACTTTTTGGATTAGGTTTCTACAATTAGGGTTTTTTGCCTTCCTTGAGATTACATTTAATTTTTTTTTATCATATTACATATTAAAAAAAAAAAAAAGAAGATATGGCTTTCAAATAATCTATCTTCCTTCCTCTCTACAATTTTAGAATACTAATCCTAGTGTCCGAGCCGGATAAGCCGATGTGATGTAGATCTAAGAAGAGACATGGAGATGGCCTCTTTTTAATTTAGCCTCGTCCTCTTTGTCACGTGGTAAATTTATAAAACTCTCCCCCCCCCACCGCAACATTCACCCCCTCCCTCCCTCAACCGCAGCTCTCATCGCTCGCCCTTAATGAAAAGAGAAAACATTTAATCAACGGCCCTTTTTCTCTCCGTCTCAGAGGTGTAAAATGAACCCGATTTGCATCCGCCCTTTTTGGTGAGGGATCCCTATTGTTTATTTATTTAAACAAAACCATGTCAGAGAATAAGATTGCAGAACAAATATGATGTCTTAAACCGTGAAGTTTTACCCTACACTTTTTGACAACTCGTTTCACACTAGGTCTCTCAGATCGACTACTTAAAATTCCCTTTTTTGAACATTTTCCATTTTTATTATATTTCAGTTTTAAACTGGTTTATAAGGTAAATAAATAAATATAAGGTAAATATATTTCATAATAATATTTTTTATTTAAAATGATAGGTATACAATGCAATAATCACAAATATTTCTACATATTTGGAGGGAAATAGGAAATAAATTCTGTTTTTTTTTTTGTTTTTTTTTTAAATGATATGAATTTGATTGGTTAGTGATATTAAAAAAGTATGTGTTATTTTAAATAAAAGAAAATGCCTCAATAAAGTGTCAGATTTCGAACTTTAGGAATTGGGGATTTTCCTACGACACCACTCTTAACAAATGACGAGTGTGTCTGTTGAGGACCAATTCATTATTTTATTTTACATTTATAATTTTGTTAACGTCCCTTTATGCTAATATGGCTAAACTTACGATGCTATAGTGCTACTCATAAATTTTGCCTATCCAGGTATAATTATGATAGGGAACATTAACGGCTACCTGAAATTGTTGCTTGGAACCGCCATTTTAAGTCCCCTCCGAAGGACGGCATAGCAATGATATTTTGCTACCTTTAAAAAAATCATAGAGCAACGACCCCGTGACCTTGGGCATAAGAAGTCCGCTATGCTACCCACTATAACATAGGTGACCCCTAGTATTAGTTGAATTCAAACGTTCAATGGTGACTGCTATGATATAAAAAGTTAAAATTATAACGTTTTTTTATTGAATTTTACAAATTATTATATTTATGCTGTGCTTAGAGCTACCATTGACATGCATATTATAAAGGAAATAAAAATCTATAAATTAGGGCCCCTAAACATGAGCTGTGGTGCTGAGCACCCATTATTAGTACCTGTGCTTATAGAGGATTGAGCTGCCTTGAATTAAATTCATAAGAGTTGAACTTATCAATTAAATCTAAGAATATCGTTGTAATGTAACGTTTCCAAACGCAATAATATTTTTTTAGGTCCATTTAATTTCCCTTTGAATTCCAGGTCCGTATAGATAGGAGATTTTGTGTCCGGACGAATTCTTGAAGCCTAAAACTGAGGTCTAGCAATTTTTCATAAAGTGGTGGTTTTCATAAAGTCATAAAGTGGTGCCTGATAGAGATTATCTGCCTTTGTCTTCGTGTCCATCATACCTAAAAAATAAAAAATAAAATTTCTTATAGGGAGTATTTTGATACTGAACGATGAAATCGGCATAAGATAATTTAAAATGTAAAAAAAAAAAAAACACAATCAACGATGGTCTCTAAACGTACAATATTTAAAAACAAAAAAAAAAGAATAATTTACATTAGGTTTTGTAAAGATTTATCTTTGTAATTAATTATTAAATGTTACTTGAAATTCTCGGGTGAAATATGTTTTTTAATTGAGTTAACGAAATGAAACTTGTTTTTTTTTCAGGCCAACATGTTGGGGATGAGAGGGTAAAAAACAAACCCCTCTGGCCTCACTTTGAGATATTCGCTTGGTATTTAACATTCATTACGTGTCAAAGTGGGCACCGAAGCACAGAGGAGGAAAAAATTAAGCATCCCCTGGGACATGAATTAAATTTACATTTTATAAAGTCTCTTTATTATAATATGAATTATTCAAATTGTGTTGGGGGACTCACTTAGCCACCCCCCCCCCCACCCTAGGCCCGCGCTCCAGTATGGGCTGATTAAGCTGTATTGAATGGATTACCCAAGCGGCTACTTGTCTCTTTCAGTTTTCGTTCGAAATTTTTAAAGAAAAATAGGGAAATTGAAACTGAATAGAAAATCGGGAGAGAGAAATCATTCTAATTCATTGAATGGGTTTTGAGCATTGATATTTAAATGTTTTCGAATGAGTTGGTGGTGATTTATGCAAATGAGGGTTCTATATAAGTCGATTCCATTCGTTAACCAATAGATTAACCTGAATACATAATGAATACGAACATTTCATTAACAGAGATTTTGCGTGAGGTCATCTGAATGGTTCCAGGGTAACCAAATCCATCTAAAATAGTACGTATAATAAAAAATTTTTCATTATTTTTATCAGGCCACTTGCGATCGTATGAAATAGTCCAAAACGTCCTTTTGAGGAAGAACAATGAAAGGGGTTCTGGATGATGAAAAGGTTTTATTGGTCAGTGGAACCAGAATGCATATTTTTATTTTCCCCTTTTTTCTACTCTCGGTCTTGATGACAATTTTTTCGGAGGCCTCTGGTCAAAAAATATTAGTCACGTATTTTGTCGCTCACGCCAAAGGGCCGTATTAGACTAGAAAAATAATGAAGTAACGTTATTGCTTTATTGTTAATAAAGTAACATTAACATTATTAATAAAGTAACATTAACATAAAAATAATTAAGTAACATTATTTTTCTTTAAAAGACTTAAAAATTAAAAAATTAAATTTTTGGGACAGGATTCATGTCGATATCATTTTTTCTTTTAATCGCATAAAATTTTTATAATATCATTTTTTCGCTTAAAAACCACATTCTCAAGAACGGCAAAATACTTGTCAAATATTTCTAGATTGGGAAAAAAAATTCATTAAGAAACGTGAGAGACTGGCCATTTCTTTCCCTTGTTTGACTTGATGAACCGAAAAAAGCATTTTTTACTATGTAATCAGATTTGGCGGGAATTTATGAATTACTTTTTATTTATTTAGTTATTCATATTTTGTCATTTGCGCCTGCGCTGGAGCATATCTAGCAAATTCGTGGCTAATGCAAAGTTTATCTTCGATTTACTTGATTTAAAAAATGTACTGGAGCATATCCCTCGGCCATTGTCTTTTTGATTTTTGTTAGACGGGTAACTGGGAGGAAGAAAGAGAAGAAACAAGTGGGTTCGGATGGTTATGAGTTGAACAGTGAAACGTAGTGTATTTGTCGTGAATGTATAATTTTACTGTTGGAATGTCCTTGTCTTTGTGTATTGTGTTGTTAGAAATGTACCATAGAGCGTTTACATTTTTTGTGTGATTTGAATTAATTTATGTGTACTTGTTTAGCGGAACCCCAAAGTTCTGCTCCGTAGGTCCAAATAGGTTTTGGTACCGTGTTGTATATCAGTCTTTTGATTCGTAAGTTAAGTGTTGATCTGTAGTCTAGGAGGAGTGACAGCTGTTTATATCGTCTGGTCAGTTCTTGTCTTTTTAGCTTTGTATGTATGTTCCAAGTGAGTCTTTGGTCCAAGTATAGTCCTAAGTAACGTACATAGTTTTAGATGGCACAGAAGTATTAATTATTTTTATTGGAGGACATGTTGGCTTCCTAAGTGACAAACTTATATGGTATGAATTACTGAAATGAAAATTCTCATTTTTATTAAATTTATTCAGGATTTTATTACTGGGTTAATATATAACATCACTTGATAGGTAGTGTAGTATGTGAGATCTTTGGTTACTCCGGTTTTTTTTTTTCAATTATCAATTAACTTATTATTTGACCAATAGAATATTTTTATACTTCTTTTTTTCGTTTTTTTTTTTATTTTATGAATCCAGTATGACGATTTAGGATATTTTTTCCTTTCAATATTTATCGTCTTGTTAATCAACTCATTCTGTGCATTTTTTTCATTAGCGGGAGAAGTAATCATTCCCTTTAATGTTCATTTTTATTTGGACCCTAAAAGAGGAGTGAGACATTTAAGACAGGCGATGAGACAGTACTGTACTCCGAGCAACTCGCTCCGCTAAATATTAATTTACTTTTCCTTTACAACCAACTCTCCCTTAATAAAGTCGTTTCCGGTAAATTATCCAGTTGGGGGTCGCGGTAAAAGTCTTGACATAACTCCATTCACCTCCCCGCGACAACTTCACGCTCAAACTTTCAACTCATTCCGCCCCTCAACTCTTTTTTATGCATTAAATGATGTTTTTTCAAACTTTTTATGCCCTTTCAACGTGCAAATATGCTATGGCAATCGCTATTATTTCTTGTAAAATTTCGTTATTTTCTCTTTCACCTTCCCCTTCGTTGTTTTTGGTTTAATTATATTTTGAATTATATATAAACCATCAGGTATTCGCTAAACGCTAAACCAAGGGGGGGGGGGCTCTTGGAGCCAATTAATATTTATCCACCCTGATTTGCACCTAAATTATTAAAAAAAAAAATTAAAAAATTATTAGTTGTAAGGAAAACATTCAAGATTAATATAAACGTGAATTGAATTTTTTTTTGTAGCATTTTTTATCCAGAAGAAATAGTTGAGTGAAAAAAAAAAACCGCTTTTGGGCTCGCGATCAAATCATTAAACTATAACTTTATAAAGGCATTGATAATAAATTTTAAACAATTTGAGATTTTTCTCTTTAGTGTACCTGAAAAACAATTTTTTTAAGTGTGAATTAGTTAAATACCTTATATATCATGAATGATCAATTTTAGAAAACATGGAAATGACATTTCTAATTATCTAGACAAATTGCTTTCATTTCCCTCTATAACTTTTCTTTTACATCCACAGTATCGATTTTTGATATATAAATATTTAGTAAAATTACTAGATATTGATTCTGACCCTAAGCTTATTATTATTATTAACGATGAAGTTTAAATATTATATTGTCAAAATTATGATAGGGTGATTCATAGTCAGGATTTTCTGTTAAAAAAAAAATTCTTTTGAAAAGCCAACGTTTCGATCCCACTTGTGGATCTTCATCAAGGCTAAATGAAGACAAATATGTGAGTATCTATGTAGGAAGATGACAGTTAAATGAATACTTTATAAAACTGATAATTATATAAGATGATAAGCATTATACATAATTAAATTCAATAAGTAGCTGGTTAGCAAGATAAAATAAAATCTGATATTATCTAACATAGATACTCATATATTGGTCTTCTTTTAGCCCTGATGAAGATCCAAAAGCGGGATCGAAACGTTGGCTTTTCAAAATAAAAATATTTTTAACTGAAAATCCTGACTTAATCAGTAATCCTGACACTTTATCATAAAGAATAACAGTTGACTATTTCTCACCTTTAACCTAGACAAAATTATGATTAATTATGGTTGTTATTTAGCTGGTATAAAAAAATAATCTGATCTGGACATTTTAAAACCTTGTTCTACTATCTTGGATTCTTGTTGTTAATGAAATATTTATTGCTTATATTCCTTATACAGACATTATTTATAATCGAAGGTATACAATTCGGTGTAGATTATTTTTCAAGTTACATAAAATTCCTTTCGTTATTAGAAACTTGTTAATCTAAATCATCCATTATGAATCAAACCTACTGGAAGATATTCAGTTGTTCCCCCTGTTACAACTTCTGACAAGTGGAATCACAGCACCATGAGAGATGGATGGAAACAAGCAGGTGGTGCTGAGAAAGTTTTTCCTTACTAACAACTCCGCTCATCTCCTGCAATATGGTTCATTTCATTTGTTACTTTAATATCTTACATCCATCTAAGCCAAATCTGTACAAAGTTTCTTATAAGACATCTATATTTATGATAGCAGCGGGACGAATCAAATGGGCGTGTAAAATTGCGAAAATTAGTAGTGAACGAATTCCAAAAAGATTAAGATTCGCGGTTCCGAATGGAGAACGTCCGATGGGTAGGCCGAGACGGAGATGGGAGGATTGCGTTAAGGCAGATTTTTCGAAGTTGGGTTTGGATGGCGTTCGGTGGATAGAGGTGCGAGTTGTAATAATAATAGGCCTCCATTATTATTATTATTATTATTATTAGGTAAACAGTGGCAAATAAATAATCACTATTATTCAAACTTTAAGCTGTTTTCTTTCTTAGATATCATACCGTGCTTTTTCATATATCGTAACTCATGTTCATGATGATGTTATAACAAAGAAAAATCTTGAACGGAAATGAATTGGCACTTAATTTCAAGTTTATTTTTTTATAATAATAATAATAATTTGTAGTAATAATATATTTATGACACCTTAATTGAAACAAATACAAATAAAATGCATGGACATATTGTTTGTTTTAAAAATATAGATGGACTTCTGTTCGACAGAAGAATGACTTGGGGCCCACATGTCAAAATGAAAAAAAAAAGCTTGAACTTTTTCCAAAATCTTCTAAATTGAGTAGTAGACAAAAACTGAATACGATTCTGAACAAAAACTGAGCGATTTTACGGAGTAACTTATTTTCAAAAGTCTTTAGCCGTTGTTCATCGCTCAATGTAACTATATATTACAGAAATGTTACTTACTTTGTAAAATGAAACCTACTTATTTAAACACATTTGGACATACGCCTCACAGATTTTCGACTCAGCTAAAAAGACACAAAAATCACAAATTTTTTGCAATCCAAAATTTTAAGACTAATTACGGACGCTCCCAGGTACGTAAGTAACCAAACTCTACATACAGACTTACAACAACCGACTACCCAACATCCCATACGAACGCTTTACTCACGATTTTTCGTTAAATTGGAAGGTCATAACAATAGATTAAATCACGGCATGGCCACGGTTGACTTGGCCGTTAGAAGGCGGCTAAAAAGAAGCTGGATGAGAGACCTCCTCTAAGGAATTAGTGTCAAGCCCGGAAAGAGGTCCTGCTGAGTACATTCGTTCCTTCATGCAGCCATAGAATTCGCTGATTGTCGCAGACAGCTGACAGGTGCGAATCAACGTTTGAAGACAAAAAAAACATACAGTCGAAAAAAATTATGTTTATACATATTTAGAGCATATTAACAACCGTTATAGGAAATTTCATACCAAGCACCTTCTACTTGTGATAGCAGGATTCGAGGAGATCCCAGTTTCGATTGTATAGAGTACCTTTATTTCAAAAGTCTTCAGCCGTTCTTCATCGCTCAATGGAACTGTATATTTACAGAAATGTTACTTACTTTTGAAAATGCACCAAAATATCGTTACCTAAAACGGGAAAGGGCGTAACCCTCAATTTATAAATTTTACAGGAAGAATAAATAAAAGTTTTCTTATCAAGATTGGTGTTGAGTTACTGATACTGAAAACAATTGAACAATTGGCCTTGTATATAAAATCCTTTGATTACAAATTTTTATAAAATGGTTTAAATTGAAAACTTTTCTATTTAAAATTCTGTTTGGGGGTTACACATTTTTTTTTTAAATTCTTTATTTTCGGATCATTATGAGGCTTTCAATGTTTTACCTACGCTGTTCTGAAATCTTAAACAAACCATTTTAATCTAAAAGAGAAATTGGGAGGGTTGTAGCCTTTTCTTTAATTGTTTTCCCCTTCGAATAAGCTGTTCATTGCTCTATTACTGTATTTTTTTTTTTTCTTTTTTTTTTCTAGCCGGTGAGAATAAAATTATGAAGAGTAATTATATGCGGCATAAGGATAATGTACACAAATATTTTAACTTTTTAAATTTCTTTAATGAGAAACATACAAAATGGCTCACTTCATTGCTACGGAATTCCGATTAAGGATTCCTTTTTTGTTTCAGTGACATCAGGTGGGAAACGTTCCTAATAGGCCTTAGTTTATTTTTTATTTTAATATCTCATATATAAACATTTTCATCTTAAGATCTGGTATTGAAAGATTATTTTTATTAGAGATGGCTATAATTAAGAAGAAGGGAAGCTAAAAAAGTGGCGGGGTACAGAGGCTATTTATTGGCTTAGGATGAAGAAGTGGGAGGGGGAGGCCGCTGGGTTGGGGCCAAGGCTTCCATTTTGGGCCAATGCCAGTTCCAATTGATTTTATATTATAAATCCTCGATTTACAACCCAATTCTTATGGCATGCCGATAAGATTTGCTGTGCATAGGCTCATAAAAAATAAACTGCGTAACGATATGCATGTATATACATCATCTATAGTACTGTATACTATCTATATTGTATAGTACACACTTGTCTATTGTATAGTACGCTCTATACAAGAACATATTAACGAATTACTATTGATTATAGTATGAATTTATGAGTGTTTCTAAGGAGAGTTCATAAGGTAAACGTTGCTCTTGTTTGCATTTAGTATTTGAACATTTCTGGACCAAATTTTCATTTTTAAATAAAGAATTATTTGTCATTTCCACTATTAGGTGCACTCATGTCACCATCACTCTAGTAGTTCCAAAGCATGTGTCAAAAAAAAAGTGACTTATTAGATATAAATATATGCGAGGGGCGTGATGTGAGGAATGCACATCTTCCTCTTGAAGCCGATGGATTACAAAATGGTGGCTGGCCTTGTAAATACGAAATTTAAGTACTTTTTCAATTTTTATTTTTCGTTATACCATTTATAACTCAAATACTATGGATGGAATGCTTGCTTTAACTAAAAGTAGGTAAGGCGTTTTGCTAAAATCAATCGTCAAAGATTGGAATTCTTTTTTAAATTTTGCCAGGATGCCAGGCTAAATTTTGCCTCATGTCCCAAAGGCTTCTCCAAAAGAAAATTATTACAGATAAATATGGTGGTGCTAGATCAAATAATGCATAAAACGAGCTTTACAATTGTAAAATTAGCTCACTCATTTGAGAAATACAAATAAAAAAGTTGAAACTATTCGCAGCGCTTACTTCCTCCTAACACTGTTATTTTTAAAATAAAATTTCTTTTCAGTCGGAAATCCTACACCTTCCATTTGCTCAAATTTAAGAACAATTTGGCTAATTAACTAGCTTTCTAAATAGTTAGTTCAAACTAATATTTCTTAATGTCCCATTATATTCTAGGATTATATGAAAAACTTTTTAGACCGCTAACGGTCTCTTAAAAGATTTATTTAATAACTTTTATATCACTAGGCCATGGGAAAACTTTGCTTAATGTTAATGCTCCCCTATCTTAAGGAGAATAGAGTTTTCAATGTGCTGCATCGTTTTCTTGCTATAAGAAAAAAAACTGGACTGAAAATTTCTTTTTCACAAAGCCAGCCATTTCTTATTTAAGATTGTTGTGTTTTTTTTGTTCAGCTAACCTTTTTTGAGAATGCATCTACTTTTCTATGTTTATTTTATATTTTGATTATTCATATTAAATGTTGTCGAGTTAGATTGATTACGTTCTTTTTATAGACCTAACGTTGTAATTTATACCATGCCAAAATGTGGGCAATATAAATGATCTAAAGAAATGATATATATGTATATATATATATATATATATATATATATATATATATATATATATATATATATATATATATATATAATTGCTTTAAAATACAATAATAATTAATTTAAAATAAATTTATATTAAATATTTTGTATACAATTAATTAATACTAAATTCCATCGTAAAGAGAATGGAGTTATAAAAATTTGATGTAAAATATTACAGAATTAATTAGAAGCAAATGGCTGTTAAATAAATTCTGAAACCTGAGCGCAGAAGAGGAATGAGACAAAGCAATTATAGTCTCGTGCACTTAAGAAAATTAAATTGAGAAAAACAAGATGTCGTTCCAACAAAAGCATGCTTAATAAAACCTCAAAAAGGAGAAAATTCTAATAATTTAATTGGAGTATTTCATAAAAAATATCATGCCAAGAACCAATTATCCGATGTTATTGTTAATAGCGATTGTAATTACTTAATGTTTAAACATGTTTTCCAGACTAAAGTATCATTATTCTCTACTAAAGAAAATCTAAGAAAAACAATCATATATCGATAGAACATCTTGCTTTGAGTTATTTATTTATTTTATTTTTTTTATTCATGTGATTTTTCAACTCTCTTTGTGGCTTTCAGCAATTGTAATTTTAAAATATAACTTGAATATTTTATGCTTGTAGAAAAATATCACTTTATTCCGGACTTAAACAGATTCCCTCTTAATTCACGGGTGGGGCTTGGGATAGAAAAAACAGTAAATCAAAATATTAAATGATAAACAGTAAAAAAAAAAATTAATAAGCTGTAAATTAATCGGCAATGCACCAATGCATTGTATGCCTGCAAATAATCGACCTATAAGCAGTAGAACATATTCATAAATATTAATAATAAAAGTAATACAGTAATATTATAAAAATTGTTACTGAGTCAGACTGGCTGTTAGTTCGGTATGAAATGAAATATTGCACTCAACTACGCTACGTTGAATCCCTACAGCCTCAATTTCCCGTCAGTAGTAAACCCCCAATTTCCGCGAATAGAAACCATTTTCAATGGTGCGTAATTTCCATCTCCTTTTTGGTTAAATGTCTGTGATATTATATTTATTCTAATCTTTATATTAAGGACTCATGGGTGTGTGTCTGTTAGTGTATGTGTGAGTGAGTTTTTTTATCTGTGAGTGTATCTATGGATAACATTTATATTTAATAAAAATTATTATGCCAACCGAAATAAATTTTTAACCTGTGACAGATCGAAATATGTTTTATCAGCTAAGGACACATTTATTACATATGTTATACATATAATTACATATAACGTTATATAGGATAAAATTATTACACGCCAGATTTAATTTTCATCTTAATTTTAAAGTTTATTATTTTCTTCTTAAAAATGTGTCATATGGAACGAATACTTCGAAATCCGGTAGCCTTTCGCGTGTCGGATTGTTTAAAAATTGATTCCATGGATGACGTGTGTATATCATATTAACAGTACATTTAGTATAGTATCGTTTTGATATTTTATTAGTATAAATTATCTCATAGTTTTAATTTTATTTTTAATTTTTGAGCATGATTTTACTAAGTAAACAAAAGGTGTAGTCGACCAGTTAGATATCTCAAAATTATGTTGCAATTATCTGGGATACTTAAAACTTCTATGAAAAATACTTGAGTCCGTTTTATATTTGAAATTTGGTTATTTTCTTATCAGTAACAAAACATTAAATGATACGACTTACACATCTTTATTTCCAACGTTCATCTAGAGTGTGAAAAAATGTTTTTCTTTGCCTATACCTTCTTCTCATATTCATACGAAGGACGAAGAAGTATCAATGATCATGTGATCATAAAAGTGACTGAATGTTATAATAATATCATGAAATCATAAAATTTAAACATTGATTGAAATTAAATTGTCCTCAATACGGAGTTTGCCTTCGAAACGTCTGTTAGAAAAGAGAAAGAGAGAAAATACCAGAAGAAAAATAGTTCACAGCATAGATATATATATACTTAAGTATATGGAGGCAGAAAAAAGTGACTTTAAGTTTATTTTCTTTCATTCTAAATATCAACCTGGTTTTCGACTTTCAAGTTGTCAATTTTGTTTAATATTTTGCCATTTTATGATCTTGATATTATAAAACTGTAGATATAGAAAAAAATGTCGGTTTAGTTGTACTAACTATGTATCAAGAATGGCTTGGCCGATTTTTATGATCTTCGATTTGTTGAAATTTTCTTTTACTGCCCAAGTAGCTGAATAAATATCAAAACTTCAGTAAAATGTGAGACAGAAAAAGGTTTTTTTTTTTTTTTTTTTTTTTTTTTTTTTATACTTATTTATCCGATTTCAATTAATTTCGACACACTGGTTTTTAACAAACATATTTATTTGATTTTTTTTTTTAATGTGACTTAAACTTCTTATACTATGTAGTCCACATATATAAACTAATTATATTTGAAAGTGAATTAAGGAGGAATGTATAATTGATTTTGGCTGTTTATCAGCCAACCCATCTAATGATGGTATATGACATATTAACCCTATGTCAACAAACCGCTTGGGATCGGGGCTTTAATGGTCACTTGTATATTCAGCTTGATATCAACTTCAGAGGAAACTCACGGTAACCTTTCATGTTGATCCATTCGGACCTCCTGTTTTCACCGGTTAAATTCGTAACAAAAAATAAAAGGTTTCATTTATTAATCATAGTTTGTCAAAGAATTTTTGTATAGAAACAATAATAATAAAATTAAAATCCCTATGAAATGTGATTTTTTTATTAGATGATATTATAAATTATGAATAGTTCACTCGTTACGATTTGTAAGTTATTAATATTTTCAAATGCTTCTAGAATTTATTATAACCTAAAAGGATGTTTTAAATTAAGATTACTCTCTCCGCATCTGTCTTATTTTATGTAAAAGAAAATATTTGAATTCCCTTACCGATAATAGAGTGGTTCCGAATGATATGCATCTGATTTTGTGTCTTTATATTATTTTTAAACGTTGATATTTAATAATCCCTTTGCCGATTGGAAAACGTCTGAGGGTTGGACTGAGGCGAAGATAGGAGGATTATCTGAGGGCTGATCTTGTGCAGTTGGGATTCGACCCCAATTCGACCCAATCGTTGAATGGAGTGTGAGGAGAGCCTTTGGAGGTGTTGGTTTCGAGCCTCCTGATTGGCTAGACCATTATTATCACGAGGACATAGTATTGTCTTTATTTAGAATTTAAACATGTACTTTTTATGTTCAAAGACATAAGTCATAAGAAGTTTGCCAAAAGACTTCTTTCAGTTCAGGTATATTCACTTAAACAGTACCTGTAATACTAAACTGCTGTGTGGGCCTCCATCAAGGCGTTGAGAACATATCAGAGCTTTTATTTTATTTATTTGTTTGCATAATATGGTTTTATTAATATAATTTTTTTTTTACTTCATTAGTATATCCGCGCCTGTCAACAATATATCGACAATTAGCTAATATTATATTTATTTATTATCATTTTAGAGAGCTGTTCTAAAGTTTTATGTTAAAGAAGTATAGTATATTCTCAACAAGGCCAATCCATTTTACTCCTAATAGCATTCGACTATATTTCAATCACTATTAAAACAAAGATATTGGTCTAAGCTATTTGGCTGACCTTTTACTAATTTATTTTTAATCTTTAACGATCGATTCATGCTTTTCAGTAATAGAAACTATAATAGATTGGCATTATATTCAGTGTCGGATCAAGCAACTTCCTGAGGGAATATTATTTTTTTTTTTTTCTCTATCACTGAATTTCATCCTTTAAATGCTTGAAAATAATAGATTTATTAATTTATTTCTATAAAATATAGTAATTATACTATATAGGTATATTAATACCTATATATGTATATTATTTAGTAATAATTTCGTACAAAGTTTTCCTACCCTCTCAGCACACCATTAGCCCCTTACTCGAATATGCAGGTGATATATGTGACTTTTTAAAAAAAATAATGATTTGCTTTTGTGAGTAGTTTAATTTTTCTTTAATTCCTATAAATCAAAGATTTTATATGCTTGAATATTATACCTAATTTGATTTTATTATTACCAATTCTGTATCTTTTTTAGGGTTTTTTTTTTTTTTTTTTGTTACGGGAAGATAAAATCGACTAGTTGACTACATAGTTTCTGAAACGATGGGCAGCAACACATTGTTTATTTTCCCAACATACCCAACATAATGTGAGTCAATCCACTATTTTTATTATTTTAATAATTAAATGATTTATTTGTATTTTGTTAGTCAACTTATACACACGATTACGTACCTGATATCTTAAATCATTTCCGAATATTTATTATTCAAGTTTTATTTAATCGAGTTATTAAATTGTCAGTTATTTAATTACTTCATAAATATTTAATCAGACATTCATTTGTACTTTGAAAATTAGAAACGAATCTTATAGCTCCACGTCAAGCCCTCTGTTTAAGTCGTTCAATTACGTCAATTGAACTTACTTGAATCATCAAGTACTAGTCGTTCAATACAATTTGATAATTTATTTGTTCGACTAGACTTTTCATACATAATTGGTGCCTTTACAATCGCAGACTTTTGATAGACTGAGGTCCACGATGTTTATAAAATAATATTGCTCCTCCATCTTAGTTCCTCGGTAGCCGATATGGTCTGCCTGAGACAAGAGAGTGTGACGGAAGGCCCTGACTGCACATTGTGCACTATGACAATGCATTTTGCATAATGCACTGGCTGTTGCACCACCACCACCACCAAACGTGGTGCATCCTCCTATTTCCTACCAGCCATAAACCCCGCCTCCGTAACGGCTGAATATCCAATGAACGGCTCCCATACGCGTCCACCACACTTACTGCTTCCGAGATAAAGTGCTTCATATCTCGGGCTTAAAATTTCATGTTCGCTGAGAAAATTTCAACGGTATTAAGAAAAACATAAGAGTTGAAACTCGTAAAAAAAATTCCGGTTATTCTCACACCTATATTTTCTATTATTGTTTTATTTAGCTCCGGGATAAATCAGTATAAATTTAAAATCAACCAGTTTTAAAAAAAAAGTTGTTAAATTTAAAATTATTTGGTGTTATTGATGGAGTTATTTAAAAAAAAAATAGGGCTTTTTATTTAAATTATTTGACCTATAAAGCTGAACTAGTCATATTTTTCATTATTGTATTTCTTTGATATAATATTTGACCAAATACAATATTTTTCAATGTAACTACGAATAAAAATGTATATTTTTTTAATTTTTGAAAAACGTCTATTTTTTATTATGTAATATTTTATTCTAAGGTGTGGTGGCTAAACGTATTCCAAAGTTCAAAATGAAGAAACAATTGATTCACAAGATAAATATGTTACCGAGAATAAGTTGATTTTTTATCACTTGTTGAAACGTTTTCGCTGTTTAAATAATATGAAATAATTTTAAATTTATGTTACATTATTACTCACTGACCATATTTGTTATTATCCATCACAGCTTTCATCGTCGGAATTCACGGATTCAAATTATGTTAAATATAAGCACAGGAGAAATTATAGCAACTAATCTTAGTTCCATCTTACTTTTATGAAAGTCAGATGATTATTTTTATGATTAAAAGCACATAAAATGTTATATAAAATTAATAGTTGCTTGGCCATTATTATTTTATTAATTTGTTAAACATACTAATTCAGTTTACCTTTTAAGAAATAACGTTAAACATTAATCCATTTGGAAATTAGTGGCTGATTAAACCACAATTAGTGAATAATTCATTATTCCGCATTTTAATTAAATCTTGTTGCTTAATAAGTACGAGAGTGATTAGGAAAAAACTCCGGAATCGGAATTTGTAACGTGTCAACACGGAAAGTTAATTTCGATTCGAACTAATCCAAAGCTCATTACCTATTTAACTTGGGTTTCTCCACCCACCAACACACCTTGATTTTTATAATTATTTTAAACTATTCGGTTTCTGTCACCTATTTTATAAATTGTTGGAATGATGAAAAATTATCGCTAAGAGATAGATTTATAAGATCTTCAGGTATTTTTACTGACAACTAATATAATTGGATTGCCTAATATGATCCATTGTTTTATATTGCCTTTATATAGGGAAAATCACATATATGAATGCAGCCAACAATAATACTGTAACGTCAAACAAAATAAAAACATATGATTTTGAATCGTTTTATACTTACTATTGGAACGAGCTAAAAGCTGGAACAAACTGTCATAGCACGTTTGGAACCTGTTCAAATATTTGTGTTGTTGTGATTCGCGTGGATTAAAAACTGTTATTTTTCTTTGAATAAAATTTTTTAACCCACATAAGTTTTACAGTATAATAAATTGAAGGATAATTGCTTCGAATGGAAATTCTTACTTTATCGGACATTTTATGATTTTTAATTTTAATATATTTATTTTTTCAAACGGATAAAGATAATTAAAAACATAAGACAAAATATATGATAAGCTACAGAAATTACGGTAATATTGGTGTAATGGGGAATATTTTTGAACACAGAGAAGTTTTCCTATATACTTAGGAGCTATAATAATTAGAAAAAAACGAAACCGAAGAGAAAATCAAAGCTAGATTAAGAGCTCACGTCTTCTTTCACAAAACTAACATTCTTCCTAAGGTCCCTTATCCCCCCCTTAGTTACGGCTGATGCAGAATATTTGGACCGAAGAGGAAAAAAATCAGCCACAGAAAAACCAAACTTTTACATAGCACCGAACAAAGTGAACTGTACCCGGCAAAGTTAATTGAGATGATGGAAGAGAAACGATACAAAATGGTCGTGTACAAATCTAAACGTAGTAGTGAAAGAATCTTAAAAAGATTAACAATCGGTGAAAAATGGAAAATGTCTGAGGGATAGGCCGAGAAGGAGATGGGAGGATTGTATTAAAAGACAGATCTTTCGAAGTTGGGTTAGGACGGCAGCCGGGAGGAGTTGTTTAGTGGTCGCTGGTGCGCATGGTGATGTCGGCATTGGAAATCCGGGTTCGTTAAGCCCTTATCATTACTAATATTAAAGATCAAGTGTTGTGTCATAGTCGAAATGAGTTTTAGTGTATAACTTCAGTAATCAACTTTTAATGAGAAAAATTCATAGAATATTATTACTGTATCAAAACTTAATGCGAACCTACTCAGGGGGTTTTACTGGCAGATAAGGAAACGGCCAGAGAAGATTAATAGCTGTAATGGAAATTAACCTCAAGCTTTCCTCAAACAAAGTAACGGAAAATAGAGCTCTCCTCCCTTACTTCAACCCCAAGAGCAACCTTACTTCTTTAATACCACCTTCTCTTACTATCAAAGCTAAATTAGTCAGAAAATCTCTTCTTCTTAAGCTTTATTAATTGCATCAAAAGCTGTTTGTCTTTCTAACATCATATAAGCAATCAAGCTATTACTGTATTTTCCCCAAACGTTTTAAAGTTAAAATTTAACTTGCTGTAATTGTTGAAGAAACCCATGCGGATTTAAATAGATATAATTGCTAATATTTTTATAATAAAACCATAGTGAACAAAGTGCCTATCCCATTAAATAAATTTTTAATTTCTTTTTAAAATCATATGTATTTTTTTTTTCAATCATGCTTCTTATAGGGTTAAATAATAAAAAAAACAAACTGCAAAATGTTGTACTTCAAAAGCAATAGATGTAAACAAAAACCTAATTAAACCCATTCAACTTAAACTTTTTTCCAGTTCTCTCAAAATATGGAGTTTGGCGAATTAGTTCACTTTTGCGTTAAACCGACCATTTATTGGTTTTAGCTAACTAAAAAAAAGAAGAATGTCTGTATGGTTGAGTTCTCTTAATACATCTTAACTAATCTGAATTTAAGCGGGGTAAGATCCAGGTTGCGGTTTATACTGTAAATTATGTAAAATATTTACAATTGGATCCTCCAATCTCTCTTACATGATCATTTCCGACGTTTTATGGTAACAGGTAATAACATATCAAAAATTCAACAAAACGATAGCTAATAAAAAGTGTGTGGTTCGATTAATCACACAGCGTGGTGGTTTTTTTATTTGTAATGAGTCGTAATATTTATGAATGAAAGGTTTGATATTTTTGCATGTGCGTACTTTTTGCAAAGCCTTATATCTGTGATGAATCGGAGCATTCAGGTTTAAGTAAGTGTGTGCATACATTTTTTACATCAAATTTAAATATATATATATATATTTATATATATATATATATATATTTATATTATATATATATATATATATATATATATATATATATATATATATATATATATATATATATATATATATATATAGTTAATTTGTTGTTATAAGCCCGTAGAAAAATGAAAGTATTCTTTCAAAGTTTTCTGCTTAGCTATATATTTAGTCCATACATGCTTATGTATAATGCGATCAAATATATTGAAAAAATTTACTCAAATATTTTATGCAAATTATTATGTTTCCTTTCCTCTTATGATCAAAAATAAAAATCTCTCTTGATAAAACTTTCGTATCGGCCTAAAAACTCGAATTAATTTTTTGATAGAAAATATTCTTTTTATAGCAATACAGTACTACTGCATCTTAATTGATACAACTGGCCCTCTCCCGCACTCTTACCCCTGTTTTAATACTCCAAATATCTCATTTAAAAAAATAAAAAAATTTATGCAGGCAGTATAAAGTAGCTAATTAAACCGAAAGAGTTAAAAAGCTAATTAAATCGAAATAATAAAAATAATTAAAATTAAGCATGGATTTACGGCTCTAAAGGTAGAAGCTAGAACTATTAATGATGGAAATTGGATGAGACGAAAAATAGGCGGATAGGTGCTGAAATTTCGTTATAATATTGAATAATATCGTATAATATAATATCGTTATAATGAAAATTTCATTAGATAATATTGAATTAGTAGAAATGTTGTAGACGTTCTATGTTTTTAAACATTTTTCATTTTTAAATAATGGAATAATATTCCTCCGATTTTTTTCATATTTTAGAAGGCATAAATAAAGGGGGGGGGGGGGGGTGCCATTCGCAAATGTCCGGTAATGCTGCAGCTGGAACGGGAAGCAGTGGAGGTAACTTAATTAAGGAAGGGAGCATAAATTCCCTACCTGCGGGGGAAAGGCAAAATGTGATCCTGGAGGGGAATTCGTTGTTATATTCTGGAATGAGAATGTGTCAGCCCCGAAAGATTTTTTTTTTTTTTTTTTTTAGTATTATCCTATTTATTAATTTTTAAATTAGTCAATTTATAGTGGGTAAAAAATAAAATCTTTTTAAATAAATCATCTTTCTCATTTCTCAATTTGAAGCATTGAACATCGGGTAACATGTCCGAAAACGAGGATTTATTAAAGTTTGCCACTCAAAATTGTAATGGAAATGAAAAATTAAACTTTTTTCATGCAACTAAAATTTTTTATCATAATTTATTTTCTAGGGTGTTGGATGTATTAGAAATAACATAAAAGGATATTCTTTATAATGTATTAGATTTAATTATAACGGTATTATTTTGTAATAGCGGCTCCTGGGAGTGGACCATTTCGACAGATGATGATAATTACCATCATATAATCATCGAACTCGTAACATGTCATTTTCAGTTAAAAAGGACCTTAATTTGTTTGTTTAAATTGAAGCTTTCGACTCCCGCTCGCTTCGCTCGCTCTAATGAGATGATCAAAACTAAGGAGTCCATCTCTGTTGTGATTAAGTTACAATAATCTACGTGCCAAAAATGCCACGCCGCTATTCCAAAGTAGTACCGTTGATTTCTATCTAAAGAGAACATCGCCGTAATGAAATTTTAAGTTCTACAGAAATTTGAGTCCGAATTCCTTTTTGGGACGTATTGAAAGAATGCGAGACTAGAGAATCGAATAGTGGAAAACATAAACAGAAGATTCAATTATTTTCTTTTAGTTATTATTTTAAAATTGTTTGTAAGTTAGTTAATTCTATAATTTTTAGTTTTTTTTTTTTTTATTTAGTACTAGCCCATATCCACTTGACAATGAATTACAAAGGAAACCATTATTTAATTTTCTAATTTTTTTTCCCAAAGTAACGAATTTCTTCTTTATTTTTATTAATATGATCAATGTATATATACAAACATTAATGTCCACCCCTCCCCTGACCCAGAAAACCCCATATAGCTTAATTGGGAAGGGGAGGAACAAAAAAAAAGATTAATGTGTATCTACGGGTGTATACATACTTTAATTGGTACTTATAAGATTCTTATAAAGATTAGGGGAATGAGAGATAATACGTTATAATAATAATAATAATAATAATAATAATAAAGGCTTAACGAACCCGATGGTTCGATGCCGACACCACCACTCGCTCCCTCCACGCCTCCATCCATCGGACGTCTTCCAGACCCAACTTCGATAGATCCGCCCTAACGCAATCCTCCCACCTCCGTCTCGGCCTGCCCCTCGGACGTTTCCCATTCGGCACCGCGCTTATTAATCTTTTCGGAATACGTTCACAGCCAAGTTTTGCAATTTTACACGCCCATTTTATTCGTCTTGCTGCAATCACGTCAATTATATTTACTGGATAAAGTTCACTCAGTTCGGCGTTGTGTAAGCGTCTAAATTCACCCGTTATTTCATCCCTCTTCGGTCCAAATATTCTACGCAGTACTTTATTTTCAAAAACTCTAAGCCGTTGCTCATCCCTCAATGTCAGCGGCCAAGTTTCGCATCCGTAAACGACCGTTGGAAGAATAATAGTTTTGTAAATCCTAATTTTTAAGTTTTGGGACAGAAGGCGGGAGCTAAGCAATTTCGCGACTGAAAAGTAGCAAGCATTACCGGCTTTTAATCTAGCCTTAATTTCCTCATCGATTTCGTTTTTTCTAGTTACCATCGCCCCTAAATATCTAAATTTCTCTACCTGTTCAAACGTATTCCCCCCTACATTGATATCAGCGAAATCCTCACCACTTCTACGACTAACCATATATTTTGTCTTATCCGTATTCATTTCCAGTCCAAGTTCTTGTCCGGCTTTCATCAACGTTTTTGTGTTCATTTCTATGGTTTCCACGTCCTCCCCAAGCAATACCAAATCATCGGCATATCCGAGCACGGGTATATTCCCTCCCAAATTCAAACCCTTTCCGGTACGTGTCACCTCCCTAATGGCATATTCCAGCGCTAAATTAAATAAAACAGGTGAGAGAGAATCTCCTTGTTTCAAACCAGAGCGGACCTCGAACTTCTCATAAAAATAATTACCGATTCTAACATTATTGAACGTTTCAGTCATACACATTTTTACTAAGTTTACTAATTTTTTTGGTATTCCCTGCTCGACCAGAATGTTATACAACTTTTGGCGGTTAATAGAGTCATATGCCTTTTTGAAATCGATAAAAAGCTGATGTACGATACCGTTATATTCTAATTTTTCCTCTAATATTTGGCGAAGAGAGTATAATATTTGGTCTACGGTTGATCGGTTTTGCCTGAAACCACATTGATATTCTCCGATAATTTCCTCGGCGTATTCAGTGATTCGACTAGTTAGGATTAACGTAAATATTTTATAGCAAACCGGAAGGAGTGAGATTCCACGATAGTTATTGCAATCCGTTTTTGATCCCTTTTTGTGAATCGGAATGAGAATAGACTCTTTCCACTCTTCGGGTATCTTTTCTTGTTCCCAGATCTTTTTAACCAAAAGAAATATTTTTGATATCCCAGCTTCCCCGCATGCCTTGATTAGTTCGCTGTGGACATTATCTGTTCCCGCTGCTTTATGAGATTTTAATTTCCCAATGGCTATTTCAACCTCCTCTTTACTCGGTTCTACTACTAACGGTTCAGCACTCTGGTATTCCGAAGAGAAAGATAGATTATTATTTTCCGTATTTAATATACTATCGAAATAATCCTTGAACCATCTTAAGATGTCCACCGGATCGGCCAAGATATTGTTATTTTCATCCCTAATTCCAGTTGTAACCGGGCCCGACCGTTTACGAATTCTGTTTATGCCTTCGTACATGGCTTTAACGTTATTCTCGATTTTGTTACTTTCGATCGCTATTATTTTATTTTTGAGATATTCTCGCTTTTTAAATTTTAGTAGTTTAGTTGTTTCTTTTCTTGATGCTCGAAAGTTAGCAAGATTGATTTCGTTAGGAATATTTAACGCTTCTAATTTAGCAGCTTTTCTTTTGTCGCACATGTTAATACATTCATCATCGAACCAAGGTTTATTTCTATTTTCCCTTTTTCCAAGACACGAGTTACCGACCTCTTTTATACTATCCCTGATACCTTCCCACAACTTATCAATGTCTTCGTTATCCTCGTCAGACGATTCCAACGCCTCAAACCTATTTTTGACTTCCAGTTCGAATTGTTTTCTAACCGTCGGAATTTTTAACTTCTCCAAATTATAATTATCATAATTAAAACCAGCCTCATTTTTCTTATGTATTATAAGTCTCTGGCGAATTTTCGCGATTACTAGTTCATGATCCGACCCGCATTCGGCCCCACGATATGATCGAATATTAATTACGCTATTTTGCCACCTACGTTGAACCAAGACGTGATCAATTTTATTACGGGTTTGCGAATCCGGAGACGTCCAAGTACATTTATGTATATCTTTATGTTTAAACGTAGTACTTTTGATTATTAGGTTTTTCGAGGTGGCAAAATTTATTAGTCGTATTCCGTTATCAGTACTATATACATGTAAACTTTCTCTACCGATCGTAGGATAATATACTTGTTCCCTCCCTACCTTTGCATTTGCGTCTCCCAGAATAATTTTTATGTAGCTTCGCGGTAGTTTGTCATAAATCGATTTAAGTTTTTCATAGAATTCACATTTAACTTCATCGTCACTATCTTCAGTAGGTGCGTGTATATTGATCAACGCGATTTTAAACCACCGACCCTGAAATATAGCTACCGATAACCTATCTCCGTAAAATCGAACGTCCTTCAACGCGGAAAGTAACCTATTTCTAATCAGAAATCCGGTGCCTAAACAATAGTTTCCGCTCCCACCGTACCACAAAGTGTACTTCCCTTCCCTCAACGAACCCTCCCCTGGCCAGCGGACCTCTTGCAGCGCCACTATATCTAATCTATACCCTATTACCTCATTCGCGACCGATTTTAACCCACCCGCTGTATTTAAACTTCTTACGTTTCACGTCCCTATGCTTAGATCTATATTTTTCAACTTGCGGCATGAATCCCCTAAAGCAGTCCCCACCCGGAGACCCGAACGGGGGACTAGTTTACCTCCGGATAATGAGCGTTTTACTTTAGGGAGATCCATGACTTTTTTGTGGTGTTTGGGTGAACTAATAAAATGTGAGTAGGGCGTTCAAACCTACGTCACACCCTCCAGCAAGCCTGGGGGGCCGCTGGAAAAAAAAAAAAAAAAAAAAAAAAAAAAAAAAAAAAAACAAATATTATAACGTAGACTCAACTAATATAAGGACTTTATTTACACTCATACTTATATGATACCATTTTTTTATTATTAGGACTTTTTTCTTGTCTTAGAAAGATTAATATGAACCTTAGCGCATTTAAATGCCCATATTATGCACAAAAGCAGTGATCATATTCTTGAATTATATGGTAAGTGTTGTAAGGTATGAAATGGAAGCTATTTGGAATTGTTATTTTTCTGGTTTTCAATAGATTATTTAGCAAAATTTGGCCGAGGATTTCTGGGACCGCTGTAAAAAATTTTATACGAGTCATACTCCAAGAAAAGACGAATCCTCGCTCTTCGAAAGAATTATTTTAACGCAAATATTAAATTGATAATCGGCTCAGCACATAAGAAGATTTACATGCAATATACCTATTTCTCTTGTTTGCACTTCCATTCATCACCCTCCGTTCCATTGCAAAGACATGTATTACAAATTTCCAAGCACTGTGTCGCCGTTTCTTTTTGAACATCCATGTAGCTTTCGGGTTTTATACTCCTTTTTCTCCCTGGAACAAAAAGGCATCTGTAAGTTGTTTTCTTTTACTAAACATAGAATTTACTTAGGAAATCGTTTCCCATTATAATTTTAAATTTACTTAGGAAAAATAAAAAGAATTTTAAAATGATGTCCTAGCTTTTAGATATCTCCCGTGAATTATTTCCTGACTTTGTTATTGTTAGGACGTGCGGTGATTTTATAAAGTAATGGTTGTTTAGGTCTTGATTTTGCCTAAATTATGGGTTGAATAAATTATCTGCTGGTTCTATTACAATATACTTTCTTCTTCCTTGTCTGTTAGTAAATATTTAACGTTACAACTTTCAAACATTATTATTGTAAATATTTTTTCTTCTCACTGGTTTTTTATAAAGCTCAAGTTTGCATCCTTGAAAAATTCGGAACCTTTAAAAAAATACGATGTACGTATACATCGTTGGCAAAAAGATGGTTAAAACTCGAAATTTATCAATTTTGCGCTATACATACCGCTGGAATCAGATTGACAGAACCTGCTATTCCAGAATATAACGCAATGTATTTGTAGCTCCGTTCGCGTAAGGCACAATTTACCAATTTTTTTTTATGGAGGGGGTGATCGTGTTATCACTGGTAGAGAGAAACGTATGATTTACATTTAGTACCATTTATATGCCACAAAGGTAGATTATTTTCCCTAGCTCCTGTTTGTAGTTTCAGAAAAATTGAGAATGCAGTTTAAAAATCAAATGTGATTATCTAAAAAAAAAAAAAAAAAAAAAAAAAAAAAAAAAAAGGAGAGGTTATTTTTTTAATTTGTAACTATCTTCTTGCCATGTTTTATCCAACCCACAGTTGTGCTATATCAAATTAGTGTATCATGTATTAGAAACAAGATTGATTATTCATCATTTTTCATTTATTTTTTTTTTTATTTAAATTTTCAGTTACCTACACTTAAAAGTAATGAATTTTTAAAAATTAAAACATCATTATCTTTTTCTTGTTCCATAACCATTACCATAATGCTAAACAACGCCTAAATAGAGTTATATATAAAAATAGGCACCGAAATACCATTTGGACGACTAAAAATAATTTAAATAATGTGTGCAGGATAAGTCAACTATTGGTAAATTCCGATTCTGAATGGAGCAGTAATTCGCTTATATGCCATTAAGGTTAAGGACACCATTTATTGCGACTTTATGTACACTTTACTAAAATATATGTTACTATTAAAACAGTAGATAGCTTAGTGTGATTAGTTAAAATGACATTGGTTCATGTCCTTCTTCAATTAGGAGTCGTTTAATGTTTTGAGCATAATGCACTTACTGCTCCGTGGTTGGAAGCCATTAGAGAAATGAACAACTTGAAAATTTGTAAGAAAGGTACATTAATCTACTTAATGTAAATCTAGATTGAATTATTTAGTTATTGGCGATTCATTATTGAAGCCAATCTATTGATTTCGAATCAGACATTTACACTTTACATGAAATATTTAATTCTATAAATATAATTGATAAATTAAATTTTCTATCTTTATTTAATTACTAGCTGTATCTCCCGGTTTCAGCTGTAACAATTGAAATAGGTAAGAACTAGGGAAAGAAAATTCAATCCACTTTCTCTTAATAAAGTGGCCCTAAGATTCAATGGCGTAAGTAATTCGTTCGGAAATTTGGCCGGTTTACAACATTCTAGTTAATGCATCAGACAAGTTGTATTTTGTGAATACATGCAAAAGAATACACCAACACTTTAAAATCAATTTTAATGTCTGAATTTATTTTTGTTGTTGTTTCATTCGTCTGAAACAGCGATGTGATTTTTTTTATTGAACCAAAAGTAATAGAAAATTAACAAAATTTTTTCTTGTATAACAGTCATCCTATTGAATAAGATGTTACACCAAGGTTCGAAATTTCGTCAAAACTAAATTGCTGATATTTAACATATCCATTGAACGCTAGCGTATAGATTTAACACTACTTGTAATAACTACATTTCAATTGAACGCCTGGCTTACATACTTATTTATTACAAAGAAGCCAACTCCATGGATCTTTTTGGTAACTTAACACATTTCGGGCCAAATTCGACTTAGACAAGTATTCACTGTGATGACAGATAATTGAGTTATAATACTCTTCCAGGTAATATAGCTATTATATTCCATACATATTGAGGCACTGACATGGATAAGGTAGTAAGTAAAAAAAAAAAAAAAAAAAAACAGTTTTACTTCGATATTTTTACATTTTGACTTTAAAATGGTGAAATTAGGTATATTCATAAAGAGCACCTTCCATTGTTAATAGTAAATAAACCATTTTAAACACTGACTTACTACTCTTCCTATACCATTAAGTCATTTCATCATCTTACTACCTTTTTCTAAGATAATCTCAAAATCTTATTTTTTTTTTAGTAACTACCTTCTCTATGATGCTCAATTAAGTTGTCATTATGTCACTATAGCAATACGATCTCTCAGGAAACCCTTCTTCACTTTCCTTAACTGATTGTTACATATTTTCAAATAAAGCAGTATTACAATATGATTAGAAGTAAAAAAAAAAAAAAAAAAAAAAAAAAAAAAAAAAAAAAAAAAAAAAAAAAAAAAAAAAAAGATACTTCTCTAACTGAGCTAATTAGTAATTTTTCACGAACTCATTTCCCAAAAAAATCTTTATATATGTAAAAATCTCGTGTCCCGATGTTTGACGGAGGTAAACTCAGACACTACTCGACCGATTTTGTTGAAGTTTGGCTCATTTTTGTGTAGTTTTGTCTTAAAAGACTTAAAAGATAGGTTAGTTTATACCTCGAATATAGGCCTCAATATTTTCTTTATTGCAAATTAAATGCTTATTATACTAGGATTGAGTGTGGTTATTTGTTAGTTTTATACATTTCTAACAGATGGCGATGTAAGTTGATTTATAGATACAACACTTTTTTTTCGATATTTAGGGTGGGAAGTTGCCAGATTTATTTTTTCCAGCTTTAACTTGGAAAATCCGTGTTTTTCCACTGGGCAATCATGTGTCGCCTTTTCACGTCTGGGGAAAACATGGAATCTATTTGTTTTAGCAAAAGACAGGTTAACCAAAATCATAGCTCACCTATTAGCACTACAATAGATAAAAATTGTGAATTCTTATAATAAAGAAAAATGTAAATTATTATTATTATAAAAGTTATGAACTATCCCATTCATAAAATTCTTTTGTTTTTTTGTAAAAATTGTAAAAACCATATGTACTCTAAGAACATATGGTTTTTTTCACATGATTTGAGAACCTTTCATAACCTGTTTCGGGTAGAACCATGTGATTGTTATATTCTGAATTTAATTTATATGTATTATGGCAAAAGGTTAATTCGGTATATTTTCGATGTCTACTGTGATTATTATTATAATAATAATAATAATAAAGGCTTAACGAACCCGAAGGTTCGATGCCTACACCACCAATCGCTCCCTGCACACCTCCATCCATCGACCGTCTTCCAGACCTAACTTCGATAGATCCGCCCTAACGCAATCCTCCCACCTCCGTCTCGGCCTGCCCCTCGGACGTTTCCCATTCGGCACCGCGCTTATTAATCTTTTCGGAATACGTTCATAGATTATTATTATACTAAGCCTTATTCCAATTATATTCTTTATTAGTTCATTTTCCATTTTACAATAATAACTTTTATCCTTCTAAATTCTTTACCAAACAATTTTAAATTTGGCCTACAGTTCTGTTTTAAATCCCGTTGGTTTTTATCTTTATCAGTGAATTTTGATTTATAGTTATTGATTTATAGGCATTATAGTTACTGAGCCACAGCAATGCATAGTCGGGTCTGCTCGTAAATATATGTAAAATAGCCTCACGAACACTTTAATTAAAAAAAAAAAGCACCTTTTTCGTAGCCAATATATCACTACATACTGACTCCTTACTGCCACCAGCGTATATATATATATATATATATATATATATATATATATATCAATGCAAAACTTTGTCTTAGTTGTTTTTTAGGAATTCTGAAACCTTTCACACCGACCTCCTTGTCCAATGGGGAATCAAGAATTTTCTCGGAAGGGATGATGAAGACAAAGGAAGTAGAGAATTGGCTAGGGGCTGAAGGACATGTCCGCCATCATCAATTAGCAACCGCCTCCTTGAGAATTGCCAATTTCCGATCTAATCGCTGGAGGGGGGGGGGAAGGGGCTTTTTGTTTCCAGTCGGCTAGCGGGGCCCCCCTCAATTATAGAGGACCTTACCCGCCTCTTTAATGAGTCTTTTCAATGATCCCTTTTCCGCTTGAAAACATAATGATTTATTGGTCAAATCACCTTCCATCACCCTCCGTCGATTTTAATTCACGCTCATTTTGATAGAGGAAAATTAAACTAAACTAATTAAAGGAGTAAAAATATATGATATTACTTGTTAAGAATTAATTGTAGAAATTAGGGATTTGCTTGAAGTTTATAAATTATAAATGTCTATTGTTGCAGTGGGATTGAAGGCTAAATGTAGATTTTCAATAATGCATGTTTAAGGGCCATCAATATAAGTAAAAAAACAAACAAGTATTCTGCATAAAAAATCCTAAAATAAAGGCCATGTAAAAGTATTGACTATCCCCTCCCTTTTCGATTAATCAAGATTTTCTGATTTTTTATCTAATAGTTTGTTTTTCAATTAAAAATCTCTTGTAGAGCTTTAATAAAAAGAGATAAATTATTTTTAGTTTTTTTTTAATGTACAAGTTATCTACTCATAAAAAAATGTGACAAAATTTACGAAATGATGTGTCCCTTCCTTTAATAAATTTTGATAAAATATTTGCAATCACATCACGGGCATATACGTTACATAATATACCCAATTTCAAGTTTGAATGGTATATCATTGTAGTTGTTCACATAGACACGCAGACACAGACACACATACGCACTAGATTGCCAAAATTAATGATTTTTTTTTACTATTTCGAATGGAAATTTTCTATCTGTTTTCAAGAAAATTGTATTTGATTTGTTTTAATAAAAAACAAATAACAGTTGAAAAATCATAATAACGTTACCTAATCCAAAAGAGACAGAGATAAACCATGCTTTTTTAGGAACTTTTCGGGACGAATTTGACTTAGAATTGCTTGCGTTTTTTTTTTTTACTGTTCTTATTAGGGATCATTATTCCAGCGATCAATATTCCAGGGATCATCATATACATACTATAAATATGAAAGAGAGAGAGAGAGAAAGTTGTTATGTTGCTGAATGTAACATTTGTATATTTGCCGATGCTGGGCATTAGCTAAACCATTAAAGGTTTATTTCAAAAGCATGTATTAACATAAGCATCGTAAGCAGTAAATCGGATTTAATTATAATCACTTAAGCACTCGGCCGAAAAACCTTTATGTATGAAGCTTCTCAATAATAAAAAATAAATAAAAAATTACAGGTACTATTCAAGAATTTTTCCCGCTAGGCCTTTCCCATGCCGAATATGTACAGTTATTCAAAAGAATAATCGCACATCACGCCTTCATGAGCACCATTATAAAATGTGTTGTTAAGCAGTAGAAAATTTCAATTATTTTAATAATAAATATATTAAGAAATATTACTTTACAAATATTACAGTTCTATATTGTTGTAGGTTATAATAGTGTACCACTTCAAATTCCATCCAATTTGAATTTTATTATTATCAAATGCTATTTGAGTTATAAACATGGACCTGAACACAAGAGCATGCTTTAGTTTTATTTGACCGCACTATTTTTTTTTTTTTTTTTTTTTTTTTTTTTTTTTTTTTTTTTTTTTTTTTTTTTTTTTGGGACTTTAAGGCTTCCAGTAATAATAAATAAAGGTACTCCATACAAATCGAAATTGGAATCTCCTCGCATCCTGCTATCACAAGTAGAAGGTGCTTGGTACGAAATTTCCTATAACGGTTGTTAATATGCTCTAAATGTGTATAAACATTTTTTTTTTTTTTTTTGGGACTTCAAGGCTTCTACTGAAGCCCTATACTGCCCATACTAACACCCATGGCACTGGGTGATACTTCTCCTACGAAAGAAAAGCACCACCCAGGGCGGGACTCGAACCCGCAGCTCCGGCATGGGAGTACGGCGCTTTACCGCACAGCCACACCGGGCCCCAACCGCACTATTCGATCAATGCAGCAGGTGTATTTATCCTTAAAATCCCCATCGACTCTATACATGTGTTGAATCATTGAAAATCAAATACATTTAAAGAAAATAATGATAATAGAAAAAAAAGATAATTACCTCATCAAATGTTTTGAGACCTGAAATTTTCTCTTTACAACACCTATAAAATCAGAGGTTCGGATTTTAAATAAAACCGGCCCCCCTCCAGGAATACCCCGATTTCGGTGTTTTACGATGCACTAGTCGTTCCGAGGATTTTATGCTGGGGTCGGTCCTTAAAAGCTGTAAACGAAACTCCCATTCCGTATTGAAGGCTAAGCAATGAAGGAAGTATTAAATTTCTCCGACAAATATGCTACTGCGGATTCATCGCAATATTTTTTTTTATGTTTCTCTCATGTAATTAACCATGAAGCATGTCTGGAATAGTCCTTGAGGTATTCTTTGTCGGTTAAAAATTAGCTTTATTTTTAAAATATAACAACAGACTTACCGAACAGAACAAGTGGCAGATATGACTACAAAAAGCTTTTTAAATAATTTATTTTTTGAAGAGAAAAGATTTGGATCCGCCGGGAGTCGAACCCGGGCCTCCCGCGTGACATGCGCGGATGCTAACCACTGCATCACAGAGCTCGGCCCCAAGCAGAGCCAATCCTTCCTCTTCACTGATACGTACTGCCTGATCAAGCAAATTTTGCGAGTAACGGGAGGTGGACAAAGTTTGTCCAATTTCTGGTATTTATTGACATACGTCAATTTTAAATTATTTTATATTAATCTAATCTTAATATTTGGGTGACCCCCTTTTTTAAATTATTTTTAAATAATTTATTTTTTGAAGAGAAAAGATTTGACTCGGCCGGGAGTCGAACCCGGGTCTCGTGACATGCGCGGATGCTAACCTCTTCACCACAGAGCTCGGCCCCAAGTAGAGCCAATCCTTCCTCTTCACTGATACGTACTGCCTGATCAAGCAAATTTTGCGAGTAACGGGAGGTGGACAAAGTTTGTCCGATTTCTGGTATTTATTGACATACGTCAATTTTAAATTATTTTATATTAATCTAATCTTAATATTTGGGTGACCCCCTTTTTTAAATTATTTTTAAATAATTTATTTTTTGAAGAGAAAACATTTGACTCGGCCGGGAGTCGAACCCGGGTCTCATGACATGCGCGGATGCTAACCTCTTCACCACAGAGCTCGGCCCCAAGTAGAGCCAATCCTTCCTCTTCACTGATACCTGCTCCTCCTATCTCGCAATTTTTGCGAGTAGTAGCGGGAGGTGGACAAATTTTGTCCAATTTTTGGACAATCTGTGAAGAGGAAGGATTGGCTCTACTTGGGGCCGAGCTCTGTGGTGCAGTGGTTAGCATCCGCGCATGTCAAGCGGGAGACCCGGGTTCGACTCCCGGTGGAGCCAAATCTTTTCTCTTCAAAAAATAAATAATTTAAAATAGGTGGACACCCACAGATTAAGATTAGATTAATATAAAAAGCTTTTTACTTAAATTTGTACATAAGTCAACCACCTTCAAAATTTACATTCTCATCATAACTTTTAATAGAATAGAAAAGGATAAAGTTTATTTGCATTTGCGGTTTCTTTCCATACAAATAAAGTTGGCCATACATTAATTGAGTTGATACTGAAAATATGTAATATAATAAATATACGTACATAAAAGCCGCACATACACATACATTCACTCGCACAAATATATGCATGATTGAAAGTATAATACATAGCTACAATATGTACACCAATATAGGAATTATAATAATAGCCTCTAGCATTACATAATAATAATGGATACATATTACAGATATTTTAAGTTGGCTAAACTCTTAATAAAATACTTTCAAATTTATCCGCTCCTCACAGTTAAACGAGCTTTGGACATCGGCTTAAATATAAGTCAATTTTTCGAAAATATAAATGCTAAGAATTGGTACCACTTCCGCACAGTGGATGAGAATATTTAAAAAAAAAAATGTTATTAGCCTAGAAAAAAAAACCTAAATAATAAAAAAAATATTATTATAAATCATTAGCCTTAAAATCTTTGACTGGAACATGTTCGACATATGGGCTTAAATTAGGCTAATGAGTCTTTCATGGCGATATCACCATCCTTTTTGTAAAGACAATAATAATTAAATAACTAATAATGGCTTAGCGAATATAATTGGTAGCTGCGCATCGGATAAAGTGGGTAATCAGGGTAAATATATACATTTCACAGTTTTTGTACTAGCAAAAACATAAAACACATGAAAACTCACTGACTGCAACTGAGATCGACACCAGTGCTTTTTTGCTTTTGCTAGGCGTGTCCTTTTGATAAACTTTTACTTAAATTTAAGGAAATTGTTACTAATATGTTTGCAAATATTTTTTAATATTAAGGGTGCCCATAATACCCTTGCCTGTGTGGGTATATCAACGATTTATTTTTCATGGTTTTTTGAATCACTAATAATAAGTCCAAACCCTAGAATATATTTCAAAAAGTTATATGGTTCAGAAAAAACATATACTCCAAATTTAAGTTTTACCTAACATAACCAGCAATCAGTTTGATACAACAAAATAAGGCAGTTGCAAGAAAATTTATGTATAACCAAAAAGTATTGATGAATGAGAGAAGAAACAACGTAATTATTTTAAAAGGTCACGAATCCCGTTTTCACAATTTTTGTTTGAAGCTCGATGATAGTGTTTGATAAGCTGTTGAAACGGGATATGTTTCAATTAAATTGCGGGATATAAGCCCGGGGGTGGGTTCAAAGCTGATCCTTGTTGATTAAAAAGTTTCCCATATTTTATCCTTTACCCCTTGGGCCTCCTAATCCGTTGTGTGTTGTCCCCCATGGCAGTTTAAATCCGTTGTTTTTTAGCGTGTTATTCTGAGTATTAAAATAGCGGTTCACCCCGAACATTTAATTAAAACATCTTATGGTCACCATAGTGGATAGTCTTCTGGAGGGATCGTGATGAATATTATTTTAACAATTTTTGGGTTGATATATTTGTTACAAAAAAATTGTAATTGTTACAAATAATTTTGTTGAACGAAAATAAGATTTTTTAACACTTTAGGTGCGGCGGCGTATTGTAGGGGTATCCTGAATTGGACGGTATCGGACCCGGGGTCCGACTGCTGGGATGAGCCTCAAGACGGTATCGGGCGTCGGGTTCTGATGGGAATGCTCTGACGAAAAAGTTATTTTTTTACTCAAAAGTGAATTAAATGAGCTTCTCAAGGGCATTATCTTTTGGTAAGAATTAGACCTAGACATAACAGGCGCAGGACATGCCCCTGGGGTCCGATACAGGATTTACGCCATACTTTATCGAAAATAGCATTAAACTGCTGGAATTTTGAATTACCATCCATATTGATAATTTTCGCATTGTTAAAACAATTTTTAGGAGTCTTTTCCTACTTTACAACCACTTACTCTATGATAAAAAAAAATTCTTTTTAAAGAAATTCTTTAAAGAAATTCCTTTATTCTCTTCCCAACTTATTCATTTATAATATTATCCTTTATTCTCTTCCCAAACAACTCTTAAATTCTTGTAGCGTTACTACCTTCTTTATTGTTTTCATTCCTTATTGTCACCCATAATTTTTTGTTACTAATTTATTTATAATTGTACTCTTTTCTTTTCTTTTACAAATGTTGTATGGGAGCTAAAATGACCCAAGTGGTTGAAAAGCCTTTGTTATAAATGCCCATTTTGTTATAAATAAATAAATGGATTTATATAAAATAAATAAAGCAAATATCAGTGTTTTGTTTATAATTACAGACTTAGTAAGAAGTATTAAAGATAACCATAATTCTTTGCAATATTATCGGACGCGGAAGTGTGATGCCGTCCATAAGTATTGTTTTATTACTGATAGCCTGTATCGGACCACGGAGTCCGATTCTAAAAAATAACAGAATTTCATCTGTTAGCAACTTTTGCTGCACTAAAAGGTAATAATCTCATTAAAAATCGACTAAATTGAGTCTATGAGATGTTCGGTCTTTCGGACATTTTCACGTGATATTCGGCTGTTAAGATGGGAACATCTTAAACGATAACGATAATAAATAAACGAACACGAACGTAAGACATCGGACCCCGGGGACCGATGCCGCACCTAACGTGTTAATGCCACAAAAACTATGAAAACACAAATAATTAAACAGGTTACCAAAGAGTATCACTTTGTAACTACACAGTAACACGAAAATAACTGTATTGAGCTTCAGACAAGACTATCCTCAGCTGTCCATCGCTCCTTCTGTATGGTCGGAAGAACTGTCTGGAAGGTCTAGGGCTTCATAGATCGTACTCGAATATCGTAGCCACAAACACTTACTAGAACAGTTTGTTCCAAGAACAAGTTTAGAACTATTTAAAATCATATTTTTGTATTTTTTATTGTTTTGATTTACGTGACAGGCCGACTTCTAAATTTTGAACAGTACTGGTACAAAATAAGATTTTTACCATCATACATTGAAATTTTGTAAAAAATACTAGTGTCTGCTAATTATGGACATTAAACCAACTGGATAGATATTATCAAAATCAAAGAGGAAGTTAAGGCGAGATCAAAGAAGGAATATTCTCGTTATTTTTTTATTGCAAAATTACTTAGAGTTGCTCTCTGGCCAGAAAATATAAAAATGACAATATTTAAAACTATACTACTTCCAACGGTTCGTTGATCATGCGAAACATGGCCGCTTAAGAGATTATCAATTTCTTAAGGCTTTTTAAAATAAATGTTTGTAAACTGAAGAGAGGTCTAAAAGGTTAATTTGAGCTGTGCCGAGGGTGAGCCGTGACGATGTTGGGAGGATTTTACGATACTCAAAGGCGTTTACATAAATAATATAAAAGTAAAATAATAAATTTTTATATAAATAAAAATACGTTTTGATGCAATAAAATACAATACAGTGGACTATTGAGATAATGCCACTCAGTTATTAGAAAACCATTAAACACAAGATGAGAGTGCTTTCATTTAATTACGAATCCCTGGTAATCATCAAATTTATCTCAGTCCTGCTTTGCATCTTTACTTAATCAAGCCCAAGCACTTGAGTTAATTATTGAATAATTGGCGAAATGGGAATAAGCTATTCAAGCCTTTTCCTTATTTTTATTTTTAATAATACAAACCATGCGAAACTTGTATAAATTGAGTAAAATTAAATAAAGAAATACGATTATTACATTTATGAAATATCATTTTACTGTCATGCTATAGAATTTTAAAAACCTCTTGGGTTAATTATTTTTAGTTAATTGAAGAAAAGGGGAAAATATAAGGAACCGCGTGTAGTTCGACGAAGGTTTTTCAAGGTGCGCGTAAAAGGAAAAACTGGAAGGTAAATCAAAATCTTCAACGAAACGAATTTTCCTTCGCTTTGCTGACTCATTCTTTCCCGAAAATTAAAATTTCGAATCTACAAAACTATTATTTTTACAACGGTTCTTAACGGATGTGAAAGTGGCCCATAACATCGAGGAATGAGCAACGGCAGAGTGTTTTTGAAAATAAGATATTGCGTTGAATATTCGAAACGAAGTGGGACGAACCAACCGGAGAGATTAGATGTTAACACAAAGCCGAATTGAGTGAACTATAGCCTTTTAATATAATAGAGGAGGTAGCTGCACGACGAATAAATTGGGCTTTAGAAATTTAGGTTCGTTAATGTTATTCTGAAGAACTCGATCTCAATATTCTTAACTACATAAATGAAATTGATCAAATATAATGTTTTTAATATTATATAAATTATCTCGCATGTTTTTGTTACAGGATCCATTATGAAGGTTTAGCGGATCGGTCAATAAGGGCCAAAATAAAGATAACCAAGTAAGTTTTTTCATTATGTTATGCTTGAATTTATATATATATATTTTTCATTTCTTTAATGTGATCAAATTATTTGTTATAAACTTTTTTGTTTCTGCTCCTATTCTGCAATTTTGTTTTCATTTTGAAATATTATTTTGCTTAATATGTAGCCTCTGTCATACTTCTCAACATACGTTTCATTTGCACATTACTTTAATTAAAAATAATGACATTTTGGAAACATCTAGTAAGACTTGCACATACCGTGTTTTTATCGACTAATATTGTACTTTACAATCAAACCTTTTATTTTTTTTTTTCTTTAGTTCAGACTAAACAGCAATGAATTCTTCACATTTTCGAAGCAATTTTGTTTATAAATATTTAAAAGACGAGTAAAAGAATGAAATTTGTAGTTATTTTTACAATACTAAAATGCTTTTTACTAACATGCTTGAGGTGTTTCCCACTTTAATTTATTAAATGTATGAGTAATATATCTTTTTTATGAGACTCTTATAATTTTTTTATGGGAAAGATTATGAAAGTGATTCTCCTGTTAGTTATGTATAAATATTTAAGGAATCGACGTTTCAGCGCGATTGGTCCCCATCATCAGAAAATATGTATATGATCTGTAAAAAATTGACTTTTTCATTATTAAAATAACTGTTAAGGTTAGGCTTTAAACAGATCGCTAAGCCCTTATTTTTTTATGTTATAAAAATATTGAAGGAAATAAAGATGAATTTTGATGGAATGAGAAGGAATCATATGGGTATTGATGAGAATTACTTTATTTGACAAGAATGGTTAATTTCTAGGAATGGCACAATAGATAAAAGATTTATTCATGCGTATTGGTCAAATGTTTTCTTTAATATCGGGGTGATAGATAATCAGGATTTTCAGTTAAAAAGTTTTCATTATTTGGACAGCCTATGTTTCGATCCAAACGTGTGAATCTTCGTCATTGATTGGTGAGACAAGAGTAATACAGAAACTCGATTACTCTGTATTACGTCTGTTCATGTATTACTCTGTACATGTCTGTCTCTGTATTACTCTAGACTCGCCAAGGCCTGACGAAGATTCACGTGTTCAGATCAAAACGTAGACTGTCCGAACAACGAAAAATTTTTAGCTCAAAATACTATCTACTGTCGTAATATAAAAAAAAGATTTATAAGATGCTACTATGTCTAATGAGCATGCTATATAGATCATTGTTTCAGAACATGTGTTTATTATCATGTTCGTTGAAGCAAACTGGAGTACAATAGAATATATGTAATTCGAAGTTTGTTTGTTTATTTTAACGACACTTTATGCCACTGAGGCTAATCGGACGATGCTACAGTGGGAGTCCCAAATTTTTTAGGATAGGGATCTTTAACGAGTATCTGACAATATACAGTTCTGGCTCGGGACCTCCATTTTACCTCTTATCCGAGGGACGGCATAGAAAAGAATTTTTTACTCCCATTAAAAAATCCTAGGGTCGTCTCGGGGCGCGATCCCGGGACCTTTAGTATACTAAGTTTCCATGCTAACCACTAGACCACAGTAGAATTTCTTTCATCAGTAAAAAAGCAATCGCCTCGTGGCCATGGTCAAATCAAACACCTGTTAGCGTTCGATGATAATACAGGATCTTATTCTTTCACTTAAAAGACAATCTTTTGCAAAAGTCTCTGGGTTATCCGTAATCTTATGGGAACACTATTTTGCAACAATGTTTCGCAAAGATATCATCGATAGTTGGTGAAATAACACACAATTCAAAAATACTTTCAGTATTTTTAGCGAAGGCCAGAACCGATTTCAAATCAGCATCGTAGCCACTTTTAAACTTCTAAGGAATCAATCAGGTTAGCTTATTAAGAAGTTTTTCCCTTCGGATGGGTATACAGAGAGGCAGAGATAGCCAATCTTCAAATCAGTGTTTGACTGAAAGGCGATAGGGCGTAGGGAAAAAGGTGGTGGATCTAAACTGGCCCTTTAATTAGCCCAAGGGTGGTGTAGGAGGGGGTGGGAAGGGGGTAGGGAGTCAACAGGCCCCGATGGCCCCGTGTTTGCCTTTAATTCCCCGCCGGGGCCAACACCTGAGCCTTCAATATCGTCCCTTCGGCTTAATTATTTCCAAGGTAAATAGTTCGCTTATTAAGCTACATCCTCTGTCCACTCACTGGTCAGCGGGCCAAGAAGTCAACGTTCTCAACGTTAAGTTCCACTGCTTTCCTTCATTATCTTATACAACGGCTTGGCTGTTTTTTGGAATATTATAAATACACCTAAATACTAGAATCTGTAGGAGGACCTTACATCGAACTAATATAACTTATGTAACATATCTTATGATCATTTTAATTTTAGATCTCCTTTTTGAGATTAATATTAGACTTTGAAGTAATTAATGTAATCTGAATAAAGGCAATAATAAGTGCGATTAAGGAAATGATGCGTGAAAAACAAATATCATTATCAACAATAAATTCTGCTTTTAGTAAGTAGGGTTAACCGTACAGATATTGACACCCTTATGACTACATTTCTGTGGTGAAATTAAAAAAAAAAAATACTTTTTATGAAGGGATAAAACTGAAACTTCCTATAGCTCCTCTTTATCTATCCTTATAAAGACTCAAGAGGCTTTTTTTGGGACAAAAGTTCAATATTTTTACCATATGGCAATATTTATTGTTAAAAGTGCAAAAACTAGTTATTGACATCCTCTGGATTTGTTAAATCTTCCCTATGGTTAGTTTGTTAAAGTCTTACTTCATAGATGGCTTAGAGTATCCTTCAAACATTAGATTCATATATATCTTGAAATAAAATTAGGACTTGTTAACTTATTTCTTTAAGTTAAAGTTGGGATGTTAATAACTGTACAAAGTGTCAATAACTGAATGGTTTACCCACTGCCTATCACTATTAATTTTTCTCGTTCCTTCTTACACATCGTTTCTTATCAAAAATAATATTAAATCGTTTCAACTGTAGTGTAAGAATTTAAAAAAAAAAAAAAAAAAAAATTATATTAATTTCAATACTAAAATTGTTGAATAATAGGTAACGAATTCAAATCTTTTATCACCGAATGGTTAGCGGTCCATGTGAAGCAAGAATTATAGAACTTATATGTATTTTAGGGTGCTTAATCGAATGACGCAATTTCCCCTTTGAATTTATGAACTGCATCTTATTTTTTTATTTTATTTAAATTTAAATATTATTCATTAAACATATTACATATCTTTAAAAGAACATCGTGCAGATAATACCAAAAAAGTTACTAAACTAAGTAAAAATCTGTATGATAGAAACATTCAATAAAGTTAGTTATTGAGTTCTGGTTTGAAAAAGGAGATTCTCTCTCAACTGTTTTATTTAATTTAGCGCAGGAATATGCCATTGGAGAGGTGACACGTACCGGAAAGGGTTTGAATTTGGGAGGGAATATAACTGTACTCGGATATGCCGATGATTTGGTTTTGCTGAAACCGCGGAAACCATAGAACTAAACTAAAAGCTCAGAACTAGGAATCAAATAATTAGATTAGGGCATTGATGACCAAGATGTTGTACCACAAACCAAAAAAACAAACGAAAACGTTGATGAAAGCCGGACAAGAACATGGGCTGAAAATAAATATGGATAAGACAAAATATATGGTTAGTAGCAGAAGTGGTGAAGATTTTGCTGATATTAATGTAGAAGGGAATATTTTTGAACACATAGAGAAATTTAGATACTTAGTGGCGGTAGTAACTAGAAAAAACGAAATCGATGAAGAAATTAGGCTAGCTTGAAAGCTGGTCATGCTTGCTACTTTTCAGTCACGAAATTGCTTAGCTCGCACCTTCTGTCCCAAAACTTAAAAATTATGATTTACATAACCGTTATTCTTCCAAAAGTCCTTTACGGATGCGAAACGTGACCGCTGACATCGAGGGATTAGCAACAGCTTATGGTTTTTGAATATAAATTACTGCGTAGAATATTCGGACCCAAGAGAGATGAACTAACCGGAGAATTTAGACGCTTACACAACGTCGAACTGAGTGAACGCGGTAAATAAAATGGGCGTGTGAAATTGCGAAGCATAGTAGAGAACGAATTCCGGAACGATTAATAAGTTCTATGCCGATTTGGAAACGTCCAAGTGGCAGGCCGAGGTGGAGATGGGAGGATTGCACTAAGGCGAATCTATCGAAGCTGGGTCTGGAAGGCATTCGGTAGATAAAAGTGTGCAGGGATCGAGTTGTGGTGTCAGGATCGAACCTTCGGGTTCGTTAAGCCTTCATTATTATTATTTAAAAAAACAAAATTTTTCTCTCTAGAATGCACCTAGCAAGACAACTTCCATTTACCTCATTGTTTAAATATTCACAAACGACTTTATTTACTTTTATAATTAACGGAATTATTTATGTAAACAGCAAAAGAAGTTAGAAACATCAATTATAAACTAATAGAAACAGGAAAAAATATTGACATAATTAATCATCTATTTTATATAGTAAATTGTCAGTACATTTGTCAGTTACACATTTTTTAATACTTCATGTAAATTCGAAACTTTCGAATACAAATGAAAATGGTTATTTTCCCTACTATTATTGAGTCCCTTTCGCATCTATTAGTTAACTATTCATTATAATAATTCTTAGTATTTGAACTTTATATTATTTTAATATCAGGAGCATTCCAAGCAATTTCACGACTGGAAAAAAATAAATTTTCATTACAGTTCAAATTTTTTTTTCGATGAGAAATATTTTTAGTCTAGAAAGATTATAAAAATAAAGTGGGATTCCAAATTATATGTTCACAGCACTTAAACGGAATGGGTTTTTATAATTTTTAAGAGTGAATTTTTATAACTTATAAACCTGCCTATGGCTCTATCTCTTTACGAGCCAGGTTAAACGATCTCTGCTGGTCCCTGGATCGTATTATATTTTTTAAAATAATACTGTAAAACCTTTTTCCTGGGCATTTTATTAGAAAAAAAATGTTACGTTATTGGAAGGGGAGGGGTGGGGTTGAGGGAAAAGTTAGGAGCCTAAGTCGGGAATTGTATAAAGTTTGAGGTGTTCTGATTCACCACTTTACTCCCCACTCTCAGCACTAAACTTTTCTGCACTTTCTTCATACCCGCAGTTTCTTTTATCAGAATGCCTAGGTCGGATCGGATTTAGGTTTTCCCCTTATTTATGGATGCCCTTTGGCCCACGATCCCCGATTCAGGAGATTGTATAAGTTCTAACATAGAATCCTTATACTTGATTGTTAAGTATGATTTATTGTTCAATAGAGATATCGAGCCTGATGATAAATGTTCAATATGATGATTACGAGTAGACCCGAGGCGTAAGTGTTAAGAACAAAAATCCTTGTTTCGAGCATGAATAATTTATGTAAAATATACTGTTCACTACAATGTTTAGTATAATTAATTTTTAATGACCTTGTGGTAAAAGGTCTCTGGATTATTATTTAGAATATTATATATAATAGATCATATTGAAGAATAAAAATGAACTCATGGAATTGAGTAGCTAAAAATTGAGATATGCAGTGTTTCAATTTTATTCAACATTTAAGTGTCTTATCGTTAGGTCCCATTTGTCCTTTGAATTTCTATTTTTAGAAAAGGAGAAGATTTTATGTCGAAATTTTATATATTGATCTTGTAAAAATTGTTTAATAGGTACGTCTGAAGTGAATTCTCTAGCAACAGAATTACAGTCATGGGAGAAATCTTTCATATTCATATTCATATTTCATATTACTTATTATTTTTTAATTCCCTCGCGAAAAGCTGCATTGTTTTAATTTTTGCTCGGTATATTGTAGCAACTGATCGCTGATGATCAAAGGTTAATTTAAATATTAGTTATCACTGATGTGTTATTGTGATATAGTACGACATATGGTAAATAATCAAACGTAGATTGGCTGTAATGATTTTTATTAGACTGGGTATTTGATGTATGTATGTGCCCAAGATGTGACAACGGAGGGGGCACTTTATTTCGTAACTTTTTTTCCAATTTTTACCTATTTTTCGATTATCTCAAAAACGGCTTAAATGATTTTGATTAAATTCGACATGTTTCATGAAAATCAAGTCTTCTTTAATGTCAGGTAAGCTTTATCATTACTAAAATTGTTAGTTGTAAGGGGGCTCAAATGGGGAAAGGGCCTTTTTTGTTTTCCTATAAAGTACCTTTGTATTTGTTTATCTGTTCCTGGTTTCTCCTAAAAATAAGAAAGGGCTATATATGAAATATTGGAAAAATATGTGACTTTTAGAAAAGGGAATTAAAAAAAACCCGTTAATTTCTAATCTAAGTAAGTTAGTAAGTGAAAGTTGTGTGTTGCGCGCATCGCACCAGATTTTTTTATTTAGAAAACCCAACATTTCGAACACTACATGTGGATCTTCATCAGGGCTTGTGAGTCACGAACAATACCGATAATGTGGATAAAAATGAACAAAATTTATCAACCTATTGTAAAGAAAAACTATTGCAAACCTCTAAAAAGATACATTTTAAAAATGACGATTTATTTTATTCATGCTGCCTGACCAATTTTATATGAATTATGTTTATCATACTTTTCGAATATGTATAATTAAATATATGTTTTTCAAAATTTATTGGATAGATTTAATAACCGAATCGAATAACCGATCCTTTATCAGCATGGGATTTTTTTATCAGAAGAAAGAGAGAAAACATATCCAGAAGAAAATAAAAGAAATGAAAAATGCATATAAAGCTGAGTGTATCTTTTCCCCAAGTCAGGTGTGGTGAGGGCTTCTGTTTTGTATTCCGCGCTTTCCTCGATTTTCCCTTACAATGGCCGAAGCCGGCAACTTCATCTTCACAGGCTTCTCCTAGGGGTAATATTCAGCAATCATTTCTCCCTTCACTCCCTCTTCCCTTCTATCGTAAATATATCCGAGATCCATAAAAACTTATATATCGGGGGATAGAAAAGGAATGGAAGAAATGCTTTTGAGAAGGACATTGATCTACGCACTGGTGGGATGGTTATGTTCCGGATTTGTTGTGTCAGGCATATAAAGAAGGGGACCATATTCTCATTGATTCCGGCAGCAGAGTCGATTTGTTTTTATAGAGATTTTCCTTATTGGCTTTTAACTTAAATATCGAGGTCCCTGCATATCAGCATTAATGGACCACGATATAGCAAATCAACAAGTTCTGTAGAACTGTAAATTAATAATGATATAATCGTTGCCGAAGTTGTTAATACGGAAAATGTCTTAATTAATATCCTTTTATCAAGGATAAGTAATTTAATTATTGTTACATAGCATACATAAACCCATTTAAGGTATGCGAAACATTGCCGTTTACTTTAAGGGATGAGCAACGCCTTAAGGTCTTTGAAATTAAAGTACTGCGTAGAATATTCAGGCAGAAGAAGGATTATTCAATAGGAGAATTCAGGCGACTAAACAATGCAAAATCGCAAGTATTAGTTGCGAACAAATTCATAAAAGATTGATAAGCGCTGTGCCAACTGAAAAACGTCCGAGGGGTAGGTCTAGGTGAAACTGGGGGGATTCTATGAGGGATGATCTAGTAGATTTGAGTTTGGAACAGGTGTGGCCGGTGGATAGAGACCCCATTTAAGGTCCAAGTGTACCCCATTTCTTGGCCTTCTATAACTTCCTCATCTTCTAACCACATCTTCTTTCTTTGCTTCTTTTCTGTCTACATCCTTTCCTCCTAATTTTTATCTTTTTTTCTTCATCTCAGGAACCTTCTTTTCATCTATATCCTTCTGAAATTATAACTATCTTGGTAGGTATCTTAACTTATTAATTTCTTCCTTAATCAATTCAGGGTATCCCCTTTGATGTTATTAACTTATATCACTTTAACAATGATGGCCTCGTCCCATCTGTCCATTCCCACATTATAGGCATATTTTTTTTTAAATCGTAAAATAGGAGTAGGTTGGCTTTTTCTAGTCTCTTTTTATTTAAATATTTTGATAAATACTTTATTAAATTTATTTTTTTTAATTTTGAGAAAACTTAATAAACGTTTCTTACATTTTTTTTTACTTAATGAGTAATTGGGAGTATTACTCATGGTATTAAAACCCAAAGTATTAAAATTAAATAAAAAAGGTAGACATAGTGTTGTTTACCTCCACAGCACAGATATTATTGTAATACATGTAATGTATTATGAATCTTTGGTAGAACCATGTGGATATGTGGTCATTATTACATAACGGATTTAATACTTGTATGGTTTAAGCAATGAATCATCCCTTGAAACATAAGATAACATTACGAAAGATACCTCAACATTAAAGTGTTTTCTGGAAATAACAAGTTCCTTAGTGGTAGTAACTATTTTTCTCCCCTTTCAGTTAGATAGCGACCCATGATCTAGAGATGATGGATGGAGAGTCCTACGGCAGCTTAGAGCCTTTTAAGGCATCCTCCAAGAAGGATGGTTCCAGAAATCTGTGCAATGGCCTGTAAGTTTTGTTTCGATTGAATTCCCGCAAAGGGCTATCAAGTCTGAATCGCGCCGGCATCTTCAGACCCGGTGAAATCGCCGACTGATTTTTCTGGATATGTAAATTTTTGTAAAAAAAAAAAAACCAAACCAAATCACTAACTAAGGACCTACTGATTAAAACTTATGAATAAACAGCGAAGTTTCTATGATTTAATTTCTATACGTATTCTGTATACGAGTCTTTCAATCTAATTGCTGACTAACCGAAATTTCAACATTTTTCAGAAAAGTACTTTCAATGCAATTGTTCCCTTTTTCTTTTGAAAAACTATGGCAGTATAATAATAAGTAAATAACAAAATTTACTAAAGTATGCAATCTGATTTTAACCATTTATTCAATGCTGGACGGTTATAAAATTAATATTGAAAACATTTAGACAGTAAAGTGAACTGTTCTTTGAATAAAAAATATGTAATTCCATTCTTTTTTTTTTTTTTTCATTTCGGGTGTGTTAAAAAAATAGCATATTTAATATTTAAAAAAAAAAAATACAATATTTTTACTTAGTCTATATAAATTAAGATGAAATTCTGTTTGTTTGTTTTTTCTTCATAGAAATCCATTTTTCCTAAATTCTCCAAATTTCGCTCAGTGATTCTTTCATACGAGGTGCTAACCCCTGTCCATATTAAAATTGCATAACTTCAGCCAGTTTCTGGGTATATTATTATTTTCTCTTTGCTATCTAATTATTTATTATGCTATTTTTTTTTATTTTTTGTTTGTTGAATTGTTCACGATTATTATAAAAATAAAATTTCCGGGTGAAACCGGTTTTTTACTACTAGTATTAAATATAAAATAACATAATTAACACACTGACAATTATAATTATCGTAATGATTTTTTTTAAATTTTATTTTAATATTAATTATTAAGATGTGGCTACATATATTTCAAAGTTCATATTGGAGAATGGCTTCACAATAATTTTTACCAACAATAGGTACCCTGAAATAATACATAAACGTAAAATCCATGCATTAATTCCTACCTAAGGAAGCAATGGACACACTAAACTGTACTTTTTAAGTTTTAAATAAAAAACTAAGATAACTATGATGTCAAATACAGTTAGTAACGAAGACCGGAAAAATTTAGAATCACGTTTCGATACGGTAGAGAACGGTAGAAACCAAAACCTTGTGGTTGAGTACAACAAAAGAAGAAGGGTCATCTGAGGCGTAGTGGTTAGCATGGCCAACTACTATACTGATTGTTGCGAGTTCGAAGATCACCAGGTAGCCCTAGCATATTATAAAAGGGAGTATAAATCCTTGGGAGGGGACGTAAAATGTTGGTCCCGAGCCTGTGCTATGTCAGGTTACTCGTTGCAGACCCCTTTCTTCAAAAATTATACTGTTATAGGTTAAATTCAGGACTCCCATTGTAGCATCGTCATGGGTGACCTAAAATAAATAAACATTTCCATTCGGAATATTTTTTTTATTATAAAATTCCTGCTCATATTGATCGACAGTACAATAGTCCGTTATTCGAAATACATTTTTGATTGTATTTCTATCGTATTACGATTCCCCGTTCTTATAGATAATTGCGTTACTCCCATGACCGTCCATTCATTTAGGATAACAATATTCCGTTGTTGGGACCGGAGACGTTTAGATGGAAGCCTTTGAGAGGATGATAATGGACGGACTTGGTTGCGGTCGGAGCCGGTGGTAAGCTAACTTGTACTGGACTCCGTGACTAATCCCATCACTAGCTTCCAGCTCCCTTCTCCTTCTCTCAATGTTCAATATATCGCTAATAACCCCGGGTCTATATTGTCCAGGAGGTAATATATTTGAGGGTATAAAGTTTATTATCCGAATATATGGTTCAGGGAATCTACGGAGTTGGTCTTTTACTGTTAGTACAATTGGTAATAATAAACGTTATATATCAGATACAAGTTTTATTGTTGACCCATATATTGCAAAAGGGAGTGGGGAGTAGCTCAGTGGATAAGGCACAGAACTATAACGCTCAAAATCACGTGTTCGAATACGCCTGAAGAATCGTACTTCTTTATTCTATATAATAGTCATCGTCAGACTCCAAGTTCGGAAAACCCTGTTATTACATATTCAGCCATTATAAAATGAAAATTATACTTAATAAATTAAAGAGGAAAATCTATCGATCAAAAGTGATCTAGCCAGATTGCTTAACTCAGCAGATTTCGAATCCCATATTAAGTTTTGTGAAGGAAAAAAAAATTGTTGAATATTTTCTTATAATTTATTTACTTACATTTGCAAACTTTTTTATTTAAAATGTTTATTTTTGGGTAATTAATATTGAAGGAAAAAAAAATGTCTATTGAGATAGTTAATTATTGCTAAGAGGACCTCTTCCAATTATATTACCACTTTCCATTAATTATTTATTAATGCATTATTTGAAATAATATATTGTTAAGTGATTTGGAAAGAATGAATGATTTCTTATTATTCAAAATAATACATAATATTATACAAAATAAATTAATTTTCACTTCAAGGTAAAATCAAAATTACAGAGTAAATTAAGGCTAGGCAAATGGAGGGAAAATCTTATATATTTTTCTATTGCAAAATAACTTAGCTCACATCTTCTGTCCCGAAATTTGAAATTAGAATTTACAAAACTATAATTCTTCCGACGGTTCTTATGGTATGTGAAACATGGCCGCTTAAAGTCAGGGATGTAAGGAGTAAGAAAGCCTATCAATCCTAAAAGACTGATAAACGCTTTGCCGACTGGAAAACGTCCGAAGGGAGGATTCGGTGATGGCTGATATCGTCGAGTTGGAATCGGACGGCATCGGGTTCGTCAAGCCTTTATTCTTATTTTTACTTGAAGAATCATGGACTTTAGTGGTTAGTTGTCGTTGGTATTATAAAAATAATTAGATATAGGTAACTTCAAAAAATCAAAACTAAGTTTTTTAATACACTAAAGGACTCCATATTTGAAAGTATTCAAGGAAAACTTATTTTTGCAACAGAAAAAATTAGGGTCTTTTTTCTTATGCAAATAACACAATACCATTCCTACAAGTGTTAGCCAATTTGTTTAAAGCAAGCACGTTTTTTTAGATGTATTAGGTACATGTTTTATTTTTAGTTGTTTCGTTTTTTTCTATTGTCCCCGCTACTTTAGGTGGATATCTTCTTCCTTTTTCTTAGGTACAACTTCATGATCTTCATCAGTCAATTAGCCATCATTTTTTAGTCAAACAAGACTTGCCACATTTATAAGCTTATTTTTCATGGATAAAAGCTCTAAAACTAAAAAGCACTTTTTTAAACCCTTCTAAAAAAAAATATCTAAATAAATTTTAATAAATATGCAAACATAAAAACAAAAAGTCTACAGAAACAACAAAACAAAATCAAATCAGCAGAAAACTCTTAATTATAATAAAACAAAAATTATTTTTTGAAACCAATGAAGACCTGAGTTTGTTGGATTTTAAACCAATAATCAAGGGTTTGGATACATGTAAATATCATGCCTTTAATAACAAACATAAGAAAATTTTTATTTTTCATTTTCTCAAAATTTTTAATTTGTGACATAAGCACCTTTACTCAACCATGTATTTAATTATAGAATAAAATTTTTGGTCTTTGTAAAAGGATTAATAAATACCAGAGACCACGACAAATTGATACCTTCTCGCAAGGAACGACAATCCGAAATTCATTCCAAACATTAACGACGTTTCTGACTTTTTTCTTCCTAAACAAAGTAAAGTAATCCTCAAGTTAATAATTACCTAACTCTTTATGACTACTACTAATTAATTGTTTTTCTAAAAAAAAAACAATGAGCATAAAACAAAAAAAGTTATAAGCCAAGGTACGTGCTACGTGTTATCCCTCATATACGTGTTTCTCAAGAACTCAAGTATTGACAGGGAAGACAAAAATCACGTTTCACACGTAGAGGCAAAATGCTACCTGCTGCAATTGTTTAGCTCTGAAATGTGGCAGCACAAAAAGCTCTTGTCCATTTTGCTAATAAACTATAAAAGTATTTTACGTCCTATAAACGATCCCCTGCTATTCGTTTTCAGCTCCCAATCCTGATGGCAGTGGGATTTATTTTTTTATTTATATCCATTTTTTTAAAGTAGCACCAGCCTTTTCTACATAGAATAAATAAATCTCAGCACCGAATCGTTTGAATTTCGGTTCCTCATCAGATTTTTATCTTATATTATTACTTTCACTTAAAATATATATGAAGTTAAAATTTTATGCTTGAAAAATTTTAATTTCCGGTTTCTACTAAAATACACGGGTTTTGGGGTCCCCTTAGCCCAAATAATAAGTCTGTGTGTAATAAGGTATGTGAGTTTTTTATGCATGTGTGTGTTTTTAGAAACAGACTAGCTCAAAATCGATCAACCGCTCGAAAATAAAATTAGCTATTTAGGTAGCCCTATGACACTTTTACGTTTTTGCAATTTTCTCAAAAAAGATAAAGTTGATTTTGATTAAACTCGTCCTTTTTAATGAGAATCTGGTATTCTTTAATATCAGGTAAGTTTTATCATCACAGAATTTTCTGATGCGGCTTAAATTCCGAACTAAAATTTTCTTTCTTTACCTTTGATTTTGTTTTTATGGAGAAATTAACTTTTTTTTTTGTTCGGTACCCCTTCCTGGCTATGTTTGGCAGACGGGGGGTTACTGTACAGATGTAACCAACCTATTCTAACCATGGTGGGAAGTTTGAGATCCATTCCTTGGTGCCTCCACGAAATAAAAGTCAACCGTCACAGGGCGGATTCGCACCGCCACTGTTCGGCACGAGCGTGCTAAAGCGGGTCGCGCTCAAGCACGCTCGGCTATCCCGGCCCTAAATGGAGAACTTAACTGTCTCTTAATATTGTATATAAGAAATGGCTAAACATGAAATATTGTGGAACAAATACAGGATAAAAACAAAAATTAGCTATTTGAGGTAGGGTTATGACCCTTTTACGTTTTTTGCAATTTTTTCAAAAAAGATAAAGTCAATTTAGATTAAACTCGTCATATTTAATGAGAATCAGATATTCTTTAATATCAGGTAAGTTTTATCATCACAGAATTTTCTAATGCGGCTTAAATTCCGAACTAAAATTTTCTTCCTTTACCTTTGATTTTGTTTTTATGAAGAAATTAACTGTCTCTAATTTTGTAAATAAGGAATGGCTGAACATGAAATATTGATGAACAAATACAGGAGAAAAACAAAAGAAAAACTGGTTCTCAAATAGATTTTATTCAACTACAAATTACTGAAATGCTATTATTTAATGTTGATAGAATTTAAATAATTCTAAATATTAACGTTAAATATTAACAAACGAAATGAAAAATAGTTCTCTTGATTGAACATACTTAGTTGTTTTTATGATGTTTTTTTCTCAAACAAGTACAAATAAAATTTTGATATCCATAATGTTTATATTTTTGATCTCTATAATGTACTGAGAAATTTAAACGTTGTTGTTTCAAGTTCCCCCTACCGGAGAACAACTCCAAGCAAGTAATCTGCCATTAAAATTGTCGCCTTGACAAGTAAGTACATGAGCTGCCAATATCAAGGAAAATCCCAACTGTCTGAAAATTAATCATTGGCCTTCATTAGGTGTTGATAATTAGTTTCTTGAGTGGTTCGTAGCCTTTTTCTTGTTGCCAACTGTTCCCAACGGCCGAGAAATTAATTTTCCTCCCGTATTATAAAATTTAATTACCACCCCGGCGCTCCGGGGCACTTGTCAATCGTCGCAGGCTTTGGTGGGTGTCGCCGACAACCTTTCGCCTCCTCAGTTTTCAGTTCCCTCACGGAACATGGATAGGGCACTTTTGACGCCAACTTTTACGTATCTTATAAAATCAAAATAGAAAAAAAAAATATTTTAAAATAACTTTATAAGAAATGAATGGTCGAGGGCGGGAATCGAACACGGGTCTTCTGCATCTCTTTCGGTGCGCTCTTACTATTTAACTAATCAAAATCAAAATAGAAAAAAATATTTTAAAATAATTTTATAAGAAATATATAGATTGGTCGCGGCCGGGAGTCGAACCCGGATCTGCCGTTTGACATTCAGTGTACGCAAACAACTGCACCACCGAGCTCGCTTCCAAGCGCAGCCAATCTCTCCTTCTCACTGATACCTATCCCACGATCTCCCAAGCTTTGCGAGTTTCTAAGGGGGGTGGACAATTTGCGTCCGATTTGCGGTATCTCTTGACATCGTCAATTTTAATTATTTTATATTAATTAAATCATTTTTCGTGGGTAATCACCTTAATTTAATTTTATATTATTTTAAAATATTTTATTTTTTATGATAAAAAACTGGGCTCGGCCGGGAGTCGAACCCGGGTCTCCCGTGTGACATGCATGGTAGACTAACCACTGCGCCACCGAGCTCACTTCCAAGCGGGGCCAATCCCTAACAACTCGCAAAACTTGCGAGATCGGGGGATAGGTGCCAGTGAAGAGAAGAGATTGGCTCCGCTTGGAAGCGAGCTCGGTGGAGCAGTAGATAGCGTACCGTGCATGTCACACGGGAGACCCGCGTTCGACTCCCGACCGAGCCCAATCTTTTATCTTCAAAAATAAAATAATATAAAATTAAAGCAAGGTGGTTACCCAAGAGAAATGATGAAATTAATATAATATAATTAAAATAAATAACTATGTGCAATACTTATTTTTTTTTTTCGAAAGTCCGTCCTACCACGATAACTTCACTGCACTACTTTACTTTGATTACTTGTGACGATGTAGGTAGGTCAAGGGTCAGTGAAGAGAGTTTGCTATCGAAGCTGCTACGGTTGAAAAAAGCTCCGCACTGGCAATGCTTTATATCAAATTATTTAATTTTTGTAGATCAGTAGTCTTTTCGGATTATCTCTTATTTTGACGTGTGTGTGTGTGTGAATCACCGCAAAAATAAATAATTTATTAGAACAAAGATACATTTTTTTTCCATTTCTCATTATAGTAACCCCGTAATATTTGAATTTCTTTCTACGTGTGCCAAATTTTGACGTAACGCGTATTTAATTACATATGTTAAATCAATAAACTTAATACTTTATCGTGTAAAATACGTATATACAAGTTGAGGAACGGAGAAAAAGTGTAAATAAGGTGTATAAAAATTAGAAAAAATTGTAGGTACATGAACTCAGTTACCCTACTATTCTAGGCTTAAAAGGATTGTGTTTTAACTATAAGAATAGTGTGGAAATTTTAAATTATTATTTAAATTTTCAATAAATTATTTTTGTTGAGCTCAGCCGAATAATTGACATATAAATAAAAACATGAATAGATGATATGAAACTGTATGCAAGAGAATACATATAAACACTCATATGTATATGTGTATATATGTGTATGTATATGTACATGTGTTTAATTAATGTTAGAATATAGCATGTATTCTAAAAAACGTTGTTCAAAACCTATTTGCTTATTAGAACTGTCTCTAATATAATTTAGTGACTCTCGAATAGCTTATCCTCTCCTAACATAATAGATGCATTACTATTTTTTTTTTTTTTTTTTTTTTTTTAAATGTTCTTTAGGACGAAAATTTAACACTAATAAGATAATTTAGCACTAATACTAATATCAATAGACGTGAGCTGCATCAAGAGTGTTAAAGATACGTAGCGACATAGATTTTTTTATTTGAGATCCCTTGCTCTTAAAATATAGGCTCTTATAATATATTTCTTACAGGCTTTTTTTTCCTGATATTTGTTACTGAACTGTAGGAAATCGATGAAATGTATTCATTAATCTTTTTTTGTTAGAATCACTTAGTAATATATTTCAGTTGTCTAATATGGGACATGCAGTTTTTCGTGTCACTGTAATTTTTACATACATCAACTATGTAACAGTTGGAGAATTCTTAGAGTGGACTGAGAGTTAATAAGTGATTGTCGTGGTTTTATGATTTTCTTTCGGTATGTGTCATGCAAGGTATAATTTTAAATAAACAAAGATACATTTAGAACTTTTCGAAGAATTAAGTTTTTTTTTTATTATTTTGATATTCTTTCTTTTTTTCTCCATTTCTTTGTCTCAAATATCAAGGTGCGAAAGTTAATTGCATTTTATAGTTATTTCTTATTTTATAGTTCATGGACGCTCCAAACGTTTCCTAATCTATTAATATAACTGTAAGAAACAATTTCTGAATTATTAACGTTAATGTACTTTAAACTTTAACGACTCCTGGCTATGAAATGTGGACTTGATTCTGTTGATCTGTGAAGGCCCAATCGTGAAAGCGTCGATGGGTGGTAAGCTACCACTAGACATGTCAGCAACAAATTTACAGTTGACTGGTCCCTGACGTGGTCAATTTCTGTGTCTACACCCAACATTTCTCGCCTCAAACCTTATCAGATACAGCAAATATATAGAGCTATACTTGAGGGAAGAACTATAATAATAATTGGAACAAAATTAATTTCTGAATATGCTTTATTTATAGTTACATAAGTATTTTTGTAGTATTTTATTTTTTTCTATGAAACCTGGAAGAAAAATTATTTTAACTAAAATTTTCGCCTTTAAATGATAATCATATCATTCTTTACCTATTCCTCTTAGAGATTAGGTTCTGTTCAGCAGTGTGAATTTGATTATTGAAAATATAAATAATTCCAAAACGTTTTTTGTTTAATATTTTGGCATCACGTTAAAAAGTCGAATCTAATGTTGATTGTCACTCTGTGTCAATACCATTAAAAGTTAATGAAAATGTGAAAACATTTTTATTCACATCCGAATTGTTTGAGTATTATATCATATGGATCATCGAACGACATCACTTTTATAAAGATCTTGAAATATATTCGAAGCCAACGAATCTAAGACCATAAAATTAGTTCGAGCTCTTATTAATGGCGATACATTTATAATCGGTTTATGATTAAGAAAAGGTAGACCAAAACCGACTTTGTTTTATATGTCTACAATATTCTGAAATTCCAAAAAATATGAATATAAAAAAAAGTTAAAATTTATTTTGAAAGTCAAAGTCAGTCTGTGTGAGATTTCAGGAATAAAAAATTATTTATATCTAGATACAAATATTTTTTCAAAATGAAAAATATCACATCGACCCATAGTCTTCCAAGTTCCTCATACCGATAATACTATTGTAGAGTGATGCATTAATTTTATGGTAATCTCGTCGTGTTTGAACTGACAAAAAACCTAAACTTGAGCTGTAATGCTACCAAACATTAAAGAGAGTTTACTTATTGGTGGTCAAAATCAGTTTGTTTGTATTTTTAGTTTTTGCTTTAAGGCGTAAAAAATTTAAAGTCATCAACGCTTAATAATTTTTATTTTAACCTATCCTTACAGAAATGAAAAGTATGAATAACAGTACACTTTAATATACAAAAATAATGAATTACATGTAAAATATTATCAAATAAAATTACACTGTATGTGTTGATATCACTAGGAAAAGTACTGTAATGTATTCAGAAGGTTGTGTTTTATCAGAAATTTAAATACTAAAGTTATAGAAGTTTCGTTGTTGGATAGAGCTATAGATAATTTTGGGGATAATCCTTTTTTATTTATACTTAATATGAAGTACATATTAAGTATAAATAATATTTATTTATTTATATATTATACTCATAAAATATTAAGTATAAGTAAATAGGGTCAATCATGTTTTATTTATACTTAATATGATGTAATGAAGGCATTCTTCAAATATATGTTTAATGATCGAAATAGATTTGCAGTGCTGACACAATGGAGGTAGAATTTTGCGTATCAGATAAGAGTGTGTAAGCGCAGTGTGTGGCCTATTCTCAAACTAGAAAGGACGACCTCCTCCCTGCTGCTGCTGCGGCATGTTGTGGACCATGCATTCACTGTCTTATTGATATTTTTTAATTTCCTTGGCGGGCTCTCGTCCCACATTGCCTGCCATCTGTCTGATTCTTCTATTTTCAGAGGCCTGTTGAGTTCAGAAGGGTTCATATCAGTTTAATAAATTCTTGTTCAAAGTGAACAGTCAAAAAACATCCGTTTCCTATTCCAACTTCATATCAACTTGATTTTGGACTATATTTATGCCTAACCAAAGACAGTACAGCGATTAAATTTTTATTATACTTATAATATTGATCTCTGTTAACATAATAGGCGTAAGAAATTAAAATTAGGGCTATTGATGCTTTGCTTGAACTGTCGGAGAGGAAGGACTAATTAGTTTATCTTGATTAAGAGGCAAATTAATTTAAACAGGGTTTGCCCAAGAGGGCAGAGGTCAGACTCCCCGAGGAGTGGGGTACAGATGTGACCAATCCCAGGCCAATAGCCGGCCCGGAATATATTAGCAAGGGGATGGGGGTAAGGGTAGCTCTTGTACCATCCCCTAAAGTATATATTCTTAAAAATATATATAGCTATAATGCTATGCTCTAAAATAATAATTACAGCTAACATAAACCTTCTAACAGCTAACATCATATCTAGGCTGAACACTGCCGAACAACGGTGTGCGAAATCACTTGAACGCGAAGTTTGTGTATGTTCGCTGAGGTTTGTGAATGCACTAGTTTCGCTACAATTTAGATTTACATTAGCTTGAGTTCTACCCTTTTTGCCGTTGCTTTAATTTCCTAGACAAAGACTGATAATACAATTAGAACTATGACCATTTTAATATCAGTCTTATTTGTTTGCGGAAATACACATTGCAATGTGAAAAGTAGACCACGCCCCGCTGGTTATTCACTTCAAGAGATTATGTATTCGATGTAAATACACCTATAAGATGGATTCACACTATGGGCACGGTCAGATCAGATCACGATCAGACGCAGAAAAGTCAAGATCGCTTGCTATGTTTTAGAGGTTTCATCTCTCACGGGCATGGAACAGTCAAATCATGATGTAACATACGCACTCGCCTACCCAGCGATCAAGACAGTGACTGTTCATTTCTTCAATAGTTGGTGTAGGTCTTAATGAATGATTTATAGCAAGTTTATATAATCTCATCGAGACATACTAATTTTTACAATATTTGTATATCTTGATTTATTTTTTCTCCTAATTTTGAAGAATATAAATGGAGGCAAAAGCCTAAAAACTTTGTGCAAAATTTAAACTTATAATATGTGTCCTACCCTGGAGGTGAACTACGCCATGTCAATTTTTTACTGACTTAAATTTAACAAAATGGGTTTTAAATGCCATACCACAGTAACGAAAGTCAATGTTATGAAAATTGGTTGAAATATTGGTTAATCTGAAAAAATATGAATGAAATGTGACTGGTGTTTTCCTCGATTTACTGATATGGTAAAAACGAATTCATCCGGTTTTTTACCTATTCCTGATGAATATACAAAAATACCTCATCAGTTTTTAATGATAGGCCTTTAATTTACGTATTAATGAAGAAGATCTTTTTAATTTAGATTTCGCACAAAAAATAAATTACTTTTGTTCCGAAGAGGCATAAAGAACTCAGTTATAGCATCTTAGTTAAATTTTTATGTTCCCTGTTCCGTTTACTTCCTTAAATAAGAACTTTTTTTTTCATGAATATGGCTACCAAGCTCCAATAATATTTGACACATCATCGTGAGTACACTAATATTTCTTTCCCCCTTTCGAAATTGAATAGTAGAAAAATTCATACTAATATTATTAATAGTTAATAATTATTATTTGTAATCGAATACTAAACTGAGAGTGGAAATTGACAGGCCCTATCAAAGCAGTGATGGGATAATGGCTCCTCCCTTAAGATGGTGGACAGAAGGCCTCCACCAGCCCTTCGACAATGGTATCATGTCACCGGCCCTTGAGTGACCAACGGGATCCGACATTCGAAACCACCCTGCCTAATGAACCTTTGTTATGAAGCTCTTCATTGGAACCAAGTAATGGATAAATTCCTTTGTTGCTGCTGTAACCTATTAAGGAAGGGTGTATTGGCCCTTTGTAGCTCAGACAAAAACCTTTGTAGAAATATATTAACGTATAGTGTTACGTGTTGTCAATAATTTTCGTATATGTCACACGATATGTTGTTTTCAACATATCATACATAGCCTTTCGAAAGGAAAATTATTTTGAAAGATAAAGGTGAAAAAGAACTGAAATTTGATCAGCGGACAAGCAATTTATTGTTTATAATACTACTTAGTAATAATTAAAAGGTCTCAAGATGATCTGAAAAGAGTACAATATTAAAATATTACCGAATTGGATGGTTCATGTGTTATAGAGATAAAAAGAAGAATTCCAGAACAGAAAGAAGAATCAATTGGATATTGTGGAGCACAAATATTATTTCTAAAATTAAAAAATATTTATATTAGTGGTGTGAAGTAGGTTAGTGGGCCTATGGAAGTCATACTTCAACTTCAACCGATCATAAAAAACAGCTGTTTTATTATATTATATGTTGAACTCTATACTATTTAGTAGTACAATTGATTTTACTATATCCTAAAAACTGTTGTCAGGGAAAGGGGGAGTCGCGTATACCTTTTCTAAATTTTATACAGAACATTAATTATTTATTGGATTAAGTGCAAAATTAGAGGGCTCCATCCAATTATTTTACTCATTATGTGACAGAATTGTGTTTACATAGGCGATGAACTGTGATCGCATTTAACGCCTTCAACTTTGCATAAGAAGTAAATCAACTAGTTTGACTATAAAACGTCCCGGTGACGTTATATCTACAGAGCGCTATAGTAGATTAAAGTTAGAAGATATGAGTTCAAGATTGAACTTCATAACACGGATGGCAGATGTTTTAATAAAAACACTTGGTAAGAAATACCTGGTTAATAAACTTGCCCCTCGTTCTGTAAAGAGTCTAAAAAAAGATAAATGGCAGCATTTGAGAACAATTGCTGATGGAAGAGTGCAAAGAGTGGTACGGCTTCAGAGATAGTAGATTGATAGTATACAAGATGAAGAGATAGACAAAGAAGTGTCTGGGATATTGAAATGAAAGAATCCTTCGTAAGTTAGATCTGCAGGTCGATCTATTCGTATCTAAAATTTATCTTGCAAAGAGATTTCATGTGAGCCAATGAACTTGTATCTATGATCTCCAGGTTCTCCATATCTTACAAAGTTTATTTGAAATCAGAATGATATTTTTCGCTATCCGTTCTTGCTTAATATGAGCCTGAAATAGTAAATTTAGAATGGAGGTCATAAATAAACCCCTATGAAGGAAAATCACTGTTATAACGGAATTTACTTAAAAAATAAAAAATAAAATGTAAAAAGTTTACTTTACTTTCACATCACAAAATCATCAGATTCGGATCCTACTTTAGATGAAGTTAGACGGTTCCTTATTTTATTCAAAGTCATATAGAAATTGCCTTGTTCATTTAAAGTCCAAATGTTTTCCATTATTTAATGAAAAGCACCTTTGATTTCGTCCGAAAAGTTGAAAATATTCATCTAAAAATGTTTACTCAGAAATTTTCAATTCTAATGAAACGCTCCTTGGCACTTTGACAAATCCTTCCAGCGAGTTTGGGATGTGATAGAAAAGGGGGAGGGGAGAGGGAGAAGAAACTTCTTGAGATGTCAGTGCCCTCCCGCTGATGAGTCCTGTCAACAGGAAGTATAAAAATTGGAGCGACTAGAGGCTCCAGAAAGAGGATTATTTCCAGGCAATTGGGAGCGACCTCAACTTCGTCATTCCAACTCCCGGCCAAGGCACGCCGGATTCCGAGGGCAAACTTTAAATTAAGGCCCCGTCCCTCAAATCGTATTTTTATTGAAAAATTAAACTCCTCAAGGCAAGGACAGACCCCAGTCGGGATTTACGGTTCTCATTTTGGAACCGCCAAACATAATCTCCAAAGTACTCCAGGTGGATCTATACTCGTCCAACATTTATTTCCCATAACTGATTTCTAGAGAGCCGATGAATTTTTTATATATAATCACCAGGTTTGTCCAGATCTTACAAAGTTCATTTGAATTTATAACAATAGTTCTCTTTATTATCAGATTTTCTAAAGTTAGTTCTTTAACTATTCTAGTGGTAGGGATCGAACTCATTATACCTATATAAGAATGAGACTGACTTCACACGAAACGAGACTTTAAAATTTAGAGAATTATTCTTTAAAAGACTTAAATTAAAATAATAATGTCCTATGTTTCATTTTTTTACTTCCTAGAACATTACTTTCCTTGAAAATCATTATCTCGAAAACTATCAATTTAACACCTCACATCATTGCTAAGGAGCAAGTGACCAAGCCATCTGCAACCAGAAACATAAGGAAAGATGACTTTGAAATTCCATACAAATAAACTGCCAAATACCAGCATAATTTTAGAATCACCCAGATACAGATTGTTCATTCAATAAGCGACTAAACATACTTCACCCACTTTCTTTCTGAATCCTAAGAATTTATGTATTATGAAGCGTTTGTTTTTATTAAAGAATGAGATTTTTTTATAAAATTGAAAATGATATATACGAAGATTGAGAGAAGAATGTAGAAGAAACTTAAGCAATGAAGTAAAAAATAGCAAATATCCCTGGAAGATTGGCCAGAAGCCCGAAACAATAGGTAAATTAAGTAATAAAAGAAAATATGGTAGAGCTTCCTTCTTTTTAAAAAACCTTCAGAATGCATAAACACTTCCTTACATAAGCGAAAATACAACAACTGAAAAAAATATGCATGAAAATGGTAGGACATATACGAAGAAGAGGAGAAAAATTCAGAAGAAACTTGAGCAATGAATTAAAAAAAGAAAAAATAGCATATATCCCTGGAAGATTGGCCAGAAGCCCGAAACGTTGGGGTACATAACGTAATAAAAGATATGAAAGAGATTCCCTCTTTTTTAAAAAAAAAATAAACCGTCAGTACTTTTCAGAGTAGTATCAAAAAATGTTTAAAACAAATATGGTATTGTTCAGCCGTAAGCGAATGCATCAAGTAATATTGAGGAAAAATAGAACCATAGTATGTTGCATGTTTTTTTCTCCACGATATGGAGTACAATAGAAAAAAATGTCAAACCCTAAATTTTTAACAATAGCATTGCTTTTATATATGGAACCAATACTTCATGTAACCACCATTCACAAGGCTGAGTATACCACGTAACATCTTGGAGGCATTGAAGGATTCACACAAAGCTGCAGATAGCATTGTAAAACTGTTAAAGGAGATTTCCATCTTTGCAAAGATATAATAATAAATAATAAATACAAATATATAGTAGTGCATGTTAATGAATGGTATATATTACAAACATAATATGGAGCATTCGAATATCTCAAACAATATTATTAAGTAGAAAAAGGGCGTAATGACTGCGCTGTTGATCGCCCATGTCAAACAAACAAAGTAAACTAACCACCATATGTGATGAATTTAATACTGATAAATTTTGAATAACATTAGAAATAGCGGTTTGAAGAGAATAGAGCTTTTTGTTCAACTTAGAGCCTTTGGGAGAAATGAGCCTTTGGCAGGGTAACCGAGAAGTTTTAAATATTCAAAACAATTTTTTTTCCGTCTATTCTTGAGTTGTAGGATTGTGTGTGTCCACATGAAATCTGATTCTAGTGCTAAGTTTAATCTCTGCTTCAAAAAATGTTTTACGTGGTTTCAGAGAAATTCATTCCGAACTGCGAATATATAGCCCAGGAAAAAAATACCAGTCTATTTATATCACAATGCTATTGATGTCTTATTGAAATTTAAATGGGTTTTCATCCTGATATAGCTTACTGAAAGAGTATAAAAGGGGTGATTTAAAAAAAAAAAAAAAAAAAAAAAAAAAAAAAAATCCCATCATCTCGTTAAACGAGCTGTGATGTAACTTTATTACGGAAACTTTTCACTCATTTCATTCTTTGCACACTCAACCGCCATCGCTTTGATTAACGGACTTGTGGTGGAGGAGTGGGGTTGAAGCAATTTCTTTTCTCTTGTCGAACAAGCTCGAAATTCCCAATACAATCCTTCCTTATTACTGTCTGTTGAAGCGACAATTATTCACGATAGTGTATCTTCCATTAACTCAATGGCAATACTTCCCTATAAAAGAAGCCATTTAATAGCAATATTTTTTGATAATGCTGTTTTAAAGGAGTTTTGGCGGGATAAAAAAAAACCTTTATGAGACCGATTTTTTTTTTTAATCCCTCCAGAGGATTCAATTCCATAAATTTTTTCTTATTGAAGGGTCTTATATTAATTCCTTCCATGAAGTGCTTTCGATATAAGTTATCAAACGAGTTTATCTTAAGTTTATGGTGTCCTGGTTTATACAACCATTTAAATATATCAAGCTGTTAAAATATTAAAATTAAAGTAATAGTGTTTTTTTTTGGGTGGGGGAATGAAATGGCAGAAGCTGCATCCTGTTTGTATTGTATTGGCAATCATAATCAGACCATCTAGACGAACACATAGACATCATTTCCCGAGAAGACCGGGTGAGGGTAGTACAATGCCAAATTACGGCGCAGTGGATCGAGACTTGGCAAAATAGTCCCTCAAAATTACTTAAGGTATATACTGATTGCAAAGTATGGATAAATAGCAGAATCCAGAAGAGAAATAAGTTCCGGCTCAAAATCGGCGATGGTGAATTTCCACAGCTCACGACCTCGTTCACCCATCATGTATCAAATGTGGTGCCCCACGAACAGTTTACCATATACTGTTGAATACAAAAATTACAAAAAGACATGGATAAAATTAAAAAAAGGGGTGACATTTCTTGTGGTTGCTGTTGAGAAATTAATGAGTTGTTTAAAACTAAATATAAATTAATAGTAGGATAGCATAGTATAAACAAATAGTAGAAATATCCAATGGCTCCATTGAGTAGACCAATATTTCTGTACAAACGATATAGAGATCGACCCACTAGCAATAAAGTAAATATTGATTCTTAATTTTACAATTCATGTAATTTATAACTAAGTATTTTATAAAAACAAAATTTGCTAATTAAGCTTAAAATATTTTTTAGTTCTTATCACATAACAAGTTTTCATAAAATCTATTATGGGGGGGAGAGGTAGTTGAATGTGTTTATTAATTGCATTTTTATGGTCTGACACTTTAGGCATAAGAAAACTTGGTACTATCAGCTATTATAATGTAATAATTAATACGTCCTATCTTTTTTTATATAGTTATTCTGTTCAGTGTTGACTGCTTATAAAATAAAACCCTCGTGTTCTTTATACAGTCACTCTCTATGAGTCTAACTTCGAGGGACTGTGACTAGTTTTTCGACTTACCTACAGTTTTCTCGACTTATAGAGTTTATCATTCGACTTATTTACATATGAATGAGAAGAAAAAAAACATAGCATTATAATTAGAATCTAAAAAATACATGTTGCTCGTAATTACTACATCCCCAACAAACAAGTAACGGTGAAATAAATACAATTAAATAATCGCCTTGGGACCGTTCTGTTCAGCTAATTTGAGGATTCGAGTTATCGAATATTGGCACATCGAAAGTTAACTGCAACAATAAACAAGTGAATATTGAAAAACAAATAAGCTGACTGTATTAAGAAAATACTTCTAAATTCAAATATAAAGAAAAAGTTCTAGATATATTATGTTAAATATTATACCCGAAATTATACCCTGCCAAATACGTTAGGAAAAACTCGTTCTCCATGACAACATATGATTGGAAACCCGAAGATTTGGTCTGTTTAAAACTCGGAGACAGGGGATATTTAATAATACTCAGCATTAATCCCCAGGGCCCGGGAAACCCCGTATAGCCTGAATGGCGAGGAAGAGCAGGATCAAAGAAAAAAAAAAGTGTTGCAGAAGATTTGTGCTATTTTGCCGAAACCATATTACTAAAAATATAAATTAAATTATTCATTGTGAATATATTTATATATTTTTTTTAATTTTAATATTCCGTCAGGGCAATCAATAAAAAAATTATTAATGAAAATTATGATAATGTGATTTCTAAGAAAATGCTTTATTTAATTGTGAAATAAGCAAGGATTATAAATCTTTTGAGATTTCTATTACATAAAATAATCTAAATTTGGGAGAAATAAGAGTTGCTAGAGGGAAACAGCAGTATTGACATTTCCCATGAAACACATACACGAGGAAAATTCAAGAGATTATTATTTTAAGTATAGAAACCCTTTCTTTTCCTTTATCCAGGAACGTTTCTCAGAATTCTTCTTACCAAATGAGAGAGTACAAAGCTCCGTGTAAGAATATAGACTCAAAGTGTAGGAATTATAGGGTAAAAGTAAGTTCTCATGTTCTGAACTTGGTGGGCCGGGCTCCTCCCGTACGTGTACAGGATGTTATGTATTTCTCGAACTAAGTTCAACTTTTCCTTCAGAACTTTTCATTGTTCTCAAACATTCTCCAACATCTTCGGACCTGGAACACATGTCACATCCTGAAAGTTTTTACCGGTATCTCTTATCTTTGTATTAATTTTTACAGAACTGAGAGGGCCGTTTGGAGCTATTAGCAGGAGAAACGTCATAAAGAGTTTGTGCTCTCTAGCATTCTGTCATTTGTTGATATTTACCCATGGCACTATAACATATAAACAAAGACAGGCTTATAAACATTGTTAGCAATAAATATAAATCGGCATAAGAAACATTAACAATAATAAATATAACAATAATATTTCTTTCTTATCTAGGATTTCTTTTTTCCTATTTCATCCGATTCTCTTTATATTAAAGATCTTTTTCGATCATCACTTGTCTCAAGCAACCACAATTTAGAAATTAAAAAGGTTTTATTTGTTTTGTATGTAACCCTGGTTCGGTATTTAGAACTTATAGGAAACGAAGTGTACCTTACTTCCAACCAGTTCTAGTAACTTCTAACTTCTAACTTCTAATTCTATAAAGGTGCTTTTACTATTAAAATTAGAAACTCGATTAGTGATAAAATTCATCGTCTAGTAGATTCCCGAGTTTATTATGATAAGCTCGGAAACAACCATATTTATAAAAAGAATTTTTCTCCCCCAAAATTAAGATGAGCTTTTGCATTTTGTCTACACTTTCTAGTTGAGATTGTTTATGCATTGCCTTCCCTGCTCAATTTTATGTTAACTATTAAATAGCTATTTTTTTTGTATTTTTTATTCTACTACGTAAGCAGGCCCCTGAGGTTTAAATAAGCTTCGCTATGTATTTCTCAATACGATATTCTGACTAATTTACACTATTTATTTTTTTGTAACATGCGTTTAACTTATATAACGAATACCTGGGCATTCATGTATATCCTGCATGGGTGGCGAGAGAGTGTGGGGTACATTAATATGTGAGTCGGGCATATTAACTTTTATGGGGGGGTGCGCATTTTTTCTACCTAATGAACTTTTTGGGGAAGAACCTCTGAATTTAGAGTGGAAACGTAATCTTTAAATGTAAACGTGAATGTAGTGTGGAAAGTTAGTTATTTTTTCCTTTCAATAGCAAAATTTTAAAAACAGAAGGTATTTTTTTTTTTTTTAGAAATGGGTTTATGAGACAGGATGTAATAATACCACTAAAGAGATAAAAAAAAAAGAAAAAAAAAAAAAAAGAGAAGTGCCTCTTCGTTCCAAAATTTTGCTTCGGGTACGCCTGATCGTATAAGACAGAAAAGAAAAACGTATACCAATTTATCCTAGATGTTGAAATATCCTAGATGATTTATGTTTATATGTAAATAGGCATTATTTATTATATAAAAACCTTATTGTTGGTGTAAATGTTTGATGGGGGTGTAAATATTTAATGATTCAATGATTTGCATTAGGTAAATTCTCAGATTCCGGAAGTGAGCTATGCCGATTATATTATGGGTTGAGTTAACATGATTTTTCAAAAGTGAGAAATGAGAGGAAGTAAAACGGTGGGCTCAAATAATTAAATATGATTAGGAGGACGTAAACATAAATTGAATATGTCGATATTAAATAACCCTTGGCCTATGTGATTCATCTAAGGCGAAGGAAAGGTCGATTAATCAGGAAAAGACAGCCGACGTGATTGGCTAATGTAATCACGACCAGAAGTCGACCGCTAATCAACGGCATCCAATGAATAGTCTCCAGCTCTAATGGCTTGTAGCGGTTCCCGATTCCAGTTTCAAGATCTTGAGAGGCTTGCACAGTTTAGAATCTTTGTAGGGAAGCTTTCAAGCTATGTAGTAAGAGTCCATTTCTGTTCCAAGTGAATGGAATTCCAGAATGCTTTGGGAAAAAATATATATATTTTTTTTAAATCGATTTAGAATTTTAGAAATAATGATTTGTTTCCTTGGTGATTCGGTCATTTCCCTAGGATGTAATGTCCAAATGGTTGACCGAAGAGAAGGTGGGAGGATTGCTTTAACAGCCTAATCTTGAAGTGTTGGTTTTAGATGGTGATCGGTAGATGGAGGTATCGGGATAGAACCTTCGGGTTCCGTAAACCTTTTATTTCATTATCATAACCATGAGGCCCTCAAACAGCAGTAGACACCTAATCTATATCTCACAGAATTAATTATAGTTAATTAATAAACAATTTAGTGTAGGTAACTGTAAAATTTTGACTCTACAAAAATATTAAAAGGCATTAGGTCGAATAGGGTAAAATAAAAAAATAAATAAAATCAACAAAATAAAGGTACAAGAGGTTTAGAGAGTAAGCATTTTAGCGACTTAATCACCGATGCTTATCCCTGTAAGCTCTAAAATCTACAATTAAAATCTTTAAATGGTTCTCTCCAACGTAGCTAAGCCATTTCATTCTTGGCTCAGAAAGCATCATTTTCACTTTATTCGGTGTATTTGTTTTATCTTTCAATATTTTCTATGGAATCATTACTATATAACTATCGAAACATTATGTCTAATATTAAACAATAAAATATAATTATAAAAACTTAAGGAATGTTTTTCAGAATATTCATTACTGAAAGGTGTTTCATTTGGCTATATTTTTTGCCATATTTTAGAACTACTATCACAATAATGTATAATAACATTTTATCAACTTGAAACAGTTGAAATATTAATATGACATATATAAACATGTTATTGTATTACCTATAATGAATATTTTATAAATCGTACAGTTTATATTGTTAAAAATACCAAGTAAAACAAATTAAGATCATTTTCCTAATGAAAATGTGAATATAAGATGATTTACGAGAGGGAAAATTTTATTCAGTCGGATAATTGCTTGCAGAGTTTATTTATTTTTTATGTACATTTTGTAAAAAGTTCTAGGCAATTCAAATGGTTAAAGTTCAATACCCAGAAAAAATACAGCTCATAAAACCTTGAACCTTAATACCGTTGAAAACCTTTCAAAGCTTCATTGCTCTAAACAAATTATTTCATTTAAAAAATTAGCATAAATGAGCTAATTAAACGTTCAGTTATTTTAATTGCTTTTTCTGAATACTTTAGTTTTATTTATTCAGTTTTATACTTTTTTCTCATTATGACTTTATTTTATTTTTTTTAAAAAGACTTGTAAGGGTGATTCTAAAATTATGGTGGATTTGTGTCACAACGTGATAAATCGAGAACGACCTGAAGGATTTTTGACCAATTTCTTTCCATTAATTACCCTATTCGTCATGATCATAGCTATCTCATTTTCAACCTCCTAAAGACAGTATAACATTCACTAAAATCATTAAAAGAGCTGATTTATTCACTCCCTAGCCTGTCAAAAAGCCGAGGTCTTGTACTGTCAAAAATAATTAAACTTAATTTTTCCCTTTGTCACACAGTTGTTAGGTCACTCCCTAGCCAGTTTTTAATATACACACAAATCTCCTCAGAATAAGTATTTTAGGTAACACTGTAATAAACCTAAAAATACGGCGATCCATGCCATTTTTATCCAGGTTACTTTAGTTGCTTCCAGGACCTTAACACCTTCCTGTAAAGATGTATAGTATTGTTATGGCGAGTCACTCTAGATACCTTATCAACATAATGCTAGTAAATAATACCTTTTTATTACTTTCACTTACCTATATATGAAATATATAGTAAGTGGAAGTATTGCGATCGTGAAAAATTTCGACTTCCGGTTTTCAACGGAAATACACGTTTTGGGGTCCCCTGAGTCCAAATAACCAAGTCCCGCGAAATGGTCTGTGTGTGTGTGTGTGTCTGTGTGTGTGTGTGTGTGTGTGTGTGTGTGTGTGTGTGTGTGTGTGTGTGTGTGTGTGTGTGTGTGTGTGTGTGTGTGTGAACAGACTAGCTCGAAAACTATAAACCGTACGAATCTGAAATTAGGTATTTAGTCTATATATATGCCCGCGATGTGACAGCAAAAATTTCATCAAAATTGGTCAAACAGAGGGGGTACTTTATTTAATAACTTTTTACGTTTTTTTCGATTTTCTCAAAAACGGCTCTAACGATTTTGATTAAACTGAGTATTTGATGTAGTAATATGCCCGAGATATGACTGTAAAAATTTCACCAAAATTGATCAACCGGAAGGGGGACTTTACTTTATAAATTTTGTATCATTTTCACGTGTTTTTTTCGATTTTCTCAAAAACGGTTTTAACGATTTTGATCAAACTGGGTATTTGATGTATTTATATGCCAAAGATGTGATAGCCAACATTTCATCAAAATTAATCAACCGGAGGGGGGACTTTACTTAATAAATTTTGTATCATTTTCACGTGTTTTTTTTTATTTACTCAAAAACGACTTTAACGATTTTGATCAAACTGGGTATTTAATGTATATATATGCCAAAGATGTGATGCCCAACATTTCATCAAAATTGGTCAAACGAAGGGTGCACTTTATTTCATAACTCTTTTACAACTTTTTACCTTTTTTTTCGATTATCTCAAAAACGGTTTAACGATTTTCATCAAATTCGTCTTGTTTAATGACAATTAGGTGTTCTTTAATATCAGGTAAGCTTTATAATTATTAAAATGTTCTGGGGGGGGGCTTAAATGGGGTAGAGGCCTTTTTTGTTTGTTTGTTTTTGTTTCCTGTGAAGTATCTTTGTTTTTGTTTATATGGAGAAATAAACTGTCTCTCATTACGCCTAAAAATAAAAAATGGCTAAATATGAGATATGATAAAAACCAAGTAAACATATAGAGGAGAAAAATATTCAGTCAACTCATAAAACACGTTGAGCACACGCATGACGCATGACAGACCATTGTTCATAATTAATGCCCTTCTGTTCATTTAATGGAAATGATTTGTTTCATGGGAAATAAATGAAATATTCAACAAGTACATAGAGAATTATAAAATTAGTCGACTTGGAGTATTATGATTCTATTGCCGAATTATCTCAAGTAAAAACTTTTATTTAATAATAAAAGAAATTAGTGTTTTTTATAGAGCAAATGAAAACAAAAATAAGAAATGAATGTGGAAAAATGTGTAACTGAGTGAGAAGTGGCATTAACACAACTCATTAATTTCTAATCTAAGTTGGTAAGTGAAAGTTGTGTGTTGTGCGCAAGCACCAGATTTTTTTTATTACAGTTTGGTACAACTCTCGAATCTCTTCACAGCCATAACTTCCTTTAGGTTATATTTGTACTTGTGTTGCCCAAATTGATGATAAATTGCTAATTTATCCCTCTCTGACCTATCATTCGCCAGCTAAACAGAAATTAGTATCCAGCTAGGGAGGGACAATGCCTTTCAGGGGAAAACATGTAATTAAACATTTTCAGATATATTTCTTATAATAATTGATGTTTGTCAAAGGACGAATTGATGTTTCGTCATCTAATCGGAGTTTAACAGTAGGAAATGAAAGTGTGTGCACACTTAGGAGCATGTGACCATGCCGTCTACAACCACAAACATGCCAAATGATGATTTTAAAATTTCATAAACGTTAAGAACCAAATACCCTATTTTTAGGATGCCCAATTTTGAATACAGTAAACAATTTATTAAATAGTCAGTAAATATTTACTACAAAATATATTTACTATTTCAGCATGCCCTTGTTATTTATTCCATTTATATCCATACTCTTCCACCCTTTCAACCGCATCAATGCATAAAACCCTTGAAATTCGTAGGGTAAATATAAATTATTTAACAAAGTATATTTTATTATTTCAAAAAATAGTATTAATTTTTATATTTTTTTTTTTGCCCTAAATCCCAAATATAATGATATTTGCATATGTCAGCGGTATGAGCATGGGGGATTTGGAAGAGAGAGATTTAGCTCCGCTGGCAAATCCAAGGCTGAGGTTTTTATCATGTTCCCCCTGCGAGCTCCATCCTTCCCTGATATGTACATATAAGAGATAGCGAAGGCAAACTGATACACAATTCCGTTGGCCGGCCACCGTCCCCAAACAGGACTGGATTTCCCCCCAAAACGAATTTCCTTTTAAACGATAAGGATTTGGGGCCAATATCGAGGAAGAAATAGATATGGATCCAACCAGATATAGAATACAGAGCATAAGTTTTTTTCCCTTTTGTTTCTTTTGGGGGAGAGCGGTAGTGAGGAAAGTGACTCATAAAATAACAAAAAATCCTTATCATTATTTTCAACAGAGTGTATTTGTGTATATGCCTATAAGCCTTGCAAAAGGCAGTTCTTGCCTATCTTTCGATTGTAAGTGTACTTTATGTAAATGGGCTTTCTCACGCTATAATTAATTCCTTAATTCTTGAGAGAAAGACCCTCAACCAACTTCACAAAATCGCCTTCAGACGGACATGACAGTGGTGTAGTGGTAAGCCTGGCAACCTACTGTACTCTCCTTATTTAAAACACTTGTTATCATGTAGCCCCGTGGAATATAAGCAAGAATTTCACACGTTTCAATTGTAGCTTAGATTCAATTATATTGACCATATTATTGATCGTTTAAGGTCCGCTAAAGAGATAAAAATACATGAATGAATACATTTATGGTTGAGAAACTGCTTAGAAGTTGGAGCGTGTTACTCTTCATCCTGTTTCTGAGTTCCGCCTTTGATCCATCAAAAACCATTCCGTGGCAGCCAGCGTTAACAATCTGGGAAGGGCTCCTAAATGGAAGATAGGAAGATGTTGCCAAAGTGAACCTGCTCCACGGCAAAAAGGCCATAAAACAAGACTGACAGCTCCAAATTAATTGAGCTCTGTATTACACTCCAGCTTGAAGGATGACGCCGGCTGATTACGCCTCTTTCGCTCTCCTGACAGATTTATGTGGTCACTAGGCCCTTCTCCCGAACAAGCCACAGCCCTATGGATCCTCCAAAATTGTTTAACAATTTCGATTATTGTAATTTTTTTTTTAATGAACACCATTTCTTTGCTATTTTAACTTCCTAAAAACTTTTTTTCAGGTCTCCTATCTACTCTCTGTGTCCGTTAGTTATCGAAGAACTGGTAACCAGTTTCAAGACGACCTTACTCAACGCACCTAGGTGGAACCTAAATTGCTTCTATTTAATTTTTACTAAAAGAAATATGAATGGCATTTGTATAAACCTTACAACATTTGGAACTCAGTAAGAAAATGTATTTTTTAATTTATTAAAACAATCAAGATTATGGTTTACAATATAATTAAATGAAAAAACACATATGTGTAGGTGTAGGAACGCTGTAGAAATCTTAATTTTGTCATGATAATAATGTTTAAGAAAAGTGTCTCATGGTAACTTTTATGCAGAATGCCTTATTTAACGTCAAACGAGATAGCTATGTTCATGACGAATTGGGTAATTAATAGAAAACAATTTAACGGTTATTTTCAAATGACATTAAACATTGAACTTTTTTTCACATCTATAACAAAAAAAATCAATTCCATCATCTTTTCTTTTTAAATTCGGTTTTCCTTCTTAGCCATGGGTGGCCCATGGGAGGAATATTCTTGAGGTTTAGCCTAATGTATTTTCAACCGAGATGGGAAGGTTCAGAATTTTTCTGTGGGTCCATCATGGAATGTCCCTAAATTTGCCCCTTTATTGGTGATTGCTGATAATATATCTCGGAAAACTTTGATTGTATGATTTCGTAATGCATTTATTTTTTGGCTTGAATATTGGTAAAGTTTATTTCTGCAAACAATTATTTTATATTTCGTTGCATTTCCTATATTGAACAAGTAGCCTATCGCATAAATTTTTTCTTAAAATTTTCCAACACATGTCGACGGTGCCCATTTTTCTCATACTTTGATATTCGCCACTGTTTTTAATTAATTTTGTTTTAACTTTTAATTTTTATTCGCATCTGAATGTTTGATCTTATATACATATTTTTTTCACTTTATACTTTTATTTGCACCTGTCGCAAATAATAAGTGACAATTAGCAAATGAAATGAAGACTGCTATGTGTTGGCATTATAAGGCATGAGGGAAGATAGTGCCCAGCAGCACTTCTTCCCTGTCTTGTTTCAGGAGAGGAGATCTCTCATCCAACTCCTTTTAGTCGTCTCATAAAAGGCATGTCAGTCGTGGCCTTGTCATTAATAAGTCAGTTGTGAGAAGCCAGAATAGAGGGTTCTTATTTGTTCGTCGATAGTTGGTAATTGTAAGTAAGTATGTAGTGTTTTGTTACTAACGTACAAAGGAGCGTTCGTTATTAGTCGTAAAATTTTGGATTGAAAGGTTTTTTGTTTTTGTAAGTGTGTCTTTTTTGTTGTATCATAAATCTGTGAGCCGTACGTCCATATGGGTTTCAATAAATACATGTATGTACTAAGTTTCTTTCTGATTTTCAATTTTGATGGTTTTGAAAATAGTGAGTATGGTATTTTGATCTTAGATTTTGAATCCAATTTCAAAACTCCGTAGGTCCTAAAGCTTTGCACAATTTTATTTATTTATTTTTATGCTTTAATTCATTTAAAACATATTGTTAAGACCAATATTATTCTCAAACTATATTATTAGAAATATTATTTTTTAATAGAAATTGGTCCTTATTTGTTATTTATTAATCTTTTCTTCTACTCTATCCACGACTGACTCAAAATATTTTTCAATTGGCGTTAGAGTAACCCGACTTGTTCACACTATGAAATTTGATAGTGAAAAATTAGAAACGTTTTTATTCACTTGTAGATAAATTTGATTTTGTGAACAAAAGGATTTCACGAACGGCTGATACATTTACTTTTCATCGTACATTTTAATTCATCATTTTTACTCATCTAAGTTAATTTTTTATTATAAATATAATTCATTTATTACTAAATATATTTTTTAAGCTAATTCAAATATCAGTAGATAAGCTTATCCTTGTCAGTTCACGATTAAACAGATTAAAAAACAGAGCACTACTGTATGAAGCAATCGTGTCATTTTCTTTTTTTCTCCCAAAGAAAACTATTATCTCTTTACCCTATAGGAATAAGCGGTTGTTAAAGACCCTGCTATAGTGCATTTTAGGAAAATGGCCCCCTGCAAAAGTGCAAAATTAAGGAAGAAATAGGGAAGCTAACGTTGTAAAAGGGAAAGGAGTTTCCATCTGTAAAACATCCTCTGGGGCAATGATAGGAAAGAAGAGGTTGTTGGGATCTGGTCTAAATGCAAAAGGGTATTTAGGGAGGTCGTTTAGGGGAAGGCATTAGGAATCATGGCTTCTACTTTACAGCCGGAGAGATAGAGTGAGAAATATACAAATCCCTTCTTCAGATTTTTACTTTATAAACTTCGCTACAGCTTAGCTTTTTATCTTTGTGATTCGTATAGCTATTAGTGTGAAATTATTAATGTCAGTATTTTTATTTTTAAAATTTTTCAGCAAAGTAATCATTATTTCTTCGTATTAATAAATGATGTTCTTTTTTATTTTATTTTTCTTCTTATTTATTTCATATATTTGTCTTCTATATTGCAATAATAATAAAATTGTCACATTATGTCCACAAAATAGGCAATATTTTAGATCAATTTTTATAAATGAAAAATATTTCTATAAATAGTGAAGAAACAAATTAAAATAGCTGTGTAGAAAATTTATAAAAACATTTTAATAACTATAAAGGAAAGTTAATAAATAACTGAAATAGTATAATAAGTCCATATTAAAATTTGAAAGGTCAACATCGACATCTCTTTAGAAAAGTCTGAAATTATTAATGTCAGTATTTTAATATTAATAATTTTTCAGCAAATTAATCATTTTAATTTATTCATTATAATAAATGATGGTCCTTTTTTATTTTTTTTCTTATTTATATTTCTTCTTATTTATTGTTTACATTTATCTTCATTATATTAACTTCAATAGTAAAGCACATTTTTTAGAAAATCGAAATTTGTTCTTGCCGATGCGAGGCGTGATTTCTCACGTCAAAGCTTCTAATTTTTCCACCATAAAATTTTTGTTAAATATTTTTATTTAACATTTATACATTTATTTTTATATTTTTATAAATTATTAAATAAATATAAATAATATTATTTATACTGTTGTATATTTATGTTTGTTTTTTTTAACTTTTATACATTCTATATTTATATATTTTTCTTTCACTAAAAGTGTAATCACTGCTTGACATACGCGTCGGGCAAAACGTAGGTGGGATACTTGAGATTGTTCTTATCTTCGGTTTTTAAATTTGAAGGTCTTCAGTAGATGGAGAATAACGCACAATCAATGCGCTCAAAATAAATTTATTTTACATAAATAAAAATGTTTATATTTGTTCTATATACTTTTTTTTCTTTATTAAAATAGTAATTAATATCATTCAAAAATGGTATAGAAACTAATGATAATTGGAAATGTCTTACCGACTGAATCATAAATATTTTAGTCCAAGTATAACATTTTTGCTGGAAGTTCTTCTTTTCGCGGGTCGGTAAACGACAATAAAATAAATAATAAATAAACAAAAAAACAAAAGTTCTTCTTTTCAGAACCTACATCTTTAATTTCAGCTGAAGTAGAATTCCCGTTCTACGTCACGGTCTAAATCTCGGGCAGTAACCATGGGCTCAGCAATTAATATCTTGCAGGATATTCTGTAACTATCCAAAATAATATAAGCAGTAAAGATGACATTCAAATCATGCTAATAATGAAGAAACGTTTTTAGGGGAGGCGATTACATTAAAGTTCTAACGTTGAAAACGGAAGACAGACAGATCAGTCATATTACTTAGGTACGGAACGAAGAGTCCGAAATTATCCTTCTCCCCCTCATTAAAACTTGTCAAACCGAAAGTGGTCGGAATGAAGTAAAAGCCTAAGCACAGTTGTTTTCTGTTTGTTACTCAACTTCGCAGTACATATCGGAGGAACATATGCTTCTTTTCCATTATCTCTCAAGTTCGGTATTTGCATTTGTTTCGGATAATGCATTTGTGGGCCGTCCTCCAGAGGGAATGGTTTTTCCCAGGAAACTTCTTTGAACGTAAATAATCCCCTAAGAGGCTCAGAGGAAAGTTATAATGTCGTTCCGTTCATATTACACCAACGGTATATACCTTATATCTTGATCTTTATCTTTTATATAGAAAACACGGGGTTGTGTTGTTTACTATCAATTTGAATGTAGGGTAGAAACTGGGTATGAATGTACCTACATATTGCTTTCATGGTCTTATTATTTTTTATACGTGACATTCTTATTATAGATGTTATTTTTACATCTACGGTAAGAATGTCTTGCTTATCTCCCAAGTTTAAATCAGATACAGTTGAAAATATTAAACTAAATAGGTGCGAATTCCTATTCTTACTGTCCTATTTTGAAAAACCTAAATTCTTCCTTCTTTAAATGCAAAAAACACTTTAATACTCAACCAAGACGATTTTAATCATTAATAATTTTTAATTTCCTCCATCATCATTTTATTCGCTTCTCCAACCATATGTTTCGTTGTTTGTCGTCGAGTCTAGAGACTCAGCATAATCTTTTTTGACCAGGGTGGGAAGTTTGAGAATTTTTCTGTGGGTGCGCCACAAAATGTCCACACAGTTTCCCCCTCCACCTAAATTATAGTGATTACAAACAATATATGCCGGGGAGCTTTGGATTTGAGATTTGTTAATGCTTATGTTTTTTTTTTTCATTTTATTATGGTTTACGGTCAGGGCTAAAAGAAAAAAAAATACATTTTACTGTAATTTTTTATAGAGCTTCACATTTATCTACTCTTTGAAAGTCTGTAGACGGCTGATTGATCATCGTCATGTATGGATCTACTCAATGTTTATGATTTTCTCATCCTTTGATGTTGATCGTATTTTATTTTTACTTTTATTTCTGAAACTAACAGGAACGTTCTCATTTCTGAATCTTAGTTCTATATCTGAATCTTGCGATATATATTATATATTTGTGAAACCTCCTGGAGAACTCTAACGTTAAATAAACTTTGTTTAAATATAAGTTCATTAATTTTTGAGATTATTGTTCATTATTAAATAATTTATCATAAAATAAATAGTTATTCCAAGTTGTTAAATAGGGTCATTTGATTTCTCTCAAGGGAAGGATTTATCGAAAACATCTAAAGGTTTTTTCTATATATATTTTTTACTTTATAGTTATTTTTAAATTCTATATTATTTTAAAAACGGATTCGTTATTTTTAACTTTCTTTTTAGATTCTATCTCTGTGTTTCAGACTCTTGTTCTAATTATAGATAAATATAAAAATGAAATGTAGATTCTATTAGTTGGAAGTCGTTAGCAGGTCAATGCTGTTTACATCTTAAAATCAATTAATTTAATCAAATTTTTTTTAATTTTTATTAGGAAATTCTTTTTCGTCACAGGTATATATTATACGTCATCTTTGTCTTCTCGCCTTTATTATTTTATTTTTTATTACAATTATTAAAATGGTCCTATAAAAGGGCTAACAAAGGGAAGACAGAGGCGACTCCCGGTTTATCTGAGGAGGGCAGGCCAGCCAGTCTCGGTTTTATTGTTCTCTTTAATTGTTCATTCATTGTGATTTATGGGGGCCGGCGGCTGTGCCCGGCGATAGCGCAGTCTGGGCCAAATCTAGCGGAAGATATATCCACCATTCTCCTTCCAGTATGTTCTCTCCCATCGCCTACTGATAGTATCCGTCTATGTTTTGTTACCTCCTTTGTCCTCATGTATTCCGAACAAGTTAAAATAATACCTGGTTGTGGTAAATAGAAATTAAAAAAAAAATCTGAACCTTGTTTGTGTTTAAGTATCTATATCCCTTAGTTAAAGATCGCCGTACTGTTAACAAGGCTTTTTCGAACAATACAGAGGTATAGTCCAATCTGTCCTCTTCCTACAGTTATGATAAGGGCTATATAAAAATCATGTTGCCAATGCTTCAACAGTCTTATTAAGGTATAGTAAGGGTTTGTGGGAGTGTGTAGAGCTAGAGTTAGTGGGTTGGAATTTAGAGTAAGTCTGTCATGAAACCATAGAGATCTATGGCTGTTACCTCGACCTAAGGAATGTCGTAAGGTCTCATTAGAGACACGAAAGGGGGCTCCTACAATCTTCCTTAGTTTTTTTAATTGGAACGACTGTATGAGTCGTATATTTGATTTTTTGGCCATTCCCCTTAGTTCAATACCATAAGTCCAAAGTGGTTTTATTTACTACTTTGTAAATTATTAATTTATTAGTCAGAGATAATTTTGAACGTCTGCCAAGTAGTCTTGAAAGAATTCCATATCGCTAGTTCAGTTCTTTTCTTTTGCGTCTAATAGAGGAATAGTCCTATCTTTCCTCTTCCTACACTTTTGATAAGGACTATGTATTAACAATGATAAGAAATTGAAAAAGAAAATCCTTGTTCGTTAGAGGTCTAAGAAACAAACTTTCGATTACCCCATACCGATTTAGGGACTGATTTTTTAAAGAAATCATAAATATCTAGATAACATCCATGTTCTAATAGAAGGAAAACTCAAGAACCTTGTAGACCTTATGACCTGATTTTTCATTTCAATTCGAATTATCAAATGAAGACTCTGATAAATAGAAGATATAAATTTAGAAATTATAAGACCAAGTAAATATCTAAGTTAACAGAAGAAATCTAACTGATTTAGAAACATTACGTATGTCAAGCATTTGATGTACTTAACATATGCCTCGGACGATACTAATGTGGAAGTCCTAAATTTTGAAAGGAATATGAAGTGGAAATAGAGATAAGCGTTTAAAAAAAAAATGTTGAATAAAATTAGTTAAAAAATGTAAATACATCTAGATTAAAATAGTAATTATACTGCAGTTGAACTGTAATAATTAAATTTTAAATATAGTGTAAGTAGAAAGTAATGTTTCAAACAAAAACTTGTTTGAATAAACCTATCTTTATTTTTTACTAAAAAGCAACATGAAGACTATTGATTTTTCCATAATCCCAAATTTAAAAAAAAAAAAATCAGATAATATTTGTTAATACTGTTAAAATTTTATTAAAAGTTCTGATTAAAAAATATTAATTTAGGTACTTTTTGGAAATGATTTCTGTTCGTTTAAACATTTTAATATTAATGTTAGTTCATGAAATGGGATGCTGTTGCTCAAACGTGGAGATATTTACCCACAGAGTACGGAAGGGTGAGTTATGTCAACTTCCAGATACACATTGGTAAATGTCTTAGGCAAATTTGCATTGATATAATTTACATATGCATATAACTTCCTCGAACGTCTTGTAAAGTGATGACTTGCTCAAAAATTCCTTATCAGATTCCAATCATTTTTCTTTAAAAAATATTTGTATTCATCTTTTTGATAACAGCATCTAGCACTTTTATACTAATGTCCTTACCAGCCTTTGATTTTGTATGTATATTTAACTCTATTACTATAAAAAAAAATAGTTATCATAAAAACGCTTAATTCTTCTGTTAGCTCATAAAAAAGTGTTTAGGTTAAACTATTGTAAAACTTTTATTTTAAAATAAATTGTAAATAAATATTAAGGGCTTGTAAAGAAATTTTTAATATAGGTAAAACTAATATGACATTATCGAACCAGAGGGTCATTTCCGAAGCCAGCTCTACAGCAGCAGACAAGAGTTCCCAGCTATGATTGTCCAAACGCAATTCTTGTGAATTTTACCAAGGAGTGTGTCTGGACATCAACGCTTGGTACCGTTTCACGTTCCAGGATATCAAGACTTGCTTAATATTATGAAGATATTTCTATTTATTTTTGGTAATACATTTATGATATTTTTGTAAATCGTCTGCTAACAGGTGAAATCAAGAACTTAACAGCATCGCTGATTCAAAACTTTTACAACTTTCTTTTTATTTATCTAAAATAATATTTAATTTTCCGATTGTTCGTATGCAACACCTGTAAGCAAGCGATACATACTATCGCTCATGTTATATATAATATAAATTGATCCCAGCCTTCCTCTATGCTTCCTATTGTATAACCTTTTTGGTGATGACGTTTATTTATAAATAAAAGTATTGAAGGGGTCGGGGCAAAATAGTGCCAAGCAACATTTTAACAAAAATAAACTGTAGCTGCCGTCTCTTGTATATTATGTAGTACTATATGTCTATGATGGAAATGCGACCTAAATATGACTATAGAGTGCTCTATAGTCATATTTCATGTGGCATTTGCATCATAGACATATAGTCCTACATAATATACAAGAGACGGCAGCTACAGTTCATTTTTATTAAAAATGATGCTTGGCACTATTTTCTGTCGACCCTTTCAATTAAACTATTAATAAGAAAAGATGCACGAAATTATTTTCATGACCAATGAGGGCAAACCGAACTATTTTTTATTTTTTAAAAAAATGTATTTATTAAAAAAATAAAAATGACACAATTTAAGATCTGCAAAGTGCTTTACAATGAGTATATTTCGTGGGTTGCTTCGACGGCATTCCATTACAGTATTTCCTTTATAGTGGTTTTCTGGGTTCTGGACTGTGTAAAATTGTCACTGGGGTGTGTAAAATTGTTCATCTGTGGATTATTGTTATATGTGTAATGTGAGTACATGAAAGTATATGTCATTTTTCTTAGTTTTTACAAAACTGTAGGGATGTTCAAGCCCATTTATAACATCGTTGATGACATAAAATGGTGCGTCTACTATTTACCTTAACACTTTACGCTAAAAGGACTTAATTATGTACATTTTTTAATTATGAAAAAAATTATTTATTTCTTATCAGATAAATAGAGATCGCAACATTTTCTAGTATTTTTAAACAAAAATAAATATTCAATTTTTATAATAATACAGTTCATAATTTTTTTTTCTTTAATGACTGACTAGTGGGTAGTCATTTATGCTAGTAAGTTACAATTTTCGATAAAATAAAATCGTCCATACACGGTAAAATGAACAAAAAAAAAAAACAAATAAACATACACGGTAAAATGAAAGAAAAAAAATTAAAAACAATTATAATGTAAATAATTATTCTACCCGTAAAAGCTAAAGTTTTTCCTATTAGGAGATTTTTTTTTGTACAGAAAAACACCTTTTTTAAATTTGGCGGGCTAATAAAAAAAAAATGGACTATTTTCAGATTAGATAACTTCAAGAAGAGGGAAATACCCATTTCCCTCCTTTTTTTAATCCGTCAAGTCCTTTACAAATCGGGCTTAAAATGTTTAATTATTATTGTAAAAAAAAAAATTAAAATAATGTCGATGTTATTTTGGAAAATTTATGTGATAAAAAAAACTTAGGATCAAAAGGCTTTGGAATTTTGAAGATTCGCTCCTTACGTACGGTTACTACTTAAAAAAAATGTATATAAAAAATAAAACTGTCTTGTTGATGCCTTGTTTTATTTGCGAATAGTTCCTGGAGATCAAAAGCAGAATAATCTCTCGTTTGGCTCCCTAAACCTTAAAACTAGCTAAGAGATTTTGAGTTCCGAAATCCCTAAAACAAACACCTTTTTAAAAATTACTAAGCGATATCAAGGAATAATTCCAAATTTTAAAATCTTACCCATATCAGATTTGGCATTAGAAAATACATTGAAATAGAGGCGTACATATTTGACCCCGATTGGTTAAACAAATGACCTAGAGGATTGGCGCCGGTCCAGGGATGTTTGGATTGAGGAAGATCGTGTTTAATGTATAAGAAAATGCTAAAAGGGACGGAATGGTTGTTTGCACCTCCGTCGGCTGGAGCTGGAGGATGAAGAACTCCGTGATTGATGAAGATTGACTTGCTCTGGAGAAAAAACAGGCTCCTGGGATGGCGGTTCTTATGGAGGAGCAACTTGGAGAAAAGTCACTCTCTACCCCCTGGGACCCGCCCATCGCTAATTATCGAACATTAATCACGCTCCATCTTTACCGGGATCTCAGCTACAGTCCTCTTTTTTTTTTCTGATATGAGTGCTTTTGGAAAAATGGATTATGTATTTTTTTCATGGTCTCATTCTTTATTTCATATAATCCATATGTAAAATTCATGCAATACAATATGTATATAATATGCTATTCCAAAATATACCGATCTCTAAATTAAATTATGAAAACATAGGGTTAGAATTACAAAGAGATTTTTTTTTTTTTTTTTTACTTCTTTGTTATTTATTTTGATCATTAAGTCCCACCAGTTTTCTATAATATTTCTCTAATAGAATCCATATATTTCAGAGAACCAAAACCAGTGCTAAAAAATCGTTACAATAAATTAATCTTATGCAGCTATCCTGTCATAGCTACTTAATCTATTTAGCTATAGCTATTGATTTAATCTATTTAGCTATAGCTATCTACTTAATCTAGTTAGCTATAGCTATTTAATATATCGATTAATCTAAATTAATCTTATGCAGCTATCCTGTCATCATAACAGAATTAAAATAAATACTGTAACTTAAAAAAATCATATGATTTGTTCTGTTTCATTGGAAAGTAGTTCCAGATTTTTTTGGAACCGTTACATACATGCTCTAGAACGTGAACAGATGATTTAATTTTGTGTCCTTCTGGGAACTAAACATAAGAAGAGATGGACTAGGGGCTTGGTTTTGCCCTGGAGCGTCGAAGTATACGGTTACTTTAAGTCACTATTTGTAACTGTTCTGTAACGTTTTTGCTAGTTTGAGTTTTAATTGTTTATTTGCCAAATTTGGTATTTTACCTTAATAAAATTATTTAAACCCATATTAGTGTTACGATAATATTATTAATACAAATGTTAACTCTAGAATTGACACAAAATACATATACTATAATATATTTACACAATAAAAACAAATATGATGTCAGCAACTCACCGGCAATAATTCGTCCCATTTAATTTGTTCGTAAAAAAATATATAGTTAGGGATAACCCAAACATCGTCCTACAATTGATAATGTATATATTTATATTTACTATAACTGCATTTAATATATTTTTATTTCAAATTTGAGGTTTGCTTAGTGTACCAATATGGGGAAAGAGGTTGCAAATGTTGATGTTTTTTTTAACAGTAAAAAAAAAATTAAATATATAAATATAGTTCATTATTTCCCATCTTTCATAAATAATGTCGATCTTTACCAATTACCTATCATGTAAAAGTCCCGGAGTCTTTCTGGTATTGGTTCGATTTCCAGTTGTGCCGATAAAATTTATTTATTTATGGGTTCTGAAAGATTTCTACAGCCCGAAGTAATTTCTTTCCACTTGAGTTTGTGTAGATTATGGTTCAAAAATTGTTTTGTATGTACTTCAAACGAAATTCTGGAAATTCGTAGTTGACATTATAAAAAAATATGGATATCATCCGAATCATAGCTCCCTACCCTGAAAGAACAAAAATTTGTTCTTTCCTACAAAAAAGGAGAAAATCCTGATTACTTTGTGCCTTTAGACTACTAAAGTATCAAAGACATATTTTTTTTCAATGATACCTTAAAATTTACAATGCAAAGTTATATATGTAAACAGGACTTGAAAAGCAAAAGGCTACAAGTACCATCTTGCTTATTTCAACGTATAATATCACTGTCGTTTAAAAGTTCTAGTGAGCTACTTTAAATTTATTGCTGTATATTGTTAAAAACGTTAAGCACTATTTGCAAATTTTTTTTAAATATACTAAAAACATAAAAATGGTTTTTAACCTTTGACATTTAACATTTAAATGATTTTTCTTTTTATATTAATCTTAAAACATGAACCACCTTCCAAGGACTAATATTTATCAAGCCATATTAAGTTAATTAAAATATATACTCTTAATAAACATATAATTACATTACATAACATATAATATTCATCATATGAGTAGCTGATTTACAAACACCACAATGTCCATTTTTACCACAAAGTGAGTTATTTTTACCACAACAAGCTTCCTTCAAGTAGCCTAATTATTTTTGAAAATATTAAGTTATTTAAATAACCACTAACACTAGGTCTGTCAAAAACGTAAGGTAGTATGAGGTGGGAAGGGTTCGGAGGTTGAATACCTGAGATCTCCAGGACTTTGTCCAAATAAAACATTAGGAGTGGACAACCCTTATCACTTAGGGGTGAAAAATAGATAGTAGCCGATTTTCAGACCAACTGAATATGCATATAAAATTTGATAAAAATCGGTAAATTTGTTTTCTCTACTAATAACTTAACTTTCTACTAATAATTTAACAGAAAGAGCATTAAGAGATTGATATTGTTTGTTAGTGTTACTGTCGTAATTAATTAATGATATTAATAATTTTAAGGAATAAGTTATAATGAATTATTGTTTGGTATTTTATTATTTTTATATTCCCTCATCGTTCACAGCGCTCCATGCCTCTTTCACTCATCATATCCTTATCATCCTTACACACTTTCAGTAAGTGATTTTTTTTCTACACTAGAAATTCGCTAAAAATAACTTACATAGCAAAACAACTTTTGCCGCGTCAGCTGGTTTCATTATAAAATTGAATATATTATACAGGGTGTTTCGGAATTGCACGGCACTATTTTAGGTACGTGTTCTCTAACACAAAATAAACAAAAAAGTTCATATTAACATCTATCTCAAACTCATTTATTAAACAGATATCAAAGGTTAAAGATTTATTATTACTATTTATTTATTATTATTACAACATTTAGAGTAAATGTTCAAAGACGCCTCCGTTTTGTTGAATGCAACATTCAGCACGACGAATCCATGCTTCTCTGGCTCTTCGTATAGCATCAGGATGGTGGTTGATAGTTACTGCGGCTTCCACGATCCGATTTCTTAGCTCTTCTTGCGTGTCAATTGCCGCAGAATCAACCATAGACTTCATCCAGCCCCACACAAAATAATCTAATGGCGTTAAATCCGGAGATCGTGGTGGTGACCATTTAACAGGTCCGTTTCGACCAACCCATCGGTCTCCATAAGTTGCATTTAAATAATCAGTGACACTATGAGAAAAGTGAGCTGGAGCACCGTCATGCATAAACCACAGCCTTTGCCTAATGCCTAGCGGAATATCTTCTAGAATATCATGCAGATTATTTTGCAAAAAATGCAATTAAGATATACCTGACAGCCTAGGTGGCAAAAAGAAGGGGCCGATGATTTTGTCGCTTAGAAGACCACACCAGACATTTAAAGAGAATGTATGTTGGTAATGTCCAACAGCAGTCGTATGAGGGTTTTCTTCGGCCCAAGTATGGGTATTTCGAAAATTAAGAATCCCGTTTCATGTAAAGCAAGATTCATCAGTAACCAAAATGCAGTTCAGGAAGTTAGGATCTCGTGTGCATTGTCGAATTAACCACTGGGAGAAATTTGTGCGCTTGTTATAATCTTGTGGTAACAAATCTTGCCTACTTGATACGTGAAATGGATATAATTGTTGTTCGCGTAAAGTTCGCCATACGCTGGTAGAGGAAACATCGAAACGACGTGACAATCTTCTGGTACTAGTAGTAGGAGATAACTGAACAGCATCGAGTATTTCTTCTTCTACGTTTGCAGTTCGTCGAAATCGTTGTCGACCGGCGTTCACTCGTATAGGTTTTAGCGTACCATTATCCCTAAGACGTCTTTCAATGGCCTCAAACGTTTTACGATTTGGTATTCTTCGGTTAGGAAATTTTTCACGATATCTTCGAACAGCAGCAGCACCGTTTGTATGTACCTCGCCATAAGTTAAAAGCATGTCTGTTTGTTCATCAAAAGTGAATAAATTTGTGGTATCTCCCATGATAATCATAAATTGAACTGTGTCACAAGATTCACTTACACTAAAACACACAGAACCAGACAAACAGATGAGCAACTACTGTCATTGCTTATCGTTCATTTGTTTATCAGGTGATTAAAACCTTTTATTTAGTATTAAACACGTTAAACGTTGTACAGTCAGTCTTAATGCAGTAAATAAATAATAAATCTTTAACCTTTGATATCTGTTTAATAAATGAGTTTGAGATATATGTTAATATGAACTTTTTTGTTTATTTTGTGTTAGAGAACACGTACCTAAAATAGTGCCGTGCAATTCCGAAACACCTTGTATTTAATATTATGTACATTTCATAAATTAAATATATTATATAAAATTGTTTTTCGTCATTTTTTCATTTATTGCGACCACTTAAGTAATTTAATTAGGAAATAAAACATTTTTACTAATTAAAAATCGAATTTAAAACGATTGCCAGGAGATTAAAAATGAAAATAAAGTCTCAGGTGGCGTGCTATGGGTAAAAAACTTTTGTGTTTCAATGCCACCTCCCCCTATATACTCATATATATATATATATATATATATATATATATATACAAATATATACTGTACCAGTCAAAAGTTTAGACTCACCCTTAGATTTTGTAAAATAAATAAATAACAACCTTTCATTAATGGAACAACATAACAACTGTAATTTAAGCTGTATTTGGGCTAGCTGTATATCCCGGTTTCACCTAGGGAACTTGGAAAACAATGAGAAAAGCCGTGGGTCAAGAAAAGTTCGTTAGGACAGAAATGAGATTTTTTCGACTCCAACGGTTGATTTCGTAAAAATCTAATGTAAAGCGAGATCATAACGACTTTTATAACAATAAAGAATGTACCCAGAGATTGGTTGAAGTTATGCAATTTTAATATGGACAGGTGTTCGCCCTCGGTATGAAAGAACCACTAAGCGAAATTTGTAGAATTGAGGACACGGTATAAATTTCTGTAAAGAACAAACAAACAAACAAATAAACATAATTTCATCTTTATTTATATAGATTGTATTCGAAATAATCATATAATTTTTGAAATGTTATCTCTTGAGTTACAATTATTTTTTAAACTTGAAGATTGTGAATTAAATACAAGTGAGTCTAAACTTTTGACAGGTACTGTACATATATATATATATATATATATATATATATATATATATATATATATATATATATATATATATTTATTTATTTATTTATTTATATATATATTAATCACATTTTCCTTTTTCTTCACTTCAGATACTGTACTTTCATAATGTTTGCGAAACTTAATAAAAATATTTTAACAAGATTACAGTAAAATAACATGGTAGGGGATATTCCATTTTGAATCCTATTGACGCTTGTAAATTTTGTTAACTGGTTAGATAATGTTGCTGTGTTGCATTGGTCATTTTAAGATTATATTTAACAATAATAAGTTATAAATTGAAGATATTAATTTTGATGTTGAGTTGGGCGACCCTAGGGTTCCCCCATCTGGAATGGTCGGATCAGCTGGTTGTCCGGTTAATGAGAAGGGTCCTCCAGGTATCCTGTGGCTTGGGATCCACTACACCCAGTGGCCCTGACTTAGCCAAATGATAACAATGGATTCGGATAAGGAAACTCTCCAGCAAACAATGTTCAAGACAAATTAGATTGATCATTAATAATTATTTATATATACTTTTTGCATTATTAATACAAGTACTACTAAACAATAATTACATTTTTTATTTAAGTATTGGATGTCCTAGAATCTATGTTCCAGACTTCTATGTTCCAGGTAATCTTTTCAACCGTTTGAGAAAAATGAATACATTTGTTTTTCTTCAGTTCTCTTTTTTAAAGACCCTAAAACATGATGAATATCTCGTTTACTTTGAATTAATCCTAAATTTGAGGCTGTATAATGAAGTATATGTATTAGATGACCATCGTAGACAAAAATAATATTCCTAGTTATAAACATGTCAGAGTATTAGATAGAGCAAATTAACAAAACTATTTTATTTTTGTTTTCGCAAGGTAGTTTTAATAGTAATATGATTATCTACGATTACTTATTGTATTTTTTTATAGTGTAATTTTTTTTTTATATATATATAAATTTGTATATGTTCCCAATATAGAGCGGGTTCGAGGTCGGTGAAAGAGTCTACGTTTCCAGTAACAGACTGTTTCAAAATGTAAAATCATTATATTAATAATTTTTTTTATTGTACAGTATGTCACATTTTTCAAGATGTCCCTTTTACATTTCAATGATTCAGAGCTAAAATCCGATTCGACTCCAATCCTAATAAACGACACAAACACGGTAGAATCGGTTCTAAAATTTTAAAAATCGACTAAGTTGATATCGGAAGTATAAAATCAAATTTAAGAATTCGTATAGAAAACGAAAAAAGTACGAATCAGTACAGAAATAAATCGTTGATGACTGTTGCAGTTTTACGCCAATAAATAAACAAATAAACCATCTTATTGAAAATATTTATTTTCATATATTTTATGATTATTTTATTTAAATAGTGAATAAAAATACGTATATGGTAAAGTGTTTTGTCATTAAAGTGCTTATCCGAATCTGTTTTGGCCCGCCATTTCATAACCAAAATACAGTTAAATGCTAACAATGTGTTTTCTTTAAATTGTTGTTCTTGAAATAATATTGATGTTCTATAGTCCACCCAGAGGATATTTTATCGATTGAAAAGAATAAATAAAGGAATAAATCTACCAATGATATTTTTCCACTTGTAAAACGTTCTTTGATACATACTCATTCATTATTTATTCATCATTTATTAGTAACTCATGGCTTATTTATCACACTGTCTCAATAAAACAATGTTTATGAATTTGATATTCGAAATGGTAGTTTTCTCCAATTGGAGGAAAAATAAATATTTTAGTAGAAATAAAATAAAACATTTTAAATACTGATGGGGAGTTAAAATTAATGGCCTATTTTATATTCTTCACGATGAATAGAGAAAAAAGCACTTTGTTATATGAACTTATGAACAATTTTTTTGTATAATTTATTTATTTATTTTTTATTTTTTGTACAATAGTTATTTTCATTACTAGTACCAAAAGTGGTTGTTTTCGGTGCGCAGTCTAGTTTAGAGCGCGGAAATTAGACCAAGCCCCGAAAACGCACTTTTGGTACGTGTTATGAGCAATACTTTTTATCATAATTCTTATACTTGAGTACATTAAAACACTTTTATATTTCATTAATAACTTACAGATACAATATAAGAAATTAAATTGAAGGGGTCGGGGAATAATAGTGCCAAGCAGCATTTTTAACAAAAATAAACTGTAGCTGCCGTCTCTTGTATATTATGCAGCACTATATGTCTATGATGGAAATGCCATGTGAAATATGGCTACAGAGCACCCTATAGTAATATTTAGGTGGCATTTCCATCATAGATATATAGTACTACATAATATACAGCAGACGGCAGCTACAGTTTATTTTTGTTAATAATGTTGCTTGGCACTATTTTGCCCCGACCACTTCAATTGACACTTTTTTTTTTTTAAAAAAGCATCTGTTTATTAAACTATAATAGAATAAAAGTGCATATATATTTACACTAGCATTCCCCGTCGCGGGTTAATGTTATACATTAACAACGTAACAGGGATCGGAGCTTTCGGTAGGTGAAATGTTGGATGGGGAAGCTGCCGGCTCGGTAGAAGAGAGGGATACGCGCAATGGTGAGAGTTCACTAAAACCGCCGAAACAAAAAATTGCTTACTCGTCGTGAACTCTTCATTTTTCGGCCTTTAAAACATGGTTTTCGACGCCCCGTGGGGGCTTTCGAGTTAATCTCGTCGTATCAAGATCTTTAAAATGAGTCCAAATTAGATATTTTTTCTCGAAGTGCAAGATTAGGTGTCCGTTAGAGTTAAACGACAATATCGCCATTTAAACCCGTTAGAGGTTACAATTTTGAAATTCCTTTCTTAGTGGTTACCTACATCGCGTTTAAAATCTAAATTCCGAACTTCAAGTTTCTATCATTAGTAGTTTTTGCCCTGCGTTAATTCTGTCAGTTAGGACAAAGCCTCTGATATATATAGAGATTAATATTTATCGTACGTTTCTGATTATTCATTATATTAAAACCTTTGTTTAAAACTTAATATTATTATTAAAACTTTTTTTGGGGAGACCCCCAAATAGCTCCCGGGACACCTAAATTTTTCGGGCAGTTGATTCTTCTATATAACCTTCGGCTACACTTGATGACTGCCATCCCACATGTTTTCTTAATGTGAGAAGGTCTCCACCACCCTCCACTAACATAGTTGCCGAAGACCTTCTAAATGAGTGTCCAGTATAGGTGTCAGGGTTTTCTAGATTAAGAAACTTTGCTACATTTTTTGGAAAAGAAGAAATAGTATAGCAACCTACAGGCTGAGCAACACACTTACCATTGCGGTAGCCGACGAAAAACCATCCACTTTTCATGCGAGAAGGACGTAATGCTTTATACTTACGATACAATTTACAAGGGTCTATTGAACATTCATCACTTTTAATAATAAATGTTCTGGATTTATGACTTTTTCCTGCTTTAAGAAACACAAGTTAATATTTCCCGTTGCCATTTATGCCCCCTGCTTCCAATCTCAACAGTTCATTTCTCCTACATGCCCCGAAAGTCCCAAAAGATAAAATCACTTTTGTTAACAACCACTTTTTCTCAGGAGCTTCAAGTATAAACTTGCTTATTTCATCTGCCGTCAAAACTTTGGACTTCTTCACCGTGTAGCCAACATTATTACGTTTCAAAAATGCAATAGACTTTTGGAAATTATTTACATTTATATTTCCTTTAAGATATAGACAACTTTTGATCATCGAATATTTTGACCATAAAGTAAGTGGCCTTAAGATTTTTGCTATTTCTAAGAGATAAAAAATCTTAACTTCATCATACACAACCCGAACATTTCTTCTTTCTAACCAGTAACGAAATTCGTTTTTATATAAAGCGCGGGATTTAGCTGGAAGTAGTTCGTTTAAAGCTTCTTGGGCTTCTTCTAAAACATATTCTTGTATATTCATGTTATTTTTCACTTCAAACATACTACTTATATTAGAATGAAGCACAGTATAGCTACAAGTAACCTCCTCCAAATACATGTTTATTAATATATATTAGTAGCAGGTAAGGTTAGCGCACCAAAAAGATTTTTCAGGCCTACGCCCGAAAAGTACTACTTTACGGACTCAAACCGAGTATAGAAAATACATGTTTTTGATGCAGTATGATGAAAAATTAAAATTGAAAAATAGTTTTAAAAAGTTTATATGCATGAGATGTTCATCCGTGTGACGTGAGATCTTTGACACCCAATTAGCAAGAAAAAAATGAATAATGTATCATAAACGGTTGCAGTTACTTAAACAAATTAAATTACAATTTAATCATGGGAATGGGGATGAAATTACAATCGAAGAAATGATGATCACTTCACTAGACACCATAGGCATTGAAGAGACGTTAAGTCGTTAAGTTTAACAGTTGCCTACGAAAGACGTGTAACAAACTGTTCTGTAAAAAATCACCAACAAAAAAGCAAATAATTGTGCCATGGTGGCCTGATGAACTAACCCAAATAAGGAAACAAACTAAGAAGCTTAGAAGGGTTTATCAAAATACATACAATGACGAATGTTTAAGAGATATCAGGCAGAATGCAAATGTTCAACAAAGGCTTCTGTATAAGGAGACAATAAGACGAAATAAATTTAATTCTTGGAAAGAATTTTTTAGTAGCATTGGTAGAGATAAACCATGTTCGTTGCCTTACAAATATTCCACCGACAAATTAAGATTACCAGCAATATTAAAAACAGTAGAAAATACAAAAGGTTCTCATACAACTGATTTACAAGATACCCTTAATTACTTAATCGATAAATTTCTTCCAACTGACAACCGAGATAATGAGACCGATTATCACGAAAACATTAGATTTGTAGCTAATTCAACAGCCGAAACTGTGTTAAACAAACCGTTGACTGATTGGGAAATTGAAGAGGCTATAAACAATCTAAATGATAAAAAATCACCTGGAATTGATGGGATCACACCGATAATCATAAAACAAACTTTCAGTGCTCTTCCGAAATTTATCTCAAAGTTATATAAAAATTGTTTTATTACAGGCGTTTTTCCAAAACCATGGAAAGTTTCTAAAATCCAAAAGGATCCGATGCTAAGCAGTTCACGTCGATATCCCTCATCCCCGTTGCTGGAAAAAATATGAAAAAAACTTATCACCTTTCGTCTGTCAGTGTACCTATCTAAAAACTTTCCGATAATCCGATCCGATAATCAATTTGGATTTGATTGGATTGGAAAGCACAATAGGGGCTCTACATAAACTTGTGAATTTCGTTGAAAATTCGTTCCAAACGAAACTGAATGTACTAGCTGTATCATTAGATATAACAGCTGCATTCGAACTCGCTTGTTGGCCTTCGATTCTAAAAGCATTGCACGATAGATCTTGTTCACAAAACATTTACTTGTTAATAAAAAAATATTTATCAGAGCGAAAAAGCCACATCCAGATAGGGGACAGAGCTTCCAGCAAGTGGCAAAGTAGAGGCAGAAGGCAGGGCTCATGCTGCTCTAACTTCTCTGGAACATTATAATGGACGACATATTTAAGATAACGGATGAAGCTGAGATCATTGTGTTTGCAGATGATATCCTAGTACTTTTTAGGTCAAAATACTTTTACCAGCTACAAGTTCAGTGCAACGATGCTCTACATAAATTGTCTACTTGGGCACAAAATAATAAATTCGCTTTTCAACCAGGAAAAACTAAATTCGTTATATTCTCGACAAAAAATACCACATCCCTATCCCGAATATTTTACTAAATGGAAAAAAAATCTGCCAACTAAACCAAATCAAATATCTTGGGATAACAAAAGAAAGAAAATTAAATTGGACACCCCTTATCACTAATCTCAAAAACAGATTGTTAAAGATCGTTCACGGGCTCTCGAAAGCGGCAGCACTCACCGATCAGTGCAATCAAACAACTTTTGAGAACAGCAACAAAACAGGCTAGCGACGAAAAATGGACAACATCTAAGAAAGGTCGATATACCTACGAGTACATACAAACATTAAACGACAGAGCAGAACTCAAAAAACCAACTCACAAACTAACGCAATTTTTGACAGGATATGGTGCAGCCAAAAATTATTTGTTCAGATTCAAGTTAACAGACGAAAAAAATTGCATATGTGATGAAAAAGCGAGCATTCCTACGATAATTTAATTTTTAATTTCTCGAAACTGGACAGGTACAGACACAAAATGGTCTCAGCAGTATTATTGAACGGCGAAAATGGCCGACTTCAAAGAAGGATCTAATAGGGAAATATTTTTCAGAATTTGAAGCATTGAACACATGCAAATATACATTTGCGCATAAGCATTATATACATGTTTATTATATGTATCTATGTTTATGTTTATTGTGTGTATGTATGTGTTTACTGTTATGTTCATTGTTTGTATGTTTATGTTTGTTGCTATGTCTATGTTATGTTTATGTATATATATATATATATATATATATATATATTTTTTATCTTACTGTACGCATTCTATTTATTATAAGCACGTGTACTTGTATACTTTTGCGTATGTATGGGTATTTATGGGTAGTATGGGTACATACTACACGAAATGGTACTTGCTATATCATATGGATCTATGGATTTTCTAGGTATATTTTATTCAGCTTCATTATTTTCATTAATCACTTAATAATCTGGCTATATACTTAAAAGAAATAATTTATTGTTACAATTACTACACCATTCTGAATGGCAAACCTATTCCTTTTAACCATTATTATGATTATTATATTCTATTATTATTGTATTTACTATTCATGCACTTATTTTTTTTATTTTTTTTAAATTCTATTTACTTCCTTTATATTTTATTAGATATAATTTTTCATTTTTATATTTGTATATCTATATATGTATGTTATATGTTATACATCTATTTACATGTATGAATGTTATATGACAAACTGTTATGTTAATTGATTGTGTACATATGTAATTAAATAAGCGTTATGTCGTAAGATGGTACGCGTAGAAATTAATTTACTCGTTACAGGGTTACTGTAATGAGAAAAGAAGAAACGGTTGCAGAGACAGTGGGGCATGTCTGAAGAATCTACAAATATTGTCTCAATTTATAGCAGCCAAGGTTACGAATCCCGATGCATATCTTCATCAGATGATCTTCTCTGAAACATTAAAATAACAATTAATAGCATGTAAATATAGAGTAAACAAAAGCCGTAATAAAGTGTTGAAAACATAATAAATGATATAGAATGAATTACAAAATGATAAAAATATATAGGGTTACAGAATTACAATACATTGCGTATAATATAGACACTAATGTAAACGAAAAACTCATCTTAATGGTATTTTACTATAATTTATGTAAATTTTGATCAATAGCAGTAGTGAAGAAGAAAAAAAAAATTCTGTTTCTCTATCAAATTTTTATTTCAGTTACAAATACAATTATATAATTATTACTTATTGATATAAAAATATATAATGTGAATAAAACGAATTGTGACCTAACTACTTCAGGTATTAAGACAAATACCTTGACCTGAATTGGGGGCTATTTTAAATCTATGGAGGCTTATTGAAACAGTTTTTAAAAGTCAAAATTGAAATAAATATTTTTTTCCTCTAAGATTCGTTGTATTACAGGATTACAGTGATCCCAATTAATAATTGTCATTAAGTTAACATAATTATAGTGATGGTGATTGCATGATTGTCGTCGTGGTTTCAGACCATCCCTTTAATCAGGTAATAATTTAATTATATATAATTTTAGCTAGATTAACTGTATCTATAGTATCAATTATACAATAGCACTATTAAGTACCAAGTATGCTCGTATCTCACAATGAGCTTAACCAATATATGAGGCATTGGTTTACACGACTACATGGTATATACATTGTTTGTTTTATTTTTTCTTGCTATTACAAAAAATATTCGTAATTTATCATACCTCACAAAGTTAACTAAGGTATATTTTTTCGGCATTGATTTCAGTTTAACTTGGAAAATAGTTAAACGAAATCAATCACAATCAATCATTAAAAAAAAAGTCACTGTTAGCAAGTAATTTTGATCCCACTACTCACACTGCCTTAGCTTATCACTTTTATGCACTGCACTATTTATCACTTATCGATAATAGATTTGAATAAGATTTAAATTATACTTCTTGCCTAATGTTAATTTTAGGAGGTTGCCCACGCCACATATAACAGGGGGACAATCAATTGTTTCGCTCGATAAATAAGAAAGGCGAAAATATATTGCCTATGCATAATTAATCGTTATCTTATTCAAAGGCTGTATCGTGACCAAATAAAGTGTACTCAGGTAGGCTTATTTATAGTTGATAACTTCAATTGATCGGATCAATTATGTCTCTTTCGTTTGAACCCAATCAAACTCTCTTTAGTTCCTGGACGGTGAATAACACAGAAAATATTGAAAAAATAAGTTTCTGTTCAGACATGTGATCTATTCTCTTTTCTGACACCAATAGAGGTATTTGGATTCTCTCCAAAAAGGTCATGTGAACATAATTATCACCGTAAGGGCCCCGATTAATAATAATGTTCAGACTCATAATATTAGGCTTGTCGGTATTACTTGACAATATTGCTTTTCATAATAATAGTTCAAGTCACAATTTGCCAAATGGCAAGTGCAATATTGGTCCTATAAAGGAAAAAAACGTCCTAGGCCTTGTACTTAGTAGTTTGAGCACTTGTTTTTCGAAATAATATTTTAAGCTTTATAATGAAATGAGACCATAGTTTGACGCTACAGTGTGCTAACAATATAAAGGTTGTATATTTGACATGTATTAAGAATTGCGTAACATTGTTTACAAAGAAAACTGTGCACGTGTTTGTGAGTCAATCACAAATATCAAGTGATCTTACAAATTTGTCATACAAGGTGTAGACGATCAATAATGTGATTATATGAAGCCAACTCGTTGAATAACAAACAACACTCCAGACTCCCGACCGAAGACAGCTGTAATTGCTTTATACAACACGAGTTAAATTGGACCGAAATATTTACTATTCATTGAGTTATACAATAAAGATATGATACAACAAATTTGATTCTAAAATAGAGGGTGATGTGAGGCTAATACTATTCTAAATAATCATCTTTGTTTTGTTTTTTAATTTATAAAGATAGTATTTTGTTAAGTGGGGGCTAATGAGAGAATTAATTTTTTTTTTTGTAATTATTCAATTCGTGGTTTAACTATAGCTTTTTTAAGAAACCTGTTGCAACAAAGGTGCTATAGTATTGTTCATTGATTATAGTTTGTATTCATGGTATAATAGGCATTCGACATTATTCTTTATTCAAAAATAGAGAAGAAAATGTTAACGGATTATTCAACTTCAAGCAATTGGTCGAAGTAAGAAGAGTTCCTCGACTCTACGAATGGGTACGTTCAACAGTGACATCATGTATTTAGCTAAAGGAACTAGGCAATGGAAAAAATAGGAATAGCTGTGTTCCCATTCACTCACAGTCCTTCCTGGTAACCTGTCCTCCGCTCCAGCTGTAATTTACCGCTGCTCATGTAAGTCTTTTCAAAGAAGTCTTAATTGCAAACGGTTCAGTCGCCATTTCAGATCTTGAAAGGGACTCTCTCTCCTTGCTCCAATAAAGTCAGGCTTCTTTGAAATTGAATCTCTTCAAAGCATTTTATTCCTTATTCTTTTCTTTTTTTTTTTCTTTCTTTTTATCTCATTTATTTCAACCGGGAGTCACTTTGCCCTGGTCGGTTTCATTCCACGTCAGGTTTTTTCATTAAACGTTCGGCTATTGTTTCACCGAACCGGACTTGAACGACTTCTGCGATTATAATATATTGTAAGAACGATATTGCATAACGCACGCTTGGAGGCTCACTGATACTATACTGTCCATTATCAGTTTTTAGGAACCAAATGAGTATAATCGTGAACCAACCAATCTTTAATCAATCAATAAGTGAAGCCTTTTCATTCCTATAACATTATTCAGGATTTCTTTTCAACTGTATCAGTTGCATATATATTAATATCAATGTTACGAACTAAGTAGAGAGCTTTAGCTGAGGTTTACAGAAAATATTTTTCGCGGAAGAAAATGGAAAGGATTAGCTCTATGAGAGCAGGTAATTAATTATTGCTTGTAATAAATAATTAATTATGTTAATTAGCCAAAGATACCTAGACTTCCCACAATTTTAATTTCTTGGTTTTACTACAAGTGCCAAAAGAAAGGTAAAACCAATCAATAATATTTAGAATCAAAAGAGAGGAGGTTCGCAGCAGCTTGTTGGAACAAAAGTTATAAAAACAAATACTAGTATATTTATTTAAGGGCCGGGATAGCCGAGCGTGTAGGAGCGCGACCCGCTGTTGCACGATCGAGCCGAACGGCGGCGGTTCGAATCCGCCCTGGGAGGATTAACTTTTATTTCGTGGAGGCCCCACGGAATAAATCTCGACCCTCCCACCATGGTTAGAATAGGTTGGTTACACCTCTAGAGTAACCCCCCGTATGCCACACATAGCCAGGTAGGGGTACCGAAAAAAAAAAAAAAAAAAAAAAAAAAAAAAAAGTATATTTATTTAAAACCTGTAAATAAATAATATGACTGCTGTAATAAAATCCAAGTAGTATAATTTCGTCAAATTAAATAATTTGTTTTGAAAATTATCAGTATATCTATACACATGAATATGACTGGTCACATTTAAGAATATAAAAATATTTGGCGACATTTTTTGAACTATTATCTAATATAAAACCTGAACTGAGGAGAATACGAGATCCATTTTACCCATCATATACCTACCTAAAGTTAATAAATAAATATTAAAGCAACACAATAAATGTTTATAGGCTAGTTTTAAAAATACCTAACGTTTAAGAAGAGGAAAGATTGGCCTTGGTGGGTTTGAACCCGGATTTTCATATCACTAGTACGGCGCTCTGCCATTTGAGCCACTAAGCACATATACTGGTCAAGTCAATCCATTTTCTTCTCTGATCCTCTTTCTTAACAATGTTTCTTGTATCCAAATAGAAAAAGATCAACATAAATCATTGAAAAAAATCAATAATTTGAATAAATCGGGAACGTTGTATCCACACCATTATCTAAAGGTATATTCCTGTAAGATATAAAAATTTTCTGATGCGCAAAAAAAAAGAGTTGTCAGCGTGATATCAGGTGATAAATAAATTAAAATTATTCTTTATTTATAGGTTTGTTCCAAAAAGCGTTATAAGCAAGTTTAATCCTCCCCCCATTCTTATGATTCTAAATTTGATTAGTTAGTTTCCGAACAGGGCCCAATCGAATCATCGATCTTAGAAACAATAAATTACTTAAAACCAAAAAATTTTGGAAGGACATTCACAGACTGATAGTTACTTGTTTACAACGCTTTTTGAAACAAGCGTTGTAAATAACAGATGATGCAGTCATATTTATTCGAAAAGTTGTGTTATTCTACTATTATATGAGACGGATTTAACACAAATCTAATTAGCTCATTTAAGGCAGTTTTAAAAATAAATTAAACATATTGACAGTTTTTATGAATATAACTTAATATAAATATTTCAACAAACAAGATCATTTATTCATTTCATAAGCTGTCGGTGAAAAGTTGATAGTAGGTGCTAATTGGAGGCTGAGCCGAGCCCTGAATGACAACACGTCAGTCGTGTCCCCGTCAGGCAAACCTCTATCGATCCTATAGTCACAACTCGCTGCTTTTCCCTTGAAGATCTCTCAGCTCCTGTATCCGAACCTTTGAACAAAATATACATAAATAATATTAAATATAAAAATAAATCTTTGAATGTCTAATGATGAAAACAAATAAAATAGAAGAAAATCTTTTTAAAAATAATCTTACGATAAACTTTTAGATCGGAACTTTCTAATGGGATTTAATTAACATCGATCGGAGGTTTAAAAACAAGAATAGCATGAGTAGGTTTGCAGAGAAACTTCATATTAATTTTACCCTTAACCGAAGGACTCTTTATTACAATATTCAAAGTACTAATTACAACTAACAGATGTCTATGGACATACGGGATTTAACTTTGGGTCACTGCAAAGCCCTCGAATATCCAATCCCTTCAATTGAAGAATGGAGAACGATAGTAGATGCGCCATACTACTTGACTATTGATTAGCTACACAAGGACCTCAACATGCAAAAAGTCATCGATGGAGCCATTCAGTTCTACATATCCATTCATGAAATAACTATTAACATGAACCCGTTAACAGAAACATTTAAATCCACACATTCCACCCCAACGACTTTTGAGGCTCGATGAATAAAGGATCGTTTGAAGCCAACCTAAAATTTTATTATTTGTTATGGAAGAGACTGCTTTTAAAATGTTTATATTTTGATATCATTATTTATTTAGTTACTAGCTGTATATCCCGGTTTCACCCGGGGAATTTCATTTTTCTGATAAACATCAACAATTCTATAAATAAAAAATCTGGTGCGTGCACGCAACACACAACATTCACTTACCAACTTACTTAGATTAGAAATTAATGCGTTTTATTAATTGCCACTTCTCAAATGAACAGAACAGCTTTAATTATGAACAATGATCTGTCATTAAAGGGGTACTCTGCATGCGTGGGCTCCACGAGTTTTATGAGTTGACTGAATATTTTTCTTTTTTTCTCCTCTTTATGTTTTCTTTATTTTTATCATATCTCATATTGAGCCATTTCTTATTATTAGGCGTAATAAGAGACAGTCAATTTTTCCATATAAACAAAAACAAGTGTACTTTACAGGAAAACAAAAAAGACCCATTCCCCATTTAAGCCCTCTCAGAACATTTTAATAACAATAAAGCTTACCTGATATTAAAGAACACCTTATTTTCATTAAACATGGCGAATTTGATCAAAATCATTAAAGCCGTTTTTGAGATAGTCGAAAGAAAGGTATAAATTGGAAAACAAGTTATGAAATAAAGTGCCCCCTCCGGTTGATCAATTTTGATCAAATGTTGGCTATCACATCTTCGGCATATACATACATCAAATACCCAGTTTGATCAAAATCCTTAAAACCGTGTTTTGCTAATAATCATTTCCCAAAGTCACACATTTTTCTACATTCATATCTTATTTTTGTTAATCGTTAAAGCCGTTTTTGAGTAAATAAAAAAACCTGTGAAAATGATACAAAATTTATTAAGTTAAGTCCCCCTTCCCGTAGATCAATTTTGATGAAATTTTTACAGTCATATCTCGGGCATATAAATACATCAAATACCAAGTTTGATCAAAATCGTTAAAACCGTTTTTGAGTAAATAAAAAAAACATGTGAAAATGGTACAAAATTTATTAAGTAAAGTCCCCCCTCTCGTAGATCAATTTTGATGAAATTTTTACAGTCACATCTCGGGCATATAAATACATCAAATACCAAGTTTGATCAAAATCGTTAAAACCGTTTTTGAGTAAATAAAAAAACACGTGAAAATGATACAAAATTTATTAAGTAAAGTCCCCCCTCCGGTTAATCAATTTTGATGAAATTTTTACAGTCATATTTCGGGCATATAAATCGATCAAATACTCAGTTTAATCAAAATCGTTAGAGCCGTTTTTGGGAAAATCGAAAAAAACGTAAAAAGTTATTAAATAAAGTACCCCCTCCCTTTGAGCAATTTTAATTAAATTTTTGCTGTCACATAGCGGGCATATACCTACACTAAATACCCAATTTCAGGTTCCCACGGTTTATAGTTTTTGAGCTAGTCTGTTCACATACACACACACACACACACACACACACACACACAGACCATTTCGCGGGACTTGGTTATTTCGACTCAGGGGGTCCCAAAACGTGTATTTCCGTTGAAAACCGGAAGTCGAAAATTTTCACGATCGCAATACTTCCACTTACTATATATTTCATATATAGGTAAGTGAAAGTAAAAATACAACAAAAATAGGACAAATATTTTATTATTCTAAAGCTTTAGGATATACTATATTTTTAGTTTTACCCCCTGGGGCATATATAATTAGGTCTTTAGATGAACCTACTCTAGAGCATGCAACGTAAAGCTGCCCATGAGAAAAACATGGAGATTCTAAATTGATACCAGCTACCCGCTATGATTGCCCTTGAGCTTTATTTATAGTCATCGCAAATGCGACCCGGACTGGGAATTGTACTCTTTTGAAATCAAAGGGCATATCACTGGGGACAATGGGGATTCGAGGTATGTAAACATTCTCTCCCTTAGCGAAGCCAGTTATTATAGTTGCCTTGATTACATTAGGCAACAGACATTTCACACTTAGCCTGGTCCCATTACATAGTTTCGGAGGGTCAATATTTCGAAGGAGGATAATAGGTGTCCCAATCTTCAGTTCTAACTGATGAGGAGGCAATCCTGGTGGCTCTAAAGAGTTCAGAAATTCAGTAGGGTAATATACCGCTTTCTCTGTATCCATAACAGTATCAACGGACTTATACGTTGTAGTTTCACCTGGAAGCCTGTCCTGAATTTCTGTATTTAAGCGATTTACGCAGTCATTCTTTGGAGCAAGAATAGCCCGCTCACAAAGCCAATCATGGTTCACAAAGTTTCTAGAAATATCAGGATATACTTTGTCAACGATTTCTTGAATAGAGGTAGCCATTACACAAAAATCTTCTGGAAAAGATATAAGGCCTGAAGATTCAAGGGGAACTTTTCCATCGCCAAGTTGTAGTAGTTGGCTAGCGAACCTCTGAGCATTTATGTCATGAAGTAAATGGACCCGCATGTTGGTAGACAAAGGTCTTATTTGAACTTGCCTCCAAAGATAGGATGCCTTAAGGCAAGCGTGAAGTTCGTCAGCTGGAGTTGACCGTTGAATGACAGGCAAGGTTTGACGAAAATCCCCAGCCAAAAGTACAACTGCTCCGCCCAGTATCTTTACTTCCTCTTATGTCTCTTAAGGTCTTGTCTAACGCTTCGAGACCTTTCTTATGAGCCATAGTGCATTCATCCCAGATAATAATTTTGCACTTTTCCAACAATTTTGCCTTTCCTGTTCTCTTAGTAATATTACAGACGGGGGATTCCGAAAGAGCTAAATTGAGAGGCAGTTTCAACATTGAGTGTGCAGTCCGTCCTCCGTCTAATAGCGTAGCTGCTATGCCAGATGAAGCAATGGCAACGGCTATCTCATTTTGAGACCTAATCTCTGCCAATAATAGGTTTATCAAAAACGTTTTTCCTGTGCCACCTGGTGCATCGAGGAAGTAAATACCCCCATTTCCATTGTTAACCAATTCAAGGATTTCATTATAGGCTAAGCATTGGTCTTGAACTAAAAGAGGCCTTTTTAACTCAACGAACCTTTTTAATTTTTGTATGTCATAACATCTCTCCTGTAAAAAGTCCCTATCGTTATTGGCATTGCACATTTTTATAGGAGCTGGTAAACCTAATTGAACTAAAGTTTTCCCATTAATGGATAACGTCTTATCTTCCAGGAGTAAAAGTCCTTCATTGAAAATGTCTGGGCTGAAATTTAAATCTTCCATACAACTGTTCCGCCGATGGATTCTTAAAATATCTTCACTTAGATTTTCTTTGTACTTCTCCCAAAGAAGGCCTGGATTCGACGGATTGCAGGTTGTTATTATAACGGAAAATAATGAACGAAGTTGAAATGGGAAACATATGAGGGAAGCTTCTGACAATGTTTGATCCCAGTTCTCATTGTCTTCTAAGAGTCCATGCATTCGACATGCTTCGCGAAACGTCTGGCACAAAACGCCGTCCACAATTTTCAAATCATGAAAAGATTCCGGTCCTCGTACAGAGTGTAGAAGTAACCTCAGGTAATAACATTCAGAGTTGCTTGGATGTACAGTACACTCTGCCTAAGGCATCACTCGCACGACCATCAAATCCTGATACTAAGGAACCTTGTTTTCTCTTGCAGAATAGTTTATTGTTTTTATCCCATGTGAAGTACTTAGGAACTTCTGAATATAATAATGTTTTTGCAAACGGATCTTCTTGGCACAATTTAAAGAAGCCAGTCAGTGTGGTGTCTGGTGGTCGGACGGCTACTTCTTGGACGTTATCGGCTCTGAAATAAACTCGCTGCCCATTTTCCAGGTGAACACTGAGTTGGACGACGGGAGGGTATCTCTCGTGAATTGGAAATTTCAGTATTCGCTAAACAGCCTCATTACTGCTTATGTATCTACCCATTTGGTATTGGAAAATTTCATCCGAACTTCTATTATTTTCTAGTTGGATAACGGCCATATCACTTCCCTTGTTAACATACTTACATATGTATTTGATAGATTTCACAGAGTTGCAGTACTCTACGTTAATATGTGCCTGGAACATTTTAGAAAGGAGAGGAAAATATGGCACTACCCAACTATTATCCACGTCTATTTGTCTGGACTGGTTATTGCTCTTCAGCTGCATTGCTGCTGTATAACCCCCTTGGCCCGGATTTCGTCTTCTATAAAGAGGATAGCCATCATTGCCCGTTTGGGTTTCTGGTATCAATTTTCTCGGATACTTTTTTGTACAGATCTTTTCTTTCATACATGGTGATTTAGGATTTAATAAGCCGCAGGGACCATGAATCATATTTTTTTTACTATTTCAAATAGAATTGGATCACTCTCAGGATTGGGTATTTCTGCTGAAATAACGTCATCAATTTGAGAGGGATGTAATTTATTTTTTAGCCAAATCAAAATATGAGCATGTGGTAAACCTCTCTTTTGTCATTCAATTGAGTACATCCAGCATCGAGTTTCTCCATAAATGTGACACTTCGTCAAAACATTAATTAATTTTTTCAGCTTTTGTTTGAATACTCGAGCCGTGAGGTCATGGCGGTCGGTCGGATCTTGGCCCTCCATTAGTTCTTCCTTTATTTCTATCCAAGTTGGATTGCATGTGAATGTGATAAAAAAGTCCGGCCTACCGTAGGCCCTGACATAAGACATGGCGTCCTGAGCATATTCGTGCATGTGCCTGGGGCTTCCTGTAAATGTAGCAGGTAATATTACCATCTGCCCTATGTCGGAGACGTTGCCATCTGAGGCCAGCACGTCACGTAAATGGATGTATTCGTCAGCCCGAAGCTTTTTTTGGTTTAAACGAATGTAAAGGAGTCGTTCACTTTCTATTTTAGCGTACATATCTACAATATACAATATACAATAGACTGATGAAACAGCCGTCGGCATTGCAGTATGTGGTTATTATCTGATCTCACCATGATCCGATAGGCATAGAAGTCGTTAGCTGATATTTTTTTTTTTTGGCCTGAGTTAGTTTTCCTCAAGTTAAAATGGTATCCATCCTCTCCCTCCCAAAAAATGACAGGATATTGTAGAGCATCATAAGAGCGATGAGTTTCTACAATTCGCTGTAGAGGTTTTCCCCGTCGGTGGATTACGATATCCCTCTTATCACAATCCTGACGATGACGATTGCCACATTATTAATAGATGGAGCATTAAATCGCCTTTCGTGTTCGCCTGCGGGAGTCTTATCAGCACAAATTACAATCTTATAATCATCAGATGGCATTCTGTCTAAGGCAGTTTTGAATAACTTTACCAAATGGTTGTGCTGGTGAAATAACTTTTGTAAATCCAAAATAATATTATTTCTAGTCTCTGGATTGAGTGTTGAACGTTGATTTGATTGAACGTCTTCATCTCCTACAAAATAAATTTGTAAAAATTTAGGCTCTTCATTGGGCGAAGGAAGAATAGACCCGATTCTGTGGTAAATCTGCCCTTGAATTTTGAAAGTCGGCATAAAACCTATTGATTCAAGAGATGAAGACGTCCCAAATGATGTCATCTGAAAACACGAATTATATTTCCTTATGTTTTGAAGGAAATGTTTGGAATCAGAAGTGGTACCTGACATATAAGACAAAAGCGGCTCTGGTGGATTACTTAATGGTGGGAGGATGACTTTTCCATTAGAACAACACATCCACGGAGGCTCGCCTCTGAACTTTTTAGCCTGACAATATTGACAAACTAAATTCATTTTCCCAATAGAAACTTTAGAATGAACATTATAAACCGTTCTTGGATTATACCTATAGGCTTCCAGGTGAAGGTCAAGATGGTTGCGGGTTTCGTTTGCTCGACTTTTGCTTGAGCGGCCACATAGGAGTCTGAGAGCTCGCTCCTCAGTGGATTCAGAACCCCGAGATTCGGCCTGACTAAGCCTCTGTTGCGCAATACGTGCCTCGTATTCTTGGCGAGACTCAGTTTCCCGAGATTCGGCCTGCCTAAGCCTCTGTTGCGCAAGACGTGCCTCGTATTCTTGGCAAGACTCAGTTTCCCGAGATTCGGCCTGCCTAAGCCTCTGTTGTTCTATTCTATTTTGATGTTCGCCAAAAGTTTCAGTTGCTCGTATATTACGTTGTTTTTTAGCTTTTGAGCTCACTACTCCTATTGACGCGCGCTTCTTAGGAGGCATTTTTAAAAAATAAATTTACCATACATGTAAATAAACATGTAAATAAACGTATTGTATTGTTAAAAAAAAAAACATATGGTTTAAAAATTCCAAAACGCCTTAAGGAATATTCCCAGAGATTGGCTGAAGTTATGCAATTTTAATGTTGATAGGTGTTCGCACCTGGTATCAAAGAACCACTCAGCGAAATTTGGAGAATTTAGGACAAACGGTATGGATTTCTATAAAGAACAAACAAACAAACAGAATTTCAACTTTATTTATAAGATTTTTATATTTATTATTTATTTATTTATGTTTATATTTATTATTTATTTATTTATGTTTATATTTATTATTTATTTATTTATTTTTATATTTATTATTTATCTTTGTATTATTATATTTTTATTTTTATTATATTGAATATTATTTTTATATTTTGTATTATAGTTATAGAGAAATTAAGTAATTTAAACGTAATAAAAGTAATTACATAACGTTTGTAAGAAGTAAAAACTAGACTCAAACTAGCTATAAAGTAAAAGATTCCCGAAATCGAAGGAGGTCATGATAGGGAAGTTTACGACAGGATCATTTTTCCCAGCCCTTGGCTCAAATATCCTGTGAGATATTAAAGAATTTCGTTTTATTAACTCGGGTTGTGTGCAATATTGAAAATTAATTCTGCCTTTTATCAGGCACGCTTGTTTAAACCTAAAGCCCTTAAACTCTCTAAACTAAAGGATCATAAAATTATACTCACGCCTAAAGGGAATCCAACCTCTACAAAAAGTGCATTTATTATTCTTAGAAAATCAAAATAAGAAATTTCGATGTTCTTAAATATTTCAATTTTGTTATGCAAAAAGGATTACAAAACATTATAATTTTTTTTTCTAATGTATTTGTCTTAATTTAATAACGAATAAAAAGAGCAAATATTCTAAGATTTTCGTTCATTAAAAAACTCTACACCAGGTTACATTTCTCTACCATTTTGTATTTATATAAAAATAGTATTATAAATTCATCCTTCCCAAAACCTCGTTACCGAGTCTGTTTAGCCATCATTAGCCCTTTACACTCCGTTTCATTATGCAGGGCTCCAATAAGTGTTCTGGCATTTCCCAAGATACATACATGTATTTCTTACGGTAAATGAAAGCCTATAAAGGTTAAACTATAATGCTTCTTTTTGTCTTGTAAAATTGAAATTAAGATTATAATAGATTCCCGGATATATCATTTTTTCATCTTTTGCAGCATCATTCATTCTCGATATTTTTAATAATATTTCTTTTCTTTTATTTATATTAAGGCCGATTAATTCAACCTTAATTCCATATTTATTTTCCCATTTTATAAGATCTTGTTTATGTTTCCTTGTTTTCATTGAAACGATAAACTGGAGATAGATGTTTCACGGAAGACAGACCGAGAGCGGCGCGAGCTATGTATGGAGCGAGAGCTATTTGTATATTCATCAGATAATACATTATACATGTCAACAGCCATAATCACCATACGTCGATGTTTCTATCCGGCTCCGATTTAGAGGAACAACAATTCCTGTCAACCGCTTCTAAATAGTACATCCAAACTCACCATTTCGTCTCTGGTTTAGTGGATTTAGGAAAAAAAATTAAAATTATCATAATATTATTTCCGTTAGTTTTTTTTTATAACAGTTTGTCATAAATTATTCACTTTCGTCCGCATAAATTATTCACTTTCGTCCGCATAAATTATTTAAGTAATAATATGCTATACATAAAATGTAAGTAAAGTTATATCAACTCTGTGTATGCAACACAATATAATGCATTTGGAAGATATAATCATAATTATATTTCCTTTGGTTTTTTTTCGTATAATAGTCGGTTTTTAACTAAATAAATTATTAGATTAATTAATTAATTGAAATTTTGGAAGGTTTGTATGTTTTTTAAAAATAAAATTAAAAACAACATTGTATTATTTCAACCAAATCTTTTATTTATTTTAGCACCATAGTGCTTAACAACGAATACGATTGACAATAATGGGAATAAAAATATATTTTATGTCATTAGAGATAAAAATACAATTTTAAATATTTTTTCTTGCTAAGAAATGTACATTGAAAGCAAAAAAAAAGATATACGTTACTAATCTTATATATAAAAATGCAAAGGCCCTATGACTGTTACCTCAAAACTCCAAAAGTAGATGAAGGATTAATCTAAAACTTTTACAGAACGTTGCTGTTAATCCAAAAATCGGCTTTATCGAAAAATCTGATATATAGGAAAAGTGTTATATAGAATTGAAAATATTATTTTTTACTAGCTGTGGGGTCCGGCTTCGCTCAGGGAGTTGTGGAATAGATGGAATGAAAGAATAACTTTAAAATGTAATAGCACAGGAAAATAGACCAAAATTAATCATGATTAAAACAAAATTTGTACCATCCTGAAACTTGATTTTAGTATTAGTGGTGTTTCGAAACCTCAGAATTCGCCCATATATGGTTTAACTATCTATCAGATACCTCATTAATGTTGTTCTCTTAATACGTTTTCTCAATTGCGTTCCTGGTATGTACCATTTTTTATGGTTTCTATGTTCCCATTCCATTGAGACCATTCTCATGATGATATCGCATCCTTATCAAGTTGAGTAACTTCTCCTTTTTCGAATTCGGTTGAAAATTTACGTACAGAAATGTTATATGAACACTTTATTTTCGATATATATTCCATTAGGTTATATCTTTTATTCATATTATCTATAGGTTATCTATTTTATTCAGTGTTAGTTTTTATTCGCTCACTACACTAATAAGCAATTTTTCTATTGTTGTAAATTTACTCTTATATTGTATATTGATTAAAAGCAATGTTTCGACCAATTCTTTCCTCTTCTGTAAAACTTAATTCGCTTAGGAATCCAGTTGGTTTTGTTTATTTTTAATTTCAATTCATTGCAAAGATGTAATGACCTTATTTAAAAATAAAAAGGAAAAAATAATTATTTATACATAATCTCGTGTAATTTAAAGAAAACAGCTGAAGCTAAAACCATAACAAACCGAACTAATGAACGATAACCTTATGAATTGAGTTTAGATAGCGCTCCTGGCTTCCAAATGTCGAACTAAATTTTTTCATTCATAACTCACCTGGGCTTATTAGAGGGGCTAATTACATGTAGGGAGAGGCTTAAAATTACAGCCCTTGTCGCTTCAACATTACACACTTAAAATGAAAACTGAAACCTTCTTCATCGTTAGGGGAAATAGGGCAATACGACGACATAACGTTCTTGATAGAACGTGTAGTCGTTTTTGAGCCTTTTTGGCACGCACATTGTACACTTTGCTTTATAATATATATTGATTATTATGTCTATAATTTTAGAATAGAAGAATAAAGGCTTAGCGAACCCGAAGGCCTGATGCCGAAACCACCAATCGCTCCCTATACACCTCCATCTGTCATTCTCCTATACAACAAATTGCGTTGCCTATCTTAATTTCGATCGCATGTTTTTTCTCCCGATTATCTTCTTGTGTAAACATGTAATGGCCATATGTTAGCTTTCTCAAAATTAGAAAATTTGAAGATTGATAAATCTCAACATTTTTCATCGGCTGCTGTTAAGCCAATTAAGCGTCAGATCTACTTTTTATGTTAATTTTATTATTTACAAAGAAAGAACCTATTTTATTTTGTATCACAAAATGAAAATGTGAAAAAATCACATGTTTTTTCTACTGGTGTGTCTGTTAATATTGCAGTGGAAAAAATTAATCCCAATTTCCTTTTTCTACTTAATTTAGAATAGACTATTATGTCTAATATTTTTTTAATTGGTTAAATTTCGCCGGAATATATTTATTTAGGTCCAAGTTTGAATCCACCCTATTCACCTATATCCCCTTATATAGTCACGTAATAATGGCTGGTGATTTTAATACCAACTTGCTCTGCGATTCTTCCGACAAATGTTACCTAATGGACCTCATACACTCTCTTGACCTGTTTTTAGTACCCGACCAGCCTACCCACCACACTCAGTCCACTAGAACTTGGCTGGACCTTTTTATAATAGACTCCTCCCACAACTTACTGTCCTTCTCACAGCATCCAATACCCTTTCTATCAAGTCATGACCTCATCCAAATCTCCTATAACATTCCAGCACCTAAACTCATCCCCCAAAAAATCTCCTGGCGGAACCTTGACTCATTAACCTCTGAAAAGCTGAATCCTTTTTTCGACTCACTTTCCCAAACCCTGGATCCTATTTATTCGTTATCATCCATAGATGAAATGGTGGAATGCCTTTCTTCTAATCTTTACACCTTCCTAAATCAACATGCTCCCCTCAAGACCTCCCGCAACCTAGATAAGTCCCGACATGATGAGAAGAAGAGATGCCAGAAGACGATTCCAACGTACCCGTACACAGCCCCGTACATTGGCTTTCGCTCCCATTACTCCACACAATCTGCTCTACTCAATTACTCAGGACCTATAATCCTCCATAGACGAAACTAAAATGACCATCCCAATTCTCTTCGATTTCTCAAAAGCGTTCGATACCGTCAATCATGAGATCCTCCTTTCTAAACTCCATTCTAAACTCCAAACTGATCCTCCAAACTGATCCAATCCTCCATTCTAAACTCCAAACTGATTTCATGTCCTCCAAAACCCGTCAACTCCTTTTTCCTCTCTTGAAATTTCCCTATTTTGATTATGGCTGTCTTGTATATGGGGGACTGTCTGGCATGCATGAGGCGAGGTTAAAGAGACTAATGAATTGCTTCATTAGATTTATCTTTGGTGTCCCGAGGCGCTCCCACGTCTCAAGTTACTATGCTGAATTGAAATGGCTCTACCCAGTTTTTTGGCGGCAATATTTCCTTGGTGTATATCTTTTCCGAACGCTCAGAATTAAGAAGCCTCTGTATATCCTGAATGTATTTACACCTTATTCCTCCATTCACTCCCTAAATACCAGATCCCAAACCTTAAATCTATACATCCCTTCCTACCGAACTGCCTCCTTTACAAAATCATTTATCATCCGTGGTGCCTCCTTTTGGAACTCTTTACCCGTTTCTATCCGTAAAAATGCATCCCTTAAATCTTTTAAAACCCAATTATTCCTTCACCTCCTTTATCTTCAAACTACCACAACTATGTAAAATAATGAAACCTGTTTTAATTTGCAATACTTATCTGTGTTTGTATACATAAATCTTGTTTCTCTTTTATTTATTTTTTTAAGTTCAAATGGTTGAAAAATAGTCAACTTATATTCTCCCATGCTATTGGTTTTTTCTTCAATGAGACTCGCTTTTATTTTATTTCTTTAATTAACAACTTTGTTCTAAACTAGCCAGGCAAATGACTCTCGATTTGTACATATATTGTTATTCTTAGGGGACATGACTTTTTCTTCTTCTTCTTCTAGGTCCATAGAAGTTAATAATAGAGCAAGCCACAGCAAAGCTTGGTTGGGTTTAGATATTAATAAATAAAATTACAGCATTGCATTAAAAATGGTATAAATAGGATGTGATTCATTATATATCCACTATGTTTTTTATTTTTCCTAGATGTCTGATATCCATTTACGTATATATTTACCTTATTAGCATAAATTAGTTGAACAAATCAGCGTTTTCTTTTTTCTCTTTTTTATCGTTAATTTTTATTTTGTTCTGTACGCCTACCTGGCCGTACGTGGCATACGGAGGGTTAATGTACAGGTATAACCAACCTATTCTAGCCATGGTGGGTTGGTCAAGAACTTTGATACTTTTTTTTTCGGTACCCCAACCTAACCATGTTTGTCATACGGGGGATTACTCAACAGGTGTAATCAACCAATTCTAACCATGGTGGGGGAAATAAAAGTCAACCCTCACAGGGCGGATTTGAACCGCCGCCGTTCGGATCGAGCATGCTAAACACCCTTACTTTTGATACTACGTATATAATGAACAGCTGCATTTGATCTTGTGGGCTTAAAACTTATTTACAGGAGAGAGGTGTATACACCACCAATCGTTTTCCAGTGATGGCTTTCCTACCTATTGTCGAAGTTAGTTAGCTTAATGTAGTTCTTTTGTTTCTTCATTACAAGAAATAATTGATGAGTGGAAATAGATTGTTTATAAGAAATTCTAGAGCTTGATAACTGAGAGTGTGTTATTGGTCGACTAGTGAGGGGAAACCGCATCGATCAATTCAGTTTGTCTCGTTAGCCGGGATCAGAAGATCTCCGTTAACTTCTAACGATGACCTCATAAACCGGTTTACAGCCCAATCAGTACGGTTATTCCCTCTAGCAACAGGTGGTTTCTAAGGGATGGAAACCCCACCCCCTCTCATCAATATTTCAATAAACCCTGATAATCCTCGGGAGGGTTTATATTCATGCCGATCCATCAAAGCGACCGCGGACCGATCAGTGACGACATAAACTTCTTTCTTGACGATATGGAAGATGGTGAAGAAAATGAAGCAGTAATTAGGTTATTGTTTTATTACATAAGTAGCCGGGACAAGAGAGAGATTGGCCCTGGAGAGGGAGGGAAGTTGGAAGAAGAAGTTAACATCGATCTGAGGGACAACTTTGCAAAACTCGACGTGGAACGGAGTGCTTACGATCTTGGTTTTATTTAATAACTTCCGAAGTGATTACAAATATCCACCACTGTTCCAAGTTTACCACTCCCAAATAAAAATGGGGTTTTCCTAACTCTACAACTTCTTCAGTTGTTGTGTAGCAACTGTTCCCTACTAAATGTTCCTGTATTTCTCCTTCCATTGGAAATAAAGCGTACATAGCTCCCGTGATTTAGTTTTAAAACATGCCAACCATACTTACTCACGTGAAACATAATTTAAATGAAAAAAAAAAACACCGTTTTTCCTTATCTATTCAAATTAATAAATAAAAGAAAATATTTTGCTCGTGCATTCTAATCTCAATGAGACCTTAACAGTCCATCAGGATGGTTCCATTTTCAGATTTTAATAGCAGCTAAATTGGTCTTCCCGTAGTCTCTTGTGGTAAAATTGATGCATAATAAGTGAGAAAACACACTTAATGAATACAATATTGCATAAAATAAAACACATATTGTCAAATTTAAGTTCTTTGTTTTTGTCATCGTTCCACAACGAGATCATGATTTTAAGGATTTCAGCGTACTAACTTTCTTATGCGTGATAAACGGTGTAGGACCTACTCTGAAAACATAATAAAATGAGGAAAAAAAAGTCGATTTTTTCTAATATTATTATGTTTTTTATCGTTTAAAATACTTAAATTTACCATACCATTCAATGTCCTCTACTCTTTGAACTATGATGAATTTTGCTTTTACTTTGTGAGCTATTAGGAAGATAATTAACTTAACCTAGCTTCGAAATTTTTTTTTAGAATTCCCGTCAGTTACTTATTAATTATGTATAGATCATTTGTTTGAATTGGTAAAACCATTCAGCAAATCATTTTCTGTTCATTATTTTATTCGCACTTGTCGGAAAATTAGACAATTAGCAAAGCTGATATCATTACAGCAAAAATATGGCTTTTCGGTCATGAGGAAATAAAGTGCCCTTCAAGATCTTTTTCCAGATTTAAACTTATCTCTTAATTCAAAAGAGAATGTTTCTCATCCAGCTTCTCTTTAACATCCTCTTAATTGGTTTATCTGCTTTGACCATGTCATTCATCAGAAAGTTGTTCTGTCAGTTTAATTTATGAAAACGTGAATAAAATGTACGTAGGTATTGTTCAATAGTTGCTTGATGTAAGTCATTAAGTCGAATTTATGTGCCAAAATCATAAAGTTTTTTATTTTATTTCTTATTAATTTATAGAAACTTTTGAAGTGCTATAATCTTTGAGGCGTTTTAAAAGGTATATGTATGTAATATTAGATGTAATAAGATAAAATGTTAAATATATTACAACCAGGCTTTTTTATATAAACTAAATATCTTAATATAATCTTTATAATTATTGCAGAACTTATCACTAAATCTCACTTCATTGAAGGGAATTTCAACAGCACCTTCTTCAAGACTGTGGGATTAATAAGTTTCCTTCTTAAAGGAGTTGGTTAAACTCCTACTGCTTATAGATGTCTCCCAGGGGGTAAGGAGTAGCAGAGATCTCTTAATTGAAGACATTTAGGCAACTAATGTTTCTCTGAAACTAATTTTCCTCTTCCACTGCAGTGGGAAATAAACAAGAGATCGCCTTACTCGGTCGGTTTGACGCAGCAATTGAGGTAGCTAGCATATGCTAGCTATTATTTCTGAGGTAATAATGTATTATTTTTTGGTTTTCTCATAATATATGGTTATCTCCGAGGTTTCGCAATATACTAACTAATATTAATGATAATACATTCTGAAATAATGCTCTTCCATATTGTGCTATCTAAATCATCCTCCTAAAATTATGAAAAGTTGAAAATATTGAGTAGCTTAAATAATTAAAGCCCAACCTCTATTAACCTAATTAAAGGCTCGAAGCCGACACTCGCTTCAAACATACAACCATCCAACGACCGTTTCCTAAACCCAATTCCGGCCGATCCTGATCCTCCCACCTCCTTCTCGGCTTTCCAATAAGATGATCAAGTCGGCACGGCGTTTATTAATTTTCTAGTTAATGGTTGACTACCAAGTTTCACTCTTTACACGCCCGTTTTATTCCTCTATTTGCTATTTCCTCAATTACATTTACGGGGTCAACTTCACTTTTGGCATTGTGATCACGTTGATTGGTCCCTTTTCGGTCCAAATATTCTATACAGTGATTTATATTCAAAATTTCTCATCTTTTGCTCATCCCTCAATGTTACCGGCCACATTAAACATCCATAAAGGACCTTAGAAAGAATGATAGTTTTGTAAATACTATTTTTTTAACTATTGGGACAGAAAGCGCGAGCTAAGAAATTTCGCTAGTGAAACGTAGCAAGCATTGGCTTTTAATCTGGCTTTGACATCCTCTTGAGTTTCCTTTTTGCTTTCACTTACCTATATATGAAATATATAGTAAGTGGAAGTATTGCGATCGTGAAAAATTTCGACTTCCGGTTTTCAACGGAAAAAAACGTTTTGAGGTCCCCTGAGTCCAATTAACCAAGTCCCGCGAAATGGTCTGTGTGTGTGTGTCTGTGTGTGTGTATGTGTGTATGTGTGTGTGTATGTGAACAGACTAGCTCAAAAACTATAAACCGTGTGAACCTGAAATTAGGTATTTAGTGTATGTATATTCCCGCGATGTGACAGCAAAAATTTCATCAAAATTGCTTAGAGGGAGAGGGTACTTTATTTAGTAACTTTTTAAGTTTGGTTTCTTTTTTGTTTGTTTGTTTCCTATAAAGTACCTTTGTTTTTGTTTATATGGAGAGATTAACTGTCTCTCGTTACGCCTAAAAATAAGAAATGGCTAAATATGAGATATGATAAAAATAAAGAAAACATAAAGAGGAGAAAAAATATTCAGTCAACTCATAAAAAGCGTTGAGCCCACGGATGCGGAGTACGCCTTTAATGACAGAGCATTGTTCATAATTAAAGCAGTTCTGTTCATTTGAGAAGTGGCAATTAACAAATACAACGCATGAAGTTCTAATCTAAGTAAGTTGGTAAGTGAAAGTTGTGTGTTGTGCCAACGCACCAGATTTTTTCTAGTTATAATTGACCCTAAATATCTAAATTTCTGTTCATACCTCTACATCAATGTCAGCAAAATCGTGACCACTTCTACAGCTGACCATATATTTTGTCTTATTATTTCTAGCCTTCTAGTTCTTTATCGCCTTTCCTCAAAGTTTTTATATTTTGTCATAGAGTTTTCTTGTCATTAAGAAGCTATACCGAATCATCAGCATAACCGAGCGCGTATTGCTACTCAGATATTTTTTCGTAACGCATCACCTGCTTAATGGATATTCTAGTGCTAAATTAAATTAAATTATATCTTCTATTCTGCATATTTAATTAATCAAGGCATGCGGGGAAGCTGGAAATTACCCAAAGAGTGAAAAAAATTAATTCTTATTCCGATTAACAAAAAGGGTTGATAGCTATCAGAAGTTTAAAATCTTATAAAGCAGCGGAGACCGATAATATTACTATTGAAAAATCAAAGCTGGAATTTACAAATACATCTTTTGATTAAAAAGATCTGGGAGAATGAAAATATGCCTGAAGAATGGTCTACACTTATAATGATTCACAAGAAGAGTTCGCGGACAGATACTAATAACTATCGTGGGATCTCATTGCTTCCGGTCTATTATAAAATATTAACATTAATCCTTACGTTGAATCACTGAATGCGCGGAGGAAATTTTCATGTGGTTGTTAAGATATTGATAACGCATTAAGGTTATAACATTTATACTTATAAGCTAATAACATATGTTACATTTAAAGTATTAATTAATTCATGTTTGTGAACTGTTCATGTTTTTCAAGTTAATAAAATATATAATACTGGATCAAATCGTATTACTACAAATAAAGATACATAACAGTGGTTTCAGACGGAACTGATCGACAGCCTTATAAAATAAAAGACAATAATAATTGAAATATTAGAGAAATAATTAGATTATAACGGTACCGTACTTTAGTTCTTTTATCGATTTCATAGAGGCTTATGATTCGATCATCGATTACTAACGAAAGGCTTATGATCGATTACTAACGAAAAAGTTAGTAAACTTAGTAAAAATGTTTAGGAACGATGATGAAAGTTAAAATCGGCTATCATTTTCCCGAGAGGTTAGAGGTTCGATATCAATTAAAACCAGGGAATTCTCTTTCAACTATTTTATTTAATTTAGCGCTATAATATTGTTATTAGGGAGGTAATACGTTCCGATAAAGGAGTATTTTTAGGTGAAAATATATCAGTAGTAAGTTCTGTCGATGAATTAGTGCTAATGAATCAAAGCACTTAAACTATAAAACGAAATATCACAACGCAGAGGACAGTCTGTACCTTGGTATAGAATAAATGCGGATAAGACAAAATATATGGTTAGTTGCATATTAAGGGACGATTGCTGTAATAATGATGTAATGAGGAATACGTTTGAACACTTGGAGAAATTTAGATATTTTGAGGCTGTGATGACTAGGAAAATAATATTGAAGAAGTTTGTACGAAGAAGTAGTGTATAATATTCTTGTCGAGCAAGTAATACCAAGTTTACTTATAAAAAATGCATTAACTCAATAAATATATATTAAATCAAAATCAATGAAAAAGTTAAGAGTATTTTTCTGTTGACCAAACAATAACTGTACCCCATAAACATGACCATTGTTGTATTTGGAAGTAAAAAGAGGATATCGATCGAGGCCCTAACAAGACTGTTGAATAAAAATGTTTTCGGTTGATGGTCAACAAAGAGACACGACAAGTGATGTAGTTACAGGGCTTCAGAAGTGTAAAGAAGCATCACCCTCCCACCCCCAACCCTTCCTGAGAACCACTTGACTTCAAGAGTAGGAATAAATTGAAAGGGGTTGGGGGTATTTTAAAGGCTTCATAACCAGACGTCTTCCAATTGGGGAGAGCCTCAATGGAAGGATATTATCAAGTATTCCTACCTCTCTCAAAAGTGTTTTTCGATCTCAATGGGTTTGAATACTTAATAGATGTGTAGATCCTACTTAATTTACTATCTGATTATTCCAATGTCACATATTTAATAAACTGGCAATTTTTTAAGGGTTCTAAAGCATCTATACAATATATAATTTATTTTTACCTACCTTAGGCTATCCTTAACTAAATTTGACACGACGAGCAGGATGTTCTGGATTACAAAAAATATTTTAGTCTATAATGAAAAAAATACATTTATAAAAGTATCTTTTACTGAAGTAAAAAGTCTCACATTAAATACCTTCACTATTACTTCCTAATACATTCAAAGAATGAGTGATGTCAGAGAAACTTTTTCGTTTACAAAAACCGATAACCAATATGATAATGTAACACTAATGTGAATTTAAATAATTTTTATTTACAAATTGAGACAAAGAAATAAAGCTCAAATTATTTTCAACGATACAGAAAGTAACGACTCTTGACAATACAGTGAGAGAAAAGTAATTATATGCTCCGATGTTTAGAACAAGACTAAGCCCAAAATCCATTGCTTCTTAAATATAGTCGAAAGTGGAAGAAAAGGGCGTTGAACATTCTCGTAATTTCAGAACATGAACTAATACAGTTATGTAATTATTCCAACGAAAAATCTGGAATCTTTTCAATTTAACAGACAAAATCTTGTGATTTTGTATTATGTTACAATTATGTTATTATTATATACTAATATAATATCAACATTTTTAATCACAGGTTTATTATTACTCAGGATTTTCAGTTTGATCATCTTATTTTGGAAAGCCAACGTTTCGATCCCTACATGTGTATCTTCATCAGGGGTTTTGAGTCCAGAGCAATACCCGGAGTAATTTGGGGATCCCTGTAGGGATCGAAACGTTGGCTCCAAAATAAAAAAAAATAAAAACAGAAAATCCTGACTTTTAGTCAACCTGTCGTAAAAAAAAAAAAACAGTGGGCTATTTTACTACATCTCTAAACATTTTTTATTGTGTAAATCCCTTGATTATCCACTTATCCACTCCAAATTTATCACGCGTTATGGTATATCACTGTATTTTTATAAATAAACAAAGCAGAGTATTTATTTTTCTAACCAAAAAAGAAGGTACCTTTATAGTTGTTTTTTTTTTAACTTATTATATTTTAAGAATATGTAATATAGTATTAAATTAAAAGAAAGAACACAGAAAGTCGAAAAGGATGTAACATGCTTCAGCTTTCTGGCTCAAATTTTGAGATACTATCTCAAAAACACACAGTTGTCGCTTTTTTTATTTATTTGAAAATTAATATATCTAACAGTAGAATCTCAAAAAACAACTGACTGACGGCTTCTATCGACTAAAGTAGGCTCAGAAACTCATTAAAATGAATTGCTTCACAAACTCAACCCTTCAAAAGTTTAGAAATCCTCATGAGGAATTTATAAATTATTATATTTGTTATAAAATATACATTAATATTATTTTATATTTTGTTTCAATTAATATATTAAAACGCAAAAATACAAAAAAAATATTATAATTATATATTTCGTAAATATTTTTTACCTTTATATAATACTTTTTAACTAGAACTTTCTAAATTTATAAATTAATAAACTTCACTCATTGAGATTAATAACACAAAAGTGAATTTTTCCAATGATTTTGAATGTTTTATTACATTTTTCCTATTCATTATTATTGTATCCTATTCATTGTAGTACTGAGTTTGTGACACAGGGATATAACGTACCTCCCCCTATTCATTATATATTTTAATTGAGCTTATGCTGAATAAAATAATTTCAATATTATAATTTATAATCGGGATCAGCTGTTTGGGACCTCTTCGAAGAAGCCACACTTCAGGTCAGTCTGACATTTTTTGTAATTTTTATGTGTTGTCTATGCAAAAAGTTACTCTGTTTTGTGTTTTTTAGACATTTTGAGTGCGCGTGTTCCATAAAATAACAGACAGCTGTCATTTGTGTGAAAGGTTGGGGGGCTAGACGCCCTATTTAGTTGCCCAGAGCTCTAGGCTCTGAAGCGACATAAAAAGATGTCTTCAGCCAAACTCAGCACCATGAATCGAACAAATATAAAGCAAACAGACACGTCAAATGTACAAAATGACTTTAAAAATATCAGTTTTAAAGTCACATCCAACCCTAACCTAACAGAAGGTACAACCAGCTATGCCAAAGCCACCGCTACGGAACGGTTTTCAAAACGAGAAAACGCTATTATATTACACACATACCCTGGTATTAAACAGAAAGATTATGTATTGAAAATTGCAGAATTAATTGACCCAAAATACATCCGTTACACTTCAAGAATCCCAAACTCTAGATTTTGCATTCATTTTAGTAACAAAGAGGCAGTAGATAACCTCCTAAAGAACCATAAATCCATTAACATAGATAATAAAGAAATATTAATAAAACGTCTTGTAAATCCGGCAAAAAGGATAATTATTTCGAATGCTTGCCCTTCAATACCCCATGAGATCATTGAAAAAGAACTGAAAAGCTTAGGTTTAAGATTAGTCTCCCCTATGCATTTTCTTAGGGCTGGGTACCAGGACCCAAGATTGGCCCATGTCCTGAGTTTTAGACGACAGGTTTATATCCCACCTGAAGACCTTAACAAACTGCCTTCCTCATTATTAATAAAGCACGAGAACGTGTCATATCGCATTTTCTTAAGCGAAGATATTGTGACGTGCTTTGTTTGCAAGCAACCGGGCCACATATCCACTGACTGTCCAGAAAATGACAATGACATTCAAGAAATACAGACCCAAGAGGGAGAAGGATTATTGATTCATTTTAACACAGATATTAATCAAAAGAGTGAACCAATAATCTCCAATCGCTCCTTGCTTGATACACCTAACCAGTCTTTACCTAGTATTACAGTAAAGCCAACCCCAGCCTGTCACCATGACAACCAATTAGCATCAACAAAAGCCAATGTAAACATTAAAGGCGACGAGGCTGAGAAACGGAACTCTGGTAACCATGGTGATGCTGACCAAAACAAAGCCGTCACTGCTGAGCCCAATTGTATTAAAGAAACAGCTGTTGATAACAGCAAAAATTCATTATCATCTCCGACAGTGGTTTCTGGCATAAAAAGGTGCCACCCTAGCCCTCCTCCTTCTACAGTATCTACCATGGAAATAAATCTTATGCTAGACACCAATAATGATTCAGAAAATATTGTTAATTTTGAAGAATTTCCACCTATGGAAGCAATACAATCAGCTAGCAAAAAATCCAAAAAAATAAAAAAGACCGTTAAAAATACTAAAATTAACCTCGAAGAAGCCAGAAAATCCATCGATGAGAACAGTCACAAATACCCTATTTCATTTGAAGATTTAATAAAATTAATCGATATGGCTTCTGACACGAAAGATCTGAACAATCTAGTGCATGAATTTACAGATAATATAGAAGGCCTGAGGGCCATGTTGGCTGACACCAGAAACCTGGTTACAAATCGGCGCTCTAAGATAAAAATATCAAAGCTTCTCAAGAGACAGTGGGACTCTACAGATAACACCATAAATACTGAAGATAGCTCTGATTAATTAGTCTAACCAATTGTTTTTCATACTTCAGTATTTTTTTTTCTCTTTTATTTTTATTTTTTATTTTTATCTGATGATGGTCAAATCTACCAAAACATTAATCTCACAATGGAACTGTAACGGACTTTTCAAACGTTTCGAATATTTTAAATTGTTACTATCAGAAGAGAACCCAACCTGTTTTTGTTTGCAAGAAACACATCTTTTGAAATCCCAGAGATTCGACATGAAAAACTACAACGTCTATCGAAAAGATAGATCTGATGGTAAGGCCGCTTGGGGTGGAGTAGCTACAATAATTAAAAAAGATGTTTACTCGGAAGAAATAAACATTAAATCTATCCATGAAGTTCTAGCCACAAAAATTTACTATCCAGAACCGATTTCAGTTTGTAATATTTACATACCACCGAATAGAGATTTTACAGCGAATGATCTTCAAACCATAGTGGATCAACTCCCTAGACCTGTAATCCTTGTTGGGGATCTGAATGGGCACAGCACATTGTGGGGCTCTACATTGTCTGACTATAAAAACAGAGGGGCTGAAATTGAGAAGTTTATTAACGCTATTAACCTTCTCATTCTTATTAACGATGGATCCCCGACTCATTTCTATACGAATGGGTCACTCTCTGCGATTGATTTATCTTTTGTTGATACTAGAATTTATCATAGAGTTCAATGGAGTACAAAAGACACTTTGTATGGAAGCGATCACTACCCGATCACCATTACACTCGATGATAACTTCACCAACAAGTCAAATGAAATACCGAGGTGGTCTTTCAAAAGGGCCGACTGGGAAAAATTTTCATGCCTGCTGGAAAAGGAAATAGAAAGGAGAAAAGAAAGGGTCACAGAAGTGGAGGAAAATATTTCTTTCCTCAACCTAAAAATCCTTGATGCTGCAGAGAAAAGTATTCCAAAAACAATAACTTTTAAAGATAGACGAATGGTCCCTTGGTGGAATGAAGAGTGCCGCATCGCAATAACGAATAAAAAAAGGGCACTAAATAAATTCAAAAAAACTAAATCACCAGAAGACTTGAACGAATTTAAAAAAAAGAGATCAATCGCAAAAAAGGTATTGAGGGCAAGCAAAAAAAACTCCTGGACAAACTATATCAGTTCTATCAACAGTAATTGCACCATAAAAGAAGTTTGGAGGAAAACGAATGCAATACAAGGATCCACCAAATATGAGCACATTTCTGCAATTCAGGCCGACAGCCGAATCATTAATGATCCATCCAAAATTGCTCAAAGTTTAGGCTCGCATTTCTCCTCAATGTCGAAAACAAACAATTACAACCCAGACTTCTTGCTATACAAAATAACCAAAGAGAAAGACACCATCCAATTCGACACAGAAGATTCTGAAATTTACAACCATCCATTTAGCCTAGCAGAAATGAAAGATACTCTGGACAAATGCAAAGATAAATCAACTGCAGGTCCCGATCAAATCCCATATATTTTTCTGAAAAAACTACCTTTAAATGCTCAATTATTTCTTCTTTCTATTTATAACAGACTTTGGACAACAGGTATCTTCCCAGAATCATGGAGAAAGGCAATAGTTATTCCGATCAAGAAAAACCCCAAAGATATACAAATTAATAACTTCCGGCCAATATCTCTTCTTTCGTGCACTTCGAAAATTATCGAAAAAATGGTAAATGATAGACTAACCCATTACTTAGACTCTAAAAACTTCTTCTCAACTTCTCAATGTGGCTTTAGAAGGAACCGATCTGCCATCGACCAGATAATGAAGCTTGAAAATGAAATTCAAACTGCATTTTCAAATAAAGAGCACTTAGTTGCTGTCTTCTTTGACATCCAAAAGGCATATGACACTATGTGGCGATATAATGTGGTCAGGACACTTTCACAGGTTGGCCTCACAGGACGACTATTAACATTTGTTAACAACTTCCTAAAAGACAGAACATTCCGAGTGAAAGTAGGACCTAACCTCTCTCAAACGTTCTTACAAGAAAACGGCACACCCCAAGGGTCTCTCCTGAGCGTAACATTATTCTTGATAGCCATAAATAGCATTGCAAATACAACACCTAATGAAGTTAACTGCTCCATATTTGCTGATGATTTTGCAATTTATATAAGAAACAGGTCCCTCGAATATATTGAATGGAAGCTTCAAAAAGCATTGAATAACCTTGAAGAATGGTCGAAAACCACAGGTTTCAGTTTCTCAAGTACAAAAACACTGGCTGTTCATTTTTGCAAAAAAACAAAATGCCAAAAAAATCCAACATTGAATCTATTAAATCAGCCTATTATTTATACAGACACAATTAAATTCCTCGGGATATACTTTGATAAAAAGTTAACTTGGTCTCATCAAATACATCATGTAAAGGTAAAATGCCAAAAAGGCCTAAATCTACTAAAAATTCTGGCCAACACTCAGTGGGGATCTGACAGGCGAACACTATTAATGATTTACCGTACTCTGATTAGACCTATCATGGATTATGGGGCAGTTGCTTTCAACTCGGCAAGTGCCTCAACCTTGAAACACTTGGATCCAATACACAACCAAGGACTTCGCCTCTGCACAGGTGCACACAGGACCACGCCATTAGAAAGTTTGTACATAGAGAGTGGGGAGCCCTCTTTGGAGACAAGAAGGAAATATTTAGTTTTGGCATATGCTGGCACATTGGTGGCAAGAAAAGATCTCATCGCATCAGAACTTACGTGGCATTCTCTTACAAACGAAGAACATAACCCCTTATGCAAATGTTTCATCAACAGAGTCAAAAACCTAAACAACGAGTTGAAAATAACGTTTCCTAATTTTTTTAAAATCCCAAATAATTCGGCACCTTATTGGATACAACCAGAAAATTACATTGATTACAGTTTATCAAAATTTTTGAAGCCCACAACACCTCCTCATGTATTCCAACAAATTTTCAAAGAACGAGAAGAGCTTTACTCCGACTACTGCCTATGGTTTACCGATGCTTCAAAATTAAATACAGTAGTTGGATGTGCAATAGTCACGGACTCCATTTGCCTGAAATTCACCATACCTCAATCAAATAGTGTGTACACCGGAGAACTTTATTCAATCTTCAAAGCCCTCACCCTCATATCAAAACACCAACACAGATGCCATCTGATAGTGTCGGATTCATTAAGCTCTTTGAAGTCTTTAGAAAACAAGAAATCGAAAGACATATTAGTGACGAAAATTCAACTACTTCAGAGAGAATGCATGCTTTCTGGGAAAGTTATAACCTTCTTGTGGGTCCCATCTCACATGGGCATTAGAAGAAACGAGGAAGCAGAGGGCTGCGAATGCCGCTAGAACGGATCCTGCATCCGAAGCGAAGTACATAAACAAGACTACCCCCCTAGACTGGAGGAATTACGTCAAGAAAAAAATATATGTTTAGTATTGGCCATCGTCTTCACGGTCTGTCCAACACTAATTAGAATATGTAATAAAAAAAAGGAAATGGAAATGAATGCATGCTAATATATAAAAGAAAAGAATGGTAGTGGACTGTATAAAAGATATTAATTAAATTGCTGGAACATAAAAGTTATATTTGTACAAATTAAAATTATTAAATACAGGTATTAGAAGCCAGTTGAACGATGACATGGTTGATGCGGATAATTTGAAGTTAAAGTTAAAAATAATCTTCTTACTTGTAGGTTGGCGAATATGTACTAGCTAATTTTCGGTGAGAATGGCCATTCTTTATTACCCCTTGCCGCCTGCCCTGCGGCTGCCTGTCTGTTCTACTCTATCATTTTGTAGAGTAAATTAAGATCATGAAAAACCAGAAATACTTTTCAGTCTAAGTGCACTCACTGAACTCTACAGGTACTCTACAGGTCCTAAGCAGGAATTTTTCAGGTGAACTTTTACCTTTGGGGATTTAGTTCCCCAGTTTCTCCATAGATGGCGCTGGGGGCATCTTGGAAACTGCCAAAAATTCGTTCCATGAACAAAGCCGCCCACCTAAATTAAGCTTGGCTAATTTACTTGAAAACTCAGACTGATGTCCCTATAGTATAACCAATAAATGATGATATACAAATATGAATACCACAGGGATTCAAAATGCATAACATTATAAACATAATTTATAAATACAAAACAAACAAAAAATATACTACTGGATCACATGATTGATAGGACATGTATTTTGTCACCGAAGGCTCCATTATCTGCAACGGATAATAAAGGGAAATAACTGAATTGTGAAAGATAAATTAAATGCGGAAACTTGTTTAAAAAACAAAAACAAAAAACGAAACAAAACCAAAGTTGAAAATAAATAAGTGTAATGAGTGATAAATGAAATGTAAATGAAAAGGTTACTTCCACATATAAATTATTATTCTGACGGCTCTGCCTCGTCAGAGGGGAAAAGGCGGACGAGAGAAGACACCGGCGTCTAGAGGTTTCCTGATTTCCAAAGGCTGGTGCTGGAGCTGTACCACAAGCAGGTGTAGTTCCAGGTACCGATGTGTTTCCAAAAGAATTGGTTGAACTGCTACCAAAGGCTTGAGTACTTTGGTTTTGGGCAGTGAAGGTATTGCGAGTGCCAAAAGATGGGGTGCCTGATGCTTGGCCGAAGGTAGAAGAGCTGCCAAATGATGTTCCCGACTGGCTACCAAAGCTAGGTTGAGCCTGATTTCCAAAGACTGGAGTTGCTGTAACATTATTCCCAAATGTTGGAGCAGAGGAAGGGCCAATTGCTGGTACTGAAGAACTACTACCAAAGGCTGGTGCACTTCCAAAGGATGGAACACTGTTAGCTCCACTGAAACCTGGAGCTCTCGGACCAGCTGAGGAGGTACCAAAAGGTGATGGATAGGTATCACTCACAGTAGTTCCTTCGGGGTCGCCTCGATGGGTAGAGTTGGGCTCTTCGATTTCCCAAAACTTGTCTGCCTCCACCTCTCCTTGAGACTCTAGGAAGAAGGAACAAGTTGTAGAGGATATTCGCAAACTGAGCTTCCCCGTTACCACTAGCCCGAACATTGTAGGGATTAGATAGAGATCATGTTTTCCTGAATGATAAGGAGCACCAGTAATGATCTGCGGGTAAAGGTCTGCACCAATCAACAGATCAACGGGGCCAGAGACACCAAACTGGCTGTCAGCGAGCGGTTGTTGCATCAGCTCATCACTAACATTTGATGGAATATTGCTGCTAGGCAAGAATGTTGTGATTCGATCAACCACTACTGCGGTGATTGAAAACTCCCGATTCCTCTGCAGAGCGATTATTGAGCACGCAGCGGTACCCTTTACTTGTGTTTTCGGGACTGCTGATTCTCCGAGGCCAAAGATATTACCTTTAAATGGGGTGATGACGGTACCAATCTTCTGGGTGAGCGAGGTGGTCGCGAAGGTGTGTTGGCTGCCGGAGTCCAGAATGGCTCTTGCGGAGTGAAGATCTCCACGATGACCCTTGATCAAAACTCTCGCAGTACCGAGAAGTACCTCAGTACTGGATGGAGAGGGTAGAGGAGAGGAACCAAATCCAATAAAGCTGCTTGGCTGCATGGTTTGACTTTCAGAGCTGGTCCTTATATCTGCAGTATCTTCGTGAATAATGGAGTGATGTTTGGCTCGGCAGAATCTACATGTGTAACGGGATCTGCAATCCCTGGTAGCGTGACTCGGCTTTAAACAATTACAGCATATTTTCCAGGATCGCACAAGAGCCGCTCTTTCGTGTGAGGTTAGAGACAGGAAAGATGAGCAGCCGTATAATTGGTGCGTTGAGTTGCAATGAGGGCACCTCGGAGTTGATGTTGGACATTTTCCTGGAGCATTGGATTTCGGATTCTGCTTGGCAGCTGAAGAGCGTTCCTTGGGAAAATTAGAGGTGTGGAAGGCAACTGAGTTATATTTGCGTGACTCTCTGTTAGGGTACCTTGGTCCTCTAGGCGAAGAATGAGTTGCGCTGCTACAGCTTCCCGAGATGCGAGAATCTTGAGCCATCGTTAACGCTGTTTTCCGTTGTCTCACGAAGGTGAATATGTCATTGGGTTTCGGGAGGTCTTTAGTTGACTTGAGGGACAACTCAAATTCCTTCCTGGTTCCAGCATCAAGCGCGCGAAGAGACAAGGTCGCCAAGACGAAGGCACATGGATCTTCTAATCTTAGTGCGTTGAAAGCTTCCACGCTGTCAGCAACGCAGCTAAGAAATGCCTCGTAACGCTGCTGCTCACTTCTGTACTTGCTGCTGTCATATTCCAGTATTTTATTTATAAGAAGACTGGCAAGAATTCTGGGGTTGTCATATGTTGCTAGGACCTTGTTCCATGCCTGAGCGTAGGATTGCTCCTCTACGGGAAAGCCTGCTAGTAAGGATGCAGCTTCACCTTTTAAGGCTGACAACAAGTAATGAAACTTCTCGATACCTGACAGATTGGGTTGACTGTGAACCATGGAGACAAAGGTATCCTTAAAATGAGTGAAGTGCAGGATATCTCCGCTAAAAGTGGGTATCTGGATTTTTGGGAGAGAAGGCTTGGATGGGCCGCCCAGGGTAGTGTTAAATGACTGACTAAATGTATCAGCGTGTTGCGACTCTAATGATCTTTGCAGCTTTAAGAGGATGCTATCTGCTTCGATAAGCTCATCACGGAGCTGATCCCACAATGCTAGCCATTGATCATTGGGAAACTGATGTTCATCATCTAAGTACACCTGGATCTCATCCCGTTGCTCCCATACGGATTTAAACTCAGCCCAACACTCTTTTGCAAAAGATAATTTTGCCTGAAAGCGATATGAGTCATCGCCTTTTATTTCATGCGTCCTGAACTGGGACACAAATAATACGTCTCGCTTGATAGCTATGAGACGGCGCTCGAGGGTCGCTGCCTTGGCGACATAATTAGGCTCCTTAGGAGGCATAATGAAAAATTATAACAATAGATTTTAAAGAGACTCCGCAAGGCGGCGGTAGGTAGGGGTAACAACGACTGGCCAAGGTCGCTGTGGTACAAGAGCAAGAAATAAGATGGGCACAATAGGAATAATGAAAATAAATAACTGAGAACCTGACCGTAAACAAGATTGAGATAGGCATATTATGAAGACTTCGATGTTTAAATTCAATTATGAAATTAAAATGATGAGAGGATGCCGGTAACCTGATAGAGAGAAGAAGAAAAAGAAAATTAAGTGAATTGTGCAGTGATAATTAATGAGTTATGTAAAGAGGTGACGTCACTGCCAGAGAATCAACTGCCAATTCATCAAACTGAATGCCGGAGGTATTACCTCTTTGGTAATGCCTCGCTGGAAGAATCAGGTTACCTATAGGTCAGGTTGTTATCAGAGTAATGTTTAACCTGTTGAGTTTATTAGAAACTCGTGCCAGTGACTGATTGTTTACCTAATTATTGTTAATAGATTAAATAAATTGATTAATGAAGTACTTGTTTTGTGAATAACAATGCCCTGTATAAATTGTATGAATTTATAAGTTAATTATAGATGGTGAATTAATATGGTAATGTGCTTTGGAAACTATCTGTTTTCTATGTACAAAGGTATTTAATGACAAAGTGAAAAACAAAAAATGCTTATAACTAATTATTAAATTAAACTAAACTGAAAAGATATTGTAAACTTGAAATTGCTCAATTTGCAAGTGAGTGTTGGTGCAATAATTATTGGAGAATGTAGCCTTTACAATGATAAATAATATCAATTGGTATATTACATAAATTATGATAATAACATGACTATAGAAGTTACATTCAAGATTAAATTATTTGAAAGATAAATTGATTAGTGACTAGAACTATAAAGAAGGTCAATTCATGTAAAATGAATAAATTTGTTAGCTTTATCAATTACTTAAACTATTGAATTAATTAGCTCAGTGAGTTTGTTTAATTATTGCTAATGAAAGTGTTTTAGCCTCTCTTCTTAAGATTTGTGCTATTGATATATGCATATATATGTATGTCTATATATATTTATGGCTAATTACATATATATATATATATATATATATATATATATATATATATATATATATGTGATTTTACTCACAATAGAAAATGTAATATCGCAACACTTTCAATGCAGTTATTTTAATGTCTAATGAAGCATTTATTAAAATGATTGAATGTGAAAAATTAAAATGGATGTAAAATAATTAAATATATTACATTTACGCATCTTCTACATTCTTTAAAAATTAATAATATAATGAAATATTCCTCTGAAAGATTTATTAAGAAAAAATGTCACTGATAACAGGCTATTTTTAAAACCAAAGTTTTATAAGATGATAATATAATTATATTAATGAACTTACTATTCAATGTGATATCTTAATTAAAAGTGCAATTTAGAGACTCCTGGCTAATAAACTTACAACTTATACTCCATATGGAACCATTTTCATGGCGGTATAGCTAACATTAAATTTCTGATATAAAAAAAAAAATTAGTTCTGTTATTCAAATTGGTTTTAAATGGTTTTTAATGAATCAATTGGTAAAGAAAAATAGTTTTCCGGCAATTTAATTAGAAAGATTATATGTTTGATTCATCCGGCCCTTTCGGACCATTTGTTTAGCAATTTTATTTTATATGTGTTGCCAATAATCCGGCCCGGAGGACCATTTGTTTAGTATTGGCCATCGTCTTCACGGTCTGACCAACACTAATTAGAATATGTAATAAAAAAAAGGAAATGGAAATGAATGCATGCTAATATATAAAAGAAAAGAATGGTAGTGGACTGTATAAAAGATATTAATTAAATTGCTGGAACATAAAAGTTATATTTGTACAAATTAAAATTATTAAATACAGGTATTAGAAGCCAGTTGAACGATGACATGGTTGATGCGGATAATTTGAAGTTAAAGTTAAAAATAATCTTCTTACTTGTAGGTTGGCGAATATGTACTAGCTAATTTTCGGTGAGAATGGCCATTCTTTATTACCCCTTGCCGCCTGCCCTGCGGCTGCCTGTCTGTTCTACTCTGCGAGGATCTTAAGGACGCAAGGAAGGAGTGCAGCATTAGCAGCAGTCTGGACATCGCACTTGGCGACACACAGACTGCAGTTGAAAACTTGATTAAGTTTTTAAAAAGAACACAGTACTATCACCTTATTTAGAACATTCTGTAGAAACTTCTAGAACTTCTGTGAAATAGAACTATTTGTAATTATATCAAGATAATTCTAACCATGTATAACCTCATGAAAAATACTAAAGTTGTATAAAAAAAACCATGTATTCGTGCTAATGACCCATCATGGGTAGATGCACTTGTAAATAAATAAATAATAATAATACAGGCTTAACGAACCCGAAGGTTCGATGCCGACACCACCACTCGCTCCCTGCACGCCTCCATCCATCGAACGTCTTCCAGACCCAGCTTCGATAGATCCGCCCTAACGCAATCCTCCCACCTCCGTCTCGGCCTGCCCCTCGGACGTTTCCCATTCGGCACCGCGCTTATTAATCTTTTCGGAATACGTTCACAGCCAAGTTTTGCAATTTTACACGCCCATTTTATTCGTCTTGCTGCAATCACGTCAATTATATTTACTGGATAAAGTTCACTCAGTTCGGCGTTGTGTAAGCGTCTAAATTCTCCCGTTATTTCATCCCTCTTCGGTCCAAATATTCTACGCAGTACTTTATTTTCAAAAACTCTAAGCCGTTGCTCATCCCTCAATGTCAGCGGCCAAGTTTCGCATCCGTAAACGACCGTTGGAAGAATAATAGTTTTGTAAATCCTAATTTTTAAGTTTTGGGACAGAAGGCGGGAGCTAAGCAATTTCGCGACTGAAAAGTAGCAAGCATTACCGGCTTTTAATCTAGCCTTAATTTCCTCATCGATTTCGTTTTTCCTAGTTACCATCGCCCCTAAATATCTAAATGTCTCTACCTGTTCAAACGTATTCCCCCCTACACTGATATCAGCGAAATCCTCACCACTTCTACGACTAACCATATATTTTGTCTTATCCGTATTTATTTCTAGTCCAAGTTCTTGTCCGGCTTTCATCAACGTTTTTGTGTTCATTTCTATGGTTTCCACGTCCTCCCCAAGCAATACCAAATCATCGGCATATCCGAGCACGGGTATATTCCCTCCCAAATTCAAACCCTTTCCGGTACGTGTCACCTCCCTAATGGCATATTCCAGCGCTAAATTAAATAAAACAGGTGAGAGAGAATCTCCTTGTTTCAAACCAGAGCGGACCTCGAACTTCTCAGAAAAATAATTACCGATTCTAACTTTATTGAACGTTTCAGTCATACACATTTTTACTAAGTTTACTAATTTTTTTGGTATTCCCTGCTCGACCAGAATGTTATACAACTTTTGGCGGTTAATAGAGTCATATGCCTTTTTGAAATCGATAAAAAGCTGATGTACGATACCGTTATATTCTAATTTTTTCTCTAATATTTGGCGAAGAGAGAATATTTGGTCTACGGTTGATCGGTTTTGCCTGAAACCACATTGATATTCTCCGATAATTTCCTCGGCGTATTCAGTGATTCGACTAGTTAGGATTAACGTAAATATTTTATAGCAAACCGGAAGGAGTGAGATTCCACGATAGTTATTGCAATCCGTTTTTGATCCCTTTTTGTGAATCGGAATGAGAATAGACTCTTTCCACTCTTCGGGTATCTTTTCTTGTTCCCAGATCTTTTTAACCAAAAGAAATATTTTTGATATCCCAGCTTCCCCGCATGCCTTGATTAGTTCGCTAGGGACATTATCTGTTCCCGCTGCTTTATGAGATTTTAATTTTCCAATGGCTATTTCAACCTCCTCTTTACTCGGTTCTACTACTAACGGTTCAGCACTCTGGTATTCCGAAGAGGAAGATAGATTATTATTTTCCGTATTTAAAATACTATCGAAATAATCCTTGAACCGTCTTAAGATGTCCACCGGATCGGCCAAGATATTGTTATTTTCATCCCTAATTCCAGTTGTAACCGGGCCCGACCGTTTACGAATTCTGTTTATGCCTTCGTACATGGCTTTAACGTTATTCTCGATTTTGTTACTTTCGATCGCTATTATTTTATTTTTGAGATATTCTCGCTTTTTAAATTTTAGTAGTTTAGTTGTTTCTTTTCTTGATGCTCGAAAGTTAGCAAGATTAATTTCGTTAGGAATATTTAACGCTTCTAGTTTAGCAGCTTTTCTTTTGTCGCACATGTTAATACATTCATCATCGAACCAAGGTTTATTTTTATTTTCCCTTTTTCCAAGACACGAGTTACCGACCTCTTTTATACTATCCCTGATACCTTCCCACAACTTATTAATGTCTTCGTTATCCTCGTCAGACGATTCCAACGCCTCAAACCTATTTTTGACTTCCAGTTCGAATTGTTTTCTAACAGTCGGAATTTTTAACTTCTCCAAATTATAATTATCATAATTAAAACCAGCCTTATTTTTCCTCTGTATTATAAGTCTCTGGCGAATTTTCGCGATTACTAGTTCATGATCCGACCCGCATTCGGCCCCACGATATGATCGAATATTAATTACGCTATTTTGCCACCTACGTTGAACCAAGACGTGATCAATTTGATTACGGGTTTGCGAATCCGGAGACGTCCAAGAATATTTATGTATATCTTTATGTTTAAACGTAGTACTTTTGATTATTAGGTTTTTCGAGGTGGCAAAATTTATTAGCCGTATTCCGTTATCATTACTATATTCATGTAAACTTTCTCTACCGATCGTAGGATAATATACTTGTTCCCTCCCTACCTTTGCATTTGCGTCTCCCAGAATAATTTTTATGTAGCTTCGCGGTAGTTTGTCATAAATCGATTCAAGTTTTTCATAGAATTCACATTTAACTTCATCGTCACTATCTTCAGTAGGTGCGTGTATATTGATCAACGCGATTTTAAACCACCGACCCTGAAATATAGCTACCGATAACCTATCTCCGTAAAATCGAACATCCTTCAACGCGGAAAGTAACCTATTTCTAATCAGAAATCCGGTGCCTAAACAATAGTTTCCGCTCCCACCGTACCACAAAGTGTACTTCCCTTCCCTCAACGAACCCTCCCCTGGCCAGCGGACCTCTTGCAGCCCCACTATATCTAATCTATACCCTATTACCTCATTCGCAACCGATTTTAACCCACCCGCTGTATTTAAACTTCTTACGTTCCACGTCCCTATGCTTAGATCTATATTTTTCAACTTGCGGCATGAATCCCCTAAAGCAGTCCCCACCCGGAGACCCGAACGGGGGACTAGTTTACCTCCGGATAATGAGCGTTTTACTTTAGGGAGATCCATGACTTTTTTGTGGTGTTTGGGTGAACTAATAAAATGTGAGTAGGGCGTTCAAACCTACGTCACACCCTCCAGCAAGCCTGGGGAGCCGCTCTCATTGTTGGTCAGCGAGTCCTACGGACTTAGCCGGGAGGAACTTCCTAGGAATTTCCACCGGCCATCCCCACATCCGCCACCCGTGGGACGCTCCCCATACGCGGTAATGAGACCCGCGCGAGGAAATAAATAAATAAATAAATAAAATTTATAATCAACACATGTGAAACTCCAGTAGAAGCAATGAATGTTTGAATAAAAAAATTAACGTAACAATTAGAAAAAGAGAGCAATAAAAATAGTTAGCACAGTAGGTAGGGAGAAGCCAACGCACAGGGCATTATGTCGCGGTGAAAAGGTTAAAATATATTAGTGAAAGGTGAAAAACACGAACTAGGTAAAAAAGAAATATATATTTAGACATGAGTAGACATATATGCGACCCGCAATACTGATCAGTCGTACATGCTTAACATCTTGATATAGTACGGCGTTGCACAATAAAATAGAGCAATGGTCCATTACTAATGTTTCTGATATTAAAAATAAATAAATAAATCGGTATTAAAACTTTGGAGCTCTGGGCTGGTTCTGTTGGGGAATTCAGTCTGATAAGTAAGCCTTTCTTATTTACAGACCCGTAATGATTACTCATTATGTATCTTTATTTATTTATATTGTTACCGAAGCTGAATAACCATAGTGGATTGTCAAGACTAATTTAATAAAGAAATATTAACTGACCCAGTTGGTAATCGAACCCCTAACGTTCTGACTTGAACGCTCTGAAACAAAAGAAACCCTGAAAAGGCATCTCCAACGGATTCAGCAGAGGCCTGGGAGGTGAAGAATATATATTTGTTTACAACAGTTACTACGAGTAATACTCGTTCTTTTATTATCATACTCTTATAAACAATTTCTTATAGCATATTGTGAGGTGAAACAAAATTAAATGATTATTTATTTAAAATTGAAAAGAGTTTAAGACTTTGTTGGACCGTATAATTCAGGTATTAGTATGAAATCACACGTTCTAGATGTGACGTGAATGATCTAGACCTTTCTGAATGGTTCCATTCTGGACTAAATATAAGAAGCGATGAACTAGGGGCTTACCAATCGAAGCAGGAGGTTACTTTTGAGTCACTGTTTGTACCTTGTAGTTACAGCTTTGTAATGTTGTGACTAATTTAATTGTATGTTAGACATTTTATAACTTTACGTGAATAAAATTATTTCAAACCCAAATTGAAATATTTATTTATATACAATTTTCGAAAAAATATATCATTTTTCCCCTGTAATACAATATTTATAATATTACATTATTACAAAGATACAATTACCATACAATTAAAAAACTCTCCTAAATTACAAAATAATTAAGGTGTTGCAATATAAATCATTTTCATTTAAATTTGAAATTGTGATTCATTTAATGTTATTAGGTCGTAAGCTTATTTAAATAATGTACAACAACTACCTAATAATTATAATAGGATATTAATATGCAAGTATATTAAAAGAAATTTGATCCTCTAATATACCGTTCACAAAAAATGCCTATGTTTGTTATTAAAAGGAATTAAAAGATTTTTATAAGCTTGAAAATCTACCTAGCAAGTTCCCAAATGCCAAGCGAGGTTGAGATGGTAATGAGTCTAATTGTAATTTAAGGAAGATTAAAATCTAAGCCCTCAACTTAATCAAATGTAGTTGTTCCAAGAAGGAAATACGAAATGAGAGAACTATGTTAGGAATATCGAACATTCTTCTAGTTTAGGATCTGTTCCATAGGACGACCATTCCCATTTCGGACTATGACTACACAGTAGTCCGTTACAAGACTCAAAGAAGGGGGGCGAGGAATAAATCCAGAAAAGGGCATTCCTTTAGATGGTCGGGAAGAAATTCACATAACCATAGTAATCTAAGATTAAACTTACCTGACTACTATTAATTAGGCTACATAAAACCACCAGGCAGAAGTATACAGAACTGAATTCAGATTTACAAAACAGTTATAAAGATATAGAAAGATGTTCAGAACCTTCTAAATTTATTTTTCATTCAGTAAAGCAAATAATTCTACGTAGGTGTAGCCTTTGTTCGACGTCCTTAACTAGTAGGCAGCGCTTATACTCGAGAGGTAAGAATGATATTTTCCTTCTCATGGCAGATTTAAAGAAAAACAAAAATAACTCTTAATATAATTAGCTTATTTATATATCAATGAGGAAGAGAGGTTCAAAGAACACAGCAAGTAGTTTGACCTAAAAACCGGGGTCTAAATATAATTATTTTAGTTTATTATTTATCATATTATAATTATAATTTATAAAAGTCATTTTAATGAACACACCTGTACTTTATAAAAAGGTTTCCATGTCCTCATGCGCATACTTTTAAAATTTTGGGTTATTGTTTTTTTTTTATTTCCACAATTTATATTAAATTATGTATGGTAAAGTCCTAGTTAATTATATCTTTATAATTTTTTTTTAAATATTTCCATGCTAAGAAATGTACATTGAAAGTTATACGACAGTAGTCTCATATATATATAAAAATTCAAATCACCTCGAAACTCGATAAATTGCATATGAATAAATATGAAACTTATACAAAACGTTGCTGTTTAGCCAAATAACAGCCATATCTACTATTTTATCAATATACTATTGTGTTAATACAAATAGAAACACTTTATTCATAAAAGGAATGCTGCCCAACTACCAGGTTCCTTATAAACACGATACATCTATCTTAGACTATTTGTATAATAATATTATATAACAGTAATATATAAAACATGCATTTATAATAGTATATAGTGATAATTTTTTTTTATTCACAATTACTGAACAAAAATGTAAAGAATCATAGAAAAACATCCACAATAGCATTAGATCCATAATAAAATATATCAATTACCATGGAACAATAACAACAAAAAAACCAGATGAATCCCTACTAGAGTATATAAAATCAGAAATAAAAATATATTAAAATTTAACAAACAATTCATTAAATAAAAAGTATAACACATTTTTTTTTTTTTTTTTTTTTTTTTAACTTCATTCATATATCCGCGCTTGGCAACAATATATAGACAATCAGCAGATGTCGTATACAACAGCAAATGATGACATGTTAGGCATGGGAAAGGATGGCACCCAACAGTACCTCTTCCCTGGCTTGATTCAGTTATTCAGGTCGGTTATAAAGAAGGAGATCTCTCATCCAACGCCTTTTTAATCTCCTCCTCACATTCATGGGCATTTCATCTGTGGCCTTATCTCTTATTAGTAGGATTATATGTCCGTGTAGGTTAGTGTGGAAACGTTTGTAAAGAGTCTTGATGTGTTGGTCGACTGTTGGAATGTGGAAGTCAGTATGTAAGGTTTGATTAGTCACGTACCAAGGTGCTTTTAAAATGAGTCGTAATAATTTTGACTGAAAGGTCTGGAGTTTTTGTAAATGTATTTTTTTAGCAACGACGTAAATCTGTGAATAGTATATCCATATAGGTTTAAGTAAGTATGTGTACGTATTTAGTTTTTGTCTCAGTCTTAATTTTGAGGATTTAGAAAAAGTGGGAATGGTAGCTTAAAATAGTAAAATAGGGAAAAAGTATAACACATAAAATAAATAAATGAATAACACTTATACATAGATAAAAAAAAATATAAGGAAAATATTTTTTTTTTGTTCGTCTTTTGACTATTACTTTCGTGTAAAAAGATGTTTTTCTTTCTTTGCTACAAAATGAAAAAGAAATCACGGGAATTCGACAATTATTAACAGTGTCACGGCCTATTCCATTTTTGATCACCTATTTCTCTACCTATCTATACATTAATATACCAAAAGAAAAAATAATCCTGCTGGAATCCAAAACGTGCCTTCCTCTGAAATTTAAAAAATATCGGTAAAGATTTATAATCCTTTTTCATTCCTCAGTAATTTAAAGTATGTTATTATGTGTACTGATGTTTTGGGTAAATTCCACCGGAAAAAAATTATATACTTCCCTAATTGTTAATATAATAGTAAGCCACAGCAAAGCGGGTCTTACTAGCAAAGCGGGTTTAGCTAGTAATAAGATTGTTGTGATTTATAAATGTGTTTTATTTATTCTTTTTTTTTTTTTTGTGAATTATGCTGGGTTATTATAACTATGACTATATTTTTGTGGGGTGGCACTATCTGCGCTCGACCCCATCAATTATGACCAAGTACTGCACTGGTGTTTATTATAATAGAGACATAGAGCGAAATGAGCTTCTCCACCGGAGCAGGTAATACACCTGGAGGAAGCTGAGCCATTGTGGTAGGGTAGTTTGACCCCCCCCCCACTTCCCCACCCCTCCACCCTCTTCCTCGCACCCCATTTGGGGTTGAAGGGGCGGTCGGACCATTTGTCGCTCCTCAAACACAGGCCGGCTCCTGGCGGAACCAGGTTGACAACTTGATAAAGATAATAAATGATGAGATGATCCACCGAGAGAGAGAGAGAGAGAGAGAGAGAGAGAGAGAGAGAGAGAGTTAGAGCGAGAGGTTGTGAGGAGGGAATGGGGAGAGGATAAAAAGCTCCAAGACAATAAGTGTGTCGTCATTAATCAGGCCCTAGCCCTTAGCCTATCATATTTCCCCTAGCGGCGGCTCCCGAAGCGCTGACATATAGCCACCAGGTCTCACCACAACATTTATCTCCTACACCCTTCCTCCAACCCTATTTATACTCTTCACTTCTGTAAATATATCAAACGGCTAAATAGTTTATATCTATTATTGATCATTTTGGTCTAACATTATCCCGAACCAGAAGCGAAGTAATAGCCATCCTCTTTACGTCCAAACAACATACCCCAACGAACAGATGCAAACTGTTCAAGGAACTTGATTACTGCATATATTTCCTTTACAATAATAATAAAGATACATCAAAAGTAACTTGCCATCCAAGGAGTAGAGCTAGACCTCTTGCTCACATGAACTGGAATCGTAAGGTGATTCGCTATCGATAAACCGGAAAAAATACCTCTTTTTTTTTTTTTTTTTTTCATTTTCTTTGCCTGGTTCATGTTCTATCGCTTTGGCTCTTCTGTTCATCTCTCAGTCCTCTCTTCAACCGATAGATTCACAGCTCCTTATCATTTTTCTTCAGGGCTAGTCACATATTACTTTTTTGTTCATTATTTCGCTTAACATGCATTGATATCGAACCCATTTTAATCCAAATTTAGTCTAGGAAAATCTAAAGAGTGAATAGTAGAACCGAAAATTATAAATTATAACAGCTTTAAGAATTTTAAACTACTTTGAACAATATTCGTTTATTCAGCTAACTCTACGAGAGAGGTTTCCCAAGCATTTTTTGTATTTTTGTTGGTTTTTAATCTCCGTAACATCGTTCTGCCCTTGCTAAATTTGTAAACATCTGCAGTTAGTCAATTAAATTTATTCTGACATTTCAGGCATGAGGAAAAATAATAACAAACAGCACCGGGAACAGAATTAATTTGGTCATTAGGAGTTCTCTCAATCAGATCTTTTTAGCGGGTTTTTCGCCCGGGTAGTTTTACAATAACGATAACGATCATAAATAGTACGGAGAGTTTGTTTTTCTTAGTAAATAGTTGATTATTTGAAACCAGGGGCAGCCAATCTTTTTCGGCCGCGGGCAACAATCAGCTTATCGGTCATCAGTACATCTCTCACCTGAGGTTTCAGCATCGTATAAGTTACGCCATATCATAAAAAAGTTACATTCTAATCACATTCAACACTTTTTGTTGATTTTTAATTTATTGAACTTAATATTCAAGAAATATAGTACCTATATATTTATATAGATAGATAGATAGATAGATAAACATGTTTATTTCAACGAACAATATACAAACATATGTAAACAAACATGATTACAGCATGGGTCATCGCCCGTCTGCTGGTGAGGCGGCCAACAGAAATATTAATTATAATATTGAATAATATATGTATATAATTCAAATTATATAAATAAAAGAAAACAGTAATCTTAGCTGTAGGGTCTCAACAGATTACAAATAATAATACAACTTACTGAGCACTCACAATAACAAATAACAATGCTGATAACTGAAACTTATCTATGTATATACACACATTTACATGTATCCACGCACACATACATATCTACACATTATCACACATATATATAGATATTAACATATCTATATCGCTACACACTTACATACATACATGTATGCCAATCAAAATCTATATACAATCTCTTTTACTACCGTTATTATCATTCTGGGAGTTATATTCTTTTATTAACTGCCTTCTATAGTTCCCAGCCGTTCTTAGGTATAGAAAGAGGTTGTCCCACTGTTTTCCATTCAGTAAATTTAAGAATTCATTATAAGCCAAATCTATTTTCCCAAAGTATCTCACCCTGAACTCATTTAAAATTGGGCTATATATATATATATATATATATATATATATATATATATATATGTAATTCTGTTTATTCTTCTTAAGAAGTAGAAGGAATAAATCGTGTTCCACTGTAAGCAATGAATTTATTAAAATATTGTATTATAATGAAATAACTATTTAATAACTTAACCGATTAGCTCACCTGTAAGCAATGAAAACGATTTTAAAGTCCTTATATAATTGATGCTCAAATCACAATAGAATCAACCAACCTGAATACTGAAGTTTATATGAATTGAAACACATGATATAAATCACAGATTTATACCACTAGAATTACAAAACGATTTTAAAGTCCTTATATAATTGATGCTCAAATCACAATAGAATCAACCAACCTGAATACTGAAGTTTATATGAATTGAAACACATGATATAAATCACAGATTTATATATATATATATATATATATATATATATATATACAATATTTTAAAATTTTGCGATCTACCCTGGGTTTGATGGCTGTGGGTCACATCGAAACGTCTCGCAGCCTAGGTTGGTCACTAGTGTTTTAAGTATTTTTGTTCCAAGTACTTGCCTAAATTCTAAATTGAAAATATTGTAACTTTTATTTAGTAATTTGATTTTTATTTATTATTTGATTTTATTGAAAGTATTGCGATCGTGAAAAATTTCGACTTCCGGTTTTCATCGGAAATACACGTTTTGGGGTCCCCTGAGTCCAATTAACCAAGTCCCGCGAAATGGTATGTGTGTGTGTGTGTGCGCGTGTGTCTGTGTGTGTGTGTGTGAACAGACTAGCTCAAAAACTATAAACCGTGCGAACCTGAAATTGGGTATTTAGTGTAGGTATATGCCCGCGATGTGACAGCAAAAATTTCATCAAAATTGCTCAAAAGGAGGGAGTACTTTATTTAATAACTTTTTAAGTTTTTTTCGATTTTCTCAAAATCGGCTCTAACGATTTTGATTAAACTGAGTATTTGATCTATTTATATGCCCGAGATATGACTGTAAAAATTTCATCAAAATTGATCAACCGGAGGGGGTACTTTACTTAATAAATTTTGTATCATTTTCATGTGTTTTTTTTTATTTACTCAAAAATGGTTTTAACGATTTTGATCAAACTTTTTATACATCAAATATGATGTATGTATATGCTAAAGATGCGATAGCCAACATTACATCAAAATTGATCAACCGGAGGGGGTACTTAACTTAATAAATTTTCTACCATTTTCACGTGTTTTTTTTTATTTACTCAAAAAAGGCATTAACAATTTTGATCAAACTGGGTATTTGATGTATGTATATGCTAAAGATGCGATAGCCAACATTACATCAAAATTGATCAACCGGAGGGGGTACTTTACTTAATAAATTTTGTATCATTTTCACGTGTTTTTTTTTATTTACTCAAAAATGGTTTTAACGATTTTGATCAAACTGGGTATTTGATGTATGTATATGCTAAAGATGCGATAGCCAACAATACATCAAAATTGTCAACCGGAGGGGGGACTTAACTTAATAAATTTTCTACCATTTTCACGTGTATTTTTTTATTTACTCAAAAAAGGCATTAACAATTTTGATCAAACTGGGTATTTGATGTATGTATATGCCAAAGATGTGATAGCCAAAATTTCATCAAAATTGGTCAACCGGAGGGGGTACTTTATTTAATAACTTTTTACGTTTTTATTGATTTTCTCGAAAATGGCTCTAAAGATTTTGATTAAACTGAGTATTTGATGCATTAATATGTCCGAGATTTGACTGACAAAATTTCATCAAAATTGATCAACCGGAGGGGGGACTTAACTTAATAAATTTTCTACCATTTTCACGTGTTTTTTTTTTTATTTACTCAAAAAAGGCATTAAAAATTTTGATCAAACTGGGTATTTGATGTATGTATATGCCAAAGGTGTGATAGCCAAAATTTCATCAAAATTGGTCAAACGGAGCGAGACCACTTTATTTTATAAGTTTTTGCAATTTTTACCTTTTTTTCGTTGATCTTAAAAACGGCTGTAACGATTTTTATTAAATTCGTCATTTTTAATGAAAATTAGGAGTTCTTTAATATCAGGTAAGCTTTATCATTATTAAAATGTTCTGAGGGGGCTTTTTTTGGGGTAGGGCCATTTTTTTGTTTGTTAGTTTCCTGTAAAGTTCCTTGGTTTTTGTTTATATGGAGAAATTAACTGTCTCTCGTTACGCCTAAAAATAAGAAATGGCTAAATATGAGATATGCTAAAAATAAAGGAAACATATAGAGGAGAAAAAAAGAAAAATATTCAGTCAAATCATAAAACTCGTTGAGCCCACGCATGCGGAGTACGCCTTTAATTACAGACCATTGTTCATAATCAAAGCCGTTCTGTTCATTTGAGAAGTGGCAATTAACAAAACGCATTAATTTCTAATCTAAGTAAGTTGGTAAGTGAAAGTTGTGTGTTGCGCGCACGCACCAGATTTTTTATATTGTACTGATAACAAAAACAAAAATCAAACATATGGTTTAGAATAGTTCTAGACCTTTTGTTGAAACGAACTAAGAGTTGGAACAAACTGTATAGTATCTACATGTTTGTGACTGCGATTTTCGAGTACCATCTACGCTGGTCCAGAAGCTTCGATGTTGGTCTTCTTACGACTAAATATAAGATACGATGGACTGGAGAGTTAGACTTGTTCTGAAGCTCAAGTCATATTGTTATTTGTGTGTTACGAAGTGATAATTTTGTGTAACCTGTATAATTATATGTATTTCAATAATGTTTGTGTCATTGGAAATTAATATTTTCGTTAAATAAAAAATGTTTAACCCACATAATTGTTATAATATATTTATTAGTTACTATTAACTGTGAAAGGCAGACAAAATATGGTAAATCATTAGATAAATCCTCATTGGGGGGTTATAGTAAACCCCAAAACCAGACATTGTCCTCTGTAACAGGAATTACCCGCAGTTAATTACGTAAATGAATTCGAACATTGGGGCTACTAGCTGTGGAAAACAAACGGCTAAATGCCGCCGCCAACTGTCCCACGGTTATGTTGCAAATATTAGCATCGTTGCCGACCGCTTACCCTTTCCTATATTTTTATTTGCGTGCTACATTGTGTTTACGGTGCGGCGGAATCTGTGAAACCTCCAATCTCAACGCCAATATTTGTCCAGAACAAATCAGTTTTGTTGTCTAGTGTGTGTGCCCAGCGGCTTGGTACCGTTTACAATATCGAAATATTATACCTTTATGAAAATATTGGTTATTGCGTTTAGTTCAATAAAGCTGGTATTTTATTTATTTTTCTATTTATTTTTTTTTTCGTTGAAACGATTGTCAGTAGCCATCTATCTAAATCTAAATGTTATTGATGAAGTTCTCAATCCAACACTGATATGTTATCCTAAAAATATTTTTGAAGATTGGAAAAGTAAATATCCAGTATTTTAGTAACACGCAAATAAATAGTTAATAGATATAAATTTAGATATCTATGTTTCCCACACCATTGAGCTCAGTTTATTATGATATTTTGCGAGGGAATATCATTATTGCTCAGCAGCATATTCCAACCAAACCTGAGCAAGAATGATTAAAAATATGAAGGATACAAGTACCTCACATTTTCAATTATGTCATCATGCATCACATCAAAACTATGTCTAATGCACGATACATCGCTGTTGCATTCAAAGTAAAAACAGAAATGCGATTTTTTTTATATAGTTTTTCTGTATAAAAATATATTGTATTAGTTTGTCTTGCATTTTCAAAGGAAAATTCGATTTAAAAATATAAAATAAAATATATCTAATATTGTATTAAAAAAAAAATACATTAACTTGAAATACTGCCAAGCATAGTTTTTACCCAAAAATAATGCTGATAAATATTATAAATCACACACCTACAGCAATGACATATTGGAAACACAAATATTCCAAACATTAAAATAAAGCAAAAGTAATACGCATATGGGACTTTAGAGTAGATGTTTCTGTATATTCAGTGCTTTATACCAACATTGTACGCCGTATTACAAAGAATAATTTCAAAATTGACTATGGTTGACTGTATTAAAGATTCAATTATGAAAAAAATTGTTCTTACGGCCCATTGACAACGGAAAAAGGGGTGGTGAGAACATTTGAGTTGGAGGAGCTTTAAAATTTAAAGCGCCAATGTGAGCAACATGCAAAGCAGTCTAAGAAGCCCTTGATCTTTCTGGACCTCTGAACATCTATAAAAAACTATGACCCTGATTTTCTCGGCAACAAGCATTCCGACGGCCTTCCTTGTGATAGTGACTAGCGGTGATAAGTGTTCTACAGACAGTGATATACCTAATTTGGAGACTTTAGTAATAAAAATTTTACTGCAGATTAATCAGTTTGTAAGTTGTAATTATTATTTTTTGTAGTTTTCTATGTATTAGGCAATATATATAATTGTGAATATTGCATTTAATAATCTTCCATTTGTTGTAATTTTCACTTTTGTGAGGAAGAGTTTTATGTATTAGGTTTTTATTAAGAAGGAATCTCTTCCATGCTTTATTATTTATTCTAGATACCCCACCATGGGCTTTTTGCCTATCTTCCAGTGTTGTCTGTATTTTAACATTGTTGAATTAGTAGATTGCAAAAGTAAAGATATTTTAAAAGAAAGTTTTTAACAATATATTGGATTAATAATATAATTGTAAAATGTAACCTGTTGAACATTTTTAATACTCGACAACCTTTTGTTTGTCAGTAATAATTAGTTATTTGATGTAAAATACATATGTCATTCCTTAATTCATTATAATTAACATTTTTCAGTTTTTGTGAATCCTTTTCATTGTCACTCATTTCTGTTGTTTCTTTGTTGACTTTACGCTATAGTTAATCTGTCCCCTTTATCCCTCTTTCCCCTATATTTGTTAACTTGTGATTATTTATATATTAATATTTATATGGTTTTTATTTGTTTATTATGTGGTTGTACTTGTTGTTTAGGTGTTTTGTGTCTGTCTGTTATATAATTCATTGTTATTTTTTTTCGTTATTTTGTAGTTTAAAATTTGTCACGTTTAGTATTTTTTACATTTTTACAATTGTTTTTATGCTTGTTATTTTGGTTTTTAATAGCATTCTGTTTGTTTATTCCTTTATTTCTATTTATCTAGTAATATTTCTTTTTGTACTTGATTTATTTTTTATAGTACAAGTATGGCAGAAATATTAACAATAACTTCAGTAAAAAAAAAAAAAAACAATAACTGCTTACTAAAATATTAACACAAAAAAGAAGAGTACCAATTTTTCAACGAGAAATATAATTAAAACTGCTTTCCCTAAAAAAATGTTGAAATTGGAGTTATCCATCCAAATCAACTGAAAGACTCCTATGATAGTAGTATTTCAGAATTATTAATAGAAGTATTCTTCAGGTGCCATATTAAAGTGATGCCGGTTATGATTTTATTATAATTTAAATTTTAATCATAATACTAAACGATGACAGGATAAAAAAAATTAAGTCAACTTGAAGGAAAAAAATATTCGTATAAGAAAGAGTTATTTTTATTGATTTTCAAGTGAGTGGAATAGAAATAAGGATCGTTTGAAAATAGCGTAAGGTAATTGGAGGAGAGGCGAAGACGTCCTGGGATGTTCTTTAGGAAGAGAGGAGTGATTACTCAGGGAAAGGAGGGAGAGCCCCAGGGGCGGGGGAGGAGAATGAGATTTAAGCTGGAAGCCTGTTTGAATAAATAGGGGTTCGCTCCCGTGGGAAATATCTGAAGCGGTTAGTTCTGGTCAGGATATGCGCCGACAGTAGTATGCCATTCCCAGACGGAATGCATCTCATAACTCAGTAACCGAAAGAGAAATTCTTCTTAGCATAACTTATCCGAAAATACTCCAGAATTCAATTTAAGTTTAATTTAAGATACACTTTCACTTATCTTTAAATACTGTCAACCATTTTTATTAATGATTATGTCGATCATGACATAATTTGGCTGTGATTCGACAGCGAGTAATGTCTTTTTTAATAAATATTAATATATTCCATAGTTTTTACTTGAATCAAATCTGAATGAATAAGATCATAGAAAGGAAGGTATCAGATGAAGTCTTCCAATAGTGTTTTGACATGTCAAGCAAGAGTTTCAAGGGCCATTGAACGTGAGTAGCTTTTAGCCTTGCCCGTATTTGTGAGGCATGAGACAAAACCATTTCATGAGAAAGCCCTCTATTCCCTGTTTTAGAGGGTACCTGTCACGCTCGAGGATGGGCACATTTTAGTGGCTCCTATAGGATGCAATGGGCCTAATGATCATAGCAGTAGATGATACCAGCTAGGGCTATATGAGGCAAAAGATAACCAACAGAAAAGTCTAAATTCGCTTTTAAAAACTTGTGCGATTCGCGCAACACACAACCTCCTCAGATTAGGAATTGACATGGTTTAATAAATATGTAAACGCCATTCACTAACTTTAAACATTTTTTCACGTTTACTTACATAAGTTTCTTTTTCTCCATAAGTTGTTTGTTTGTTTAACGCACCTTTATGCTACTAAGGCTAATCGAAGGATGCTACAGTGGGAGTCCTAAATTTTGCCTCTCCAGGTATAATTAGGATAGGGATCTTTAACGAGTACCTGACACCGTACAGGCTCGAGACCTCCATTTTATGTCCTATCCGAGGGACGTCATAGCCAAGGATTTTTTACTCTCATTAAGAAATCCTAGGGCCACCTCAGGACGCGAACCAGCGACCATTAGTATTGTAGGTTGCCATGCTAACCACTACACCTCAGGTGACCCCACCACCCAAATGTATTTTATTGATAATTTATTATTAGTGTCCGTATTTAAAAAAATATTGTTTGGGGTATCCCAAAGATATATTGTGTAATCCTCAATTGTATGTAATGAGCATAAAGTAATCAATCTCTAAAGAGCAATAAGCATTTTTATTGTTAAATAAAAGTTGTTTACATTTCCGATAATACGGGAATACAACCATAATACTGCATCGCATCTGATTTTTATATCCTCTATTTAGACGTGGAAAATTGCATTTAGTTACCATGGAAACAAATAATGTCCATTAAATATCCATGTCACGAAACACGTTAATCACTCTTCCACATGAGCAAAACGCCTTTACTTATAAACAATACTCTATCATTAAAGGCGCTCTGCGCATGCGGAAGTGTGCTACGTGTTTTAAGAGTTTTCGGACATTTTTTCTTCTTTTTTTTCTCCTTTACCTGTTTATCGATTTTTTCCATATTTCAAATGTAGCCATTAATTATAGTTTGGTATAATGAGAGACAGTTAATTTCTCCATTTAAACAAAATTAATAAAAACAAAGGTAATTTATAGGGATATAATAATTTTGCTTCGCCGCTTAGGCCCCCTCAGAACATTTATGTGATATTAAAATCTACCTGATATTAAAGATGTACTTCCACAAAGATAACATTGTGTGTCATATCTTTATGGGTTTATAATGCTCTGCAGTAAACTGATAAGAATCATTCGTCTGCTTTCAGACCGACTCCTTCACATAATATTAGTTGTGATCAATAAACAATGATACAGCATACAAATTATATTAATTAAAAATAATAATAATTTCTGAGAAATAGTTAAATCCTTTCTGTATGATTATATAGAACTTTATATAAAAAATTATAATATTACGGCAAAATTACTGTTTTTAACTAACTGTTTTTACTGTTTAAATTATTGTTTAAAACTGTTGTAAACTGGATTTGGATTCAGTTAATTACCCACCTTACCATAACCCAAGACCAGTTAAATCCTAGAATGATTGATAGGTTTGGGATGGCCTGGTAGTAATCCTGACCCAGAAGCTGGCATTTAATCTTGTGCCGACAGCTTAGGGCAATGCTTCTGTCTTACCTGGAATAGATGAATGTCATTTAAAAAAAGTCATTAAACAATATTAATTAATTATTTTATTTTAACATATTAATGATTTTATTTTAAAATATTAATGATTTCATTTTTACTATTAATACTTAATTGCTTCAGAGAGATTCTTTTGTGCTCCAAGGTTACACTATCATTGTATTTTTAAAATCATTGCTGTGAATATATAAATATAATAATAAGCATTCAAGCTGCGATTCCTGGTGACTTTTGGGTTGACTACATTGTAACGTTTCTTTGTCAACGGTTGAGCAAAGTATCCCCGAATAAGGGTGCATCTTAAAATACAGGGCCATTAATAAATCCTTAATATATTCTTCAAAATTCTTCACATCTTCCAAAGTTTTCATTCTAATGGTATATCCTTCCTCATCATCTCAATCTCCTCATCCTTCAAATCCAACTGTTAAATGTATAGTCAATTTAAAAAATATTTCATAGTTTTGCTAGTTAGGTTAATGTAATTACCGTGGCAATTCCAAATCAAATGTATTGTATTTCAAAAGTATCCATTTATATTAAACCTAAATCCAGTGGTTTCGAGATGAAGCCATTTATTATAATTTGGTATAATGAGGGACAATTAATTCTCAATTTAAACAAAATTAATAAAACAAAGGTAATTTATAGGAAGATAATAATTTTGCTTCGCCGTTTAGGCCCCACCAGAACATTTATGTGATGTTAAAACCCTACCTGATATTAAAGATGTACTTACACAAATATAACATTGTGTGTCATATCTTTATGGGTTTATAATTCTCTGCATTCAAAATTCAAAGATATTTAAAACTATTCAATTAGAATAGTCAAATGTTGAAGAAAACCTCCATCTTAAATGATACAATTTAAAGAACCTTCACAGAAAGGATATGAACGGATTTTTTTAAATAATCGTAAACCATGGATAAACTATGGAGTTAAAGTAAATTAAAGTTACAATAAAAATAATTAAATTAATTAATTATGTTATGGTTTACCTTGTGGTGATCCACACATATAATTATTAGGTCATGTATAATATTATGTATTATGTATATTATTATAAATAAATTTTACTGCTAATTGTAATTGTAATTGTATTATGGCAGCATTGTATAAATTATAATTGTTGAACTCAACAACTAAGATCTCACAAGGAATAGCGTGTAATATGCATATTAAGTAAAAGGTGAACTAGAACGTTATTAATGAACTCTAAACTCTAATGTACAGAGATTAATATATGTGAAATTTAGTGAGAATGTTTTAGATTTTATACGAAAAACATTGAGGGCGTGGACGTATCGTATTGAACAGACTGCAAAGCTCCAGCTGCACCTCCCTCCCTTCATCTTCATTTGATTAGCCGTATCTGCAAAACGTTAGAAAATGTAATTGAATAAACTTATTTATTAGACAAGAATATCCCAAATAATTAATTACAAGGTCTACTAATGATGAATAGACCTTCTATGTCTATTTTTAGACCACTTTATGAAAATATATATTTTTAGTCTGATATATTTAACTTTTAACCGAATCAATTCGATCTGTATGTGGCTTTCTTTTTATATTTACTTTCACCGATTACGCCAGGAGGATCGGAACGACTTTTTGTATTTTGTAGAGAATATGTTCCAAGATCAACCCTTTTAAAATCCAATTTTATTGCAAAATATAACAACAATATACACAGAATAAACGACTTCGAAAACCAGTAACCAGTTAAATAAAGCCTATAGTATATTACTATTTTAATTTTTTTAAGATATTTTTTCTTTTCTTTTTTTTTTCATGAACTTATAAATAAAAATAAAAGTAAACAACCCGATTTCGATTCCGACCCAACGATTACCTTCCTACACACCTCTATCCAACGGACCAACGTTCAAATCGAATTTTGATATATCTGTACAAACGAATTCCTTCTATCCATCACCGTTTTCCATTTCGCACCGCGCTGATTAATCTTTTTGATATTCGTTTACTTCTAAGTTTCGCAATTTTACATTCCCATTTTATTCGTCTCACTCCTATTTATTCATCGTCTCCTAGGTACATTAAATCAGTTCGGCGTTGTGCAAACGTCTAAATTCTCCGGTTGCTTTGTCTCTAGATAGATAAAGTACTGTATTTTGTTTTAAAACAACTACAGTGGTCTTAGATTTGTTGATCTCTATTCGGTCCAAATATTCTACGTAGTACCTTATTTTATTTACAAAAACTATCAGCCAAGGCTCATCACTCAATGTTAGCGGCCACATTTCGCACCCTTAAAGGGCCTTAGGAAGAATAATAGTTTTGTAAATTCGGAATTTTTAAGTTTAGGGAAACAGCTAAGTAATTTCGCTACTCAAAAGTAACTTGCATTTCCAGCCTTTCATCTAATCTTGATTTCCTCTTCAGTTTCGATTTTCTTAGTTGTCATAGGAAGTTATCATCGGTTCTAAAAATCTAAATTTTACAAAATTTTGCACGTATTCCCCTCTACATCAATATCAACGTAATCTTCCTTGAATGGTTAACTTTTTATCTTCATTATTTATTTTATCCCGTTTATGGTCGATATATCGGTATCTGTCCCCAATCTCACGACCTTGCTATTTTATGTTCCGTTTGTGATAGTCTGAAGTCATTTTCTATTTTTTTTAAATGATAACGCAGCGTAGAGTGTTAGTTTTTCATAACTACGAAGCTAAGCTCACCGATGGACAGGACTAGTTCCACGAAGAGAAACATGAGGAGAAGAATAAACACACCTTCATCGGAAAGCTACGTAACACACAGGCTCAACTCGTTTGAAAGTTAATATAGGTAAGGGAGTGAGGGAGGGGAGAAGGAATATATTAAAAAAGTTGGGGCCAAACACTGTTCCGATGACGTTTCCAGGGAATGATGATGATATACATTCCATCAAACAGAATAAATTCACTTCTCTTGACATTTTCAACATATTTCAAACTCCATTAGAGTATATGAAGTTAATTGGTATTATTTTTTCCACATCTATATTTATAATTACTAAATAATTAACTAGTGTGATTTTTAAAATGGCTCAATAAGTGCAAATAAAATCAAAAATATCAAACAAACATTGAGAGAAACAATATTACATAGCATTGCGAAACAGTTAAATTTAACAGTGACCTGAAAGTGTATACAACTTGGAAGATCAACATTAACACGTTCACGCCGGCGTGTACCACCGGTGGCCCGCATTAGAATGCCGCACCGGACACTTTAGTCAATCACAAAACTTTCCACGACCATGCACAACAAGTTACGATTGTAATGTTTATTTTATTATTGTTGGATTGTCAATACTGCATAATGTGCATGAATAACTCCCGTCCGATAGAGCGAAAATCATGAAGCTCAGCTGCCAATGGGCGAAGATCATGAATTACAGTCCCGGCGTGAACGTGACGACTAACTCACTAGTCGATGGCTTATTTATATTTATTGTCTGCCGTGGAAGGTTCGAGACTTTTCGGAAAAGTTCTGTAAAAATTGACCACGATGTTGTACCCCTTTCAGATTATTCTATACCTTTCTTACAAAGTTACAGAAACATCTGTTTTGGTTTCTTTCGTTATATGTTTTTTGTTCTAGTGTCTGTATTATGTTTTAGATTTTTTTTTATTCTACTACCATCGACCTACTATCTAGCGAAGAACAATCCTAATATTTTGTCGCTGAATAACCTTTTCAGTTCAGATATAAAGAGAAATATCATTCTATTCAGGTATTTTACGTGATTTACTAATACGCCGGTATTGAATTTTAAGACTTTCGCCTTGAATTACCTCCTTTTATAAAAAATTAGGAACAAGTGTATGCACCTTCTAATTATACCTGATGTCTCCCTCGTTTAGGGGGTAATATATTTACTCACTGGAGTGCAAGGTAAATAGGTTATGAATGGAGTAGTATGTGGAAGTGGTAAGCCAAGGAGGATTGGAGCGTGATCTATTATCTGACGTAGGAGGCTCTGACAGGGCGCATTGTCGTCAGATGCATAATAGTTCTATAGCGTAACTTGGGGTCCTGAATATGGATTTCCATCATTCATTATATACGCTCTTACGAACAAAAGATGAAATGTCTTAGACATAATTTTATTTTTTTCTTAAAAAAATTATGTTATGTTCAGATCTTTCTTTTTCTGGAAGAATCGAATAACCTATCTATCTTTGTCAACTAATGACGTATGGATAATTATCATTGAATGATAACACAATCTGCAAATTCCTGCTATGTCCAGACTTCTTTCCTCAAGATACGTCAAGCATTTCATATCGTAGATAGATTGGGTGTTGCTAGAGGCGCTGTCAGAATTGCGGATTCCACGAAAACTGACCAGGCTAATAAATACACCCATGATAAGCAATAACGTAAAAGGTCCAATTGGAGAATCCAATCCCATCTATGTATGTATAAACTCTTTGCTATTATCCTCAATCTTGCTGTACATACGGTTGTAGAAAAAGCTTATTCTTATTGAAAATATTCTATACTCAAGCATTATGTATTTGTATTTTGTATTAACTTTTAGGTAACGTTGGTGTTGTTTTGCGTTCTTGTTCCTAGCTTGACATTTTTATAATTTCTACCTAAATTAAGGATCACATTCCCAACAGATCAGTTAAAAGAAGAAAAAATCTGCGAACGACATAATCTGACATATCAGAAATTTGGAAATTTCCATGATATTATTTCAGGGGCTCTAAAAGCGATGAATAAATGAACTTCTATCCCTCTCCGAAAAACTTCAATAAAATGTTTAGTCAAAGCTTTCGGGGAAAATACGATTATTTATAATAATTTACTTAACTTGAGTCTTAGCTTTTTCTTTGTGATAAAACACATGACAATGACAACTAAATTATCAAATATAGGTTAATTCAACGAATTTTTTCAAAGTTTATGCAAACTTTATAAAATTGAAATGACAGATTTGGATCCATTAGAAATGTCAGAAAACACAAGAGAACTTGAAAAAACTGAACCAGATTCAAGATCAAATACAAGTTCACTAGACCTCAAAAAATCATACGGTATCACTGTAAATGAAGAGAGCCTAAAACGAGAAATGGCAGATATCTTAAGAATGATGGCTAGTTACCTGAAAGACATAGAGGCAGCAGCGAAAACAAGGCGACTTAAACGTACCAATCACATAACAGGAGATTACAAGGAATTCTGTAAGGGAGAGAAAAGGTTTCTTATGCGGCTGGAGTATGGTAAGGGTATCATGAACGCCACTTTGGAATCACTGAAGGTTGTTCCAGATATGAAATCTGGTGGGAAGCTAACAGCGTCCGACCTTTACGCCCGCATTAATGATTTTATTAAAAAAAGTAACGAGAGGAGCACAGCCGACAACATCGAGGAGATGTCCTTCTACCTCAGCGAGCTCATGATCCGCTTTGCCAGGATTTGCGAATCGGAGGGATTCCGTCATGGGCTTCCTATAAATGCATATCCACCTCCTGTTGTAAACAAAGAGAGAACTTATATTTACCAGAGGAATGTTAAGAAAATTTTAAACGAAGGTGAGGACAACGTCGAAACGGAAATAGAGATGGAAGAGATAATAGAAGAAAATATTTCTAAAAATCGTCATCCATCCGAGGGAGTAACTCTTTGTGATATCGGCACGGATGCGAAGGAGCATAAGTTTAGATATTGAGCGTACTCAAATTTTATAGGAATAAAGAACAATGTTTAATCGTCCCGCTTATCTTATTTTCACTTTCTCTTACCTATATATGAACTAGTAAGGGAAAGTTTTGGTACTGATCTGTCCCTTAGTAGCTAACTAACAACGAATTGCCGATGGTCTGTGGGTGTGCCTGCGCGCGCTTGTTTGTTTGTGTGTAAGCAGACTAGCACAAAAACAAATGTTTGTATTTGTAAAACAACTATCTGATGACATACATACTTAACAGTGACCTAGAACCGTTCCCGATTTTGGAACCTAATACGCTACACTTCTCCCCCTTCACTTAAGTGGGGGTTCTCATCCACAGCTCCAACCCTGGTTTTCAGTTGCTTTCTCTTGTTTAGGCCTTCAACAAGCACATCATAAAAGTCTGATGTTCTTCTAAGAATAATTCCTGTTGACCAACCGTTCTTTTTCTCTAATCGTATCCTAACTTCATCTCGAGCTTGAAACTCTCTAGGTCACGCTGACATGTCATGATAGTTTTTCGGCTTCCACATTCTCTCTTCCGACCGCTCTCGTAAATTGGGAGCCACCCGGTATAATACAGTATGAATGCTTCTTCCCAGGAATGATTGGGCAGGTTCCACTTCTGTATTCTTGTGAGCGATATTCCTTCAAGACAAGAGGAAGCATTACTATGTCCATAAATCACCTACTTCGTTTTTGCAAGCCCAATATCTTGCTTTAAAAGTTCCAATAAACCTTTCCACTAAACCATTTGTCTTTGGGTGGTAGCGGTAGATGTTAAATAACGTATGCAAGAGTTCTTGAAAAACCTCTTAAATTCATGAGTCCACTACTACTAGCCACTGGCAACCATCGAAGTGGCCAAATCCAAATGGACCAGCTTCCAAATGGCATCTGGAAGATTCCTTGACTAGAGATGCATTACCAGTAACAGCTGGTATTTCCTACAAAACACATATTGGTGAATCTGTTGTTACGTTAAAAAAATATTAATTGGTCATAAATAAATAAAACAATCGTAACAAAAAAGGTGGTAGCTCAGTGGAGACGGGCGGGTTCTTAAATGACTAGTGATTAAAAAAATTGAAATAAATTAAGGGGCGCCACGCTATTTATTTTAAGGAAATAGCGAAAACCTAAAGCAATCTGAATAAAAAAAAATAATTTAAATTTGATAAGTGAAGATTACCTTAAAATCTCGGAGAGGGCTGTACATAAAATACAATTTGCAATTTACACTTATGAACTACTTAATGGTAAGTTAAAAAGAAATTGAACAAAACAAATTAAACTCAAATAAAAAAAACTTTTAATTAACACTATATTTACACTACGATATTAAAAATAAAATTTACTCACAATTTCTGTAGTCAGGCCTGATCAAAATCTAACTCTATTCACACAACTAGAAACAATTTAAACTTATAACTATACAATAAAAAAAAGAGCAAGGTTTAACAAAGAAATTAAAAGAAAAATATCTCCAGCCTGTTCTCTTAACTCGCCTGTCTTCTCGTAGCTTTGTTGCCAGTAGCCACTCGGCTTGGCGATTCTCGTCACCGGAATCTCTTCCGTGAACGCCACTATTCTTCAATTCTCTGATATTTAGCGATACAGACCACAACTACGTTAATCACTAAAACAGTCTCATTTTAACATCACTCGTCGAACGCTAGCGAACATCTCCTGTATTTTCCTTCGTTGTTTCTTAAAAAACAAATGCCTTAATAACAGCTGTTTTTCAATTAATTACTTCGGTCCCGTCTCTTCTTTTAGAATAAAACATAATTATTTTTATAGCTAAATAAAAAAATATTATATCAATAAAAAACTAATACAAAGCTTTTAAAACAACACATATTTTAATTATATACAAAAATATATTAAGCCCTCTTCGATTATTACTTGTTGAGTTTTATTAAATAAAAAAAAAATTTTTTTTGTTTATTTATTTTTCGTTACAAACTCTCCCCCTCCCTACCAAAAAATTTTTTTTTTTTTTAATGCTTGAATCTTAAGTCTTAGGTCGGATGAGGTTTTAGATCTTTGACATGCCAAGTTCCTAAGGGATGACCCTGTAGATCTTCTAGCACGTATAATAAATTTCCTTGTTTTGCTCTGATTCTACATTTCTCATATAGAGGTGCCAATTTATTAGAAAAGTTCTTTGAAGCATCCGAAAGGGTTTGGGTCTTCTTCCACACTAAATCTCCAGCTTGTAGATCCACGTTCCTTCTCCGAAGATTATAATGGTGCCTGCTTTTCTCGTATGATTGCCGTAGACGCTCAACCACTTCTTCATATATTACTGGCATCATGTTGAACTTCTGTGCGTAAGCCTTTCGATCTCCCATTTCCGGAACATTATCTGAAGCAATGGAATGCTCATACTCGTCGCCTGAACGTGGTAACTCTCGTCCAAAATTCAAATAAGCTGGCGAATAACCGGTAACCTCATGTACCGCAGTCTGCATAGCAAAAGCCAACTTGTGTAGATCCTTATCCCAGTGCTTATGATTGTCTTTCACATAGGAAGCTAGGAGTGTCTTTATCACTCGATTTGGACGCTCCATCGGATTAGCCTGTGGATGATAGACTGGGGTGAACCACAATTTAACAGCATATTCTCGGGCTTTCTTTTTTAAAATATTGCTCCTGAATTGAGGGCCGTTATCACATATAATAATTTGGGGAACCCCGAACTTAAGAAAGACCTCTCTTTCTAAAGTTTTGGCCACCACTTCGGCTGTCGATTTTGAAATTGGTACTATGATGCTGTATTTAGTGAAGCAGTCGGTAAACGCTAATATGAACCTTTTCCGGTTTGAAGACATAGGAAACGGCCCCATTATATCTGCCGAAACCATTTGCCAAGGTTGGGTAACTACTCGCTGTTTCCCCATTAGGCCCGCAGGCTTAGTCTGTAATGGCTTATTCGCCAAGCACACTTCACATTTCCGTACGTACCTGGTTACATCGGTTGCCATGCCAGGCCAATAGTAGTACTCCTTTACCCGCTGCAAGGTTTTGAAACATCCCAAATGTCCTGCGATTTCTTTATCATGACATTCCCAGATCGCTTCCCTACGTTTTTGTTTAGGAACTACTAATTTCCACTGGTTGCTATCTCCTACCATTTTCCGGTTATTATTAACAAGTTTCCATAGAGTTTGATTAACAATCCTCCAATCCGCATATTTCGATGGATTCTCTTCTACTTGTTTAATCATCCGCTGATACCACGCGTCCTCTATTGGTTCTCCAATATCAATTCTGGCTATCGGGAATTCGTAAGTCCGTGACAACGCATCGGCTGCAGCGTTTTGCTTGCCGGGACGGTGTACGATAGTGAATTGGTGTTGCTGCAGTTTTAGTGCCCACCTAGCCAGTCGACCTTGAGGGTCGCGAAGACTATTCAACCATTTTAAGGCAATGTGGTCAGTAATAACTGTAAAATCCATCCCTTCCAAATAAGGCCGAAACTTCTCTATTGCCCAGAGAACTGCTAGGCACTCTTGCTCAGTTACACTGTATTTCCTCTCGGCTGTGGTCAAACTTCGGCTCGCATAAGCTATGACCCGATCTCCTTCTGGGTATTCTTGGTAAAGAATAGCCCCTAATCCTGTTTTAGATGCATCGGTTTGTAGGAAGAATCGCTTACTGAAGTCAGGACATGCTAACACAGGTGCTGTGACAAGCTTCTCCTTCAGTAAACTAAACGCTTCTTCTTGTTCTTGTCCCCATTTCCATCTCTTGTTTTTCTTCAATAGATCTGATAACGGTGAAGTTAGAGTCGAGAAATTAGGGACAAAGCGGCGATACCAGGAAGAAAGCCCTATAAACTGCCTCACTTGCTTTACGTTCTTAGGTGCTGGGTAGTTTAATATCGCCTCAATCTTTCCCGGATCAACTTGCAGGCCGTTCTCATTTACCACATATCCCAGACACTTTAGCTCCTCTCTGCAAAACTGACTTTTCTCCCAATTCACCGTTAAGTTGGCTAAGCTCAATCTTTCTAAGACCTTCTCCAATGTTTCTATGTGGGAATCGAAGTCTGATGAGACCACAATGATGTCATCCAAGTAAACCAAGATATTTGGTTCTAAATCTGCTCTCAAAACATCTTCAATCAGTCTTTGCCATGTCGCTGGTGCATTATGCAGTCCAAAAGGCATTCTACAAAAATGGAAGAGGCCGCGGTTGGGAACAGTAAAAGCTGTCTTTTCCTTGCTTTCAGCAGCCATTGGTATCTGCCAGTATGCGCTCTTTATGTCGATAGAAGAAAGTATCTTGGCATCACGTAACCTATCCAATATATTCGAAATGTAGGGCAGCGGGTAGGCGTCTCTTTTAGTCACGGCATTTAACTGACGATAATCCACGCAAAAACGGTAGGATCCATCGGGTTTCTTCACTAAAACAACAGGTGACGACCAAGCACTCTGTGACGGCTCTACAATTCCTTCTTCGAGCATTTCATCGAGCTCCTTATTTAAGATATCTTGGATCTTTGGTGAAACAGGGTAGTAACGCTGTTTGACTGGCTTACTATCACCGGTATTTATTTCGTGCTCTACCCTGCTTGTACATCCTAACTTTGATGGTCGGATATTTCGCCAATGTCCGATAAGCCGATTTAAGGTTTCTTCCTGTTCCTGCGTAAGATTCGGTCTAGTTAGGACAGCAGGGCCATTCTGTGACACAGCTAAACATTCTTCCGTTGGAGCAAAGTGCCACATATTTTTCGATATGTCTGGAACCAATCTAAATTTATTCCAGAAGTCGATGCCCAATATAAGTTCATCCACCAAGTTGGAAACTACCAAAAATTGGATAATTCTCATTTTACCTTCCAACTCCACTGGCACGTTTACGCTTCCAAAAACGTTGAGCGCGGTGCCTCCAGCAGCATTTATTTGAATTTTGGGTTTTTTGTGTAGCTTTACACCCAGCCGTGAAAAACGTTTCCAGCATTCCTCACTTATCAGTGACCTTGAAGCCCCAGAATCCAGCAATCCCGTTTCTTGTCTTCCCAAAATGTTGACCGTTAAATACGGCCTTCGATCCTGTTCGTTTGCTGGATGTCTAAGAATTTTCCATTTCTTTCCAGCGAAAACTTCTTCCACAATCGACAACCACTCTACCCACTCAGCTTTCGTCGTGGAATTCGGGTTTTGTCCAGGCTCCCTTCCACTTAGGCCTGACCCCCTTGATCGTTTCCCTGGTCGGTGGTATTACAACGTTTACATGTCTTCCTATCCGCATCCCTTAGGCCACAACCTATACAGAATTTGGTTTTTACTGAGCGACACTTTTTGAACGAATGATTGGTCCCTCCACAGTTCCAACAGCGAAATGTGTAATTGGGTTTAGCCAAGGCTTCTACAACCATCTTCGATGCTGCTACTGTGTCGTCTTGATTAAGTTGTTTCCTCGTTGGCGGGCGATAGGCCAAGTCGGGTTCGAGTAATCCTTTACTATCTGGTGGCGGTCGATATTCGTTCATTCTCCACCTTACTTCTTCAATCTGCCGACCGATTATTACTAACTCCTTCAATGTTGTTACTTGGTGCAAAGCCATTCTTTCCAAGTAGAGGGGGTTCAAATTCTTCTTAATGATATTCAACATTTGGTCTTCCGTAGGCGTAGTTGGTAAACGGTTAAAATAATTCTTCATAACTGCCACGAATGTACCCATCGACTCTGCATGTCCTTGAGTTCTTCTCTTTATTTCTTCCCAAAGGCGATCCTCATAGTCTAAAGGTGTATATTCGGCTTTCAATTCTGAGATAAGTTCAGCCCACGTTGTTACTTCTTTCCGTACAGCTCGAAACCAAATCAGTGCTGGTCCTTTAAATAAGTCGTACGCAGCCCTAAAAAGTTCTTCATGAGTAGTATTCCTTGCCAAACTTAACTCCTCTACAGTCTCTAAAAACGCATGGACACTGAGACCATCCCCGTCGCCTGTGAAGTGAATTCCCCAATCTCCTATGGGAGTTTCAGTTCTTCTGATCACGTACTTAGTTCCAGCAACGTCTGACTCCGACTCAACGGTCGTTACAGGCTTCTTTGTATCTTCAGTTGATTCGGTAATCACTGATTGTACATTACCCTCCTGAGACTTTCCGGGATTCTGGTTTCCAAAGTGGGATTCTGAAACAGGAGGTTGCCCACTCAATTTTTCTTCTAGTTCCTCAAATAATAGAAGGCATTTTGAAATTGCTTCTGACTTCCTCTCCATTTCGATGGTGTCTTTCGTTGTTATCCGGTTTAGTCTATTAATCAAATGTTGAAGACCTGTATCGATTTTATCTATATCCCCGGTAGAACCAGAGGGTGGGAGAACAGAAATCTTGTTCTCAACACTGGCAATTTTCTCTTCACACACGCTTAATTCTTCCGTAGGAGAAAGGTCAACTACCGGAGCAACATATTTTCCTGCACTCTCTAGTTTAAAGACGGTCCGAAGTCTTTTCCTCATATCTTCTACAGTAGATATTCCAACTATCCCCCGAATCCTTAATTCGTATTCAAGCTCGTCCTTTAACAACCTATCGACCTTCATCTTTATGATTTCAAAAGAACCAAATAAAAATTATACTACTTTTTCTAAGCAGATAAAATAAAAAAATTCAATATTAGGACAAAAAAATAATTTTATTTAAAAATCACTAAATCAATATTAAATTAAGCATCTATCTAATCACTTATAGTCCCTGTTTGGGCGCCATTTTGTTACGTTAAAAAAATATATTAATTGGTTATAAATAAATAAAACAATCGTAACAAAAAAGGTGGTAGCTCAGTGGAGACGGGCGGGTTCTTAAATGACTAGTGATTAAAAAAATTGAAATAAATTAAGGGGCGCCACGCTATTTATTTTAAGGAAATAGCGAAAACCTAAAGCAATCTGAATAAAAAAAAATAATTTAAATTTGATAAGTGAAGATTACCTTAAAATCTCGGAGAGGGCTGTACATAAAATACAATTTGCAATTTACACTTATGAACTACTTAATGGTAAGTTAAAAAGAAATTGAACAAAACAAATTAAACTCAAATAAAAAAAACTTTTAATTAACACTATATTTACACTACGATATTAAAAATAAAATTTACTCACAATTTCTGTAGTCAGGCCTGATCAAAATCTAACTCTATTCACACAACTAGAAACAATTTAAACTTATAACTATACAATAAAAAAAAGAGCAAGGTTTAACAAAGAAATTAAAAGAAAAATATCTCCAGCCTGTTCTCTTAACTCGCCTGTCTTCTCGTAGCTTTGTTGCCAGTAGCCACTCGGCTTGGCGATTCTCGTCACCGGAATCTCTTCCGTGAACGCCACTATTCTTCAATTCTCTGATATTTAGCGATACAGACCACAACTACGTTAATCACTAAAACAGTCTCATTTTAACATCACTCGTCGAACGCTAGCGAACATCTCCTGTATTTTCCTTCGTTGTTTCTTAAAAAACAAATGCCTTAATAACAGCTGTTTTTCAATTAATTACTTCGGTCCCGTCTCTTCTTTTAGAATAAAACATAATTATTTTTATAGCTAAATAAAAAAATATTATATCAATAAAAAACTAATACAAAGCTTTTAAAACAACACATATTTTAATTATATACAAAAATATATTAAGCCCTCTTCGATTATTACTTGTTGAGTTTTATTAAATAAAAAAAAAATTTTTTTTGTTTATTTATTTTTCGTTACACTGTTTCAACAAATATCAAAGTTAGTGCTTCATTTTCAATAGATTCATAAAGCTCCTCTTCATTATTTAGTTTTCTAGAAGCAAAAGTCACTGTTCGCTCAATCCCATCGCCCATTCGATGCAAAAGAACTGCCCCTAAGCCCGCTTTTGATGCACCACAACGTAAAACTAGTGGATATTTTATGTCGTAGAGTGACACGTGAGAAACCTGTTCTTTACTCGTACTTCCTCCTTTTCTGTCTTCCACCGCCACTTCGCCCTTCTAAGAATCAACTTATAGAACGTATAGAAATAAATTTTTCAAAAAGGAAGGAGCATCCTTGATAGCTTCAACTTTACTTGGTGATGGGTAGTTGCCGACTCGATTGAGTCTATGGCCTAAGTACTAACTCTTTTGAATCTGTTTGGACCTCGGTAAGTGTAAACATTGGATTTGTTAATCCATCGCTATATTAAAGTTTATCAAAAATTTATTTTTTTCTTATAATAGAGTGTGATATAATAAGTGAATTTTCTGTGACCAACTCTCTTCATGATAAGTATACATAAAACTGACTAAAGTAACTTCATTTTCCTCTCGTTTCGCCACTTTTCGGGGGGCATGTGTACTCACAAGGAGAAACTAATGATGTGACCGTATGCGAGGACGAGCTTCAGCTGTGGAGGGGGCCGCAAAATATTCTGTATTCAGGGACGAGGAGGATGGAACGTGACAGCGGACTTCTCCTTCGGAAATCGATCATGGGGGGAGGCCCTCGGAAATCAGTCGCTGATTCGAATTAGAGACCCCTCCCTCCCAGCCGCTACTAATACACATGCCAGGCTAACACACACGTAGAGTACTGATCGGGAACAGCCCTTCAAACAGTCCCTCATCGAGTTCAACATTTTTAAGGGATTTTTTTCTCTCTTCTATCACTTAATGTGTAAGAGTAGCTTTATGTACATTAATAATTGTTGATAGTGAGTTTATCTGTAGAAGGCTATGGTGTTCATGAGAAAGATAAGAAATTATAAATATATATAACTCTGTATTTGAATAACTTATCATTCTGTTTCAGCGAATGGCATAATGAGATGACTGAGTACATTCATTCGCAAAAATTATGAAATTTTTCAAGTCACTGCAACGCTTTGTAATTGATAAACATTCTTTTAGTTCTGCCACCAGATATTTAAACTTCCTTATTCCACAGATTTATATATATTTTTTTATATGAATGTTTTATTGATGATTGATGTATATTTTTAGTTTTCAGAGTTTGCCGATTCTAATTCTAAGCTATTCATTTTATATATTTGAGCTATTCATTTTATATACATATTTAAGCTGTTATGCTGTTATATATTTAAGCCTTTCAACTAATGTCAAAAAAAAATCAACAATAAAATGCTGACTAAGTGAACAACGAACATCGTACCGTTTATCCCCTTTTGCGTGACAACAGTTAAGATTCTCCCTTTACTGTTTATCTATAGAGCAATCACACATTGCTAAATTTGAAAAAATATTATTTCATGTGAAATAAGAAATCGCAAAGTCCATGATCACACTAAACTAACTCGATTAGTGACTAAAATTAAGTAAGCTAACTCGATTAGTGTCTAGAACGACACTAGAGTTAGCATAAGCCATTTCGCTTACATAAGACCGGAGAACGAACAGATGAAATAGCTGTATGTCCGAGTCCCTTTCATACAAGATGTTCGCTAATATTCGACTTTGTCTAAAGGCACTTTTATTATACCGCACTTATTATAAAAACTACGCTGCTTTGCCTCAGAATGTGCGCTGTTAAGGTAGAAACTTCTAACGCACGTTTCACAAAACAGTGCAATCGTTTTGTTATATTGAAGTAATTTGGAATGAGTAGGTACTGTGTGAGCTTTTGAGGTAAATTTTCTATTCTAGATTTTTTTAATAATTCATTGTTCGCCTGATGAATGAATGAATCGATGATGATTGACAGTTTATATTTTTAAAATGCTTGTGTCTTAGTTTTTATAATTTAAAAAAAATCTAATAGTGCGTGCGCGCAACACACAACTTTCACTTACCAACTTATTTAGATAAGAAATTGACGTGTTTCGTTAATTGCTACTTCACAAAGTCACAAATCTTTCCACATTCATTTCTTATTTTTGCCGTTTATGAGTAAATAAAAAACACACGTGAAAATGATACAATATTTATTAAGTAAAGTACCCCCTCCATTTGATCAATGTTGATGAAATTTTCACTGTCACATCGCGGGCACATACAAACACCAAATACCAAATTTGATCAAAATCGTTAAACCCGTTTTTGAGTAAATAAAAAACACTCGTGAAAATGAGACAACATTTAGTCAGTAAAGTGCCCCCTCCAATTGATCAATTTTGATGAATTTTTTACTGTCCAATCGCGGGCACATACATATACTAAATACCAAGTTTGATCAAAATCGTTAAAGCCGTTTTCGGGTAAACGAAAAAAAAAACACGTAAAAGTTGGTCACAATTTATTAAGTAAAGTACCCCCTCGGTTGATCAATGTCGATGAATTTTTTTCAGTCGAATTTCGGGCATATTAATGCATCAAATACTCAGTTTAATCAAAATCGTTACAGCCGTTTTTGAGAAAATCGATAAAAACGTAAAACGTTATTAAATAAAGTACCCCCTCCGTTTGGCCAATTTTAATGAAATTTTTGCTGTCACATTGCGGACATATACTTACACTAAATATCTAATTTCAGATTCGCACGGCTTATAGTTTTCCAGCTAGTCTGTTCACACACACACACACACACACACACACACACACACACACAGACCATTTCGCGGGACTTGGTTATTTGGACTCAGGGGGCACCAAAACGTGTATTTCCGTTGAAAACCGGAAGTCGAAATTTTTTACGATCGCAATACTTCCACTTACTATATATTTCATATATAGGTATGTGAAAGTAATAATATCTGTTATCGGTATAAAAAAATAAATTTTATTTTATATTCATTTTTTGATATCACATCCTTCTCCTGTGAGTGTACGTTTCGCTTGGTCGGAAATCAAAATCATGATCATGAAATCAGCTGATTTAGCAAGCACTGTTAAGAATTGTCGTCACACTAAAAAAAAAACAAAAAAAAACAACTATCTTTTCTCTTGGATTTCCGTTTGGCCTTGTATAGCGTGTCCTCTTGGGGTAAGACATCAATGCTTAATTTAAATTTTGCTTTAAATACTTGTTGAAAGAATAACTCCAATCAAGATCTAGACAAAGTTCCCGATCAGCCTTTTTCAGCCGTCTTCATCCCCTCCTATTTTACTCCATAATTCACCTTCTGACTGAAATTAAGATCAGCGAAGTTTTGGTAAGTTATTTTGATTTTTTCACTCTTTATTTTCATGTACATATATATATATATATATATATATATATATATATATATATATATATATATATATATATATATATATATATATTTTTTTTTATTTTGCTGTTTTTACCAATTGCAGTTCCTATATATGTATTGGGATATATTCCTATACATACTATCCGAGCTCACCAGAAGTGAAATTTTCGTTCGGAACTTTGCAGTAAAATCACAATAATGATATAAAATACAAAAAATTCTCTTTCATAAACGCTTAATTTTTTACGCAATCGTTCAATTAATTAATCACAATGTTTTTATGATAAATTTTTCTTGTTTACCAGGGTTCTTCCAAAAGACGGAAGTGCTTTCTATTTATAAGAATGTTTGTACATTCCTTCGGAAAGCACTTATAGACTCATGATAAATCGGTGAGATGAATGGTCAACGACTTGTCGGTTTCCCCCTTCCCCACTCCCTTTCCTATCTGTAGCTTCATAAAAAGTTAATTTCCATAGAAAGCGACGGAGGAGAGAGAGAACCGATCCGGTCCAAGGAAGTAGACTCCATATTTCACTTTTCTTTTTCTTCCGCCCTCGCCCTAATGTAACCGAGCATTCCTTTCCTTCTTCTCCACAATTCCCAAAGGGACGAGCTTCAATCCGCACAATTGAAAAAGGTAAGTGAGCATCCCATTCGGAGAAGTGGTTATGTCTTACCCAGCTGGGATTTGAGCACAATATCATATAAATAAAAAAATATAAATATTATACAACCAGGAAATGCAAGAAAATATTTGTACGAGAAAAGTTCAATTCTTTACCTACTATAACAGAAAAAATTAAACAAATTTTATAATGATAAAAAATAAAGAGTTATTATTACAAAATATATGGGCCGGGATGGCCGAGCGTGTTTAGTACTTGGATGGGTGACCGCTCTATTCGGGTGACCAACCGCCAATGAACGCCACGCAGTCCAAGCCTACCCCCACCCCGGTATGTAAGACTCGTCAGCCTACTGGAGGCGACTCACACCGACCGGGCGTAGGCGTGATGTACCTTCCCCGTGTATCCCATCGAGAATCGTGGTGTGGTTTTCCAGAATATCAGTAACCGCCCGGAGGTTTGGTACAAGGACGGTATGCTTCAGGGAAAGAAATATAGGTCCTCGGTGCCTGCTGACTCTGGGCTACCATAATCCTTGGACCTAGACCAGTTTGTCACTGTCCTTGAACCCGATAGAGCTGACGCCATCGGTCGGAAGGACACTTCCAAATTGGCCCCAATGGGATTGGAGCTATGGGCAGTCTGCCGCTGCACCATGGTGACCATGGCTTGCAGTAACGTGAGGTTTGGGCTACCTCCTCCAGGCTGTCTGTGCTCCCGCAAGCAACAGAAATGTCTGTAAGAAGACCACACTGCGCGGCCAAAGGTCTCATTAGGCTTAATGCGCCAACCGAAAAAAAAAAAAAAAAAAAAAAAAAAAAAAAAATTCAAAATATATTTGTTTGGTTATGAATCAGATCTAAAATAAATTATTGATATTGTAATATCAAGGCAATAATTGATGCTCTGCTGACTTCTTATCCGAATACAGCCTAATGGGGTGTTATACTAAGTTTTATTGCGCACAATTTTGCAGTTTTGTCACACGAAATTGCATTATTTGTAACGTTATTTGCATTAGCCGTGCCTAGAAGCCAACCCGCCTAATGTTCAAAATGTTTTTATGTTTCTATAGCAGCAGTGAGATGCTATGCAGACATGCCTAACATTACACTCATGCAAAAACCCGTATTTTCCGAAGAGGCAGGGTTGGGTGAAAATGAATAAATAAATTACTTGTTACTTGGGGGGGGGGGGTGGCCGAGTGGGCAAACGCGTTAGAAAATAAGCGTTGCCCATATGATGGGAACCCAAACATAGAAAGTTCAAATCCAGGAGCCAGGGGAAATTTAATAATCCTCGGCATAAATCCCCCACCCTCTCCCCTGGCCCCGGAAACCCGTATAGCCTAACATGCAAGGAAGGGGAGGACCGATAAAAAAAAAAAATTACTTGTTACTTTGGTTTGGCAAACAATTTATTTTAGAATTTAATTTTTTTAAATTTACATCACAAATATTTTCGAAGACCTTATATGAATAAATCATTGGGAAAAAATTAAGAGAACTTACAGGATATATACACTCTCTTTTAATTTCCAAGAGCCCATATTGTTCATAGAAGTTTCAGTCATGTACTTGATGACGAAAAATGTTAAATATTTCGGAATAAATTAATAATATTTCGAACTTAAAAGTCACAAGGAGTATAATGAATAAAAAAACTAATATTTTGAAAATAATTTGTTAAAGTAAATGTATTTTAATTCTAATTTCCTCCGCGTTACTTATTTGTTTACCAATTATCCAATTTTTTTTACACAAAAATACTACTTTTCACACTCATTAAATATAGAAAGAAAATAATTATTGCACGTTTCGGCACGTTTTTAAGTTTTTTAATGCATGTTTTCAATTTTTGTACTAAACGGAATTCCGAACATTACTTATGGTACCTTTACAGTCCACGTCAGGCGGGCAATAAACACACCTTAAATACAGTAAAACTAAATAAATCGACGGAGTATCAGCGAAAAAGGTACGCAACAGATGTCGCGCAACAGAAGTTTTAGCAAACACTATAAATCATTGTGATAAAAATTCTGTTCATTTTTTAGTATTTTTAATGGTAAACATTCCTGCTAAATTTGCTGATATAAATCTCATGGTCTCATGAAAAGCAGGTTTTAGAAGAAAATAATTATTCGAGAGCTGCTCAGAGTGTAGCTGTTTTACGAAACTCTAAATCACGTTTTTTTGGAATTACATTATTAGCCTGCCTGTCCCAACTAACAGCCCTTCAATTTAACCCCATTACTGTTTATTTATTTAAGTATTTTAGTTTAAAAATAGTAAATAAAGTAATATAAAATAAAAATATAGATAAAAATATATAATAAAAAGTATAAAATAAAAATAGTTCCTGAGGTCCTAAAATTTAGTACAGAAATCGTCTAAATTTTTTCGGATAATAATAATTAAATATAGTTACCCTTGGAGGTAAGGATCCATATAGTCATAAGATTTATAAGCAAACTTTTTCATTTCGTTTTGCAATGGGAAAAACAAAGAAAACTATTTAGCCAATCATTTCGTTTGTGAGAGATGGAGAAGTGCCGGGCTTCTTGAAATATACATTGATCGGGAAAAAACATACGACAATCCGTTAACTTTAACGAATAAAATTTACTGTAATCACTGTTTGCTTAACTATTCATATGAATAAAAAGCCTTAGAAGAATAAATATCGCCGTTGTTTCAAATTTCAAAATTGATGATTTATAGATAGGTAATAAAATATTTTTGCAGGAAACTACTTAATTTTTTCAACCAACACCTATGATATAGGTTAACTTTTATTTTATTATGCCATCAAAACAGTATTGAATTAAGTAATTAAATGGTTGTAAAATAATAAATAAGTTTATTAAATTGATAATTCTTACTAAGTAACCTCAAGTTATATTTTTTATTATTTTTCCTAATAACAAAACAAAACGTGAATATCGATTATTCTGTATTGTATTTCGAATCCTTCTTTATTTAATTAAACAATATTCGGCCTTTCGAACCACTTGATTTAGGTCTCTATAAAACTATCAAAATTAACATACGGAACACGCTTAAAAAAATAAAATTTATAAAAGAAATCATTAATTTTTTTTCACCTATTAAAAAAATACTTATAATATGGATTCCGGTAATGAGAATAAGACTTTTTATATCCTTATAATTAATCCATGAATAATGATTGACAGCATTTGCCTCCTTACGATTGTGATCTAACCAACCTACGTACCTCCTTAGGGTTTAATCTGAAGTTTCCAATAAACAATAAATTATCGAGGACATGAATTCATTTTTTTTTTTTTACTTTAAATCACCCTATCTTAGTTAGTAAAATATTTATTTATTTAATTATTAAACAAAAAAGAAAAAGCAAAAGAAAAAAATAACAAGACCAACATCTAAACGTCAATTACAAGATTTATTCATCTTAACCTGATCTTGATTTATTTTTCATGGTATTTGGCGGAAGGGTGTATTAGGTGTAACATTTTAGGCCAATCGATAAGACCATAAGGTTAAATCCTATCTCACAAGATATGCAAGGGCTTATCCTTTACAAGGCTTGAAAATATCCGGATTGTTGAACCTCACCCTTCTGGAGTGTTATCGCATTAGATTTTTTTTTTATTATTATTTTTTTAATCTCATGAGAACACAACTTGCCCATTAAGACCAACATCCTCCACTTTATTCCTTCCTTTCTGTGATGACTCTCCTCGGTATGTTTTATAAAGTGATCTATCCCTATGCTGCATCATATATATATATATATATATATATCTGCCTATCTATCAATATATAAAAATGAAGTAGTTGAAGTAGTACATAAAGAGTAGTAAAATGAAAACGGATTGTATTGGTAGAGCGATAAAACAAAGAAATGACAGCCGACAACTCTATCGGAATGAGCGTTATTACAGCAATTGACAAATGTCCTACAGCGCCTTTTCTCCATTATATTTTCTCATAATACCTAAGGAAATCATGAAATATGTTGCCATTTAACATACTTTAAAAAATTTCCTGCTTAATATTTTACCGTATCTCAATCGGACAAAATATGGAAAATTCACAGTTGTGACATCGAAGCAATAGACTATGTTCAGTGAAAAATAAATTTTGTAAAAATTATCCTAATAACTGCCCAATATATATATATTGTTAGATTCCTAGTGTCCCAAAAATAACTAGGTAACTGAAGAGGGTTACCATTTCCTGGTTTAACCAATTTCAGGAAAATGGGGATAATCTTGCTCTGAACAATAAGGTTATTATTGAAATGATAAACCGTTTTATGATTGGAGGAAAATTCAAATTTTGGGGATTATCAATAATTGATGAAATTAAAAAAAAAATATATATATATGTATGTATATTTAGAATGTAGACAATCTATGAAAGTTTACTTCTGGCACTAAAAAAAAGCATTGTCCTAGGATTATTATTTTATGAAAACATTAAACAATGGTTTTTAAATATATCTGTACCAAACACGAATAATATTTAGCTATTTAAAAAAATATGGTTTCAATATAAATTTTTACTGAACTAAAGTATTGAGCCTACTTAATATTTTACCAAGGTTTTGATTTATTATTCATAAAAAGTAATCATAAAATCATTAAAAACTAACCATAAAAAGGTATAAGGGTGATTTTCAAACTATGGGCAAGTTTCAGACGGTCAAATATACAATTATTAACAAAGTTCTAAAATTAAAAAAAAAAAAAATAATTGCTTGAAAACATAGGCCGTTTCTCTAATCGATTATCATTTCTAGTTCTAAAAACTGAAAAATTTAAATATCGAATGACATGTTTCCTGGCCTAATAATTACAACATTCACCATTAACTCAAATATCTTTACAACTTTGCACCATAATGACATTCTAATTATATATTTCAAAATAGCTGGTCATGCTGGTTGAAAAAGGACTTTATCAAATGATGAAAAATATTTTATTATTATTAATATAATTTTAATATGATTAATAATATTAAGAGACGTCTGGTAATTGTATATGCTGGTAATGCATAAGGGTCTAAGTGCCAAAAAAGTGGCCTAATAAGTATAAGTAATGTTTTGTTGTTAGAAAAGTGTTCATTGAACGTATGAAATATGGAATGGGTGTAAGCACTGAACGTAGTTCCCCCTGGAGGGTATAAGTCACTTCATTTCTGTAAAAATTTCCTAAGGCACTTGTAACCTTATGCATTTCCACGCTTCAATTACGTATTGAATATTGCCCTTCAACTGGTCCCGACCTTTAAGAATTTAAATCAGGCTGGGGTTACCACCTTCCATTGGTTAGAATTGCTTGCTGTTTCCTCACCTCTCATACAAAAGCATAATAAAATAGATTATCTGTTTAAACTTCAATACTGTAAAACCTGTCCATCAAAGCAGCGCTATGAATTACGAAAACGAAGTGAAAGCAGTAATTTAAAACATCTTCACGACACAGGCTCAATAAATAAGACACTCATGAACATGAAGACCTAGCGAATGGGGCCCAGAAAAAAGAAATGTATCACAGCCATCTCCGGTTTAGGTCATCAGGAAAAAATATGGGCCCTCGGTGAGCCTTTTAGCATTAGCTCCCTCCATGAGTGCTCTCCATTTCCCCAAATTTTCATGGAATAAAATTCATTTTCCTGAGTAGCAGCTACACCAGTTGATTTTCACAATAAAAAAAAAGTATAATATACAATAATAATAATACCTAATATTATGTAATACACAATTTTTTATATTTTTTACGTAAAACAGGGAAATTAAAGCTTCCAAGTTACCCCCCATTTAAATGAAACTCGAGTATACCAAGTACGGGTACCCAAAGAACCTACAGGGGAGAGGGAAATCTCACAACTTTTTTATTTTTTTGGGCAAATTACTCAAAAACCATAAATCGTACAGAAATTTACATTTCCTTCAAAGTTAAAATCGTTTTAGTCGATTCGCCATAATTGATAATCAATTTTTTAAATTTTGGCGGGAAAATGAATTACCCCAATGTTCAGGTTTTCTGTGTGTGCGTGTTTTCTGCTTCTTGTCGAAAACGGCTATTCCAAAAAGGAAAAATATTACATTCTTTTTAACTACAAATCATCTGACTTCTTTAACTTTTTTGAGTTTAACATCAATTTGTCTTATAGATAATTGGCTAAATAGGAAGTGTTAGTTGATATTTTTTCATAGACCCTTCTTTATATCTTCATATCTCATTCATTAGCCCATTCATATCTTAGTACAAGGGAAATATACGTGAAAAACGTGTCAACAGATCCGATTTTTTTTTTCTTTTATCAGTAGGTTAGCATAGAAAACGAGTTTTATCCATGAATATTTACCTCGGGAAAAAATTCTGTGGCTTCAAAATCGCAAAACGTTTGGATTTCGTTTTAGCTTGTTTTCTTAAAATTCATTAATTAAATATTCATAAAATTATATAATCCTGTGTGTAATAAAAGGGCAATTTTTCCAAGAATGAAATATTTGAAGTCAGGGTAATCTAAGCCTTTTTTTCAAAGTCGATCATCAAAGATCGACAGTAATAATTTTTTCGGCGAAAAAATAAATTTCTTTCATGGAATAGGGCTCGTGGAAGAGAAAATAAAGTACTCAACGGGTGTCTTATTTATTTATCCTTAGTCGTGGAGATGTTTTAAATTACTGGTTTCATTTCGGATTTACATCCATCCCCAGGAAACCCAGGATTTACATCTTCATTTATTTTTATGCTTTACATACCTCATTCATCCACTTGTTACTTCAAATAAATTTAAAAAAGATTATGGATGATAATACTTAATTATTTACAATTAACAAGCGCTATAAAAACAGTAACTGATGAGAGGATGGGAAAAATCCGCAAAACGGTAACTGAGGGATCATGGATCGAAGTAATGTAGCTTGAAGGTAAAATACCAATGGTTCTCAGAAGGTGATTAGTCTTGTACCTCTCGTAGTCTTGTATGTAGAATATGTCCTATTTATTGGGGAGCATATGCATAAAAATGAATGGTCTAATTGCCACCACGAGACCAAGTAGGAAGCCAAAAATAATCTAGGAAATAGACAATATGAGAAATAGATTATGAGAATATATACAATCAACTACTCAAAATATTTTTCAGGAGAACTTTTTCTATTTATGATTGTTTGTACTAATTACACTCGATCTACTTTCCGATCTTAAGCAATATTAAGCGCCCAAACGACTACGATAGTGTGCGAGGTGGAGCTTGGTGTCGGAAGTCAGCAACAGACAGATCTGTTGTGGTGTCATTACTAAGGTGCTAATTTAGATTTTCGACTGATCAACTAATTAATAATAAATAAAGCTGTAGGGGTCCTACATATACTGTTTCCTTTAATATCCGAAAATTCTTACCTAAATATTATAAAAAGAAAGTCGCTGTAATATTCTTGTATAAGACCTATTGATGCTATATGACTTGTATGGTCCAAGTTATATATCAATAACTGCAGGAAATCGCAAATTTTACAAAATAAGGGTTTGCAGCCAGTTCGCATTTTTTTTCAAAATGGACACTAATTGATTTTATTTATTATACTTCAAACGTTCCTAGTATTTCAAACTTCGAATGTGAGGCCAGTTCTTGTTAACATATAAGGAAAATCGTAAACTATATTAAAGCAGGTCTACCTTATAAGATGTATAAACACAAAGGATTGAAGGACTTAAAACTATAAACTATATTACAGTTTACATAAATATTTTGTTTCCGATTTGTCATTTTTTTTGTTTTATAAAAGGAATTTTTTCTCAGTTGTTTAAATACTGCAGAGCATAATTTTAGGAATTCCGAAGAGACCTGTCGTAATTTAAGCTCATAGTCCCAAGACATATCTATATTTTGTCGATAAAAATATTTATAAAACCAAATTCGGAATTCAGGGATGACTTTTTAATAAATGAAATATTACTTCAAGTTTTTTTTAAAATTAATTAAACTATTTAATTAATTTAGTAATTAGTTTCCCGCAAAGGATGCGTTATAGAGGGTCGGTACATATCATACGATGTAGAATATAATACGAAGCTGAGCGCCCCCGACGTCATTTACATATTCATGCTCATGAGGGAGGAGATAACATCTGTGTTTACAGAGGGGAGGGGGAGCAATTAAAGGTGAACTACACCCTTCTCCACCGCACGCAATTGTTCTTCCGCTCTGGATATTAAATAATGGGCAGGTGTACCGCCTGCAACCTGTCTCAGACATCGTGGGTCTTATCTATCTAATGAGCGTATTGTTTATGAGCATCTGACTAGATTACGTGCTCTAGACAGTATAGAAAAATTACTAATTCGCCAGATCGATGGATTTGGTACGCCCCGCCCCGATCCTGTGTACTGTGTATTTAAATCGGTTTCGATGTATAGAAATTTTCAGTCAGGATAGGACAGGAGGGCTTCCAAGGTTCACCTAATCAAATCAATGGCATGGACAAAAAGAATAATACTCTTGAAAATAGTGATTTTTCTAGCCGCTCAATAAGCTAGTTTTATGAATGTAGTTATCTATTATAAGTGAATTTTTCCAGTACCAACCTCCTGGATGATGAGGTGATTTGGACACCACTTGTTGGGAAAGAACCATATCATACACGGTCCTCTCTTGAACAGGACATTTTGTGGACACTAAGCAGTTGTTTACTATGTCTTTACTGGAGCCAATCCTGGAATCGTTTGATCCGACCGAGATAGGAGATCAAAGAACTAACTTGCTTTGCCCAGCCGACTTGTTGATTCTCATTGAGAAGCAGAAGCACAGAGGCCATATGACCCTCCTTTGAACTGAAATGGATAGTTAGCAGTGAAAGGAACTCCGTTAGGCAATTCCCGTACAACCGCTCGTCAAGGAAGCTTCCACTTCCGGTTTCTTGTTTTAGACCTGACATGACGAACCAATAAGCTGGTTCCATCGTACAGGGACTGAATGCTTTTTACACCACAAATAAGTCGAGAAGCGGCTGGATCAAGTTATGGATCTTCTAAAAGCAGAAAATTTTAAAGCTGAAACCGAAACAAGTCAAATTTGTCATCAATAGAATGGGCCATTTTTTTCTAATTCTAGGAGGACTCCCTTGTTGCTCCAGACCCCAATGGCGATTGTTAGAACCCCATGTCCTTATTTTTTATTTAAGTATCACTTGCATATTTGAATATTAACGAGATTAATTAGCAAACGAGAAGGGATATATTTGTGTAGCCTTCATACATTTGAAAGCAGCATTCTTTGATTTTTTTCCAGGGATGGCCGTTTTACAACTTTAGACACCGCTATAATAAGAAAATGTCCCTAATTATCACACATCAATCAAATTCTTATATTACAATTTTCTCAGTATCGAGCCTTCGGGTTCGTTGAGCCTTTATATATACGATCATACACACTAATATATGAAATAAATTGGCATGCATTTAGGTCTAGGTCAAGAGCGTACTAAATCCGGTTGTTAAAACTAATATTCAAACGAAGTAGTTCAATTTAGCTGTCATTATGTTTATCATATTATCTTGTTACTCACGATCTTAATATAAGGACATCAGAGGTGGCTGTTTATTCTCAGAAATTTAACATAGATTTTTCAAACAATAAATATCATAGTAAGAGAAAATCTATAAATCAAAAATATTGCACAAATAAATGTTACAGATTATTATGATTTCTATGCTTTATAAGCGTAAATTTAATGCATAAGAAAGAAAAGTGATTAGGTTCTTTTCTCTTCTCCCTTAAATTCATTAATTAATAGAGTAAATTCATAAATTAGTAAGCTATGAAGGGACATTTTTCATAGTCTTCGTTCTCTTGTGTCGAGTTGAAGCCTCGCTTAATCGTTTAAAACTGTGTAAGCTTTTTTATTCTGTTTAAATTAGTTTGGTAGCACGTAGTAATGCATCACAATATTTTTTAAATACTGAAAAAATTCCAATTCGGGAGTAAGCTCATTTATACATGCAACACAATATAGTTATTGTATGAGGAAGTCGTTTCAAGGTTTAGGTTTCTTTTAATTTATATATAGGTATTATATGTAAATATATTTTATTATAGCTGCTATTTCTTAATTGATCTTTACCCAATTAATGAAATGTTTCGGTTAAAGCTGTAATATATTTAAGTATTTATAATTCCTTAACAAATACAAATTCTGACTATAAAGATAATTCTTATCAACAAGTAAAGAGTATTCATCTCATAACTTGTTTTAATATTTGTTTTTTTTTTTTTCAGTTTCTTTTTAGCTTTACAAACAGTTTAAAGAGAATGATAAAGATTAAATAAAATTAATTTAAAAACTAAGATTTTATTTTTTTCTAAAACAGAAACAAAAGATTCCTACAATAAATATTTTAACACTTACGTGGGTTAAAGAATTTTTATTGAAAGAGAAATAACAATTTTCAATCAAATTATGAAAACAAATATTTTAACAGTTTACAAAAATTATCACTTTATAACACTGAAATAACCACATCAATTTGAGCTTCAGAACAAGACTCTCCAGTCCATCGTTCCTTATATTTAGTCGTAAGAAGACCTTGAACCCTCTGGGCCAGCGTAGATGGTACTCGAACGTCGTAATCACAAACATGTACTATGGCTGTTTGTTCCAACTGTTATTTCGTTACTACTTAGTCTAGAACTATTCTGAATCATATGTTGTTGTTTTTTTAACGCTATATATATATATGAGAAGATAATAAATATAAATACTGAAATGATATACCTTTAAGGATTAGAAAGAATAATCGAAGATTCTAGTGACCTTAGCTGTTAAATATACCTAATAAAAATATTACCATATGATCTTAAGTATTATTATCATAAAATATGGGAATAATATTTTTTACAAAAAGGATAATATTTCACAAATCAGTAAACATTTTAACTAAATCACTTAATTTTGGTATATTGTCAGTAATTTTATGAACATTAAATATTAAGTAGGGACAGCATTAAAAAAAAAACATTGATTTTTAGTTGTTTACTTCTATCAAATACCGCTGATTCAATTCGTTAACTTTCTTTGAATAAATCATCTGAAACAATAAATGAGCAATCAAACAAAAAAAGTAGCATCACATACACATATTTTCATGTGGGGAACTACATTTTATAGTGTTTCAATAATTTTTAATATCTTATTCTAGAAGAGAAAAGGTTGGCCTAGCTCGGGAGTTGAACCCGGGTCTCACTTAACATGTGCGTCACGCTGCCACTGCGCAACCGAGATCCCATCTAAGCCGAATCAAACCCCTTTTTAGCCCAGGCAATGAAGGTTTTGTGTCGGGAATAATTAGAGACAAGCTGAATTTTTGCCAGTTGTTAGTACTTACTAAAAGCAGTATTTTCTCAAAAGTCCCCGACTCTCCCCTTTGTGCTAACTTGGGGGGCCCCCTTGAACATCCGTTTCGGGACCCTTTTTGGTATTAATCATAACTCCGCTATTTTCCATTTGATATTGATATTGCTTGTATCATTTTATTCCTCACTTCCTATTCTTCAAAAGTGGTCATGCAATGTTTCTTTGAGAAATTTTAACCCTTTTGCTATAATTCCCTAAAATATGCCAAATTTTCGAGTAAAAATTCGTATCTTTTATAGTTTTTAGGGAACAGTTCTTTGTATTGAAATATTATGAAAAAACTTCTCAAATAAAAGTTTTTGCTCGTTTTCCTCTCTTTAAAAATATGTAGCTAGCTTTACATTTCGGAGATAGCGAGCACGAACAGTGTTACGTATTAGTACGCGTCCGACACTTACCAAGCAATAAGGCGTGACCGGTAGTTGTGACATTTATAGCTTATTTGATTTTTATTCATTATAGATAACGCTTTCATCATGCATTAAAACCAATAGCACAATGTTACAGAAAAATATTATTTATATTTAAAAAAAAAAAATTAAAAAAATGTATTCATTTTGATAGAAAATACTTTAATTATCTTAAAAATGTATTAAATTTTTTTTCTATGCAAGTTTTGGTTCAGGGAAGGTTTTTACTCCTGATCTTAATACTAAAGATCTTTCCATTATCCACAAACTATGGGCCCCCCGTATTACGGACTTGCAAAAAACGGCAGCTGTGAACTTTGGAAAACTGTTTTTTTTATGTTCTATCAATTTTAATGATTCACAGCATCACGGACTACCCTCACACTTTATATTTATTTTCATTTTTAAAATTAGATACCATTGTTATTTATTAAAAAATATGTCTCACAATAAAAATAATCTCACTAATAACGCTGAATTTACATATATCATTCATCATCGATGGTCTGTGGTTCTTCATCCATGATTAAAGTTTTATGACAAGCATACCCACTGCAGTGCTCGCACATATTTGTACAAAGCAGACCTAACTTCCTGCAAGCCACAATAAACTCCACAAACAGATTTACAGCAGCATGATACTATACGTAGAAGATCTGGAGCAAATGGCTTTAATGAGGTTACAGGTTGAAATAGATTCCTCTCTCTTCCACCATCACTTACTTCCTCGAACATCCATCCCCATTCTGTAGCCAGTAAACGTAGCCTAACCATTTTTTCACTTGCAAATACACTCTCAATATATGTTGATGACATGCCTCAGTTGTCGGGGGTAATTTTGCCATATCGAAATTTGCTCTGAGATTAGTTTTTTTGTCAGGTTCATGAATTTGAAATATCGAGCTTCATTTAAGTTTGCAAACCTGTTTAGTCCATACAGCTCAAGTGCGATTCTTTCCCCATTTATTATTAATTGTTCTTTTGGTGTATTTTTCAGTAGAAATAAAGAAGCGTGATTCTTAGCTTCAGGCGAAGATTTAATTATTTCGTCGCTTTTATCTTGTTTGCTGGATGTTGTATGACATCCTGTCATTGCATGGGCAAACAACAAATATTTTCTAATATCATTATGCTGCTTGGTCAAAATATCAATATTATAATATTGTTTGGTCGGAATATTTCCAATTTTATGTTTACAGAAGTAGATATCTTGGTTTTCTGGTGCAAGAGCCACTAATAGAATAATTAAGTCTGTATCCGAACCTACTACAACAACTTTAAAGCATTCCTTCAGCTTTTCTATAGCAATGGTTACTACATCTAAATCTGCGTCTTCTTCAAACGAGAAAGTTGATATTTTTCTTTTATTGATTTCTGAAGTCACTGCTCGCATTAAATTTCGTTTGTTCCCTACATTTCCTAAACAGATATCCTTGGGTGTTGTACATTCTGTGTTTTTTTCAAAACTGATATCACAAGAATTTTTCCTTGAGGCTCTTCTACTATGTTCTTCTGTTTTTAACCGTCGGATACTGAGGATATCTACCGAAGACGATGGTAACATTATTCTTCAGATTCTTTTGTAAATGGATTATTTTCTTGAAGCCAGTATGTAAACTTATGAATATCTAACTGAATCTTGAACTTCAACATGTTGTTCATAAACGTTATTGATGTTCCTAAGAACTCTTCAGTAGCTTCATGTACTTTTAAAAAATAGGGAGTTCCAAGTACCCACTTTGAAAGTGTGCTTTCTGTAATGCCTCTACCATGGGTTAAACCTCCAACGGATTTCATCGGCCTCATTAGGCATTGCTCAATTGACATCTCTAGGTCTCTTTTTGTTAGTTTTCTACATTTGTTGTATGTATAAGTGAGCCAATTTCGCATAAGGTAAATGTCCAGCGAAATGGAAGTAAGGAAGCATTTTAATTGTTGATATGTGCAAATTCCAATCACCAGTTCGTTCGGCATAAATAAATTGAAAAATAATATCAATACATTTTAATAAATTAATCCAAAGGTTTGAAGTTCTACTTTATAATTCAATATTTTTCAATGAATCGTTTATCATGGAACAAGATTTCAGTATCTCTGATTCTGTTGTTATGTCTTCTGGGTTCATCTCATGATTCGATACCTGAGTATGATATTTCTCTAAGATTGACATATTATCTTGAAACTGAATATTGTGTTCTTTTAGAATGTTTATTAATGCGGCTGCTCTTAGCATGTATGCTCGAATACACCGTGCATAAGAATGGCCATTAAGAATACGTTGAACCGTATTCAGGTCCTACATTGTACCCCACAAACTTTCTAGCCCACTATCTTCCGTTATATATCCCTATGAACCCATAAACGACATCAGAAGTTGAAACCCTCCAAGCCTCAACACGATTTTCCCAATTTCACTATCACATTCTGCAGAAGCTACGATCTCGGAAGCTTTTAAAAACAAAGGCTGTTACAATACATGACTGATTTTGTTTCCTACTTTGTACCTACAGCAGCAAAACATAATGCTGTATATAAATATATATCAATATGATTTAATTTATTTTTTCTAGAAAAGAGTAATAAAATAATAATATCTTAAACGCCTCTCTCTATCAAAATATAATTTTTAAGTTTAATTATACTTAACTTTTTTTATTGATGAATTTTAATGAATTTATGAAATTGAAAAGAATTTATGAAATGAATTTAATTATTTATTTATTTTTAAATTGATTAAGTTTATATTACTCAATAAATTATTAAATACTATATAATAAACTTATTAAATATAATAAAATATAAATAAAACAGAGATGGTTAATAGGCATGCCCGCTGCCGTACGGCTGCCGGCAGCAGCACATTTTTTGTTATACATTAGTATTGTTGGCGTCCCTGCGTGGTGGGAAACGGTTTTTTTACATATCATATTAAAGCTTAATTCTTGCGCTAAAAATTTTATCTGGACAGTTTTTATGAATCACCATTAGGCTAAATTTTATAAAAGAAAGTTGTAACTATGAAATTTATTTTTCGCGAAAAAAAAAATGTACTGCCAAAGTACGGGCTTTAGGAAAAACTTCCAATACATTATTTTAAAGGATAGCATGTATAGAAAAGGATGTCTTAAAAAATTTCTGAATTGGATTATTAATTACGGAGGTGTGAAGTAAAACCTAAACAAATGGAAAATTACAGTAAAATGTTAGTGGGGGGGTTAGCACAAATGGCAGGGGCGGGGACTTTTGAGAAAAAGCTGCTTTTAGTAAGTACTAACAACTGGCAAAAATTCAGCTTGTCTCTAATTATTCCCGACATTCGGTCATTTTTGGCCTTCATTGCCTGGGCTATTTCTTCTCTTATCTCCTACACTTACCTTAGATTTGAAATCAACCATACTTGGGACGGTAACCATACTTGCAACGGCCATGTTTGATACTCAGATTATCATTCTTAATTAATTTATTAATATTATAAAAATTTATATAATAAAAATAAATTAATTACTACAAAAATTGTATTACCTACTATTTAATTAAAATAAATTAATAAAAAAAATCTTACCCCTTGACAATTAAAAGATTAATTGACCATTACAAGAACAAAATATCTGATCTCAGATTAAATGTCCCTTTTTATTTCTTCGAGCTCTTACAATCTTCTTCATACACCAGCTGTGAGTAATTGATCGGAAAGGGACGAGAAAAAGGCGACATATTGAAGAGCACTTGGTCTCGAAGACAGGCATCCGTCAGGACTCGCTAGTGTTCCGGCTGTCGGCAATATCTTTCCCCCAAAAAGCGGTCCATATTGAATCAAACACCCCACTAAATATTTTCCTGTCACTTCTTTCCCCTCGAAATCTCTCGAGTACCAGGATTGTAATATCTAAAACATAAAAACATCAGAAAGTTAGCTGTCCCCATTTAATTGGGACGGTACTTTACTCTCACGAACGTTAATAACCTGAATTCTGACCTCGGATACTAATTTATGACTAAGTTTCATACATGGCTACAGAACATATTAGTAAATCTAAAATAAAAATACAGGTTAACTAAGGTAAATTTAAAAATTCCTGATTCTTCTTCAAGATAATGAATACAATTTGTGAGCATAATTAAACAAAATGGAGTTCGAAATGAGAAAATAAACAAGTAGAGTGCAAACATAATTTGGGATGAACAACACAATTATATGGTCGGTGTAAAACCATAAGTGAACAAAACAATTTAATAAATTTAAATTACCTATTATCATGATTATTTATATTTGGATAGTATAATAGAAAGTGACTTAATATTGCACTGCAAAAGCTATAGAAGTAAACAATACCCTACTTTACAAAAAAACAGCTTTAAATTCAGTTTTCTCAAAATCTGCTTGTTACTAATTTAGATTTTTCATGTTTGTTCAAGTTACTAAACGGTAGCCAAAAATATACATCATTTTTCATTTAAAATTGGAATTTAAGTTATTATTTATTTTATTTATTTACTTTTATTTAAAAAGGTATACAATAGATAAAATCTTGTTATTTGTATTTATACGTTCTATGTATTTTTTGTGTTAGTTTAATGAATATATTTTAAGGTTATAATTTATTAAAAATAACTATGCATTCAAACGTCAATTAGAGGTAAACAGGAGAAATTATTATTTTTTATCATATTTTCATTGAAAATATGTACCTCTGTTGTGACCAAACTAGCAAATGGGTTCGGTTTTTTTTTGTTTTGTTTTTCTAAATCTACTCGTACGAAATCGCATCATATAGATATGTACGTCGACGAAGTTATTTTCCCATTCAATACTTTATTCATATAAACCATTAAATCTTCCGCTTTCTCTCCAGTGTTCAAATAATACTTTTCAACCTCCATTCTTTCATCAGCATTCTTCCCTCATTCTTAAACCCAAAAGAATTCATGAGGAAAATAATGAAGTGGATTTTATTAAATCCAAATACCTCTGGCATAGACTTCATTTCCTCAATCTTTATAAAAATCTTAAAAAGAGTATTTACTTACTGTGTTTAGTAAACTGTTTCTTCTTTTTAATTGAAAAATCAATCGAAGTTAAAAAAAAAGTGGAAAGTTGTCTGGGAGAGCGGACAATAGATTGCTAAAAACACTGATAATTGGGTAGTATTATTATTTTGTTTGTTTGTTGTAGTTTAGAGGCGTAAAACGTTTGAAGTCATCAACGCCTGTCAGTTTATTTTTTATGTATAACGGATTTTGATTATTTCTTTTATAAATATACTTATAATATAGACATATGTCAAAAAATTAAAATAAATTGATGGAATAGAAAATATGGTTCATAATAATATAATTAATATAATAGATAAATAATAATAAGATAAAGATTACTGAAAATTTAAGGGTCTGTAAAATTACTGGCAAAAGTAATAAAATTTAGATAGAAGCTGATGTTTTTTCAAAAATTCCATTAATAGTGTGATTGAATTTCGTTAGTAAGAGAGACAGTTAAATCTGGGATAAATCCTATTTTATTCATACTTGATATGTAGTTGGGACATTCCTGAAATATGTGTTTAACAGACAAAACAGATCCGCAGTGCTGGCATACTGGGGGAGGCAGTTTCCTAATTAGGTAAGAATGTGTTAATGAAGTATAGCCTATTCTCAAGCGGGTGAGGACGACCTCCTCCCTTCGGTTGCTGCGGCAGTATGTAGACCATGCTTTCACTGTTTTTTTAATATTTTTCAATTTGCTTGGGGGACTTTCGTCCCACATGAGCTGCCATCTGTCCAACACTTCCATTTTCAGAGGTCTACTCAGTTCTGACGGGGTAAGAAGGGCAGTTCCCCGGCCGGGTTGTGCTAATGCCTCTCTGGCAGCTTTGTCGGCGAGCTCGTTTCCAACGATACTGATGTGGCTTGTAATCCATATAAAATAGACGGATTTACCCTGCTCTTGAATCTTCGAAAGGATGGACTGTATTCTTACAAAAGCTGGATGGTCTGGATACATGTTTTTCATACCCTTTAATGCCCCTAATGAATCTGATAATATGATGGTTTTTTGAGTTATCGACGAGCAGAAATGGAGGGCTGAGGCAATTGCAACGAGTTCGGCGGTATATATTAAGCATAACTTATGTAATTTAAATTTGTATGTTGAGTTATTGGTTACAAATGGGAAAGCCGTTGAATTTTCAGATTTAGATCCATCAGTATAAATCAAAAAATGTCCTGGGATACTTTTTAACAGTCGAGATAGTTTTAATTTATATTCAGAAGGGTTGGTATTATTTTTAGGGGTATTCGCGAGATTTAGCATTATTTTTGGTGGATTTAGGTTCCACGGTGGATTTTGCGTTTCAGGTTTAGATATCGGGATTTTTTTGAGTTTCGAAATATCCATACAAAATCTCTCTGCCAGAGGGAGGGTTGAATTTGGTTTTTGCCGAAAAATGAATGAGAATTTGGACTGAAAAATGTATTTGTGCGAGGGATGGTCTCTTTGCGGAAATCATTTGGAAAAATAATTTATAGCGAGTTTTTCTCTTCTAAGTGATAGGGGTGGTAACCCTGCTTCCGAACATAAACTGATGGGACTTGTTCTGAATGCACCGGATTCCAGCATGATGGACGGCATCGAGTTTAGCAAGTGTTTGCCGGCGGGCTGAGCCGTAAATGAATGAACCATAATCTAATTTAGCACACACCAAGGCCTGATATAACTTTAGCATGGCATATATATCCGACCCCCAAGATGTGCCACTGCGTAAAATGATAAAGCGTAAAATATTTAATTTCCTGTTAGCGGCTGTTTTCAATGATGATATATGCGATTCCCAAGTTAATTTTTGATCAAATATAATACCTAAAAATCTGTGGTGATTTGCGTATGGTATCAATGAATTTTCTAGTCGAAGTTCAGGATATAATGGATAATTTCTTTCTCTACTAAAGTGGACGCACACGGTTTTTTCTAAGGATATTATCAAGGCTACCGATATGGACCAATCATTAATTCTGTTGAGGGCATCTTGCAATATACTTTGGACGACATTGATGTTCTCGGATCGGCAGACTATAGCTAAATCATCTGCGAAGAGTAATGGCTTAACACCTCTCGGTAAGTTGTTCCCCAAATCATTTATTGCCAGCGAGAATAAAGTTGGACTTAAGACGCAACCCTGGGGGACACCGATTTTCTGTTCATGACTTCGGGATAGTTCACAACTACCTCTAACCCTAAAAGGACGATTAGTGAGAAATCGCTTTATGAATTGGTAGATTTGACCTCGGATACCCACCGACTATAGACTATAGACTATAGACTTTCGAAAGATGATTGAATGGTTTATACTATCGAATGCCTTCATAATGTCGAAGAATACTGCTAATGTATGTTGTCCTTAATCAACCCATATTGCACTTCGGCCTTGAATGCTACCAAATGGTCAATGGTAGATCGCCCTCAGCGGAAGCCAGACTGGAAAGGTTGAATTAGGCCATTCATTTCTATTATCCACATCAATCTTTTGTTAACCATTCGCTCCATGATTTTGCAGAGGCAACTAGTTAAAAAAATAGGGCGATAACTGCTAGGCAATCTTTTGTCCTTTCCGTTTTTTAGAATCGGAATAATGATTGAATCTCGCCAGCTATTCGGAATTTCCCCAACTGACCATAAGTTGTTATAGTAGTCAAGGAGCCAGTTAACGTGCCGTGTTGTAGATTTTTGATCATGTTATAATGAACATTATCTGGGCCTGGTAAAGAACCCTTTACTGAATTTAAAACATTTTCGAGCTCCCACAAGGAGGACAATTGATTTGTAAATCCGAATCATGGTTGGTATTTTTAAGTTCTAATACAGTTGTGTTGGCATTAGTGTTTTGATCAACGAGTGTATATGTCTGCATAAAAAATAGAAAATTCATTAGAAACTGATTGTGGATCGTCCGAAAGGTGATTATTAACTAATATAGTGTAACGGGGGAAAGAATGATTTCTAGTGATTTTACGAACTTTGTTCCAAACTTCAGCTGATGGCGTTGAGGCAGTAATGAAACTAAAAATTTTTTTCCAGGATTCGGATTTACAAAGGTTGAACGTTTTCCTGCATATGGCACGGTGTTTTTTATATTCCACCAAGTTTTCAGTGGTCATGCATCTTTGGAATTTTTTAAAAGGCCTCTTTAAGAGCGTTTTTACAAGTCTCATTGAACCATGGAACAGGCTGTTTTTTTGGTACTCCTTTTGTCATTGGTATTGAGATATTTGCAGCTTTTATTATTGTATTGGTTATCAGTTTGCATCCTTCTTCGACACCCACTTGGCTTGGAGGATATGGATGTGGAGTGGCCAATGAACTGAACAGAGACCGACCGATTAGCCCTGTCTAATATCCATCTGGGGGTTTATATTTATAATTTCAATAAAATTGGAAAATGGTCACTTCCATAAAGATCTGGGAGGACCGCCCAGTTTAAAGAACTATAGAGGCTCGGACTGCAAATTGAAAGGTCTATAGCAGAATAAGTCCCATAGCTTGAACAGAGAAAGGTTTTCTCTTCAGAGTTGAGAAGGAATAAGTCTGAGGAATCAATGAAATTTTCTATTGCTCTACCCCTTAAGTTAGTATGTAGTGAGCCCCATAAAGAGTTATGACCATTGAAGTCTCCAATGTATAAAACTGGATGGGGTAGCTGGTGGTGTATGTCGAGTAGATGTTTAGGATCTATTGTCTGGTCATATGGGAGATATATATATTGCATACTGAGAATGTGAAACCTACGTGAATGCTTACGGCTACACCTTGAAGCTGGGAGTTAATAGTGGTTTCTTCATAATATACGGATCGGTGAACGGCAATTGGGACTCCACGCCAGTAATGATTAGAGTTCGGACCATCCTTTCGATAAATTTCAAAAATTTTTATATTGATATTTTCATGAGGTGAAAGATGAGTTTCTTGTAGACCTACACAGATTAGGTTTGTGTCATTGATTAAAATTTTTAAATCATTAAAATGAGTTTTGATCCCATTACAGTTCCATTGTATTATGGCCATTGAATTGATTGAAGAAGGTCAAGAGTATATAGATTGCAAAAAATAAATTAACACAAACATGTAGAGAAACAATTTTTGTAGATTGATGAATATTTTTTTTTAATTTAATTCGAATAATATAATAGTAATAAGGGAATTTACAAAACTTAATTAAGAACTTTGTTAAGGAAAGGTATTTCGAAGTAATAAAATTATATGATGATTTTACATTTGGGACTATGGTATTAATTTTAACATGGTTATTGATTAAATATATTATTTTTTTGAAAGATTTTTTTATTAGTCCTTCCTACCTAACCTTGACCAGTTTCCTCGTCGGTTAACATGGAACAGTCCGAATTAAAAGACTCGCCCGCCTCCGGAGCCCGATTAGCTGGCTGCTCGGGTTGGATGGGAAGAGCAATAGGGGTTGAGGAAAGCAGAGGTGGGGATGAAACTGAAGAGGAGGATGGGAGAGAAGAGATGGAAGAAAGTGAGGAATTAGCGAAAGGTAAAGAGGAAGAAGGAGTTAAGGATAGAGGTGGGTTAGAAGTGAAGGTGGGGGGAGGGGAAGAGAGAGGAAGTGCCGGGGAGGAGGCTTTCGAGGCCATCGCCTCCGTTCCGACCCATGTTGACCGCGACCTAACGGCCGGGATACCCACCTTAGCTGTAGGTGTAGCAGTCGAGGAGGTAGCTAATGTAAAGTTAACTTGTATACCTATATCTTTTTTTTTCAGAATATTTTGTAGCTTCTGCGTAAGCCTTTATGAATATATTCGGATTATTTTTTCTTAAAATGTTTTTAGCCTCTATGAATGATACTTTATTATTTAACTGAATTGACTTAATTTCTTTTTGCAATTTATATACCGGACACCTACGGTCCAAGACATTGTGGTCTCCTTTGCAATTAATGCAATTAGGAGGCATTTCACACTTGGAGTTTTCTGTATGTCGGGCCTGACCACAGTTGGCACAGAGTGCGGATTTTTACACTTTTTTTTCGGGTCCGAAAACCCCAGACAATTAAAACAATGATACGGGTTGGGTGTAAAGGGTTCGACATTGACTGTTAGAAATCCCAATTTACGTGTTTAGGGGGGTTTAGGTGTTGTAAATGAAAATATATTAGTGTGGGTTAACTTTTCGACACCATTTTTCTTAATTTCAATTCTTAAAACATCTGTAACAATATCTTTTAATTCATCTTTTATCTCTTCTCAAAACATCTGATCACACCTTTGGAGTAATTAATGGTACGATGAGGACTAACCTCAACTTCGAACTGCCCGGCAAAACTGGTTTTAGCCAGTAATGTTTCCGACTGCTTAGGGTTGGCTGTTTCAATTAACAAATTCCCATCGCGTAATTTTCTGATATTTTTTACACTACCAACTGTGTTACTAGTGTTATTAATGAAAAATGGAGAAATACTTTTAAAATTATTCTCATCTTTTCTGCACATTACATTGGTGTTACTTTACGATCAGCATTAGAAAAATTAGTATCATTAAATGTAAGTTGGACTCTCTCTCTTTTTCGACGTTTTGAATGGGGACTGGGAGGATCAGTTCCATTCATGGTGGGGTTAAGGACATAATTAAGTTAGAATTTACAAAGTATATTAGAATAAGATTAAGAATAGGTAAAATGTAAAAATCAATGATGATATATTAGTTTAGAAGAAAAATTTCTTAACTTTTAATCAGTTTAGTAAGAAAAAAAAAAATGAAAAATAATAAAACATTTCTTTTCTTTTACCTGACTGGAGTCTTGGAAGTAACAGCTTCTGCCCCTTCAATGAGACTTCTGACAATAAAATAACCGAATTTATAAAGAGTTTTCTTTGAATTTATCACTTAAAAACGCAAAACTTCGGGAGTGAAAAGATAACCTTACTGCACACTTTAAGACCATATGGTCGACTGGATTATTATTTTTCGGGGATATTTGTGGGCCTTATAGGCTTTTTAATTAGTGAGACTTATTCTTTAACAAGTGTACCTACGTTTTGACCTATTATTTAGGTCTTCTTGATGGTTTTGTTATGAAAAGAAAAGGAATATTTAACCCACTAAATAGGTTTTTATTAGCAAACAAAGTCATTAAATTATATAACAAAATAGACTGAAGGTTACAATAGTTAATTTAACAAAGCATATGTTTTAGTTAGAATTATCACCACATTCACCCCCTGGTTCAAAACAAAATATCAAACACCAAATACAAAATTACAAAGTATCAATTATAAAATACGAATTACAAATTACACTAATTATAGGAAGTCATTTTGTTACATAGTCCTTAAAATATGAGGGAGGCTTCCTTTCACGCTGTGGTCTTTTATTCGAATCAATAGCGGGTAGGAAAGGAGTTTCAATGTCCGGAGCAGGAGATTCTGCAGATTTCTCTACGACAGGATTAGCGCCAGAGGCCTCATTTTCTTCTAACGCAGGCACAGGTTCGGCAAGTCCGCGATTATACGGAATTCTGATAGCATCGGGAGCTGGAGTGCCTTTTGGGGCCAATTGTCGAAGGGAGACGGTGGATTCGGTTCCATCCTTTCTTCGTATTAGGGCGTAATGAGGATTCACCTCCAATAATTCGGCTTCTTCAACCAAATCTTCATATTTGCTGTGTCTAATATTCCGCTTTGCTAGTACAGGGCCAGGTGTATGCCATGATGGAAGAGTAGTACCATTGGCTGTTCGTCGCTGATGGTTGAAAAACCTTTCGTGCGGAGTGCAATTCGTTGCGGTGCACAACAAAGATCGGATGGCATGGAGTGATTCCTCCAGCACCTCTTCCCAATCTTCGGCTTTTAAACCACGGGTCTTTAAGGCCAGTGTAATTGTTTTCCACAATGTAACGTTCAGACGCTCTATCTGCCCGTTACCTTGCGGGTTGTAGGGAGTAGTCCGACTCGTGGCTACTCCATTAGCATGAAGGAAGGACCTAACTTCCTTAGACATGAAAGAGGCCCCTCGGTCCGAGTGTACGAACATCGGTGTCCCAAGCAAACAGACCAGGTTCTTTAAACAGTTGTCCACCGTAGCAGCTGAAACATCACGACATGCATAAGCAAAGGGAAAGCGAGAATATTCGTCAATGATAGTAAAATATAAAAGTTGCTTGTCTTGGATGGGATTGGCCCTTTAAAATCAATATTAATTCGTTCAAATGGTGATGTAGCCTTTATGAGAACCCCAGAGTTTTTCAGAAATCTTGGCTTCACTTCGGCACACACTTGACAGTTGTTAGTCATTTTCCTGACATCATCAAGCGAATATGGTAAATTTTTACTCTTGAGCCAATGAAACATGCGAGTTATACCAGGGTGACATAATGATTGATGGAGCTGGAACAATTCAGTAACACTGACAGCGTTGCAAAGTCTGGAAAGAGTGTCAGCTTTAGTATTAGGACGGTAGATTATGTCATATTCAAATGGTGCTATTACTAATCTTCACCTTATTATCTTTTCGTTTTTGATCTTACTCGCGTGCTTCCTGTGGAAAATAGAAGAGAGGGCTTCCTGATCGGTGATGAGTTGGAAATGTTTTCCGAGAAGAAAATACCTCCATTGTCTTAAGGATTCGACGATTGCTGCAGCCTCTTTTTCAATCGGTGGGTGCCCGCTAATTTCAGAATTAGTCAATGAACGGGAGAAGAATGCAACTGGGCGACCATCTTGGCTTAAAGTAGCCCCCAAGGCATGTTGAGATGCATCAGTTTCCACTACAAGGGGGCGGGATTCATCAAAAGTTGTGACAGCGGACTCAAAAATTTCTTTCTTTAAATTTTCGAACTTTGCAGAGGCGCTGGAATCTAGTGGAAACGAGAGGCAATCAATCAGCTTCCTGATTTTCTCTGAAAAACGAGGGATCCATTTCGAATAATGTGCGAAAAATCCTAGCGCGTGTTTTAGTGATTGTGAGTCATGCGGGAGTGGCATATTCAATAATGGAGTAAGTCGCGAAGGGTCTGGTTTGATTGAGTTGCGGGAGACTAAATGCCCAAGAAGACGTATAGATGTGAGGTCGAACTTGCTCTTTTCTTTGTTCACCTCAATTCTCAGTTTATCAAGTACCTTCATTAGTTTGTTGAAGTTTCGATCATGTTCCGCTTTATAAAAACCGCAAACGGTGATATCATCTAGGTATGCATACACATTTGTAAGCTGCTCATTAGCTATGATCTGGTCCATCACGCGCTGGAAGCAGGCCACTCCATTGGTTACACCAAACGGTATCCGAGTGAATTGATATAGCTTACCTTTAGCTTCAAAAGCGGTATATTTCTTATCAACGTCGTGTATTGGTATTTGATAGTAAGCATGTTTTAGGTCTATTGTACTGAAATGCTTGAAACTAGCGACTTTTCTAACAAGCTCGTCTACATTAGGAAGGGGGTAAGCATCGAGGAGTGTAAACCTATTTATGGTCTGCGAATAATCAACAACAAGGCGTTTTTTTGTATTTCCACCCGCGATTAGCACCTGAGCTCTCCACGGTGAATTGCTGGGTTCGATGATCCCTTCCGAAAGCAGGCGAGCTACCTCAGCTTCAATAAACTTTAAGTCGGCATCGCAGTATCGACGGGACTTAGTAGCGATTGGACGACAGTCAGGAGAGAGGTGATTGAAGAGATGTGGGGGTTCAACTTTAGCAGCAGAAGCGCAGATTGTTAGGGGCCCTTATGACCACCGAAATTCAGTAGGATGTTTGAGTGCTCTTTTAATATATCATATCCTATTATTACATCTGAACAAAGTTCTTTCAAAACAGTTAGTTTGCATTGGGAGTATGTGTGCTCAGTGATTTTAAGCTGGATAAGTACGCACCCCTCAGTACTCGTCCAGAGGGAAGTGGCTGCCATAGACACACGACCCTCATTTGGTACAATTCGAAGATTGTTTTCCTTCACAAAGTCTAGGCTAATAAAGCTCCCTGAACTCCCGGTATCCACCAGGCAGCGGTATGGTATTCCATTGACAGCACCTCTGATGACAGGACGGCTCAATTGAGGTAAGAACTGATTGTTATCAGATGCGAGAATGGAGACTGTGACTTCTTTATTGTTTATCTTGTCTTTCTTTGGCTTCCGACAAACTCGAGCGTAGTGTCCTTTGATTCCACAATTCCCACATTCTGCGTCAATAGCTGGGCAAGCTGATCGCGGATGACGATCGAAACCACAAAAAAAACATCGTCTGTTTTTATTAGGTTTTTGTACCGTTGCACATAAGTCGTTGGAATCACCCCCTGTTTCACGTCTGGGGCCGGCATTAGTCATATCAGGAACTGTGGATGTACTGGAGTTACAGCTAGCATAGTCGTGGCCACTGTTACCGTTAGCGTAACCTTCAGCTTGTTGTTGAGCATGTTCGAGGGCTCGAGCACGCTGTACGGAGCCATCCAAACTCATTGTTGTCTCTTCAAGTAAATATTGGCGTATCAAGTAACGTATAATAAAAGCATCTCTTATATACTGGCATTTATGTTCCTCTGCAGTGACAGTTTGAAAGTTACAATCTTTGCCTAAGAGTTTTAAAGCTTGAACATATTGATCAACACTCTCACCGGGCTGTTGTTTTCGAATCGCAAGCACATGTCGAGCATAAATTTCACTTTTCTGCTATACATAAACGACTTTGATAGCATTCACTGCAGCCTCATATGTGGTACAATCAGTAATCAACTCATAAATATTAAATGAAAGAAAGTTTGCAGGTACCTTTAGTTTTTCGTCGTCTGTCAACGGCTCAGAAGAAGCAGCAATAAAGTTTTCAAAAGTCGCCATCCAATGTGTGAATTCCTTGCCAGCGTTTGGAGAGTCTGGATGGGCACTGAATTTATCGGGTTTCAAATATTTTTCCATTACGAACGTACAGATTCACAAAATATCAATTTTTGTTTGATAATAAAATCGTTATGAAAAGAAAAGGAATGTTTAACCCACTGAATAGGTTTTTATTAGCAAACAAAGTCATTACATTATATAACAAAATAGACTGGAGGTTACAATAGTTAATTTAACAAAACATATGTTTTAGTTAGAATTATCACCACAGGTTTTTCTCTTGTTTCCGAAAGAATAATGACTAATGAGACAGATAGATAATCCGACAGATTGATTCTGTTATTAATCTCTCTGAAGATGGACAATGTTATGTTTATAGGTGAAACTTGTAACCCCGCAAGACAAGGATTTATCTCACAAAAGTAAGGAGTCAGCAAGGAGTCAAACAACAAATCCATTTAAAACATGTCTTCGAATTACATATGCGGTGAATAACATCAACACCATAAGCATGATTGATATATTTTTTTATTTTTTTAACATCATTTCTAAATGAATTCTGTCGTCGTCGAAATCCTGCATAGTCTTTTGAGCTCCCGGAAGGAGGAACACGACACCTTGTGTAATACCAACACTGGATCGTCAGCGAAAATTTGAGGCTGGTACGAGGTATCGGAGTCAATAAATGTGACTTACGAAGTAATCCCATCAAGGTGTTGAACCAAGGCAAAGACCGAACGTAATTAGAACTATCCCTAAAGTTTCATTTCAACTCGTCAATGAGGAGGAGCGGGGACGTCAACCTCTGCTGTAACTTTCATTAAAGGTCCCTAAAGTTGGATTTAACGAGGGGCCTAAGTCAGTCACTTAATCCCATCTTCATTAACCTACAGTTAAAGCAGGAAGCCTCGGATTACTGACTTAGTCACTTTAATGAACCCTTTATTATTTATTGCCTCGTAATAGATGGTTTTCCACTGTGAAAAGGCTTTTTTCCTTTCTTTTTCGAAGGTGATTTCCTTTCTCTTGGCCTCCTGGAATCCCATTAAATCCAAAACTTTACGAAGAAATTAGGTGGGATTTATAAATTGAATTTTCTGTGTCAGAATTAGAAGGGGTAGGTAGTAAATCTTATGGATTTGAACTTTTTCGCTAGAAAGAAAAATTTATGTGACTTGTGAGTTTGTTTATCCATTATTAATATCAATTCATTCTAAACTAATATCAATAACTGTCTAATAAACAATTTTTATTTATCCAGCTTTCTTGAGTCAAATTTCTAAAATTTGTTTTTCATATTAATAGGCATTTTGCAACAGACATATCTTATAATTTATATATTATTCTATAATATATAAATATAGGACTAAGAAACCGGTCTTGAGAAAGTCCTTGACCCTTCATATAGCCATTTTGGATTAGATCTATTCTCCAAGTTTTGGAAGCAATAGGGAGAACAGATGGTCGATTTGCATAAGCGATACAGGCCGTGAACCACCAAAAATATTGCAGACCACAAAAAGAGTGGCTATATTATCAGTATGGTACGGTAGTGAACGGTGCAACCGATATACTGGCAAAGGAAGATTTACTCAAGACAAGTATCGCTAATAGTTTGAATGTAATCTAAACACAGTTTTCTTAAAAAGATTTCTATGCATCCTCTATTATAACATTTCATGAATCTTGGTTTTAGTAATTTATTCGTTAAGGTACCTACTCTCCTATTCCTCATGTCATGGGAATCGACTCCGGCAGTGAGAGGGGATTATTTATTCTGTTACATCTACCATGAATTGTAGGGGTAAATTTTTTTTTTTTGTCTATCGAAGTTGAAAGGAAACATCAGGACCCGGATTAAATTACAGGCATTTCTATTGTTTTTCGATTTATGGAAACCATTCGTAAACTCCATGCAAACTAGCTTGCAGTAATAGTCATGTAATTCCTGAAGCTATGTAAATTTAAACTTTTACAAAAAGTTGAAATGGAAAATACAAGCCTAAAGATCGTAACAACCTGAATTATTCCTCTATTCAAGCCCTGTCACGTGATGCATACAAATGATACAAACTTGTACTTAGAGTTATATTTTATGATGACGGAAGACATCCGAGATAACTTTGCTGATCCCACGGTTTGTCAGATTTTTCAAATATTTTCTCAATAATATTCATTATCTTTTCTAAATCTTGACAGTTGATTTAATTTAAAAACATTCGTTAGTCACCATGTTACCGCTAAATATTGAATACTAATTAAAGAAATGTATCAAACAGTCTGCCATATATATGTGAAATATGGCCAACTAAAATTTAATAAATAAGTAAATACTAACTATTTTACATTGCCTATCTATTTATTTATTTACAACAACAAAATGGGCTCTTCAACCACTTGGGTCATTTTAGCCCCCATAAAACAGTTGTAAAAGTAGGAAAAGAAATATCGGAGTAGAAAATAAAATAAACAATAGTAACGTAAAAATTATGGGTGACAGAAAACAATGAAGAAGGTAGTGTCGCTATTAAGAATTTAGATGTTGCTTAGAAAGGGAGACTACTGTAAAGGATACTATTATAAATGAATTAAAGTGAAAAAAAGAAAGAAGAATGAAAGATAATAAGTAAATACATTAAAGTTTGTCAAAAAGATTAATTTTCCGTAGAAAGACGAACAACTTTTCGGCCATCTTCGAGGTGTTATTGAGTATCTCGCCTAAGTCGGTTCCAAGTACCACTTCTCTCCGTTCTACTTCGTAGGCATAACACTCTGTGAGGATATGCGACACCGTCAGAGGCACACCGCAGGTGATGCATTGAGGCGGGGACTTCCTTGCCATGAGGTACTCGTGGGTGATCCTTGTGTGCCCTATCCGTAGGCGGCTGAGAAGTACTTCCTCTCTTCGGTTTAGCTGCAGTTCTCTTCGATTTGGGACCTACCTATCTATTAACTTATATTAACGACATTTGATGTCGAGCCTAGGCCAGCTTCAGCATAGAATATGTCTCTACAGAGTAATACTGCCCTCTAAATTGTATGGGGTTCATGAAAATGATATAAATAGTGAAATAAACGTCATGGAGATGATCAAGACAATGTACAATGAACGTGATCACATGCTCAGATAGAAATTCCAGGAACACAGTTTGGGGATCAGACCAAGCCACTTGGTAGTAGTGAAGGGCCGGGATAGCCGAGCGTGTTTGAGCGCGACCCGCTGAAGCACGCTCGAGCAGAACGGTGGCGGTTCGAATCCGCCCTGGGATGGTTGACTTTTATTCGTGGAGGCCCCACGGAATAAATGTCGACCTTCCCACCATGGTTAGAATACGTTGGTACTTCTAGAGTAACCCGCCGTATGCCACACATGGCCAGGTAGAGGTACCGAACAAAAAAAAAAGTTATTAGATTATTAGGTTATTAGGTAGTAACGAAAGATCCAGCTAAAATCAACGCATTAATCTAATGCAAGTTAGATCTAATATATTGATAAAAGTTGGAATTGGCAATGCTTTCTAATCATTGAATGGACCCTCCGATCTGAGAAGAATTCCAAACAAAGTTAGCTCATGGATTGAAGCAATCCGTTGGTGCAGTCCACTCAATGGGGAGGAGGAGTGGACATTCACCATGGAGTCCGCCTGAATGACGGATAGTTGAAGAGGGCAGTGAAAGAAAAGAAAGCAAGCTGTACTTAAAGCAAATGTGTAATTTGTTTTTTCATTGCAACAATGTTGCAAACACCCATATTGGCTTAAACGTTGGGCAGGGATAAAATAAATAAATAAGGTATTTATCGGGGATACATCTTAAACATATAAACAAAATGATTTAGTAATGACCATCATAATGACACCAAATATATGCATTCAATTCATGTAAATGATAAGATATTAAATTTACTTTTTTAGAACGACTGCCAATTTTATCAAATATTTTTTACTTTTCTATTAATAAATCATTGGTACATAGATGAAAAAACGCAACCCCAAGAAGTTTCTGCTATGGAAATGAATTTTGACGGAAGCGGTGATGGTTGTTAATAATGGAAGTGTACTCGGCGAATATTGAAGTTGATTTAGCTGAAGGGATTGAAAAGCAATTAAGTTGTCGAAGGTATAACTTACGCCCTATTTGTTAACTTAGCCTCTGTTTACTTCTTGTTTAATAACAGCCGGTGCCTGCCTTAGGGATGGATACATATTTATGAGGGAGCCCGTCGGCGGCACCAAATTTGTATATTAATTCCCCAAGCCCCGGCCATCTCTCCAGACAAAAGTCTCAGCAAAGTTTACCATCAGCTTCTCTTCTTCAACCATTAATAATTTACGCTACACCTCCGTATTTAAATAATATAAGGTTCAGCTAATTTTACAAGAGCCCTTCTATTGCAACAAGGTAACATGAATAAGACAGCTGTAATATTTATAAAAAATATTTCATGAAATAAAAAAAATCTATTATTTAAGTACACCCTATTGATCAACCAATGAACACTTTTTTTATTTTATTTACTAATTTAGCAGATAACATTTCCGAATGATCCATACAATATGGACCTTCTAAATTAATATTGTAACGTGAAACGAAAACAGATAATTATTTCTTTTACAAATAAGACCGGGAACACAATCGGTGTTTTTTTTACCGACCGGTAATTTCGCAGCAACCGCTCTTAACATAATAAACATTGGACAGTAAAATTACCGACGCCAAATCATTTAATCGCTGATCTTACACCCTGCTCATTTTCATTTCATTGTCGTTTTGCCATATTTTAAATTGTGATGTGTATAAAATGGACAGAGAACAACTTCTCGCATTATTTTTGTTTCATCGTAGATTGAAGAGGAAACGAAAAAATAGGTTCATCCTATTAATAAATGGAGAGAAGAAGTTGGAGCCTTTTACTCTTTGTTTCATGATTTAAAAAACGGTGAAGAAAGATTTTTCAATTATTTTAGAATGTCAATCTCGTCATTCGACGATCTACACAACCTACTGAAAAATCATATCCAACTGACAAATGTTAGGCTGAGGAGCTGTATTCAACCAGTGGAAATGCTGGCAATAACTTTAAGGTAAGTAAAATGGAGAGTAGAGAATTAATTATTCACCACACAATTTTTAAATTACAAAACCTTATATATTTGTACAGTATAGCTAAAGTATTTTATTACATGTTTGATATTTATTAATACAATTAAGTAAAATCAATAGTGTTTTTTGAAGATAACGAAGTTAATGAAGGGCTTCGAGATTCAAAATTTTCATCCCTGATCTCTTGACAATAATTAATAATAATAATAAAAATCCCGGGCAGCAGAACTTTTCTGCTTCTGTACGTTTGAAAATGACTTGAAATTTGCAAAGGTAGAGGTCCTTTGTGGTGCTGGACCATGAGTAATAGTAAACTGCAATGAATTTATGTCCGTTGTAAATGTTTCCTGGTGCGTCTGGGGAACGTATAAAGGTTGGGTAAACGTAATATTTGGTTTTTGATCTGGGAACTAGATGGATTGTATACATTTTGCGTTTGAAGTATGAAGGGGTATGTATTTTTGATTTTTGAAATGACTTGGGGAAATTCCATTTGGCATTGAAGCCACTGTTTATCATCAAACTTGTCTACATAAGGCAACAAAATTTCAAGAATGACAGTTTGTCGTTTTTTTTTTCTCAGGTTCTTTTTCTATTCTCTTTAAAAGGTCCACCTCATCCATTTTTTTATATTGCCTTTTAGGTTGTTTTACTTTTGAAACTGGAATTGTAGCTCATCGTTAAATACATACCTTTTCTACTTGTCGGCCTGAGAACCATTTGCTTTTGATTGTTTATAATTTTTTTGCGACCTGTTAAATGCATCTCATAAATGTTTCCACCTTCTCATGACTTCTTTACCTGAAAATGAAATATTTGTAAAGCTAAATAAGGAAGCAAATTGAATAAGTAGAACTTGTTAACGATTAATATGTTGTTCGACACTAAAATATTTTTTCTTATTTTTAGGTATTTGGCCAGTGGATGCACATTTACCGATCTCCATTTTTCATACAGAATAGGAATATCTACAACAAGATTGGTTGCTAAAGAGGTCTGTCAAGCTCTTTGGCAATTTTTACAAAGTGATACTTCACATTCTTCACATTTTCTAGTAAATTTATGATTGCAAATAAAAAATTATTTATAAATTTAAGAGAAGTAGAGTCAATACAATAACAGCATAAAATAATTAGATTATTTTATGTAAAGATTTATACATAGATAAATACATTATACTAAATAGATAAATAAATTATTTGTACTTACCAAAGTCATTCTTTTTGCTATCTTCCAGCTTGTCAAAGCCACTCCTAAGCTGAACACAAACTTCATGCCACGCATTCTTTGTGGCGTTCCTGTCATTAAAAATGTCCTAGGTGTTGTCCCACAGCACAAGTCTTTCAAGAACGAAATGAAGTAGTAATTAATTGTCAATTATAACTATTTCAGCCATGAAAAAGTTAACACCACACCTCTGTCAATCTAAAAACAAAAGCAATCGACGGAAAAATGAACGACGGGTGTGTGCATTTAATTGTGTATATTTAATCGCGTATATATTTCGGCGGAGGCGGTAAAAAAACCGACGAAAGTAGTCGTGGCATTGGGCGAGTCAAGATAAACTGTATATTCTTAGAAGACCGAAACTGAAAAAATAAACGAAATCATAGCCAGCTGAAACTTAACCAATATGCAAGACTGGGCCTCTTACCTCGAAACATTTCACTAAATGCGTAATACCTAATGTTATGTTACTTTTCAATTTTCAACATGGTATAATTATAATTATAGTTTTACTAGTTATTTTAGTAAATCCTTTAATTGAGTTGAAGCCTCACATAAATTAAATCTAAACTTGACGGAATGGCAGTGAATTATGACTATATATATCCTTAAAAAGAAAACCTAGATGTAATTTTAAACCAATGTCATGTTACTTTGCGTGAGACTAAGTAAATATAAAAAGTTTACCAGCGAAAAGCTCATATTTCTTTCTTTTTTTTTTTTTTTTATCATGAAACTTTACAAACCTCTTGTACTCTTCTGAAAAAGAAGTAAGCTCTATGATGGACGGTGAAAAGGCACCCTGCGGAAAAAAATACATATAAAGAAAGAATACTTTCAATCCATAGCCAATGGTGGTTTCTAATCCACTTTCATTTATCTAGTTCTACTTCCTCACCTCACAGACTGTGGTACCTATCCCCACTTTTACTAAGTGGTCGGCTTTTCATCTTAAGCTGTTGAAGTTAATGACAAATTTGTTGTTCTAAGGATAAAATATAGTAGCATAAAATGCACCAAGTGTACAAAGAAATATATATGTATTCGTGGATCTTAAAGGAAAAGGGGTTTAAGTGACGTTTTTGCAAAATCTAATTAGATATATAATGTATCAAAATATATAAAGTAGAAAAAAAGCCTCTCTTTAAATTGATAGAAGTGGACTTTACAAACAGTGATAAGTCCATTTATTTAATTGTATTAAAAACTAGTGCGTCAAAATTTGGCGAAATCGATTAATGTAAATATGAAAAAATCAATTAATCAATAATTGATTATTAATCAATCAATCACCATTGCACAACCATAGGCATAGAAACAGTAATATCCTAATAATTACGGTACACCCTTTCATATGTTATAGTGTCTGTTATTTATTTTTTTAGGGAAAAACATAAAAAACATATAAGACCATAGAGAATATCAAAGTAAGTAATAAAATGGTTCACAAGAGTGAAGAAGTTCAGAACTGCGCAATAACCATGAAGAACACCTAAACATTTTGAATGTATTGAATACTTCTTCTAGCCCTCTCATAAGAAGCATCTTTCATTTATTTATTTTATTTATGGGTAGTAATAAATTAGCCTCTTAAAGTTTTAATGTTTTTATTATGTGGGTCTAAATTAGTGTAGAGACGCTATCGAAAATTTCAATAAAAAATGAATCCCATTAAAAAGGATAAATGTAGGATACAATTATTCTTTTCAGTACCAATTTCCATAACATATCCACTGGATAAGATAGATAGCAATGTTCCAAATTAGTCTACATAAGTAAAAACTCCACTTGATTCTGAAAAGAACAAAATACTCGTTCAAAGGAAATTCCGAAATTGTTAACAAGAAGCAGTTGAAAGTTTCCTGAATTCCCGGCTGTTTTGGGGTCCTTTATCTTCTTGAGGAAAGTCTCTTTTGCCTTTATATTAATTAGTTCAGCTTGAGACAGGATCATTCCTATCTCAAAAGCGTGAAGGCATCGGGCAAAGGAAATCGTTATTGCTCCAGTTAAAAAAGAAAAGAATCGATGTCTGCAATCGATACCTGGCAGTCGAATAGTCCGTGGAGAATAATTGACAAAATATCTTATATACTTAATTCAATATTAAAAGTGTTTTAGTTTTATTTGTTACTAGCTAGGGTGCCCAGCTTCGCTCCAGTAGTTGTTTGCTAGTTTTAATAACAGAAAAACCTTAAAATTAAAGGAAATATAAAACAAAATTAGCACCTTCTTGAAACTTCGGTTTTAACTTGGTATCAATATTAAATTTCGAGAACTGCAGAGTCCGCCCAAATAAGGAACCCTATATACTTTATAGGGGGTTGAAAATGGTAAATGAACAATTAATTTTAATGCAACTTTGTCGAGTTATACATCGTGTCAGTGGCGGATCCAGGGGAGGGGCGAGTGTGCGCCCCCCCCCCCCTGGGAGGTGAGGGCACCAATCAATTATTACTATTTCTGTATAAAAAGGGCTATCAATAATTTTACAATAAATAAATAAAAATTACAATAAGGGCTATTAATAATTTTTTAAGCTCCTTAAATGAAAAATAAATTGTATTTAGACATTTAATAGAAATTTAATTCTTAAATGTGCACTAATATTTTAAATTAGGTCCTTCATGACGCAAAAATAAAAAAAACAAAAAAGTGCTCCCCCCCTCAGAAAATTTCTGGATCCGCTACTGCATCGTGTTTTATCGTTTCTGTAATTCTGAATGGTATAAGCCCATTCCAAGCAGTCAGCAGATAATAACTTAGTAGATTATAGTTGAAAAATCTAATACCCCAGTTAAAGATTATTAGATCCAGAAGAATAGAAACTTCCGAAGATTCTTAGAAAAAATTTTTTAAGACCTTTCTTCCATTTCAATCTCCCTTAAGATATCCCCCCGTAATTTGACTCTGCAGAACTCGAATCTTATTACTATTACAAAGTGAAAAGCAAAATTTCATGAAGGCACAATTTTTTCACCATATTTCTTTTTGAAGAACCAAGAGGGATGATAAAATCTTATTGAAAAAATGCTGTATTTGGAGTTAGTCATTTTTCAACTGGAATGCCCATCATACATAGTAATCAAAACAACTTCTTTTTCGTAACTACAATAAGAACACTTCAAGCTTTTTATTTTCGATTTATATTCAGTCAATTTATCTCTTTTTTTTATGTGTCTTTTTATTCGATCACTGTACTATTAAGAAATGTTCACTCATATTGCATTAAATTTGCTTAAGTATATATTATATACTGATTAAACATAATGTGTTGATCAATTAGCCTTCTTATGAGAAAATTAATTTTTTTATGAATCCAGTTGGTTTTCTAATGGATTGCAAGATGTTGAATTATTACCGCTTAATTTTTTAGTAATTTAAAAAGAACAACTGAAAAAATATATAACCTTTACAACCTCACTGAATGAATGAACAATAAACATTGAGAGAATCGCACCCTAGCGCTTCCTGGTAGCCTGAAGCTCGAACTAAATCTTTCATTCATAAACTCGTATCTCAAACTCAGAGAGGCTAATTAAATGGTGCGAGAGGCTTAAAATTCCAGTCCTTTTCTCTTCAATTTCACACCCTTAAGAGAAAAACGGAAACCTTCTTCTCCGTTAGGGGGCATACAGTTACACGCTGACATAAATCACTTAATCATACGTGGAGTCGTTTCTGAGCCTTATCGGCACGCACATTGTACACTTTGCTTTATAATATATATTGATTGATTATAAACTCAGCACTGGCTCTATTGAACAATAAAGTTGTTTCACCAGCGTAAGATACAGGTGCGAGATACAATTACAGTAACTTCCTCTTTATTAGCGGCTCTATTGATGAACTGATTTAAACGCAGACGGGAATGAATTAATGTTAAATTTATCGTTAGTCTTACTTATGTTCGTCTTCTGCTCTTCCTTACTCAATTAAAAATTTTAGACATCGACACATGTCTTTTATCGTGAAAACAGCTGTGTAGTAGCTTGGCAGGAAATTGGCTGTTAACCTGTAGCAAATATGTGAAGAAAAACATAACTAAACTCCTCTTTGCTAAGTATACAAACGGACAGGAAAGAGAGAGGGTGCTACTACGTCAAAAGTACAAAGTTAGCTATCGTGACGGCACAACGACAGTTGTAAAAATATTGACCTGAAAGGTGTTGTTTTCTTGATTTAGTACTGCGGGTTAATATTGTGTGTTTAATTGTGTTGTAGTGTCTTTAATCTTTCGTTTGTGTTATTATTTGCTGTTTCCAATGTTTTCTTGAGTTTTATTGTTGTTTCAGTTTATTGTTTTTTCTTATTTTAATTTTTTTTTAGATTTTTAGTGAAACATTAGATTAGGTTAGGCCAGGTGGTTACCTACGAGGTTTATACCACCTCAACTGTTAACTAATAAGGACTTTTGAATTGAGGAAAGGTAAGAGACTAATCAAGTTTTCATTTCAGTTGAGTTTCGTTAAGACTTTGTCCAAAATAGTTAAATTTTAAAGAATTCATTACTAGTTAGGTTATTAGTTAACTGGATTATCAGTTATTAGGTTATTAATAACTGATAATGATCATTTTTATAAATAATCGGTCAAAGTCCTCCTAGAGTTTGTAATAGGTGTGTAAAGATGTTGAAGAAACAAGACTGTTTTGAAGGTGAAGGCACCCAATCAGAAGAGCCTTCTGCCAAAAGGACTAGAAGCAGAGCGTCTGATTTGGCGGAGGAACCCGAAGGAACTGCTTGTCTTTTGCAGGAAGCTAAATCTATTCAAGGCAACTTAAAAGTTTTCCTGCAAGATCTTGATAAAAAAATTAGTAATAAAGCGAGGAACCACATAAACACAAGATAAATCGATTGGTCGATATCACTGATAACGTAATCACTAAAAATAAAGAATGTGGGCAGAAATTCACAGAGCTTCCAGTCTCGGAACTGGTTCAGAAGGTAGTCAAGGAAACCCTAATGTCTTCCGGCGTCCTAAACTTTATAAAAGATAAAATTATGGATAATATGTTGCCCATGGTATCTGAAGTGCGAGTGGAGACTTCAACTCAAAGCTCTACGCAGCCCATTGCTAACCATCTTATAGAAAAGAACCCTCTTCTTATAGAAAGAGGGTAATTAAAATTTTCAAGCTGTGGCGAGTAAACGAAGCCAAAGGAAGGCAAAGTCACGAACGAACGGACATACAGAAGAAAGGACCAAAACTTACGGAGCTTTATCTGAGACTGTCACGTGATGGTTCACCTACTAAGGCGAAGGTTAAGATATTGGCAGATATAGTAAAGTCCCCGCCTACAAAGCCAATTCAGACATCCAAGCCGACCTATTTCACAATCGGTGGATCTGGTAAGAGCCTAGTGGACATTATGAATGGGTTGCCATCCCCTAGTGAAATTGGGGTCAATGCATCCATAGTGCGAGTAACAAAGGGAGGCTAGATTTTGGTCCGCATAGAAGACAGCTAGCTCCCACGCCATAAAGGTCATTGGATGGAAGGGACTCCGCGATAACGGCTTACATGAAACACTGAATTTAAGAAAAAGCCGAAACTTGAGGTTAAGTAGGGGCTGAAACTAGGGTTAAGTTCCTCATGCATGGGGCTAAGTGGAATTACCGAATTTTTTGTGGGAAAGAATACGTGATAAGTCGGTCCCCACTCCACTGGTCCATGACGAACGATCTTCGCCTACTCTTTTTCAGTGTATCTAGGAATGGTCTCACAAAGAGAGGCACACCCCATAATCCGGTTCAAATTGTTGGAAATGGGTATATTGAATGGAGGAGGGCACCCTTTATCATTCAAGAACTACCTTGATGCACCCGTTGCACTAAGTGCCAGGGCTACGAGCTTTCCAAGGCTGCCTGCACGGGGGATAACGTAGTTTGTATTTGGTGTGCAGCAAATGGACATATCAAGAGGAACTGTCCAAAGAAAAAAGCAATGGCTGACCCTACTTGTATAAATTGCGTCCGGGCAAATGCTCGACACAGCGAAACAAAACACAAGTCTGGGAGCGGGAGTGCCCTGTGCACTTGACGTGGTGCAAAGAAATGGCGAAAAGGACTTGAATAAACTAACATAATTTGAATGAATAAACGAACTATCCTCCAGCTTAACATGGGCCGAAGGCGAGTTGTAGCAGAAGAGCTTCCTTCGCGTTCTTTCTTAACGCAAGGACATTATGGCGATCCAGGAACCCACTTGCCGTGGGAACATGGTCACGGGGTTTGGCCTCACGTCGAAGGTTATAGCTCTTAGCATGGGAAGAGAGGAGGCCTAGAGCAGCCATTGTGGTTAACAACCCGAACCTCGACGTGATGGATCTGAGCCAATATTCTATGGCAGACAGAGTTGCTTGTCAAGTGGGGCATGAACCCTTTTACGCTACTTTCAGCATACTTACCTCACGGGAATGACATCGAAGAAGACATATCTGCCATAGAAACAATCATTTGCCGTACAAGGAACGTGATCGTTTTGCTCAGATACCAACTCCTGGAACATGATCTGTGGATCCAATCGAACATATAGAAGAAGTACTTCACTCGGTGAGTTATCACAAGGAACCAGCTGGTGGTAATGAACAATATCTCTGAAGAGAGAGCTCTACATGGCCCGGCTTTCGTACCAGAAGTGCAGATGTGGCGAGAGTATATGTCCAAGTGTATGTACCGCAACGAGGTGCGTTCACGGAAGCGAAGATCCTGGGACGAGTTTATCGTCGATGAGTCCATGAAAAACCCCTGGGGTATCAACATTGAGGAAGTTCTTCCCCACCGTCCAGTCAAGACTAAAGGCAAAGTGGGTCCTCCCGGGCTACTGGGTCTCGCAGATCCTAACGGGACACGGGGGTTTCCGGGGGAAACTGCAAAGCCATGGGAAGAATATTGACCCCCGGTGCCCCACGTGTGGCGTACCCAAGACTGCCGAGCACGTCGTTGTAGACTGCACTGCTATGGATGGACACCGAGCCAGGTTGTCGAGGAGTTCCGGGATGTTCGCCCTCGCCGAGACCGACCTCCCCCGCCTCGTAGAGGAAGACGTATACCCGGCTTTCAGGAAATTCGTCTACGGGTGGAAACAGGTGGTGGGCCCATCGCACTTCAACATCGGAAGGGCTCCACCACCCGGTCTCGGCGAGACACCAGAAGATTGAAGCCAGAGGAGACCAGGAGGGCTGGACCAGTGGAGGACGTAGGAGGACCATCCGGACGAATGCTGACCGGGAGCGCTGGACAGGACCGGACGGATGGAGAGGAATGGCCGGATGGAGAGTACCAGGAGGGCTGGTCATCCAGCCGGAAAGGAGACAAGGTGCAGCCCCATCTTAAGGTGCACAACCGTGCACTGGGCTGCACGATAGTAGCAGTAACCAAAGTTAAATTGTTCCAAAAATTAAAAGCTCTCATAATAATTTAAAATAAGAAAATAAAAAAATAAAGAGTGTTTTATTGGTAGCGGTGGGCGTACGTATACCCAACGTATCAACCCACCGCTACCGCACCCCGTATGCCGGAAACGGCCAGGTATGGGGGAAAAAAACCCTGGGGTATCCCATACAACGCTGCGTTGGGTAAATTAGTTCCTCCGCAGTCGCTAGCAGCCATCAATGCCATGCAGATACTAAGGCTAGTACACTTGAAGAATCGGCTGCCCTATTTATACTAGCGGCATATCCCAGCGATTATTCGTCCCAAGACAATGAAGAGGAGGCGTTTGTACGGCCCACAACGGTATATCCTGCAGGCACGGACTTTTGCCCGCCATGGGACATATTCCACCTTCGTATTGCCGTGGATAGGCAATCGTTGGTCGCGTATACTTACAGCCGGTTCTAAGAAAAGCAAGCCATCCAGGGCAATACGGATCAACAAAAGGTAAAGGAACCGCTGATGCGCTGCTTCGAGTTCTTTCAAACGTTGAACGGAGAGCGGAGCGGTATGTCATGTTGCTGCTTTTCGACATATCCTCCGCTTTGACAGCATCTGGTGGCCTCTGATACTCCAGCAGCTGCAGAAGAACGATGCCCCTAGCAACTTATATGCACTCGTCAAAAGCTACCTCCTAAGGACAGGTTCGTGAGGAGTCGAGGTAGCTCCTGTGAAGTAGAAGCTCCCATAGAGGGGAGATGCCTTCAAGGATCTGTTCTTGGGCCAGCTCTACGGAAGCTGGTATTTGACGAGGGATGCTTGAGGAAGAGCGGTTACTTGCAACGACCTACGTCGACGACCTGGCAGCTGTAGTGGCATCAGAGCCTGTTTAAAAGCTGAAGCAGAACTATGCGCCAACCTGATATGGTGTGAGACGAAGAAGTCGAAGATGGCAGCGGCGAAATCTCAGGTCATTCTTCTAAGAGGGAAAACTGACAGGGCACACCCTATAACTCTCGTGATTGAGGGTTCAAGAATAGGGTGGCCCTAGTCTTAAACGGGCTGAGTCGTCTAGGGGGTGCCTTCTGGGATCTCAGATACCCAGCGGTGATGACCATTTACAACGGATTAATACTGGGTATTCTGAGATCCGCGTCCCCCGGATGGTTCAAGAATACCTCACAGCGGCAGATACGCAGGTAGGTGTCGCTTCAGCGTACGGCTCTGCCACGAGTCACAAAGTCATACCGAAGTGTTTCTCAGGTGGCGGTGCAGGTCCTAGCAGGAGGACCTTTCTCCTCTCTCTCTAGGATCTCGACCTTCTCCTGCGTTAAGATTAGTGTTTATTTATTTTGTGGCCCTACCTTGCCTGATTGGCAAAAAGGGTTTCAGCGTCAACTGGATGTTATTCATTCTTGGGAAGCATCCAACTGCTCTATAATAAAAAAATTATTTTAAATAACCGGTGAACACAGCCTGCTCTTCTTATATGCACTTCTTCTTCCACCGCTACTTCTTACCGAAGTATTGAATAGAACATCCTTAAGTACACATCCAATTCGTAAGAAGTACCCCTCGTCATAACGAACCTATCCTGCAGGTAGCTGCGTATTAGGGTTTATAGGTTGCTGGGTGCTTCATGCTTCTGTTGATGGAGGAGACCCCTCGGCCAAAAGACGCTGTCAAAGGCGGAGGATATGTAATAGAGACATGACATACCGCTCCGCCCTCTATTCAAAGTCTGCCTGAACTTGAAGCAAAGCATTAGCGGTTCCCTTCTCCTTAGTAGAACCGAAAGTAGTGGATGACTGGCTGTAGTAAGAACTGGACGTAAACTTCTTAAGATGAGATTTTCCAGGATCTTGCTCATCACAGGGAGCAGACATATAGGTCTATATCCCCCCCTTTCTAGCCATTGTTGCCAAATTCACTACTGGGGTGTCAGCAGGATACTTCCAAGGAATTTCCAACAATCATCCCCACATCCACCACCCGTAGGGCGCGGTAATAAGACCCCCCCGAGAACGCAAAATATATGTATATGAAGACTAAATATATAGCCGTAGAGGTGTGACGATCATGCTGATATTAATGTTTTAGCCCTAGAGGTGTGACGATCATGCTGATATTAATGTAGAAGGGAATACGTTTGAACACGTAGAGAAATATTGATTTTTAGGGGCAATGGTAACTAGAAAAAACGAAATCGCGTGGAAATTAAGGCTGGATTAAAAGCCGGTAATGCTTGCTACTTTTCAGTAGCGCCTTCTGTCCCGAAACTTAAAAATTAGGATTTACATTATCAATCTTCCAACAGTTCTTTACGGGTGCGAAACCTAGCCGATTAGGTTTTTCCACGGATTCATTGATAGATATTCACCAGGTCTCGCACGTTCTCCCTTTCCTTTCGAGACAGTGACGGATCCAGGCCTTCTAACTTCCTTCCGAGGTTTTAATTTGTTTGCTCTTCCTCGTAGACACCTTAAGAGCCACGGACGTTACCGGCTCTAAACTTACCACCTTAGTGCCCTTTTTAATGGTAACTGGGTAGCCACTCTTCGAGTAAAGGGAAATAGAAACTTTCTCAGAGGTTTTGACGAGCGCCTTGTTAACAAAGACGCCTCTCCCAACCTCCTGGTCATGATTTTTAGGCTCCAGTAACACGGGGTAATCCAGCTGATCCATGTGGGATGCAGTGTCGAGACGATCATTTAAGATTGTCTCACACCTCGATGTACTCGCGAAGTTCCAAGTCTTCATCTAGGGTGACTTCTAAACTGGCCCAATTCTCGATTATACAAGAACAGCTCCTCCCCACCGGTGTTTATCCGTTTTAGGTCTAATGGTAAAACGCATGAATTCATTATGTCCATTCCGTGAATCAAGCCTTCTACAATGTCAGCCACTAGAGCAGAGAGTGAGAAACAATTTGAACCCTATTTTGAAATGTATTTGTACCTCGGCTTTTCCGAAATCCTTGGTTCCATCTCCTGGCCAACGGTCCTACGTCGCCATGTGGGACATCTGAGACGACATGCTTTTCTCGCCAGTTGTTTTTTCACTTTTAACAATAACTATTGCCATATGGTATAACCATTGGACTTTTGACCCCAAAAAAACTTTTTAGTAATTAGCTAGGAAAAAAAAAACATAGTAATTAGTTAATGACAATTTAGGTGTGCGAGAGCTAACTCGCGACGGTGGTGGTTCCTGGTGGGGTCGGGGAAAACCACCCCCCCTCCCCCACCGCTACACCACATAATAAGGACTTTTTGAATATTTACCTTTGCGAGAGGTAATTTGCTAGGAAAAAAAAACCATAGTAATTAGTTAATGAAAATTTAGGTGTGCGAGAGCTAACTCGCGACGGTGGTGGTCCCTGGTGGGGTCGGGGAAAACCCGACCCCCTGCCCTAATCTATAGTCTTACCTAGTAAAGATTTTTGGACTAATTACCTATGCGAGAGGTAACTAGTCGCGAAAAAAAAACCGTATTAATTACGGTTTTTAAAATTTTAGTTCGCCAGAACAAACAAGAGATCGCATTGACAACGTTGGTCGCGGTAGTCGGGGGAGTGGGGCGGAGCCCCCCCCCTCCCCCACCAATACACCACATAATAAGGACTTTTTGGATATTTACCTTTGCGAGAGGTAATTAGCTAGGGAAAAAAAACCATAGTAATTAGTTATTGACAATTGGATGATAGTCGATCTTTGACTTTGCCATCCACATTTGAACTCCAGTAACTTTGTGCTCCAAAGAGGCTACCGCTACAAGGAGAGGGTCTTGAAGATGTCACCGGTTTGATATCGCTCCAGGAGTCGACACGTCTTCGTTTCCCTGAGGTTGTGGTGCCTAAGAAGCTGTCCGCTTCTTGTAGACTCCTGACGTGTCCGAGCTTCCAAAACATCGTACCTGTCTCTTTTTCCGAGACTGTAGAGTCTGAAGCCACTTCTTCTAGGCTATTGTCGTTCATCGATTCCTGGTGTCGGTATCGTTTACGGAGCGGACATGTGCATGGCCACGAGCAACCTCAGTAGCCGTTTTAAACTCCAATACTGTGGATAGGGCATCCACAAGGATCCACTAGGAAGTTCAGCTCAGCGGACTGTTTTGCCTATTTGTCATTTATTTTAGCCGACTGGCTCGCCAATTTTTCATTTATTTCGCCAGACAAAATTGGTAAACCTGTCATTGATCTCAACCGATTGGCTAGTCAATTTTTCATTTATCTCAGCCTTAAGCTCAGCAGAAAAATTATTTAAAGGGGCCTTTAAGGACCTATCCTCAAACTCTATTGATTCAGGCTCTACGCCTTGCTCGGGTAATACTTACTTAACCAGGCCAATAAGGTCGCTTTTGTACCTGTAGTGTCTAAATAAAGGCTTCTAATTCTCTCCTCAGCTCCACTACTTTAAGTTTTCAAATTCGTTAGCCTGGAATTTTTTTTCTTCTTTAAACCTCCTCACCTGACACCAGTTGTAACACTTCTGTGGGTAGAATAATATTTATTCAAAGAAGAATAACTATTTTCAATGACACACGAATTATAAATACACAAATAATAAAAAATATCACAAAAATTATCATTTTGTAAAAAAAAATAATCATATGGTAATAAGCTTCACAACCAAGACCAAGACTGTCCAGTCATTCGTTCTTTGTATACAGTCGTAAGGAGATGCGGGAATCACGGAATATTTACGGCGAATAACCACAATTGGGAATCATAGCTCCCATGTTGGATTTTACTTTTATATTTTTAAATGTATTGTTTACTGGATTAGATTATCAAATTATGCAAATGTATGCAGTTATCATCAAATGTGCAAAATAAAACTTGACCAGATCTGCATACTCTAATTATATATTAATTAATTAATCATATCTGGTCCAATATTTTCAAGAAACATGCAAAAAAAATATTCAGTTCAATAAAACTCCGGCCCCTGGCCATGATACAGATACTCAATGCCCCAGTTGTGTTCCGAAGGAAGTTCAGCGTGTGGTAAGGTAAACGACCTGCACTGCATTTGATGCAATGAGGGCCACAATTGGTGAAAACAACTTGAATTTAAATCCTCACCCAGCGAAAATTCTCTATAAATGAATTCAATGTTATGCAAAATGCTTATAATAAGTACCTACCATCTAACTATATGTAACTCTTAATAGTGTGCCAGCTTGAATAATTGTAAATAAGTATTTCTCTAAAAAGAAGTATATATATTTTTTTTAATGTTATAAGTACACTATGGTTATCAATAACTAAGATGGTTACTACTTGCTTTCCTTTCTGGTGGCCCATAAGCCGATCCAGGTCGATCCTACTAACGAACAGAGCCAATATATCTCCGCCGTATTTGCCCCGTCATGCCCCATTTCGGTCAGATCAAAATTTATGTTATCTAAACCTCCCGGCCCGACATGCATATTTCGGCCGTGCATAACGCTTTTTATTAGGGTCTTAAAAAACGAAATAAAAAATGGTGATCTGTTTAATGATGTGATGATATTTACAAAATAAAAAAAAATAATTGTATGTGCTTTTTTCTACGTTTGCATTTAGCACAGTGAGCGCAGTGATCTTGTGATAGTAGTTTTAATTGTTTGTTTTTTTTCATTGCTTTGTTTGGAAATGTTTTTGCTAGTTACAGTTTTAATTGTTAAATTTGTGTAAATAGTGTAAATAGGTTAGGACTGAAGGCTTCCTGAATTCCTTCCTGTCTGTCCTGTACATTGTTTGCCGCATGAGAAAAATATACTGTAAAGTCCAGGTTTGTTGAGTCCAAGATGGACCCTTGGATTGGGCATGATCTGCCCGATTTTCCTGTCTGTGGTGAAATGGTTTTAATGTTGTTTTTTTGAGAGTGTTCTGGCTAAGATAGCCATGGGCTTCTTTTCTGTTTCATTTTCTTCAGAGTGGGGGTTGTTAGTATTGGATTCTCTTTTAATGATTTCGGAAGTTATGGTTTCTTTTTTCGTTTTTGGGATTTTTGTGGGTTGGAGATGCTCTGTGTATGAGTATGTTCAATGATCTTGTTCACTGAGTAGCTCTTTTTTTACTAAAGGAATTTTTACCCACGTATCATAACTTTTCTTAAAAATTTAAACTTAAGAATAGATTTGATGTATTAGAACCATCGACCGAGAATGGTGAAGACATTGATCAATTGTGGGAAGGGATTAGGGATAATATTAAAGAGGTCAGTAATATGTGTCTGGGTAAAAGGGAAAATAATAAGAATAAACCGTGGTTCGATGAAGACTGTTTAAACTCGTGTGAGAAAAGAAAAGTCGCTAAACTCAAAGTTTTAAACAATCCTAGCGAAGACAATCGTGCCTACTTCCGAGGCATAAGGAACGAAACGACTAAATTGCTTAAAAATAAAAAAAGAGAATATCTCAAAAACAAAATAATAGAAATAGAAAATAATGGAATCCAAAATAACGTTAGAGATATATAAAGGCATAAATGTATCACGTAAACGTCTAGGACCAGTTTAACATTTTGAATCCACAAAATACTCGTCTATCACCACTTTTGGAACCTCAAAGTGCTGAAACGTTATTAAAAGAACCGAGTATAAGGGAAGTCGAAATAGCTATCGGAAAATTAAAATCCTATAAAGCAGTGGACGGATAATATTCCTAGCGAGCTAATCAAAGCATGTGGGGAAGCTGGGATTTCAAAAATACATCTTTTGATTAAAAAGATCTCGGAGTATGAGAAAGTACCCGAAGAATGGAAAGAGTCTATACTTATACCGATTCACAAGAAGGGGTAGCGGACAGATACTAATAACGATCGTGGGATCTCACTACTTCCGGTCTGCTATAAAATATTTGTGTCAATCCTGACAAGGCGAATAACCGAATACGCCGAGGAAATTATCGGAGACTATCAATGTGGTTTCAGACGGAACCGTTCAACCGTAGACCAAATATTCTCCCTCCGTCAAATATTAGAGAAAAAATTAGAATACATTGGTATTGTTCATCAACTGTATGTCGACTTAAAAAAGGCTTTAGAGGTTCCTTACGTAACTTACACTGACTCCAATGATCAAGAAATGAATAACACAATAATTTTATTTGATACAACTTTTTGCTTGAAATATTTTTTATACTCTTTTTTACATGTGTCTTTTTTTAATTTTAAAAATGATTAAAATGTCACATGCAATAATAAAAATTAATTTAAATAAATATTAATTTCGCAAAATGTTGCTACATCAGCTGGCGTGTGGGTGGTATGCAGTGGTCCTGCAGCGCTTAAACCCAAGGGTCGTGGAGAGCTGGTGGAATAAATCGGACTCAAATTGGCGTCCCTGATCAGTGGTTATCCTAGCAGGTACTCCGTAACGTGCGATCCATGATGAGCAAAGTGCCTTTGCACAAGTAGTCGCAGATATGTCCTCTATTGGCTGGGCTTCAGGCCACCTAGTATGTCTGTCCAACATTGTCAAACAGTATTTCATTCCACCTGAAGAAGGTAGAGGTCCTATAATGTCCAAATGGGTGTGTTCGAAACGGCCTGCTGGAAGAAACGTTCCAGGTGGAGCTATAGTGTGTCGTTGAACCTTGGACCGTTGGCATGCAACGCAGGCGCGGGCCCACTTCCCCACATCCACGTTCTGGTTAGGCCAAAAATATCGCTGTGCCACCAGCCTACGTAAACCTCGGATCCCAGGATGACTCAGACGGTGAAGTTGTTCGAACACGGCGCGACGTACACTTTCAGGAAGGTACGGTCGTGCTTTCGAGGTTGACATTTCGCACAAGATCGACCTGGTGAGACTAGGAAGCTCAACCCATTTGAGTTGTAGGGTGGAGTTCTTGAGCAGCTCCGGTATAGTCGAGTCACGTGCCTGAGCTTCCGCAATCGCTTCCATTTCATTGGGACTCTCGATCCCGTCTACCCTAGAAAATGCATCGGCGACATCATTGTTAGTTCCAGAGATGTGCCGGATTTCGGTGGTGAACTGACTAATATAGTTCACAAGCCGGATTCGCAATGGCTTAGAGATTTCGGGTTTCTGTTGGAAAGCGTATATGAGGGGTTTGTGATCGGTCCATATGACAAAATGCCGCCCCTCGATTTATGGAAGAAAATACCTGATCGCTTGTTGTATTGCAAGAAGTTCCCTATCATATGTTGCGTAGTTGCGTTGCGCAGAGGTGAAATTTCGTGAAAAGAAACCTATAGGTTTCCAAGCACCTACATCCCACTGTTGCAGAACAGCTCCCATGGCAACGTTAGAGGCGTCACAGGCAACTCAGTGTTAGATGGGGTGAGCCAGTACTGCGGCGTTACGTATTGCTTCTTTGCAACCCTCGAAGGCCTTAATACTCGCATCGTTCCAGGTGATCGGGGTCTTGTCCTTCTTTTTCGCTCCACACATGTACGCGTTTGGGGATGCATCGACGGTAAAAATTAACCATCCCTAGGAATCGTCGAAGTTCGCTAACGTTTGACGGGCGTGGGTAAATTTCGATGGCTTCTACCTTAGCAGCCAGGACAGATATGCCGTGCTGGTTCCCCGATGACCAAGGAATTCGATCTCCTCCTTCGCGAATACGCATATCACCAGGTTAATGGTCAGTCCGTGCTGCTCTAGTCTCTTGAAGACTTCTTCCAAGTGTACCTGATGTTCCTCTAGGCCCTTAGATCCGATGCAGATATCATCGAAGTATGGAAAAAAGTAGTCGAGTCCTCGCAAAACTTCATCCAGGAAGCGCTGGAACGTCTGCGCAGCGTTGCGTAAACCGAAGCACATCCGCTGAAACTCAATTAGGCCGAAAGGAGTGATGACGGCTGTTTTAGGAATGTCTTCTTCGGCTACGGGGATCTGATAGTAAGCCCTGTTCAGATCCAGCTTGCTAAATATCCGCTTCCCATGCAGATTTATATTAAAATCAGCGATATTTGGAACAGCATACCGGTCTTGAATTGTTTTTTCATTCAAACGCCGATAGTCTCCACAGGACCTAATTCCTCCATCCTTCTTCGGTACTATGTGCAATGGGCTTGCCCAAGGACTATTGGAGGGTCGACAAATGCCTTCCTCCATCATTTGTTCGAATTCGCGCTTCGCAGCTGCCTAGCGTTCGGGAGGTAGCCTACGCGCTTTCGCTGTAACCGGTGTGCCGCGCGTTTCAATGTGATGGACAATGGAGTGGCTTGGTTTTTCAAATAATTCGTGGGAAGGGTAATAGAGCTGTATTTCTGCAGCAGCTCGGTATACCATTGACCTGCCGGAATTGAGGAAATGGCTGGGGTCAGGACGTTTGCATGTTTCCCCTTTGTAGAAAGTCTTGTGGTCTTATCTAGCAGTCGGCAGCCGTCCAGATCTACGATGAGGAGGAAGTGATATAGCAAGTCTGCTCCTATGATAGGTTGACTAACTTCCGCTAGGATGAAGCGCAAACGTTCTTTCTTCGAAGTCCTAGGTCAAGTTGGACAAGCTGCGAACCGTAGGTCAGTATGGGCGTCCCATTAGCTGCATAGAGTGAGAAATCGCCGGGCTTAGTTTTCTCTGACTTCTTCGCTGGATAAACTGATACAGCAGCTCCTGTGTCGATCAGATATCGGACCCAAGACTGCCGGTCAGTGACGTATAGGCGGCGATGTATAATCTCCGCGACGGGTTCCGCCTCAGCCGTCGCCAGAATTAGTTTCCCGGATTTTCTGCTGGTTTTGATGGCTTCCAGTCACACGGAGGTCTGCACTTGGTGGCCTTACTGCGGAATCGGTCGTGGTAAAAACACAGCTGACGCTCCTTACTCCTACTTCGGCTGTGAGATCTCGTTGACGATGATACCGGTGCTGTTGTTTGTCTTTGACACTCCAAGGCCGCAACTCGCTCGGTGAGCTTCTCGATTGCTGCTAGCAGCCTGTCGTCTCTGGATAAGGCGGGGGTCCGCACAGAGGCTACCTCCGAAATCCCGGTCTCAAAAACTTCTGCGATCCGATCTGCTATTTCACTAAGCTTAACTAAATCGGTGTGTTCTGTCGCTGCCAAAGCTGCTTGCATCCGGGTAGGTAGGCCTCTCAACCAGATCAATTTCGAAAGGTATCCTGATACCATAGTGCCACCCATTTCCTGCAAATCCCTCAAAAGATGCGAAGGTCGTCGGTCTCCTAATCGCTGCTCTTCCAACAGCTTGCGAATCCTGGTGTTGTCTGATTCTCCAAATCTTATCATTATCCTTGACTTCAGGGCTTCGTAAGGCTCGTTTTCTGGGGTTTTCGCATAAGGTCAATGACCTCTCTCGCCGCATCCCGATCTAGCTGTGAGACAACGTATCGGAACCTCTTAATCGAGCTCTTGAATAGAGAGCAAAAATTGTCTCACATTGAAGAAAAAACATTTCTGGATCACTCTTGTGAAACATCGGTAATTGTGCTTTTACCGTAGCAGTGGAGGAAGACTCTACAGGCCGCGGAGCGAGTGCCGGCGTTAAATCGGCTGACTCTTCATCTTCCAGCCCAAAAATATCGATGAGATTGCGTGCAGTCATCTCAACTATCGTAAGTGCAGTAAAAGTTTAAAAAAATCAAATACAGTTGTACTTACGGGCTGGATCACGTCGGGGTCACCACTTTAGAGGTTCCTTACGTAACTTACACTGGCTCCAATGATCAAGAAATGTACAATAATTTTATTTGATACAACTTTTTGCTTGAAATATTTTTTTTACTCTTTTTTACATGTGTCTTTTTTAATTTTAAAAATGATTAAAATGTCACATGCAATAATAAAAATTAATTTAAATAAATATCAATTTCGCAAAATGTTGCTACAAGGCTTATGATTCAATAGACCGCAATAAACTGTATAACATTCGGACTGAACTAGGAATATCGAAGAAGTTAGTAAACTTAGTAAAAATGTCTATGACCCAAACGATCAATAAAATAAGAATCGGTAGTCATTTTTCTGAGAAGTTCGAGGTTCACTCTGGATTGAAAAAGGGGGATTCGCTATCTCCTGTTCTATTTAATTTAGCTCTAGAATATGTCGTTAGGGAGGTGATATATACCGGAAAGGGTTTGAATCTAGGGGGAAATATATCCGTACTCGGCTACGCTGATGATTTGGTTTTGCTTGGCGACGACGTGGAAACGATAGAACTAAATAAAAAAGCATTGATGAAAGCCGGCAAAGAAGTAGGCCTTGAAATAAATGCAGGAAAAACAAAATATATGGTTAGCTGTAGAAACGGCGACAATTTTGGCTATATTGAAGTAGAGGAGGTAATATTCGAAGCCGTTGAGAAATTTAGATATTAAGGATCTACTGTAACTAGAAAAAACGAAATCGAAGAGGAAAATTAAGGCTAGGTTAAAGGCGGGAAATGCTTGTTATTTTTCGGTTGCAAAATTACTTAGCACACGCCTTCTATCCCGAAATTTAAAAATTAGGATTTACAAAACTATAATTCTTCCGACTGTTCTTTACGGATGTGAAACATGGCCGCTTACAGCAAGGGATGAGAAACGCCTTATGGTGTTGGAAAATAAAGTGCTGCGTAGAATATTTGGGCTGAAGAAGGATGAGTCAACAGGAGAATTTAGACGGCTACACAATGCGGAATTGCGTGAGCTTTACCCGTAATCGAGCTTTACTTAAATGTAATCGAGTCTATAGCTGCTCGTCGACATGGGTGGGCATACACGGAATGGGCATGCAAAATTGCGAGTCTTAGTAGCGAACGAATTCCTGAAGAATGATAAACGCTTTGTCGACTGGAAAACGGCCGAGGGGTAGGCCTAGGCAAAGGTGGGAAGATTCGGTGAAAGCAGACCTTGTGAATTTGGAATTGGACGGTGGGGAGGTGGATGGAGGTATGTAGGGACCGATTAGTGGTGTCGGCGTCGGGCCTTCGGGTCCGTTAAACCTTATTCTATTCTATTCTATTTAAGTCGATTTTTTTTTCGTCAATAAGTTGGTCATGTATTGGGTACTTATGTATTATACGGGCCCCCAAGATTTTATATTAAATTACATTTATTCCATGTGTATTTATTTTATTAAACATATGATTTCGAAATAAGTCCTGTAAGTCTTCGTGACCCTCAGCAGAGCCCTTCTCGATATGGTGGCCAGTCTCCTCTTCTATTGGTGCGTGATGTTGCGGCTCCAGGCCGTGGATACAAACTCAGGATACCCAATACCATGCTTTTATTGATAGGTCATTGTTGCGGGGTATCTGACCCCAGTCTGGCTCTGCTGTTCTCGGCAACAATGACTGCCATCTTTCAAAGCAGGCCGTGACAAGGAACCCGCTCCTTCTAGCTCCCCCAGCAACTGGTAGAAAACTAGTTTCCACGAGGACGGGCCAAGTACCGAACCCTGCAGGCATCCTCTCTCAATTCCTCTCTCTGTCTCGTAGTAGCTACCCTTAATCTTGACGCTCCATCCACTGAGGTAGTTAATTACGAGGCAATATAGGTTGCTGGATGTGTCGAACTCTTGCAATCCTAGCTTGATCTTCCTCCGGAGTAGGGTCAACCTTCTCTGTGGTGGAACCTCTAGTTCTATTTATTTTGTTGATTGTTTGTAACTTAATGTTGTCTTCTTCTAGTTGTCTTCACATATATTGGAATTCTATTTTCTTCACATATATAGGAAATAATATTTGCTTCATTTACCTCATCCGGAATATCCAATATAATAACTCGAGGTTGAGAATTTATTTACTTCCTCATCCTTAACGTTGGTTTGCTGCTTCCCATTTGTTTCGGAGTAATTTGGATAATTCCTGTTTTTTTTTTCACGCAGTAACAACAACGTTTTTGGTTTTTGATGATATTTTTTAATCCTACCCCCTAAATTAAAATTAATTTAACAAACTGTAATTAAATAATCAAGAGAGTTCTTAGAAGACTGGCATACCAACTCAGTACAGCTGCTCAATTGAGATACAACCATTGATAGTTTTTGACCTAATTAATATTGCCAACACCCGTACCGCCGAAGATCAAGATAGGGAGAAGTAAACAAATAAAAAGACAAGTTACAACGGAAGTATAACAACAACGATTGATACAAAGAAGAGTTCCTAAGATTTTCTACTCCTCGCTTTTCCACAAACAAGGGAAAGATTTGGAAATTGTATAATTATTATTTAGAAATTATGACTAATCGAATAGTTTAGAATTTTCGATTATTATGTGCGATGGGTCCTATTTTAGTTCGATGAGTAACACGTCGCGCTTCGAAACAATGGTAGATCGAAAGCGAAGATCAATATAAATGAGGTGCCCTCATATAAACGCAAATGTTGGAACAACTTTATTGAGATCGTAGCGTCAATTATTTTTTGTGTAGGTGTCCCGATTGGGGTATTGGCGAGCTTACTACTGATAGGATCTCATAGGCAAGGGCATTGTAGCTCTTTTGACCCACGAACACTCGACAATAGCATAAGCATTGGCGGATCAAGGGAGAAGCCCTGATGAGGAGCTGCAGCCCTGATGCAAAGAACATCTAGAAATTAGTAAATAATTAAATTATTCATGGATAAATACTAATTACACCTACTAATACCTGGAATTGTTCGAGCACCAGGTTATTCGCTTACTTTTGTGTCTTATAACGTAAGCGAATCCTCGGATAGGACGTAAAATGGAGGTCCCGAACCTGTACGATGACAGGTACTCCTTAAAGATCCCTATCCTAATTATACCTGGATAGGCAAAATTTAGGACTCCCACTGTAGCATCGTCCGATTAGCCTTGGTAGCATAAAAATGACGTTAAACAAACAAACAAACGTAAGCGAATAACCTTATTTTAGGAAAACTAGGTTTTTAATAGGTTTCCCATTTGGTCTCTTAGGCTTCCAAACGGATTGTTTGAATCTTTGTACCTTTTTTAACAAAAAGTAAAAAGAGTAAACGACTTCTATCGTAGAAATAATGAGATAGGGAAAACACCTTACTATTCCATAACAGTTATAAAATAGGAATTTATCATAAAATCAACAAAGCATTGTTTACTAATGCTATCTTTAAATCTTCTGAACACATAGGCTTTCAAATGGTTCATTGACAATACAAATAATTTTACCTTACATTTAATTCAATATGCAAAGAAAAAAAAAAAAAAAAAAAAAAAATATATATATATATATATATATATATATACTTATATAAGTTAAATCGTATAAAAGAGAAAACTTAAAAAAAAAGAAAAGGTTTTAGAATAAGAACGCCTCCGTAACTGAACATAAACTAACTTTATTGCACGGGTAATTCCCCTTTTATAGAATTACAATGTTTACAATGCTACACTAAGGAATTAAGTTTAACATAGCCAGGTCCCCTGGCTTAACTTCCCCCTACCAGTTTACGGACATTCCCCGTAAACTCCTAAAAAAAACTCAGATTATCTTATGGACTTACATATTTGCACCTTAAATTAACATAAACACTAGCACAATAAAATAAGACAAAACAAAATAAAATTATATACCTCTCTAAAAAAAAAACAAGAATAGACATACACAGAAAAAGAAAAAGAATATGACCTGAAAAGAAAGGAAATAATAATATATAAAAAAAACTTTTCGTTCTTTAAAACCAAAACAACTCTACAGACAAGAAACAGAAAAGAAGAACTACTACACACAAATTACACACACCCACCCTAGAAACACAATACACCACCCTAGAAAAACAAAAAAAAAAATAAAAGTTATATATACAAAGTATCTGTTGCTGCGCTGAGAACACCCCAGCTCAGGATGTCACATCTGCCTGATTGTGTAAAAACTTTAATTGTTTAATATGAACAGTGCGACGTTTTCTAGATGTATGAATACTTTCTATCGTCACCACATTGTGTTCTCTGATAGTAATTACTCTGAAAGGACCCTCATATCGGACCATCTCCTTCACTCTATTCGAGCTAATTTTCCTATAGACGATGGTACCTATTTTCAAATCGCCCATAACATCCCGGACAGCCGCGTTTTCCTTCGCCACGCGCTTGCCTTTTTCCCGCTCTATTCGTTCCCGAACCTTGGTCCACCGCTTTGCTACGGAGATATGATGGGCACTGATTTCCTCCCCTGGGCCCCCCCCCCACCGTCGTTTCACTGTAATCCCTCTTTCGATCGCGCATTCCAAACAAAACTTCAAACGGGGAGTATCCCGTAACGGAATGAATGGAGTGGTTATATGCCACTCGTTCGGCATCGCGTTTTCCGGTGTTAACCCCTTATCGGCATGATACTCAGATGGTCACTAAGGGTACTATGGAGTCTTTCAACGCCGCCCCTGCTTTTGGGGTGCCCTGGAGTGTTAAGATGCCAATCCACATTGAGCGCTCCCATCTCCTCCCTTATGGTGGCATTGTCGAACTCTCTCCCTCCGTCGGATGATATCCGGTCGGGCACCCCGTAGAATTGGAACCATATCCTCAAAGCCTGTAACACCGCTTCCGCCGATCTCTCCTGGATTGGGTACGCCATGGCGGTCTTACTAAATAAATCCAGAACTGTCACCCACTTGAAGCCCTTCCAAGTGAAGGTGTCAATCTGGAGGTCCATCAACGGAGCTAAAGCCGTGGGGGTCTCTTCCTGAACTCCCTTTGGTGGACGGCGATCGTACTTAGTGGATAGACAGACATCACAGGCACCGATCACTGCTGAAATAGTGGCGGACATTCCCCACCAGAAATAGCGTCGCTTGAGGGCCTGCAAGGTCTCATTGACTCCACGGTGGTTTGTCTTGCCTTGGTGGTATGCCAGGGTGATCTCCTTCTGGCGCTCCTTCTCTTTCTTCCACCGCATACCTACAACTTATAAACGTCCGGTCTATCCCAATGCGTTCGGTTCGCCACAATTTCTTAACTTTCTCCCAGACGACCTCATTACCTATGTAAAGATGGTATGTCTTCCCAGGCTTAGATTCCCTCTGCAGCACCATTTGAAGTGTGTCCTCCGTGATACCGGGGTGTGACCAGATAGTAGCGATATTGCTCTTCCCATATGTCTCATATTCTACCTTCATTAGTCCCAACGTCCTGGTCTTCCACACTATCTGCCGGCGTTTATAATTAATGATGGTATCGACCTCCTCTAGATCCCCTATACACTCTGCGGATTGTTCTCTACCCTCTGACGATTCTCGGCACTCCTCCGAATCTGTTCTGGCCCCGTCCCCTTCTCGCTCCGGTGTCCACTCCTGCAGAAACCTCCGAATCCCGCTCGACGACTCCTCCTCGCCTTCTTGCACCACGTTCACTGTTAACGCCCTTGACAGCCAATCGGCGACAACATTCTCCTTACCCGGCTTATACACTATGTCAATATTGTACTGGCTAAGGAGTTCCTTCCACCGCGTCACTCTAGCCGACGACTCCTTGAGCCTCCCTACCCATTGCAACGGTCGGTGATCTGTAAAAAGCCTGAACGGACGAAAACGGTCCACCGCCCAAACCACTCCCAATAGCTCCCGTTCCAATGCACTATAACGAGCTTCCGTCTCCGACAGCCGCCGACTCGCATACGCCACCGGCCTATCACCCCTAGGCCCCTCTTGCGATAGGACCGCCCCCAATGGGTATTCACTAGCGTCAGTTGTGATTTGGAACGGCTTCTGGAAATCGGGGAACGCCAAAACCGGTTCTTCTTGTAGACGTCTCAAGCATTTCCTTATATTATCCTCCATGTGCGGAGTGATTTCTATCTTGCTACCTTTCTTAAGAAGATCATTGAGGGGGACGAGGTACGCCGCCATCTCTGGCACAAAACGTCGATAGTAGTTCAGTGTCCCCAACAATCGCCTAATCCCCTTTACATCCTTCGGAATTGTCATTTTTCTTATGGCTGCTACCTTTTGCATGTCGGGCTTGATCCCCTCCGAAGATATTTCGTGGCCTAAAAAATTTATTCTGTCCCGTCCCAGCACCGACTTCTTCCTCGTCAATTTAAGTCCAAATTCCCTTATTCGCCGGAACACTGTGCGGAGATCCTCAACATGCTGGGCCTCTGTCTTACTGAAGACAAGGAGATCGTCCATGTACACTTGACACATAGCCTCGTCAATCCCCCTCAAAAACTCATCCATCAACCTCTGGAATGTGATCGAGGCGTTTTTGAAGCCAAACGGCATACGTTTAAACTCATAATGCCCACGCTCAAAGGTGAAGCCAGTCTTGTGTTGGTCCCGCGGGTGCATCTGAATCTGGTGATAGCCAGCTTTCAGGTCCAGGGTGCTGAAAATAGTTACTCCTCCCAGCCGGTCAATAATATCCTCAAACCTTGGGATGGGATACCTCTCGTCTACCGTGTTCTCATTAAGTTTTCTAAAATCTACAACAACACGATACCTCTCCTTCGACTCGCCAGGCACCGGCTTCTTCTTGACCGCCCACAGGGGGCTGTTAAATGGTGACGTGCTGTCAACTATTATCCCTTGAGCCTTAAGACTCTCTAACTCTTCCCGGATGTGACGTCTGAGTGCCTGTGGGTAACGTCTCTCTTTCACGTACGATACACGCTCCTGTTTTAGGGGGATCTCGTGTGTGGTCTCTCTCGTGACACTTAGAATGTCCCCTTCTCGGAAAAAGATGTCCCCGAACTCCCTTCCCAGGTCATCCCTCCAGTCCGCAGTTCTATTTATAGCCCAGACCCGTCTAACCCCACGTCTTTTGAATCCTTGGCAGCGGTACGTTCTCTTTCCCAATCTCACCACCCAACACTCCTTTCTTGATTCTATCCTGATACCGACGGCTTTCATCACGTCACAGCCCAAGATCATTTGATACTCCCTCGGGAGGTCGCGAACTAAGTGTACCGATAATTTTTTTTCCCTTCTCTGCCTACTCCCCTAAGCTTAACACCGTCTCCCCTTCAACCTTACAAGGGCCTCCCAGAGTAATTAAATGGCAATGACATACCTGAACCTGGGGTGTCCTTGCTGCTCCACTTATCACTCCAAGCGCCTCCTTGGTCAACAGGGTGCTGGAACTGCCGCTGTCCACCAGGCACCTACTCCTCCAGCCACGGTGATGATCGGCAAACCGCATTCCTTACTCCTCAGGTGAAAATTTACTAGGGTGCGGTCGCCTCTCTGCAGACACTCTCCTCAGGTCCTGACAGCCGCTCGACTTCCTCCCTCGCTCTGTCGACCGCTCCGTTTGGCTTCCCTCCAAACGCTCCCCTATCTGTGATCCGCTTCCTCTCCCCCTTGATTCTGAGGGCTCAGATGATTCGGCAGATCCAGAAGAGTCCTCGCCCAGTCTAGGCGACCTCGCCTTCCGCCGGACAGACTGCACATTCACCTCCATGGGCTCATCTCTTGATTTCCGGTGAAGTATATAGGGGCACTGACGCGCTATATGTCCTTCGATTCCACATTCGAAGCACTTAGTGCGGGGACACTGCGCTACTAAATGCGCCGGCTTGCCACACCCGTGACAACTCCGCTCCTCTCTTCTGGTGTTCCTTACAGCTCTCGGGGGTCCCTCGGTTCTCTTCTCTAATTTCGGTCCTCGCTCCCGGGGTTGGTGGCGTGGCTCATTCCTCCTTGGTCCAGCAGGGATTCTGGGCCTCCGGAATGGGACTGAACTCCAATCCTCATTTTCCTCCTGCCTATATTTAGCTTCCCTGGCACTAGTGTCAATAAAATCCTGTGCACACTCTATGAAGGTCCGATCACGAGGTAAGCCATCCTTTTTGCCTATCTCTCTGGCCAGTTGTACCTTCAATATTGTGGCCAGAAATGCCATCTTCGCCTCGGTGGATGCGGTACCCTCTGTCTCTCGTAGTTTTTCGGTAACCTTCTCGTATCTGCCCAGCAGTACACTAGCAAATTGTCCGTTAGATTGTCTTGGATGTTTCACCTCCCGAAACATCTGAAACATATCCTCTTCCGGGCTCCAGCGTCCTCCTCCATAGGCCTTCTTTAATCTGTCCTTAACGGTTTCCCATGGCGTTTCCTCATCAGCTTGGATATAGTTCAGGACATTCCTGCGGACTCTGCAAATCAGGGCGGCCTTCAGCGCTCTTACATCACTGGGGTCGATTAAGACCTCTCCTGCCTTCACTTCTATGGCCTCCATTATCCTATAGCCACCTTTCAAGAAATGGTTCAACTAGCCAGGCTCTCCATTGAATCTCTCCAGATCCCCCACCGCGCATCTCACCTCCTACGTAACCGCCGCTTTTAACTTTAACCATTCAATACTGTTCGCCTCCTGCCGCTGCATGTCTGCGCGAGCCTGTGTAATGCTGGTTGCAGGTAACGGGGGCACCTCAGGTTCCGGTGCTTGTAGAACTGCTGGTCGAAGTTCAAAAGCCTGGCTTCCTTCCGTCATTATTGCACAATTCGTATCTCACGTGAAGGAAAGAAAAAAAAAAAAGGATCCACGGAACACACTTTCCGATCTCGTACCCACTTCTACGTGCTCACATACGTAACTCCCGGGTTTCGGCACCAGTTAAATCGTATAAAAGAGAAAACTTAAAAAAAAAAGAAAAGGTTTTAGAATAAGAACGCCTCCGTAACTGAACATGAACTAACTTTATTGCACGGGTAATTCCCCTTTTATAGAATTACAATGTTTACAATGCTACACTAAGGAATTAAGTTTAACATAGCCAGGTCCCCTGGCTTAACTTATATATGTATGTATATAATAGGGTGCGTATACAATTTTGAATATTTTATTTTATGTTATGGCGTTATTTTTTGTTTTTAAAAAGTATGCCAAAAAACATGATACAAAGCCATCAACGTAAGACCTTAATTTCATATAAAAAAACAAAACAAAAAATCACAGATTTACTGACAATATCGCATAAAAGAAGCAGCTAATCATTCAACCAGTCGAATGGCAGCACTGAGCAGCAAACACTCCCTGTCTGATCGGAAAGAAAGAAAATAATTAATCACTATTGTAATGATAATGGTCATTTTTTTTTAATCTTTTTTTTTATTTTATTTTTTTATCTTTTTTTAATTCTCACAATATCTGTTTCGTCCTAGTGCGCTAAAATAATATGTGCAACTATTTGAACAACATTCAAGTGTAAAAATAAATCTAAAATTTCCGGTTGGTCCCCGTAGACTCTTACCAGCCTCTAGAGCATTTATTAACATTTTAGGTAGAATTAGCAGCATCTTAGATGCAGCATACACTTTCCACAAGGCTATCACCCAACATGATTTTATGGACTCGTACCGGAACATATTTAATTGGTTTGATGAATAGACATTAGGAATGTTGGATTTATTCTATATTTATTTTAATTCAGGATTTGTGGAACGCAGGATTATTACCCTGTTTTAAAAAAATTCAATAATAAAAGAAGTGAGGTTAATATTTTTACTTTCACTTACCTATATATGAAATATATAGTAAGGAAAGTATTGCGATCTTGAAAAATTTCGACTTCCGGTTTTCAACGCAAATACACGTTTTGGGGTCCCCTGAGTCCAATTAACCAAGCCCCGCGAGATGGTCTGTCTGTGTGTGTGTGTGTGTGTGTGTGTGTGTGTGTGTGTGTGTGTGTGTGTGTGTGTGTGTGTGTGTGTGTGTGTGTGTGTGTGTGTGTGTGTGTGTGTGCGTGTGAACAGATTAGCTTAAAGACTATAAATCGCACTGACCTGAAATTGGGTATTTGGTGTATATGCCCGCGATGTGAAAGTAAAAATTTCATCAAAATTGATTAATTGGAGGGGGAACTTTACTTAATAAATGTTATCCCATTTTCACGTTTTTTTTTTATTTACCCAAAAACAGCTTTAACGATTTTGATCAAACTTGGTATTTGATGTATGTATATGCCCGCGACGTGACAGTCAAAATTTCATGAATATTGATCAATTGGAGGGGGCACTTTACTTAATAAATTTTGTCCCATTTTCACGTGTTTCTTTTCTTTTTTTTTACTCTAAATCGGCTTTAACGACTTTGATCAAACTGTTTATTTGATGTATGAATATGCCCGCGATGCGACAGCCCAAAGTTCAGGAATATTCATCAATTTGAGGGGGCACTTTACTTAATAAATTTTGTCCTATTTTCACTTGTTTTATTTTTTTATTTGCTCAAAATCGGCTTTAACGATTTTGATTAAAATTGGTATTTGATTTATGTATATGTGACAGCCAAAATTTTATTAACCATATTTTGAAAATAAAAACTTTTATTTATTAATAAAATGATTAATGTTACTTTAGAGAGTAAATACGTGTTCAAATTTTTGAATTATCGCAGGTGTGTAAAAATATGGTATAAGATAATAGTCTATAATTAATATTTGATATAGGTATATTTTAGTCTAGAAACTTTTGTTCCATAATAAATTTTTGAAATATAAAGCGATTTTAGAGCAACAATAATCGTTCTTGATTTCCAGAAAGGCATAAGAGACGTAAATACACCTATCGATTCACCTTCACGATGTATTTGCAAAAAGCAACTCGTAGGAAAAAAACAAGCAAGTAGTAATTCAGATCATCTTAATGATTCGGTGATAAATAAATTTCGTTTCTTACATAGTTCCCTCCTCGACTAAGTAAGAATTCGGCCCGGGACCTTTACCAGCTATTGTTCCAGGCGCCCATGACAATGGCCATGGCCCATGGCCTTTTTCTAAACCAAACGGCTTGTCCTTCCATATATGGGAACCTATGACCAGCGTTCCTGTCATATATTGTTTTTGTCTTGGTCCTATTTTCATTCAGAATTTTTCTATCAGTTTCGAAAATCAGTCTCGGACGAATTGATTCATGCACGCTAAATTTGTTCTTAACTTCCTTCCCATTAAATTCTCAGCTGGAGAATAAATTTTACCACGAGGAGTGTTTCTATAATGTAATAGGGCCAGGTATATGTCCTTATTTGCTTCAGTAGCTTTACCGAAAAACCATTCCATGTTTGTAACCGCACTTTCTGCGAAACCATTAGATTTGGGATAGTGTGGACTCGACATCACGTGTTTGAAACCCCAGTCCTAGGCTAAGTCCGCAAATAATTGAGAGGCGAAATATAAGGCTCCATCGGTATATACAGTAGCCGGAATCCAATGTCTTACGAATATTGACTTCATCAATATTGAATATGACTTCAATATTGATATTGACTTCATCGATATTGAATATGAATATTGACTTATTACTGTAATAATAATAAAGGCTTAACGAACCCGAAGGTTAAATGCCGACACCACCACTTGCTCCCTACACACCTCCATCCATCGACCGTCTTCCCCTCGGACGTTTCCCATTCGGCACCGCGCTTATTAATCTTTTCGGAATTCATTCACAGCTAAATTTCGCAATTTTACACGCCCATTTTATTTGTCTTGCTGCAATCACGTCAATTATATTTGCTGGGTAAAGTTCACTCAGTTCGGCGTTGTATAAGCGTCTAAATTCTCCGGTTAGTTCATCCCTCTTCGGTCCAAATATTCTACGCAGTACTTTATTTTCAAAAACTCTAAGCCGTTGCTCATCCCTCAATGTCAGCGGCAAAGTTTCGAATCCGTAAAGCACCTTTGGAAGAATAATAGTTTTGTGAATCCTAATTTTTAAGTTCCGGGATAGAAGGCGCGAGCTAAGCAATTTCGCGACTGAAAAGTAGCAAGCATTACCGGCTTTTAATCTAGCCTTAATTTCCCCATCGATTTCGTTTTTCTAGTTATCATCCCCCCTAAATATCTAAATTTCTCTACGCCTTCAAACGTATTCCCCCCTACATTGATATTAGCGAAATCCTCACCACTTTTACGACTAACTACATATTTTGTCTTATCCGTATTCATTTCCAGTCCAAGTTCTTGTCCGGCTTTCATCAACGATTTTGTGTTCATTTCTATGGTTTCCACGTCCTCCCCAAGCAATACCAAATCATCGGCATATCCGAGCAGGGGTATATTCCCTCCCAAATTCAAACCCTTTCCGGTACGTGTCACCTCCCTAATGGCATATTCCAGCTCTAAATTAAATAAAACAGGTGAAAGAGAATCTCCTTGCTGATGTACGATTCCGTTATATTCTAATTTTTCTCTAATATTTTGCAGAGAGAGAATATTTGGTCTACGGTTGATCGGTTTTGCCTTAAACCACATTGATATTCTCCGATAATTTCCTCGGCGTATTCAGTGATTCGACTAGTTAGGATTAATGTAAATATTTTATTGCAAAACCGGAAGGAGTGAGATTCCGCGATAGTTATTGCAATCCGTTTTTGATCGCTTTTTGTGAATCGGAGTGAGAATAGATTCTTTCCACTCTTCGAGTATCTTTTCTTGTTCCCAGATCTTTTTAACCAAAAGAAGTATTTTTGAAACCCCAGCTTCCCCGCATGCTTATTACTGTAGCATTAGTCAAATATTTTACCTGCAGCACTTCGGGAAAATTTGAAAAAGCATCCACTATTACAATGAAGTGATTTTGGTTCCATTCAAAGATATGATATTCGACCTCCATCCATGGTAAATGTGGCACTTCCTTGTAAATCACAGTAAGTTTAACTTTAGAATCTTGGTATTTCTGGCAAATGTAGCAGCTTTTAACATTTTTTTTTATATCTTGCGTGATATTTATCCAATATACAGTAGAGTCTGCTCTGCTCAACATTCAGTTGATCCCTGGATGACCAGAACGCAATTTCTTTGGCATTTGCCTAAAAAGACATTTAGGAATCACCACTCGCTCTCCCAGGAACACCAAGCCATCAATTATACTAAGCCTATCCTTGAAATTATAAAATGATTTTTCAGTCTTCCACATCTCTGTATTACCCACGGATGTACCCATGTAATACCCACCACCAGCAATGAGTGGTGTTATTTTTTACTATCACCATAGCTGGGTCTGATTCCGAACTCTGCGATATTTCTTCCCAGACTTCCTGAGTGTGTCCTCAAAATTGATACTTGTATCTCAATATCTTCATCGAATCCTGCGATCTGATCATAGCCTAAAGGAGCAACATCTCTTGATAAGGTGTCCGCCATGTGCTATTAACGGCCTGGTTGGTATACAAACAGAAGCTATTTGGCTGAAGCTTAAGAAGCATTCCCTTTAGTCTTACCGAAACCTTTATGAAGCTGTTTTTTAAATAATACCAACAGCGGCTTGTGGTCTGATGCTACTAATATATTTTCCTTCCCAAAAATATAATGCCGGAATTTTTCTGCACTGAAACAGACGGTTAGCAATTTTTTCTCACACTGTGAATATCTAGTTTGAACTTCTGACGACGCTTTTGAGGCATAGGCTAATGGTTGCCCATCCTGCAGAAGAGCGGCTCCAAGCCCCAATGAGCTGGCATCTACCAGTCAATGTTTTGGTTATAAAAACCTAGGACTGGAGGATTACATAACTGCAACTTTAGATTTCTAAAAGCTGTATCGACGTGTTGGGTCCACACAAATTTTCATTTTCATCCTTTAACAGTTTTCTGAGAGGTGCCCCTTGCAATGCGAAATTAAGAATAAATTTTGAAACGTAGTTGAGCATTCCCAAGACCCTTTGCCGAGATTTCCTATTACAAGGAGTCTTCAATTCTTGAATGGCTTAAACTTTCTCCTTACTTATGCCAGTAGAACTGAATATATGCCTTTGGAAACGTAACTTTCCTGGACCATAACCAAACACTTTTTAATAATTGAATTTTATTCCATTCTTTTTAGTTTGTTCCAAAACTGAACTATACACACTGCGCATTTCGTTCTTCCCGTCAGCCCACAATAAGATATCGGGGTCTTTTGTACAATAAGCATACACTTTTCAAGAACTAGTAACAGTAACTCATTCTATTATTATTGTTATATTTTTTCTTAGAAAACATGTGTTACTTTACTAAACTCTAGGTTATGTTTACAAAACAAGATAAATGCTTGTTTATAAAAAAGAAAATAACTTTATTTAATAATGAACAAAAGAAATCATGCTGAAGGTGGCCAATATTCAAACATTGAATGCAATATTTTATGTAGATTAGATCTGAAGCGCATACCTCTCGCATGAAATTTTTCCAGTCTGTAGTTGTGTGACTAGACATGTTTAATTCTTTTTTGCAAAATTTGGTTGTGGTATTTCCCATTGACCATGAGTATATGAACAGCAATGCTGTTTTGAGTGGTATTTTGCTGTTTTCGAACCACGTAGCTTTAAAAATGCTAATTTCCTTCTTACATCCTGTCCGATTACACTTCCAAATTGGCCTTCTGTTCCTTCTATAATAAATTTTCATTTTATGAAGTCTGGAGCACTTTTTCTCAGAATGGATTAATCCCTTCTTCTGAAGAAACCGGACTGAAACTTTCTCATTAGATATTAACTGGCTTAACTTAAGCAAATTCATTGTTAGTGTTTTTCGTGTAAATCTGATAAATGAATGCGTTTAAATACAGAATTAGGTTAGAGGTGAATCATATGTTCCAAATAATAATAAAATGAGTAACTGTTACTAGTTCTTGAAAAGTGTATGCTTATTGTACAAAAGACCCAGATATCGTCCTGAAAGGTGAACACATTTTTTATTCCTCCGAATATTTCGCTAATTACCTTATGGAAGATTTCAGGTGCGCTAGAAATACCAAAAGGAAGCCGTTTGAAACAGTATCTTCCCCGCGTTGTTATGATGGTGTACAATATCGAGCTAGGTTCATCCAATCGAGGCATCCAAAATCCCGATTGAGCATCAAGTTTACAGTATAATTTTGCATTCTGGAAATAAGCTGAGAGTATATAAATGGTTGGGAATAGGAAATGAGCTCTTTTTATGGCATTATTTAATGGTCGCGGATCTAAACATAACCTAATGGATTTATCTTTTTTTTAAACTATAACCATTTGATTTACCTATTTCGTCGGTTCATCTATTTTCGCAATAATCTCTAATTTCTCTATCCTATCCAATTCAAATTTTACTTGCGGCTTTAATGAATGAGGGATTCAGCGTAGTGGAGATATCACGGGATCAATATTAGGATTAATTTCAATTTTAACTATATGTGGAACACACCCAATTCCTCCGTCAAATAAATCAGCATATTAAGCAGGAATAACATCCTATGATGCAACGGTATCTATCCTTTTAATTAAACCAAGTTCCTGACTGGTTTTTAAACGCAAAATATTTGGACATTTATAACCCACAGGGTAAAATTCCAATTGAACACGTTTTTTATTATAAACATACTCGATATTAACCTTACCTGATACTCAGTTATTTGAGAATGAGGTAATTTTTACTTTAGTTGGTGTAAATTCCTAGCTACAAATCCCAAGTTTTTCTAATTGAAATACACTCATAACGTTGCACTGTGCTCCGATGTCTACCTTAAATATAAGCTCTGTTTCATTAAAGATCAATTTCGTTGTGTACCATTCTTTACCAGATTCTTTCTTTGAATCCATTACATCTATCGTCAAGTTATTTCCTAAAACTCCATCACTTCTGTCCTATTCCCCCATCTTTTAGCAGATCTAATTTTCTCACGATTCTGTATACTGCAGCATAGAGATTTTTATTTTTACATTTCGAACAAGACTTTCCAAACGAAGGACAACGACCTCTTATATGACTATATCCACAACATTCACACTTTAATTTATTCACTTCGGAGCCGGACTGCTTGCGTCTATGGTGTCAATCGCCTCTTCCTTCTGCTCAATTTTGATATTAATTACTTGCTGAGAGATAGCTGCATGTGTTTTACAGACTTCTAAAGCTTTTTTACTATCAATGTCTCCTAATGTCAATAACCTCTCTTGCATTGATTTATCCCTAAGGCCGCATATAAATACATCACTTATCAGACAGAAGTGAACCCAGCACACAAGTCGAGTTTAAATTTTTTAATTCTGCCATGTAATGCTCATATGGTTCTTTCCATTCTTGCTTCGTTGTTAGATATTAATGTCCACGGTATGTAATACTTGTACTAGGAATAAAATAATCATCAAAGTTTTTAATTACTACATTAGGTGCGCATCTGTCTTTAAGTTAAAAGACTCAAATATATTGTTGGCTGCATTACCTGCCGCATACAACAACACAGCTACTTTCTTCTCATCTGAAGCTTCATCAAAATATGCTGTAATATATAACAACAATTCCTCTTAAAATTCCTCCAATTCAAAGCCATGTTACCTTCAAGGCTTAAAGATACCAAAGGTGGGCAAGTCGAATGAGCCATTGTCATTGCAAACTACGTCTCTAAACAAATTTATATCATATAGTATAATCAGTAATTACTTAAACTTTTCCTGAAATGTTTTCACCGCTGTCACCATGTTTTAAGAAAATTGCAATAATAAAAGAACTGATATTAACATTTTTATATTTAAATTCTAGTACAAAGAATGCTTGCTCTGTTACATATGTTTTCTTTTTTAAACAACGAATAATTTATTTTTTTTTAATGCAAAGAGGTAGTTAATAAAAACAAAAACTACTTCAAACCAAACTTGAGAAACTTTCATTTTACAACATTGTAATAACTATCCTTTCTTTTCACGATTAAGAGCCAATAGCGTTAGAAGGAGAAATTAAAAGTTGTTTTCATCTTTCCTGATCATGATGCAAACGTCTACTACACTTGCCAAGTTTGCGAGTTCATTAAGACATTGTAATTACCAAGGGGCTAACTAATTTCCTACATCGAGAAGGATAGGACCCTTAGCAAATTAATTATTCGCTGGAAAGCGATCACCGAATCCTGTCCAATGGTTTTGTTCAAAGCAGCTGTGACGCAACCCCCTCCCTTCAGGACCCCTATCACAGTTACATAACACCCAGATTCCAATTAAAACTTTATGTAATAACCAACCTCATTCTGTTAGTTTATCCGTTGGCGGCAGAAGACAGAATTGTGATGCAACCATCAGGCACCACCATTGTTTTTTTTGTTTTGTTTTTTTGTAAATGGACTTGTTACTTCTTTTATAAATCTTGCCTTTGACATAGGGTTAAAGATCGCAGACAATAATGGGAGAAATGTTTATTTAAATAAGGAGAATAAAACCCAACTCTTTCCTTCCTAAGCATATTACGTTATCTATAGACAATTACAAATTCAAAAGAAACTGAACTCATCGAAAACATACGTCTACAATGTTATGACAAAACTTATAAACACATCCGATAAAACAGTCCTGTCACAATCTCCGAATGTCTTGGAAATAAATAAAACTCAATTTCCAGGAAGAAATAATAATGATGTGTTTATTTTAACGAAAAGACATAATTAGCAATAATATTACTACGATTTCAACAGGACAAAAAACACATTTGTGCTATGTATATTAGATTTTATAAACTTCTACTGTGTTTATATCTGTTTTAAAAGTATGAAAAATTATTCCAAGTGGCGGAAGATATCTCTATTTACATAATACAATCTATAAAAACACAACACCAATAAATAAGTGTAGAAAACCTCCTGACATAAGAAAATTATTTGGATAACAATGAAAAATATAGGATATGAAGTAAAATGATCTGCGCAAAACTATTCTAGTTTATACCCATTCCAATAATGATTCTAGGAGAGAAATTATTAAAAAATCAAGAATAATATTGCGAAAATGATAAATTATAAAATGTCATACCTTATTTCTTCGCCATATTTCGAAAGATTAATATTCTTCTATTAGTTTTCTCGATTCACATTATTTCAAGTAAAAATAGATATTTTTTCAAACGTGTTAATGTTTTGGAATTTTCAATTAAACTGCGTTTTTTAATGTTATCTTTATTAGTGATGTTGAATTTTTAAAACCCTGGAAACGTTAAATTTTCCTAACAACAGATACAGTGGGTAAAAAAAGTATTGGCAATTGATGTTTTTGTTATGTTACATTATAATACTTATTAAAATTTCAATGGTTCCTGAATTTTTATAAACCTTTCTCATTAAGAAGTAAAAAAATAGAAATAGAAGTGGAGGGCATTTGTTTTTAAGCAGAGCTGGAAGCAGAAGATGTAATCTTTAATGCCAAAAAAGTATTAGCAATTGTTAATTCTCTCAATTGTAACTCTAAACATTAAACTTATCTCATACCAGTCAGTGCCTTGCATCATTGTGTGTCTTTCTTTCGAGCGTGAAGTAGTTTTTTTTACATTACAAACTATGTCCCGCAAATCCAAGGAACTTTCTTTAGTGATTAAAGATAGAATAATTTCATTGAGAAATAGTGGCCTAACATACAAGAAAATAGGGCAGCTGCTAGGAATAAGCCTTTTCACAGCTAGAAGTGTGGTGAAGAAGTTTGAAAATACGGGTAGAATAGAAAATTTACCAAGAAAAGGCAGGCCAAGGGTTCTTACTGAGCGTGAAAAGAGAGACATTATTAGGAAAGTTAAGATATCCCCAAAAACCAGTGCACAGGCCATTGCCAGAGACCTTGCAACAACAAGTGGTAAGTCTGTACATGCCCAAACCATAAGAAATGTGTTACATGAGGGACAATCTTATGGCAGAGCTGCACGTAAGAAGCCTTTCATATCTGAAGTAAACCGAAAAAAAAGGTTAAATTTTGCTCAAGAATACCTAGCTAAAACTCCAGATTTTTGGAATAATGTAATTTTCTCGGATGAATCAAAGTTTAATATTTTTGGTTCAGACGGTAGGAAGTTTGTATGGCGTCGGAAAAATTCTGAGTACCAGAAACAAAATATTATTCCGACAGTAAAACATGGGGGAGGTTCAGTTATGGTTTGGGGATGCATGGCAGCCAATGGTGTGGGGAACTTACATTTTATTGATGACACAATGACTGCGGATATTTATATAGATATTTTGCGCCATAATTTAAGGGAAAGTGCACAAACATTGGGTCTAGAACGCACCTTCATTTTCCAGCAGGACAACGATCCGAAGCACACTGCTCACAAAACCCGGCAATGGCTTCTTTATAATGCGCCCCGGCAGCTCAAAACCCCGCCCCAGAGTCCTGACCTTAACCCAATAGAAAATCTATGGAGAATATTAGATTTAAAAGTAAGAAAAAGAAAAATTTCCTCCAAGACAGACCTAAAAAGAATTTTGCAAGAAGAATGGCAAAACATTTCACCTGATAGTACAAAAAATTTAGTACAGTCAATTCCTCAAAGGCTTAGAGCAATAAGAGAGGCCCGAGGAGGACACACCAAGTACTAGAAATACTTTCGAATTGACATATATGTTTCTATTTCCGATTATAATGTGTTTATGTTAAATTGCCAATACTTTTTTGGGTGTGATTTTTCACTTTTTTAATATTCGTTTATAATTTGTTGATGTTAAAAAAAATTAGACTGTGTTTTCTATATTCTTTATAACTCTGCACCTTACAGTTACCAAATCGAGAAGTCACAGTGTCCTTGGACAGAGTGAAACCAGCCTTTCTTCTGGCTGAGGAAATGCCCACTATGACGGCGAAGATCATCGTTCCCCCAACACCTACCAGGAATGAAGCAGTCCATCCTATGCCTTCTGCACCTCCTCCGGTCATCAAGAGTCGATCAGGAAGACTTATAAAACCGACCGTTCGCTTCATGGACGAGATTATTTGGGGGGAGACCTGTAGCGGTGCATTATTTTCAAATAAATAATCTCGTCCCGACCTCTTTGGGTTGAAGACAGATGAATTATACGAGACATATGACGATTGTCACTAATCAAGCAATTAAGGTAGAAGAGGTACCATTGTGGACATAAATGAGTGAAAATAAAAAATTGAGCTCAGTAGGGTGACAGGCCTGTTATAAATATTGTTTTTGTTAATAATATTAGCTATAAGGTGCACCTAAGTTTGTAAGTAGGACATTATTCATTAATTATTAATTTATTAGTTACGTAATTAGGTTATTCATTTTTGTTTCCTTTATTAATTTTTGTATATTATGTTCTGCTTTAATGTTTATTTTCTGATATTGTCTTAAGTATAAGTATTTATTTTGATAGTCATAATCTGTATAATAAAAATAGGTTTATTGAGTGACATAGTTATTTATTTATCTAAAATAACCAAATATCTGGTTAAAGATTTATTAATTTTTATAAAGAAAAATGTGTTATTGCCAATACTTTTTTTACCCACTGTATGTATACCCAGCTTTTTAAATTTTGTAAAAAGAAATTTAAAAAAGTATAATATTACTTAATGTAATGGTTTGTGGGTGGCAGTATAGTCAAGCCAGAGAGACCATCAGAGGAAACAGCCATCGGCCAGCTTGGTACAGCTAGACGATAACGAATAATTAAGCGATAATATAAGACCAAATAATAGCGCACACCCAGCAACTACATATGTATGTACAGATAAGATCAGTTCGAAAATCAACAAATTTTCATCATGTGTCAAGATTCGACTTTTAATAAATAATTGTTTATGCTCATAAATCAGTGTAGAAAAAACCCTGGCATAAGAAGTTTATTTCGATAACTATAAATAATATACGATATGAAAGGGAAACGATCTTTACGAAATTATTCTAGTTTGTAACCAATCCGATAATGCTTCTAGGAGAGAAATCATTAAAAATCAATTTAAATAGATTATTATTTACGGTATACGGTATTTACGATCAGCGACACTGATAAATTAATGTCTTACCTTATTTCTTCGCCATATTCCGAAAGCATAATATTCTTCTATTAGTCTTCGATTAATCTTATTTCAAGCAGAATCAGACTTGAAAATATATACATATGTATAAACATGTTAATCTCTAGGAATTTCAAAATGTTAATCTCTAGGACAACATCATACCTTACATATACCGAAAGCATAATAGTTGAATGGAAGATCTTAATTCAAGTATAGAAATAGACTTGTATATTTTTCAAACATGTTAATTGTTTAGAAATTTCAATTAAACTGCGTTTGCGAATGTTATCTTTTTTATAGAAATGATAAATTTTTAAAACCACGGAAACGTTAACTTTAAATCCAGATTTTTACATATTGTAAAAAAAAAAAAAATCATTGAATATAATATTTTTAAATAACAATTATATTTTATAATTTATAATTATAATACATTAATATAATATATTAATTATAATTATATAATATAATTATAATTAATATTATATAAGTATAATTAATGTAATTAAAATAATGTAATATCATTCATAATTATATGATTCAAAATAATTATATAATTGAATTTATAATATAATATCTAGAGTTTTAGGCCATAAGAGGACATGCAAACTAGCGAAACCGACAACTTTAAAATTGTCTAAAGCAAGAGAAGTCGAAGGAAGGCTAAAAAGAAGGAAAAAACAATTTCCAGTGACGAGAAAATGCTCGAGTGACAGAGCAGATACATATGTACGTCAGATGAATCCCATATAACAGGAAATAGCGGTAAAAATGTCATTAAAATCGAAGGCTACATACCTAATGATCAGTGGAACAGAAAAGAGCGCGGGAGAAATAATTGATAAGCTTCCGTCCGCGTCTCAAATCGGTGTAAATTCCTCAATCTTACGGAAAACTAAAGCTGGTTCAGTTTTAGTAGGAGAAGAAGAGAGCACTCACGCTATGAATGCGATATGCTGGCAGGTGTTACACGGAAATGGTCAAGCGAGGTTGGCATTAAGGAAAAAACCAAAGATGGAGGTCAGGCGTATGCAGGGGGAGGGTTAGTGGTAGTCATAAGTGGTGGTATAGGGAGTGTTAGTCCTAGAAGTCCGCATTAAAGAATAAAAGAAGTAATGAAAACCATTAAGATAGTGTTTTAGGCAAGATAAGAACTCTAGTTAACGTTCTCATGTTATGTTAACACCCGTGTTGCCGAAAGGCGAGGTAGGGAGGACATCAAAATAAATAAATAACTTCGAAATAAGTATAAGCACGAGTAAATGCAGGAAATGGCGGTCCACCTATTTAAATGATCCAGTCATAAATGAAGAAATCAAGCGCACGAATAGAAAAAATAAATTAAAAATAAAGTACCAACCATACAACCACCTGCTAACCATACTACATACCCACATGCTATATAGGTATATACTAATGGTTTTAGCGATGCGCTTAAAATAAAAAATCACTCCTTATATAAATAAACATGCTGTAAATGTAAGAAAATCTTTAAAATTTCGCATTAGAAGTGTGTGGTGTTTTTAAGGAACGAAAAGTTACTATAACCATATATGTGTTCATAAACTTTTATTGTACCTAAAGAAAAGCTTTCCAGCCTTAGAGGATCTCTTAATACGTGTAAATATCTCTTTAAAAGAGTAAATATAAGATTGGAGGTTATAAGGTTATCATTGATAACATTATCAAATTAACTTTAAATTTAATTTTCTCTCTTTTTTCCTATTAATTGATAACAATGCCTAAAAAACGAAACCATGATAATGGAAGAGGGCCAAGAAAGAAACCAGGAAATAGAATCTTCAAAAAATCTTTCGGCTAAAATTTTATTACGCAAAAGCGGGTCGTTCTATCCTTCTTCCAAACGAGGCCCATGGCCACACTTTTCCGCCACTCCGTCTCTTACTTCTTACACTATTCACTTACTTCTCCGTCTCTTACATCTTCTTCTTCTTCCTTCACCAGGTCCCTCACTTTCTCCCTTTCCTTTCGAGACAGCGTCAGGTCAAAATCTTCTAACGTCCTTTCGGGAGCTGGCCAATTCTTGTCTGGCAAGTTGTTGAGGAAAACCTGCGAGCGACGAGCCTAAAAACAATTTTCTCAAGACCTAGCCATCCACGGCTGTATGGATTTACCATAGGAAGGGTAACTGCCGATGCCTTGGTAAGAGTGCATTGTGATGACGAAGGTAGAGGTCCAGCCCATCGATATTAGTCTTCGACGAGTTGCTGGGAGTGCTGGAAGAGGAGTGGTCCTCTTCCACGGCCTAAACCGACGTTGAAGCCTCGATTAGCCAATAAAGAGCATGACTAAAAGATGAAAGTGAACGGTGCATCAGTCTGATAGGAGAAAGAAGTTAAAGATACCGAGCCCCAAGGCACAAGCAATGATGATTGAGCTAAGACTGATAGGGCTCACCCTACATAAATGGTCATACAAGGGGGAAGAATACGTCCAAATGAAGGAGTTGGAGTTGGAGTTGGCAGCATCGTCTAGATTTTCCTGGGTTTTAAGGGATGAGCATTGCCGGTGAGCATTAATTGGCTATGGTTGAGGCAGGAAATGTTTAGATGTCTGAGACCTTAATGAATGAAAAAGTAAAGGATGTCAGGATTGCAATTCAGATCGATTGGCCAATAAATGGGAGTATCGGGGCAGCGTCTAGGACCTTCTCATCCTTAGATACACAGATTTTTTAAGTTCGTTTACGTCATACGAATGGTCTAATTCGATAAAGAGGCGCAGAAACTCTCAAATGCTATATGTATTTGACCTTATAGTACTATGATTTCAGGCAAAAATCATATTTTGCTGTTAAAGGTTACTTTAAAAAACTAGGAACAAACTATCCTACATAATCACTTCATATTAAATTAGATTTTGATAATCGTATGCATATATATATATATATATATATATATATGTTTAATATTCTCATATATATGTATAGGTTTTATTCAAATGTATGCCAACCCCCTTAAGTAATTATTTTTTGTTAATTTTGCTGTAAGAATATTATTTTTAATCAATATTCCTCATGTTTCGTTACATTTATATGTATAGGTTTTATTAAAATGTATGCCAACCCCCTTAAGTAATTATTTTTTGTTACTTTTGCTGTAGGAATATTATTTTTAATCAATATTCCTCATGTTTCGTTACAGATTTTTCAAAATAAATTTAGACACAAATGTGCACATTTGACCCTTAGCGAACAAGAAAAAACAATCTCCTCCTCACTGATTACAATTTACTTATTTAATCATACATTTGGTTACCTATCTGCTTTCTCTTTCATTACATTATTCAGAAGAAAAATATGATATTTCACCTGTATATTTATATAGCTATATTTCGTCATACGTAGTCACATTGAACGTCATAAAAGTAGCCTCATTATTTTCAGAATAACACTCCTTCTCATTGACATATCTCTCTAAAAATGCAAAATTAATTTTCACACCATCCCCCATTTTCAACAATATGTAACTTAAAACTCGTAGCTCCCCCTTAATTTGGGATGACTCTGCAGAGGACTCTCTTAATACTACTACGAAATTAAGATCTAAGTTTCATGGAGCTGTAAATTTTTTTTCTTTTTTATCTAACTAATTTTTCCTTGGCAATTATTATTTTCTCGAAAATATAAAAGTATAATATATTATTATATAAATATATTTAAAAAATAAAATTGTTTTTATGAATATCATTCTGATAAATACTTATGTATGTTGCATATGCCAAAATAAATAGGCAAGTCATGTCGACAAAATAAAATAGATAATCTTCCACTGCAGCAAGCTGTTCACACCGTTATTTTGTGAAAGTCATTGTAATCTGAATTGATAAGATACGCTGCTAGTAAATAGTCGCCACTAGCAGTAGTCTTTTAATATCAATTGCCCAGAGGTCGTAGCTAAAGATGTACTTATTTCTTGATCTGCTTAAAAATGATCTGTTCGTTTGGTGCACTATTATCACAACAGTATTGTACTTCGTCCTTACCAAAAATCATGGTTACTGGGCTTCCCGGAACGTCAAATACATTCGCCCACTTCCGCTTTTCGGGAACTCTTTTTCTACATCCTTAAGTGTTGTTCCTGGTTGCAAAGTACAACAAGCGCAATATAATTACTTAAAAGGTAAGTTAAAAAAAATATTTATCAATTTCTTTTATTTTTTCAAAATTGGATGACTCATTGACATATTAAGTTTCTATTTTCATTACATAGGAGAAAAATATGGAGGAATTTGGGGCTTCTGGAAACCAAAATTGCTAATTCTTGACCCACAACTCATTGAACAGATAATGATTAAGGACTTCACGTATTTCACTGACCGTGAAGGGACTGCTGACGTCAATACGGATCCATTAAGTAAGCACTTGGTCAACCAAAACGGAAACAACTGGAAAATTCTAAGGACGAAACTCACTCCTGTCTTCAGTTCTGGAAAACTTAAGACGATGATACAACAAATAGTTGAATGCTCAGATGCTTCTGTAGAACACATTGCTAAAAAAGCAGCTGCTGGAAAGCCTTTAGAGGTTAGAGATATTATTATTGACTTTTAATGGGTTTATAAATATTATTGAGTACCTTAATCCCTAATGGTAGTTGGTATACAATGAAGCTTTCCTAACATATTTTTTCGCTATATATATACTTATATTTACTGAATATAAAATCTCCAAGTGATTTCCAAGATTCAATCATTCCATTATTGTTAATCAGGCAACTATGAATAATAGAATAATAATTATATTTACAAAAAAAAAATGACTGGTTTAGAAAAATGCACGAGAGAAATTTTAGGTGAACTAATTATAGTCCTTGTGCCGGTTGGGAAAAATGATACTGAAACATATCTGCAATCCTCGTGTATGGCTTCATTGGACCTTGATTGACTCATTTTCCTCTATGACCTTTTTTGTTTTTGGGGTGCATTCCGTCTAATTTTTTTGAATCACGTAATTTGACTATTTTACAGATACATACTCTTCTTCTTTCAAATAGAACAATTTACAAATAGAATGCAAAAACAAAATTGTTCTATAAAGATGGAACATAGAGATTATCCAACGTCTCGAACGTGTTAGACGACCATAGGAAAAGTTATTAATAAACTGCAGATATTCGCAGTATCAGTACTGCAATTTCCAAGTCTGTTTCCCAGTCTGACGCGTCAGACAATTCATAGCAACAAAAATATATTAATATCAGATATTGAGAAATTATATGTAGAAAATAATTATTCAATCTATGGCGTAAGTGTCTGACAAATACAGTGGGTCGTAAGGGGAGTCTGACGAAAATGTTATATTTCAATAGTCGTAAGGGCTACTCGCATCTAAAATGAGCGCACTGCTGCTTTACCCCTTTCGTTTTACTTTTGTACCAATGAAAATATATTCAAGTTATAATACTGAATAAGAAGTAATAATAAGTAATTTTTTGCATAAAAGTAAATTGAAAGGGATAAAGCGCACTACTTTGCTCAGTTATGAAGGAATTGCCTATATCTATTGTACATCTTTTTTCCTCAGATTCTATGAGATTAGACTTGTTTTGAGAACTGATAGAACAGAGTCAATCTGATGTTTACATATGATGGCTACATTTATCCATTGAAGTATTTTATATGTCCTAAGAAGTATTTTTCTGGTCCTCCCCTTCCCCCTGGCCAGAAGAGAGGGTGGGGGGATTAATGTCGAGGTCCACTGGCTCGGGGGCTTAGAACTGGATTTTCAATCTTGGGATTCCAATCATACGTTGTTAGCAGAAGCAAGGCGTATTTTGTAACGCGTTTACTCACTGTTACACCAATAGAATTTGGCCAGAGTGGACAAAAAAATCGCCCCAAACGTAGTCCTCCCTTCACCTCGCGCTACCCTTTGGACTTCTTTCTTTCAATACCGCGCTCATTATTTTTTTTGGGTTTCACTCACTACTAAGTACTTATACTCATTATTATTATTCGCAATATTACACGATAACTTTATTTATCACGCTATTACCTCTATTATATTTTCCAAGTACCGTTCGCTTTTCGGTATTCGTGTTGTGTAAAAATAGTTAGTCGTTGCTCATTCCACAATGTCCGCAAAGGACAGTAGAAAGAATAATAGTTTTGTTAATACTAAATTTAAGTCTCGGGAGAGGAGACGAGCTCTAGACGGAGGTCTCTTGCTGGGTATATGTGTGAAGCGATTGGTGGTGTCGGCATCGAATCTTCGGATTCGTTAAGCCATTATCATTATTTATTATAATAAACACTTGACTTAATGAATAGAATAAAATTAAATCTACTCACATAATTGAATTTGTTTAAGGTAAGAGAGGAGATGGCTGCATTTACAATGGATGTCATAGCATCTTGTGCGTTCGGTTTAAACATAAACGTTATAAACGATCCTAATTCTAAATTCAAAAAGCTGGGCCAACTAATATTCGCTCCATCGAGGATTACAAAATTACGGCGATCATTGAGTACACATTTCAGGTTCTTGTTTAGAATAATTCGCTGGAGGCGTATGCCAGGAGGCATCGCTTCTTTTTTTATAAACACTGTAATGAACATCATAAAATACCGGGAAGAAAACAATTTTCACAGAAATGACTTCATTCAACTAATGATGGAGGTACGAAAGGAGGAAGAGAAGCAATTGAAGAATGGAACAATATCAAAAAGTGAGTATTGTTTGTTTTTATAATAAAAACATCCTTACTTTCTTATCCTCTTTTTTATTTTTTGTAAATCTCTATTCACACCTTTCACTTACTACACCGAAGTTCAGTGAATGAGATTCTTCAATATTTCTTTCTTGACAAAACATCAAATCGTACAATGGTCCACTTCCATAATGATAATAACCTGACGATGCAGTCCGCTTCTCACTCACTCTGTCTAGATTATTAGGTTGTTTAATTACTTACTTATTTACTTTTGAAGTTCTTGTCCCTCAAAAGGTTGCATGTTCAAGTCAGAGCGTTGAGCGTAATAATAATATATATAATATATAATATAAATATTATTTATACATTTATATATATATATATATATATATATATATATATATATATATATATATATATATATATATATATAGTTTCTACGCCTTTCAATCGAATGAGTTCATTCCAATAATGTTTATAACCTGGCAATGCTCAATCACTCTGTCTAGATTAATAGATTGTTTAATTACTTACTTACTTACTTTTGCAGGTCTTGTCCCTCAATGGGTTGTCTGTTTAAGTCAGAGCGTCCCTCTACTTTTCTCTATCCAAACAGTCCTCTTCCTCAAGTCCCCTGCCGGCCATCTCCTTCTCCACACAGTACTTCCACCGGGTTCGGGGTCTTCCTCTTCTCCGTCTTCCTGGCTGTTCCCATATCATAAGTCTCTTTGGCCGCCTACGTTCCGGCATCCGCTGGCAGTGCCCATACCATCGCAGTTTGTTCCTCCCAATCCTCTCCGCAACTCCTTTGGTCATCCCCATCCTGCTTCGAATCTCCGCATTCCCGACTCTTTCTAGGCAGGTAATCCTAAGGAATCTATCTCCTCCAGAAATCCATATCTGCCCCTTATAATTTAGAGTATAGTCCTGGTTTGTGTCCTGGTCTCTGCGGCGTAGCTGAGGGATGGTTCAAAAATACTGAAAATTCTTATTTTCTTATCTGTGGAGATGACCGTGTTCCAAAGAACTGGTTGCAACATTCTAGTCACCTTTCTTGCCAGGCCCACTTTCCTAACTTCGAGTGCTGTTCGGGTCTCTCGGCCTCTGTCCTAATTTCAGTCGTGCATGGATTATTGGCCCCAGTTATTTGAAGGAGTTTACAGACCTTCCAATTAATCTGAAGGTCCGCGGCCTCTTTACTGTTCACTCTCAGGTATTCGGTCTTATCAAAATTAATTTGTAGACTCCACCTGCTGAATTCTCTTTCTAGGTTCCTCAACGCCTCTTCCAGGCCATCTCGACTACACGCGACCACTCCTTGATCGTCGGCAATTTTTTTTAATTAAAATAGAATTATTTTATTTATTATAACAGTTAATATGAAAATCAGGACCGAAATGAGGAAATCATCAGTACTTTCGAATGATTTCGAAGAATCGTCGTATTAATTTTTCTTTTGATCCTAAGGGTGTTTATAGTGCTAAATCGCTGATCTGCTTTAAATCAACAATAATGAAAATTATTTACCCTTATTCTGAAAATATATTACTAGTAAACCATGTATGAAATTTAAAATATCTGCATTGTGATTATAACCTCTCTAAATTTTTTTATAGTTGTAATGGATGATAATACGATAACGTCAAACGCCTTTGTTTTCCTCTTGGCTGGATACGAAACAACCGCAACGACATTAGGTTATGTACTTTACGAACTTTCGACAAATCCCGAAATACAAGAAAATGTTTACAAAGAGGTCGAAGATGTATTAAAAAAACATAAAGGTGAAATGACATGGGAAGCGTTGTCCGAAATGAAGTATGTTGAGATGGTAATAAACGGTGAGTACAACATTTCTAAAATAAATTAATGTTTTATAACTGATGAAAAGTATACTATTGTGAAGTTCAAAGTATTTTTATTCAAAACTTTTGTTTACAATATATAAATTTTGTTTGAAGTTAGATTACGTTAAAGTACGTAACAAAACTATACATACAGACTTACAAAAAACACCTATCGACCGTCATATTTGTAGTAATCATTATTATCTATTCCATTTCAAACTCATGCGCGGTCTGGCATAAAACTTAAGATTTCAAAGGACCTCTCCCTTCATTGAGCCAAAACTGTTACATCCTGACAGTAATTGATGAATTCCCTTCTCCTTTCCTTGAACAGATATTTCAGCTACTTGAAATCAGTGACGAGCAGAATGGACCTTGCCTAATTTCTCATTTCCTCCGCTTTAAGTTTTTACTATGGTGGTCTTCCCAGTGCTGGTCCTCTTCTCCCGAGATTGAAGAGCTGTGGTCCCACAATATATTTCCACCCGTACACGAATTCCTTATAGTAAGGGTAGTTCCTTTCTTCCATTAGTTCAGGGAAGTCTGTCAGAACATAGAGCTCAGCTTCCCTCATTAACTTAGCCCTTAGTTCCTCGTAGGCGGTGCAGTTTAAGACAATATGCTCAGCCGTCTCCGGTATCCTGCATGTAGGGCACAGGGGATCAATATCCTTTCCAAAGCCATGTAGCTTGGCTCGGAAGGCCACATGCCCTGTAAGGAATTGCGACACCCAATAATCCGGGAGGACCCACTTTGCTTTTAACCGATCCTGAACGGTGGGGAAATATTTTCTTAAGGTAGAACCTTTTGTAGTTGTCACCCACCGCCGGTTCCACTCTTCTATTGTGACCTCATGTAAAATCTTATTCCATTGTCTTGGATCCTCTGCAGTCCTCTGCAATTACCTGGATAGTTACCGGTAGACCTGCTGAGCCTTCTGTTTTGAGTTTCCATTTCAATAGATCTTCCCGCAGGATAAGGTCGAGAGGAACCCCTCCTGCTAAGACCTGCACCGCCTCGGGAGGAACTGTCCCATACGACTTAGTGACCCGTAGCAGAGCCGTACGCTGGAACGTCGCCAATCTTCGTTTCTGCCGGTGTGAGAGATTCTGGGACAACGCTGGGGAGCCATATCTTAGGATGCCCAGGATTGTCTCATTATAAATGGTCATTGTTGCTGGGTATCTGAGTCCCCAAAATGCGCCCCCCAGGCGAGTCTGACCATTCAAGGTATGGGCCACCCTATTCCCGAGGTATTCCAAATGAGGGGTCATATTAAATCTTCTACTGAATCTGAATCCTAGATAAGTGACCACCTCACTTGGACGTATTCTGATACGCACCCTCAATATCCAGAATTATAGGGTGCGCCCTATCTGTCTGGCATTTCAGGAGGATGGCCTGAGTCTTTGCCGCGGCCATCTTTAATTTCTTAGCCTCACACCATTGGCTGACAACATTGGCGCATCGTTCAGCTTCTTGCTTTACTCCGGCTCTGCTATTAGACGCCACTATAGCCGCAAGGTCATCAACGTATGCCGTTGCAGGGAACCGCTGTTCCTCGAGGACTCCCAACAACTCATCAAATACCAGCTTCCAAAGCGCTGGGCCAAGGACTGATCCTTGAGGGCACCCCCTCTCTATAGAAGCTTCAAACTCGTAAGAGGTGCCTCTTATCTTAACGGACCTATCCTGGAGGTAGCTGCCTGTGAGGGTATATAAGTTGCTGGGAGCCTCGTACTTCTCGCGGCCACCAGACGCTATCAAAGGCGGAGGATATGTCAAAGAGCAGCAACATGACAAACCGCTCCGCCCTCTGTTCAACGTCTGCGCGAACCTGAAGCAAAGCATCAGCGGTTCCCTTTCCCTTAGTTGAACCGTATTGCCGTGGATGACTGGCTCGAGTAAGTACTGGTGGTAGACTTGTTAAGATAAGGTGCTCCAGGACCTTGCTCATCACAGGGAGGAGACATATGGACCTATATGACTTAGGGAGCTGCTTGTCCCTGCCTCCACCCTTGTAGAGTAATCTCAAATCGGCGATCTTCCATTTCCTTGGGAAGTATCCCCTATCTAGGCAATCATTGAATATTCCCAAGAGCCTATCTTCCAGGTAAGGAATACTGTTCTTTAAGATCGCCGCATCTATTGCATCTAATCCCGGAGCGCGACCAGTTTTCTGCATATCCACAGCAAGACGGAGATCATATATGTCCCATGGTGGACAAAAGTCTGTGCCAGGGGGGTATGCCGTAGTGCGTCTCACGAATTGTTCCTCCTCATTATTCTGCGATGGATCATCCCTGGGATATGTCGCCTGAACGTAGATATGTAGCTGCCTTATCAAGAGTATTTGCTTGGAAAACTCCGTCAGAAAGGGCTGCCATCGTCTGTGGTGGGGTCATCTTACCCATTGCTACCTTGTATGGTATACCCCAAGGATTCTTGGTGGACTCTTCCACGATGAATTCATCCCAGGACCCACGTTTCCGTGAACGCACTTCATATCGGTACACCTTGGCCTTAGACTTGTACTCATTCTGATGTGCAGCGCGCCTCTCGTCACATCTGCACTTCTGGTACAATCGCCGGGCCCTGTAGAGCTCCCTCTTCATGCTTGTTAATCCCGGCGTCCACCATGGGACAGGTCGACCCCTCGCTTTCCAATGCTGGAGAGAGTTTTCTGCAGCGTCAGGAATAGCACTGGTGACCCTGGATACTCTGCTGTCCAGGTCATTTATACTATCCGATTCTTCTTCTTCCCAATCCTGATCGGCAAGTTCTCCCTCCAGCATACATCGGAAAGCACTCCAGTCGTTTCTGCGGGTTATATATCCCTCTTCTTTACCGTGGGAACCCCTTGAATCTTGCTCTATACTAAATATCAGGACTTTGTGGTCAGAACTCGTTTCTGATTTGAGGTACCAATCGACAATGTATCTTGTGAGTCTCGGTGATGTAAGCGTGAGGTCAATCCAACTGTCACCCAAGCCACCAGTAAAAGTGGGGATGGCAGAGATATCATTTTCTACAACTAATTGACTCCTCGCGATAAACTCACCGAGCTTAGCGCCTCTTCTATTCGTTCGATTGGAACCCCAAACCGTTTTCCAGGAGTTGGTATCTGAGCAAATTATCACATTTCTACTTCGATTTGGGATAATTTCCATGGCAGATATGTCATATTCAATGTCATTACCAATAGGTAGGTATGCGGAAACTGGGGTAAAGGATAAACCACCCCACTTAATATATAGCATGCTACCATATCTGCCATAGAGTATTGCCTCAGTTCCATCACGTCGAGTTTCGGGTTATTAACCACGATGGCAGCTCTAGGCCTCCTCTCTGCACTGCCTAGAGCTATAACTCTCGACGTGAGACCAAATCCCGTGACCATGTTCCTACGGCAGGTCGGTTCCTGGACCGCCATGATGTCATATCGCTGACAGTATGCCTTCAATGGGTTGCCTGTTTAAGTCAGAGCGTCCCTCCACTTTTCTCAATCCAAACAGTCCTCTTGCTCAAGCCCTCTGTCGGCCATCTCCTCCTCCAAAAAGTTCTTCAACCGGGTTCGGGGTCTTCCTCTTCTCCTTTCGTCCTGGCTGATCCCATAGCCTAAGTCTACTTGGCCACCTACGTTCCGTAGGTCTGTTGGACTCCCAGCCCACGACCATAGCGATCAAGGATCATCACTCATGTCCTACAGCTGAAGATATTTTTGCACGGACTGTGAGTAGCCAAGTCGAACAACGCCCTGCAATCCACGTGGAAAAGGCCAATGTGAGAGATATAACAAAATTATTAGTGATACTCTAAACTAAGCAATGAAATCAAACGTCATCCAAACCAAAAATCCGGAATTAGTTCTTAATGATGCTTTCATAGCATAGTTCTCTTTTATGTATGACAACGAATAGTATACCGCACGAGCGGAAGTTGACATCCCAGGCGATCTTTTAGTGGCATGTCTTTACCTGTGTGGCTTATTCAGCCGGAACCAGTATTGTTTCGAAAATTCCAAACGAGAAGCAAGTATGATCCTCTTGGAAACTAATCCGGACTACACTTTCAATCAACTTTCAGACGGGCCAGAAGCGACTGTTTCACCAAGGCACTTTGCTCCAGCTGGAGTAAACCAAAATGAAGAGGTTGCCCAACCACACCACCCACAGTCTCTGCCTTCACAGGAGCCTCATCTTTCACTAGACGAGGAAGAGTCCGAAGCACCGTCCGAGAACATGCAATTGATCTGGAATGAATGAAAGCACATCTTCTAAGATACAACTTATAAGGAGCGAGCGTACCCGTAAACCACCAGGGTAAAGGAGGGATTATATTCAAACAAAGAGGGGAAGTATGTAATAGACTATTGATGGCAACACTGGTTGTCCATAACTCAATTTGTCCGTTACTTAGTCACTGACTGTGAATTTAAGGTTAATAATTATAAACGATTTATGCATATAAATTACTTTTGAATAATTTTGTGAGCTGACTTCTTTTTAAATATTAGATAAACCCTATGTGAGAAAGATATTTCGATCAATTACAATTTATTTAACAAGAAATTGGAGAAACTCAAGGATAAGTTTCTCAGGTCCAACCCATCCTCACAAAAAAATAAAATAAAAATAAAGATTGATGGTAACCAATATATAATTGAAGTTAATATTATTAAAATTTCCAAATATTCTCATTTAGGAGTGAACTTGAGCCAATCACAGCCTCTTAAGCCGCGTTTACACCGGAGTTTCAAACAGAAAGTTGCAAACTTTTGTTGCAAACAGTAGTTTCAAATAAAAGTTTGCAACTTTTATTTCATGGTTTTATTTCCATGTTTCATGAAAATGTTTGAAACACTTTCGACCATGATTATGACTCGCCTGTGTTCTGGTTCCTGGGATCAGTCCTTCCCAGGATGTCAAGTGTCGAGGATGTCATTTTAGCCGCGGCGGCGTGTGTCGTGTTGTCAAAGCAACTTAGGCCGAGAAGATACTGGGTGAGGCCGTCTCTGCATTCCAGAGCTACGTACAGTGGAAACGACCTGTTGGACGATTTAAATAGAGATGATGTTGACCCTCTATCAGGTGAACTGAGAACGGTCGGAAGTTTTAAAAACTTTGTAAGAATGACCAGTGAGGATTTTGAATATCTAACTTTAATGATTGGTCACAAAATTTCGAAAATGGATACGAATTACCGAAAGGCTATTTCTGTAACGGAAAAACTAGCTGTAACCTTGCGCTTTTTAGCTACCGGAGATTCATACACAAGCTTAAGTTACCTGTTCAAGATATCAAAATAGAAAATAGTCGGGACAGGGTGGTGCGAGTGATCACGTGAGTGAGAGTGGAAGTGGCAGCGTAGGGGATGGCGGAAAAATGTTTCTGTTTCTTGTTTCAACGGCACATAGTGACCGAAACCAGTGTTGCAAACAAAAGTTTGCAACCCCCTTTGATCTTTACCGACTTCAGGTGGAAACAAAAATTTCTGTTGCAAACACTGAAAAACTGTTTGCAACAGTGAAATGTTTCATCTAAAAATGTGCGTTTTTAGAGATGTTTGCAACTTTTGTTTGCAACTCGTGTTTCAAACTCCGGTGTAAACGCGGCTTTACCTTTTGCTCCCAATACTTCTTCATTGTTTCACTATGCTTTCTCTTCTTTGCTCTGTCAACATTTTCTCTGGTTTTTCCTTTCTTGAAACTTGAAATGTTCAATCTTCCAATTCCTGATTTTATTTTTTTATAGTTCTTCTGAGATTTTCAATTGTTTAACGTCGGTGTTCTCTCATCAAACTGAATTCAATTTTCTTCTATTAAAGATGTTTACGTATAAATTTATGCAGCGAATTTCACAATGTAAACACTCTGGTCGGATATAGAAGGTTCTGAATGGTTTTAGAGTTTCCCGCCAGTTATATCAGTGACATTTGAGAAAATCGTCTGGGCCAGCTTAGAACAACCCGCAAGGTATATAGGTATAGAACGACCAGCAGGTATTAACTTGTACTCATGGTATAACATGCTAACAGATATATACTAAAGGCTAGTTCGGCCACCTAATTCCTGATACAAGCAGTAATTCCGGACTGGAACTCTGATGACTCTTATTAAATATTCAACAACGCCAAGACTGTAACCATTGTGAAACCTCCCGCTATTTCCCAAAGAGGCATGCCCTTACTATTTACAATGAAATTATTTTTTATCACACCAACATGACCTGTGACGTTAAAAGAACATCGTTATTCTCTTAGTGTACAAAAAAAAAATTGGGAGATCTTTGATGCAAAATAACTCATGAGGGTCATTGTTTACTATCAGCTATCCCCCTTTTCTATAGATCAATTTATATAGCTTAGAAATTTCATTAATAATTTTAAGAAACGTTCCTAAGAAATAGTTAACTTTTAAAGACTATTTATACTATCTGTTTAGTGAAAAATATGTTATTCCAGAGACATTGAGAAAGCATCCGCCGGCCATAGCAGTATCACGGCAATCAGTGAAGCCTTACAAAATACCCGACAGTGATTTAGAACTAACCACAGGATCTGTTATAGTAGTACCAATATACTCAATTCATCATGACCCTAAATATTACCCAGAGCCAGAGAAGTTTGAACCAGAAAGATTTTCTGAGGAAAACAAACACAAATTAGTCAAAAGCACTTATTTGCCATTTGGTGATGGGCCTAGAATATGCATAGGTAAGTAATCTCATTGTAAGCGTTTATAATTAAATCACAAACGATTATAAAAAGTATTCAGGAGCGTACATTATAATTGGGTTTAGTAATGAAAAGCTAATCCAAAATCAAGGTGTGCCCGAGAATAGGATCTAGGTGGTATGCATGTTTTAGATGGGTTTCAAAAGTAGTTTATAAAGGGTTATAGGTTATAGATAGACGTATCACTCACTCCTTTCAACAACGCCAAATCTCAAAATTAGGCTAAAACCAGACTATCATTAGTTATGAACGTTTTCTGAAGTCGCTGAACATCCATGCGAACTTAATACAAGCATTTTGAATTTTACACATTAAAATGGTAAATAAAAAGGATTGTTTGACCATTTCTTCAAACATAAAATTCGTTATTTTCTAAAGCGATCTGCAGCACAAAATTCAATGCTGAACAAAATTGAAATTAATTTTTAAATTAACTATAATGAAATATCATTATTCTTGAGATAATGTTGGGAGGGGTGAGCGATAGATAAATATAAATAACTCATGGAAAATGTAAAATATTTATTTCGTTCTTTTCAGGTTTGAGATTTGCAAAAATGGAAATGAAAATAGCAATAGCTAAACTTATAATGAAATACAAATTCGGTTTGAATTCAAAAACAATAAATCCACTCCAGTATTCAGCTAAAACTCTTTTTTTGGTGCCTATTGGTGGAATATGGATTGATTTTATCCCTAGAACAAATCAAGAATGAAAAATTGACGAAATTTCGCGGAAAAGTTATTGATGTATAAATTGCTCCATTCTTCATCATTTATCTAATTCTTTCATATTTCGTATATGATGTGGGGGATCTTTGACATCACCTACTTACTAACCTACCTCTAAGTTATATATGATTGTATTGTTATTAGTATTATTATAATTATGCTTATTTATTTCTGTTTGATTCCTTTAACGTTTATTTGGTTGCCTACCAAATCAGCTGTTAATGTTCATTATGGACTCTTAACTTGCTGTTGAGGGTTTATATAAATAAATATGTATTGTATAACAGGAATTGTGTGTTATGTTTGTTATGATAGGTACGTTTTTTATAAATTATATACTAACGAAGTAATAAGTTTATGCTTTGAGTGCCAATAAAGGATTTTAGTGACAGCCAGTTATTTCTTGGATCCCAAACCACACCATACAAGATCTAATGAAAGTAGATTACTCCAAATAGACAAAGTTTAAAGGTTGCTGAATGAATTCGTCATTTAAGTCGATCTACTCCATTTCAATGATAGCGAAGCTGATACAGCGTTAAAGAACACTTTATTCATCATCAATCGGAAGGCTTTAATCAACATCAGTCAATTTTTAAAAAATAAAGAAGTCATTCCTATAAAGAGCCAATAGTCCGGGAGCTGAAGGCCAAATAAGTGTCTGATTTGAAGAAAGTTTTTCATCATATATCTTAAAAGTACTCATTTCATAGACAAAAATGTTAACTACTGCCACCTCAGATCGGTTGCCATCAAATTTTATAGGCAAACAAAATCGACATTTTCAAACTTTTTTCAAATATTGGCTCATGAATCGAAAACAATATATCGCAGAGAAAATTGTGTTCTTTCTAAAACAAATAATAATAATAATAAAGGCTTAACGAACCCGAAGGTTCGATGCCGACACCACCACTCGCTCCCTGCACACCTCCATCCATCGAACGTCTTCCAGACCTAACTTCGACAGATCCGCCCTAACGCAATCCTCCCACCTCCGTCTCGGCCTGCCCCTCGGACGTTTCCCATTCGGCACCGCGCTTATTAATCTTTTCGGAATACGTTCACAGCCAAGTTTTGCAATTTTACACGCCCATTTTATTCGTCTTGCTGCAATCACGTCAATTATATTTACTGGGTAAAGTTCACTCAGTTCGGCGTTGTGTAAGCGTCTAAATTCTCCGGTTATTTCATCCCTCTTCGGTCCAAATATTCTACGCAGTACTTTATTTTCAAAAACTCTAAGCCGTTGCTCATCCCTCAATGTCAGCGGCCAAGTTTCGCATCCGTAAACGACCGTTGGAAGAATAATAGTTTTGTAAATCCTTATTTTTAAGTTTTGGGACAGAAGGCGGGAGCTAAGCAATTTCGCGACTGAAAAATAGCAAGCATTACCGGCTTTTAATCTAGCCTTAATTTCCTCATCGATTTCGTTTTTTCTAGTTACCATCACCCCTAAATATCTAAATTTCTCTACCTGTTCAAACGTTTTCCCCCCTACACTGATATCAGCGAAATCCTCATCACTTCTACGACTAACCATATATTTTGTCTTATCCGTATTCATTTCCAGTCCAAGTTCTTGTCCGGCTTTCATCAACGTTTTTGTGTTCATTTCTATGGTTTCCACGTCCTCCCCAAGCAATACCAAATCATCGGCATATCCGAGCACAGGTATATTCCCTCCCAAAGTCAAACCCTTTCCGGTACGTGTCACCTCCCTAATGGCATATTCCAGCGCTAAATTAAATAAAACAGGTGAGAGAGAATCTCCTTGTTTTAAACCAGAGCGGACCTCGAACTTCTCAGAAAAATAATTACCGATTCTAACTTTATTGAACGTTTCAGTCATACACATTTTTACTAAGTTTACTAATTTTTTTGGTATTCCCTGCTCGACCAGAATGTTATACAGCTTTTGGCGGTTAATAGAGTCATATGCCTTTTTGAAATCGATAAAAAGCTGATGTACGATTCCGTTATATTCTAATTTTTTCTCTAATATTTGGCGGAGAGAGAATATTTGGTCTACGGTTGATCGGTTTTGCCTGAAACCACATTGATATTCTCCGATAATTTCCTCGGCGTATTCAGTGATTCGATTAGTTAGGATTAACGTAAATATTTTATAGCAAACCGGAAGGAGGGAGATTCCGCGATAGTTATTGCAATCCGTTTTTGATCCCTTTTTGTGAATCGGAATGAGAATAGACTCTTTCCACTCTTCGGGTATCTTTTCTTGTTCCCAGATCTTTTTAACCAAAAGAAATATTTTTGATATCCCAGCTTCCCCGCATGCCTTGATTAGTTCGCTAGGGACATTATCTGTTCCCGCTGCTTTATGAGATTTTAATTTTCCAATGGCTATTTCAACCTCCTCTTTACTCGGTTCTACTACTAACGGTTCAGCACTCTGGTATTCCGAAGAGGAAGATAGATTATTATTTTCCGTATTTAAAATACTATCGAAATAATCCTTGAACCGTCTTAAGATGTCTACCGGATCGGCCAAGATATTGTTATTTTCATCCCTAATTCCAGTTGTAACCGGGCCCGACCGTTTACGAATTCTGTTTATGCCTTCGTACATGGCTTTAACGTTATTCTCGATTTTGTTACTTTCGATCGCTATTATTTTATTTTTGAGATATTCTCGCTTTTTAAATTTTAGCAGTTTAGTTGTTTCTTTTCTTGATGCTCGAAAGTTAGCAAGATTGATTTCGTTAGGAATATTTAACGCTTCTAATTTAGCAGCTTTTCTTTTGTCGCACATGTTAATACATTCATCATCGAACCAAGGTTTATTTTTATTTTCCCTTTTTCCAAGACACGAGTTACCGACCTCTTTTATACTATCCCTGATACCTTCCCACAACTTATCAATGTCTTCGTTATCCTCGTCAGACGATTCCAACGCCTCAAACCTATTTTTGACTTCCAGTTCGAATTGTTTTCTAACCGTCGGAATTTTTAACTTCTCCAAATTATAATTATCATAATTAAAACCAGGCTCATTTTTCTTATGTATTATAAGTCTCTGGCGAATTTTTGCGATTACTAGTTCATGATCCGACCCGCATTCGGCCCCACGATATGATCGAATATTAATTACGCTATTTTGCCACCTACGTTGAACCAAGACGTGATCAATTTGATTACGGGTTTGCGAATCCGGAGACGTCCAAGTATATTTATGTATATCTTTATGTTTAAACGTAGTACTTTTGATTATTAGGTTTTTCGAGGTGGCAAAATTTATTATTCGTATTCCGTTATCATTACTATATTCATGTAAACTTTCTCTACCGATCGTAGGATAATATACTTGTTCCCTCCCTACCTTTGCATTTGCGTCTCCCAGAATAATTTTTATGTAGCTTCGCGGTAGTTTGTCATAAATCGATTCAAGTTTTTCATAGAATTCACATTTAACTTCATCGTCACTATCTTCAGTAGGTGCGTGTATATTGATCAACGCGATTTTAAACCACCGACCCTGAAATATAGCTACCGATAACCTATCTCCGTAAAATCGAACGTCCTTCAACGCGGAAAGTAACCTATTTCTAATCAGAAATCCGGTGCCTAAACAATAGTTTCCGCTCCCACCGTACCACAAAGTGTACTTCCCTTCCCTCAACGAACCCTCCCCTGGCCAGCGGACCTCTTGCAGCGCCACTATATCTAATCTATACCCTATTACCTCATTCGCGACCGATTTTAACCCACCCGCTGTATTTAAACTTCTTACGTTCCACGTCCCTATGCTTAGATCTATATTTTTCAACTTGCGGCATGAATCCCCTAAAGCAGTCCCCACCCGGAGACCCGAACGGGGGACTAGTTTACCTCCGGATAATGAGCGTTTTACTTTAGGGAGATCCATGACTTTTTTGTGGTGTTTGGGTGAACTAATAAAATGTGAGTAGGGCGTTCAAACCTACGTCACACCCTCCAGCAAGCCTGGGGGGCCGCTCTCATTGTTGGTCAGCGAGTCCTACGGACTTAGCCGGGAGGAACTTCCTAGGAATTTCCACCGACCATCCCCACATCCGCCACCCGTGGGACGCTCCCCATACGCGGTAATGAGACCTTTCTAAAACAAAAGGGAATAAAATTCAGTGTTGACGCAGGTTCTCACAGTTAAAATCGGTTTGCTTCTTCCTTCTTTAGTTCTAACTTCCTGCTAAGACTTCTTTTTTTGAAGTATTAACCCTTTTGAACTAAACAACCATCTTCCATCTGTTAAAATAAAAGATAAATTTTACCAAGTACCTTACTGTCTAAGTAGTTATTTTTATCTCAGCTCCCGGACTACACTTACGAAGCTCCATTCGAATAGAAACGTTGCGTTAACATGTATAGTCCACACAAATAAGTAAAAAAGAGTAATGGAAATAAGGGCAATAATTGATGAAATATCAATTGGGGTGATACTCGTAATGAGAGTGGCAGTAAGAAACAGAAAAGTTCCCTACTTTAGCAGGTCGAGCCATCATTTTCCGCCCCCTACATTTTCATTTTTTTTTTTACGTTTTTTCACTATTTATATTTAAAAAATATCCGTTGTATAAAAAAAAAAAAAAAAAAAAAAAAATCCTACTAAAATTCTGCTCATAAAATGATCCTATGTGTGTTTTAAGTTACACAAGCCGTTCTCGAAATAATCCACATGGAAGAAATTAAATTTCCATTATTGTTTAAGTTCGGTCAAATTTTCAGGCTAGGCTTAATTTCCTAATCGATTTTTTTTAGTTAAGGTAATAAAATAAAAAAGATGTTGAAAATTGTACCAAACACACAAACTAATGGAAATTAAATTTCTTCCAACTGGATTTTTTCGAGAATGGCTTGGGTAACTTAAAACATACATATGCTCATTTTTACGGGGAATATATTTTATAAAACGGATATTTCCAAAACATAACCAGTTTTTTCTAAAATGTAAAAAAAAAAATATATGAAAAAATATGATTTAAGGGCGGAAAATGGGGGCGCGAAACTTTTCTATTTCTTAGTACATCACCCACTAGGAATATTCCCGCAAAAATTTTGGATAATACATCAATTATTTTCCTATTTCGCATTTATTAATTTTATATTTGAGTAAAAAAAAATCTGGTGCGTGCGCGCAACACACAACTTTCACTTACCAACTTACTTAGATTAGAAATTGACGTGTTTTGCTAAATATCATTTCCCAAAATCAATCAATTTTAATGAAATTTTTATAGTCATATCTCGGGCATATAAATACATAAAATACCAAGTTTGATCAAAATCGTTAAAACCGTTTTTGAGTAAATAGAAAAAACACGTGAAAATGATACAAAATTTATTAAGTAAAGTCCCCCCTCCGGTTGATCAATTGTGATGAAATGTTGGTTATCACATATTTGGCATATAAATACATCAAATACCAAGTTTGATCAAAATCGTTAAAACCGTTTTTGAGTAAATAAAAAAAACATGTGAAAATGATACAAAATTTATTAAGTAAAGTCCCCCATCCGGTTGATCAATTTTGATGAAATTTTTACATTCATATTTCAGGCATATAAATAGATCAAACACTCAGTTTGATCAAAATCGTTAAAACAGTTTTTGAGTAAATAAAAAAAACATGTGAAAATGATACAAAATTTATTAAGTAAAGTCCCCCATCCGGTAGATCAATTTTGATGAAATTTTTACAGTCATATTTCAGGCATATAAATAGTTCAAATACTCAGTTTAATCAAAATCGTTAGAGCCGTTTTTGAGAAAATCGAAAAAAACTTAAAAAGTTATTAAATAAAGTACCCCCTCCCTTTGAGCAAATTTGATGAAATTTTTGCTGTCACATCACGGGCTTATATATACTCTAAATACCCAATTTCAGGTTCGCACGGTTTATAGTTTTTGAGCTAGTCTGTTCACATACACACACACACACACACACACACACACACACACACACACACACACACACACACACACACACACACACACACACACACACACACACACACACACACACACACACACACACACACACAGACACACACACACACAGACCATTTCGCGGGACTTGGTTATTTTGACTCAGGGGACCCCAAAACGTGTATTTCCGTTGAAAACCGGAAGTCGAAAATTTTCACGATCGCAATACTTCCACTTAATATATATTTCATATATAGGTAAGTGAAAGTAAAAATCTGGTGCGTGCGCGCAACACACAACTTTCACTTACCAACTATCTTAGAATAGAAATTAATGCTTTTTGTTAATACCACTTCTCAAAGTTACACATTTTTCCACATTCATTTCTTATTTTTGTTTTCATTTGCTCTTTGAAAAACACTTATTTCTTTTATATTTAAAAGTTTTTAGTTGTGATAATCCGGCAATGCAAGCATAATACTCCAAGTCGTCTGATTTTATAATTCTCTATGTACCTACTTTTTGTAAATTTCATTTAGTTACCATGAAACAAATAATTTTCATTAAATGAACAGAACAGAATGGTCTATCATTAAAGGCGTACTCCGCATGTGTGGGCTCAACGTTTTTTATGAGTTGACGGAATATTTTCACCTCTTCGGCATATAAAAACATCAAATAACCAGTTTGATCAAATTCGTTAAAGCCGTTTTTGAGAAAAAAAAAAAAAAAACACGTGAAATAAATCCAAAATTTATTAAGTAAAGTGCCCCCTCCAATTGGTCGATTTTGATGAAATTTAGTCTGTCACATCGCGGGCATATACATACACCAAATGCCGAGTTTGGTCAGAATCATTAAAGCCGTTTTTGAGTAAATAAAATAAACACGTGATAATGAGGCAACATTTATTAAGTAAAGTGCCCACTCCGTTTAACCAATCTTAATGAAATTTCGGCTGGTGCATCGCGATCATATACATACATCAAATACCAAGTTTGATGTAAATCGTTAAAGCTGTTTTTGAGTAAATAGAAGAAACACGTGATAATGAGACAACATTTATTAAGTAAAGTGCTCCCTCCGTTTTACCAATTTTAATGAAATTTCGGCTGTCGCTTCGTGCTCATATACATACATCAAATACAAAGTTTGATGAAAATCGTTGAAGCCGTTTTTGAGTAAATAAAAAAAAAACCCTGAAATGGGACAACATTTATTAAGTAAAGTGTTCCTTCCAATTGATGACTTTTGACGAAATTTTTACAGTCATATCTCGGGCATATTAATACATTAAATACTCAGTTTAATCAAAATCGTTAGAGCCGTTTTTGAGAAAAACGAAAAAAACATAAAAAGTTATTAACTAAAGTACCCCCTCCGTTTGACCAATTTTGATGAAATTTTTGCTGTCACATCGCGGGCATATACACACATCAAATACCCAATTTCAGTTTTGTACGGCCTACAGTTTTTGAGCTAGTCTGTACACACACGCACGCACGCACGCACGTTCGCACTCACGCACACGCACGCACGCACGTTCGCACTCACGCACACACACACACACACACACACACACACACACACACACACACACACACACACACAAACAAACAAACACACAAACACACACACACACACACACACACACACACACACACACACACACACACACACACACACACACACACACACACACACAGACACACAGAACATTTCGCGGGACTTGGTTATTTGGACTCAGGGGACCCCAAAACGTGTATTTCCGTTGAAAACCGGAAGTCGAAATTTTTCTCGATCGCAATACTTTCCTTACTATATATTTCATATATAGGTAAGTGAAAGTAAAAATAATAAGTATTCCAATTAATGTTGGAATATTTTTTATTCAACGTGTTTTTCATTATTTTGCATTAAATAAAAATAACTTATTTTATTATTAACTTATTAGGCTATAAAAAAATTAGATTTTCCGATTTCTTTCACAAGGGGGTGCAATTTTATGTTATCGGGGGCGGTGTTTTTGAATATATAGTCATTTTGTATTTAAGGGGTGGGGGGCACACTATGTGGGTTGGGGCCAGTGTTTAGCTTTAATTATGGGATCATATATGTTTGTTAAAATAATAAGAATAAGCGGGGTTCATTTGGGTATTAATTTTCATTTTCTATTGATAACATTAAATAGTTACCCCCCCCCCTTCACAATTAAAATACATAATGATAAATTATCTTGAAAAACGCGTCCTCAATAACATAGTATTGGATTCCTGTGTGAAACGACTCCGAAAATCCAACTATTTTCTAGTTAGCCACCCCCCCCCCCCACACAACAAAAATACAAAATTAATATTTTTTTCAATAATACCGCCCCCGATAACATTAAATTGCACCCCCGTGTGAAAGAAATCGGAAAATTTAATATTATAGGGCGGCCCCCCCCTCTAATAAATTACAAAATGAATATTTTTTTCAATAAGACCACCCCCGATAACATAAAATTGTACCCCCGTGTAAAAGAAATAGGAAAATCTAATATTTTACAGTGCGCCCCCCCCCCTCACCGTTACGAAAATAAAAAATGAATATTTTTTTCAAGAATACCACCCCCGATAACATAAAATTGCAACCCCGTGTGAAAGAAATCGGAAAATCTAATTTTTTTATAGTGTGCCCCCCACACTACTAATGTACCCCCCCCCCCCCCCCGCCATTAAAATACAAAATGAATGTTTTTTCAAAAATACCGCCCCCGATAACATAAAATTGCACCCCCGTGTGAAAGAAATCGGAAAATTTAATATTATAGGGCGGCCCCCCCCTCTAATAAATTACAAAATGAATATTTTTTTCAATAAGACCACCCCCAATAACATAAAATTGTACCCCCGTGTAAAAGAAATAGGAAAATCTAATTTTTTATAGTGCGCCCCCCCCCACGCCATTAAAATACAAAGTGAATATTTTTTTCAATAATATCGCCCTCGATAACATAAAATTGCACCCCCATGTGAAAGAAATCGGAAAATCTAATTTTTTATAGTGCGCCCCCCCCCCCCCACGCCATTAAAATACAAAGTGAATATTTTTTTCAATAATATCGCCCTCGATAACATAAAATTGCACCCCCATGTGAAAGAAATCGGAAAATCTAATTTTTTATAGTGCGCCCCCCCCCCCCCCCGCCATTAAAATACAAAGTGAATATTTTCTTCAATCGCCCTCGATAACATAAAATTGCACCCCCGTGTGAATGAAATCGGAAAATCTAATTTTTTTTTTTTTTTAATCTAATTAGTTTGTAGATTTTATAGCGCCATCTAATTAATTTATAGTTTTTACAGCGCCCTCCCCCGCCATTAAAATACAGAATGAATATTTTTTCAAAAATACCGCCCCGATAACATAAAATTGCACCCCCGTGTGAAAGAAATCGGAAAATCTATTTTTTTATAGTGCGCCCCCTCCCCCCGCCTTTAAAATACAAAATGAATATTTTTTCAAAAATATCACCCCCGATATCATAATATGGGAACCCCGTGTTGAGGAAATCGGAAAATCTAATTTTTTTATAGTTAATCTAATTAGTTTGTAGTTTTTATAGCGCCATCTAATTAGTTTATAGTTTTTATAGTGCCCCCCCCCCCCCCCGCCATTAAAATACAAAATGAATATTTTTTTCAAAAATACCGCCCGCGATATCATAATATGGGATCCTCGTGTTGAAGAAATCGGAAAATCTAATTTTATTACAGAGCGCCCTCCCCCAATACTAAAATACAGAATGAATATTTTTTAAAAAACACCACGCCAATAACATAAAATTGCACCCCCGTGTGAAAGAAATCGGATAATCTGCCCCCCCCCCCTCTCACTCGAACCTTAAAATAAATATTAATGTTAATGGACACCTGGTCATGATATAAGATGCTGAAGTAAGGGGGTAGGCCGGACGAACATAAAGAAGTGGTTGAATTTGACTTGAAAAAGGTTGAATTTGAAATGGAAAAGGTTGAATTTGACTTGGAAAAGGTTGAATTTGACTTTGAAATGCTATATATATATATATATATATATATATATATATATATATATATATATATATATATATATATATATATGTGTAAATGCAACCATTTACACAGACAACATGAACATCATACATTCAATTAAAAATTCAAAGATACATGAAGAACTTACTGACAAAATCAGAAACCATTTGGCAACACTACACAATCAAAACAAATACATAAACATAGTCTGGGTAAGGGGGCACTCAGGGATAGAGGGCAATGAGAGAGCGGACAGGCTTGCTAAGCTAGCGGCTCACAGTGACCTCCCGCTGACGTACGACAAGGTTCCGATATCATACATCAAAGCGGACATTCGAAAGGATACGGTAGTTAAGTGGAACCTAGCCTGGACTGCTTCCTCGAAATCACCAAGTGTCCATAGATTTGTTCCCCTCATCACATTTCACAATTATAAAAGAATACTAAGTACTGACTACAAACTGACACAAATTCTTACTGAATTACTGAACACGGACAAACTAAACAATACCTAACACGCTTTAACATACTACACAATGACAAGTGCCCAGACGACGGACAAATACACAATTTTCGACACCTAATATTTGACTGCAAAAACCTGGACCACATTCGGGCAAAACTTATACAGAACGTTCTTTTGAAACGAGGGACATGGCCTGAAACAGAACAGAGACTGATGACAAAATTTAAAAAAGACTTCCTGGAATTTATTAGGAAAATAGACTTTGACCGACTGACTGACGAATGTAGGAAGGCGGTTTAAATTATTTGCATTTATTAGCTTTGTACATAGCTTGTTGCGCTTTTTATTTTAATTTATTTTGGTTTACTTTTTTTTTATTGGTAACATCTCTTTAACATAATTATTAATAATAATTGTATATCATAAATCTTAATAATTTAACTTACATTGCTACATTTAGTAACTTTTCATTTCTATTTTCTGTTTATATTGCTACTTAGTTATTTATGTTTATATTGCTACTTTATACTTATGTTGCTACTTAGTTTATGATTATATTGTTTTCTTGTTTGTGTTTGAGTTTATATTGCTACTTAGTATTTAGCATTTATAATTATATTGCTACTTTTGTTTATATTTATATTACTACTTTTGTAACTTTTCTTATTTATTTTTTATTTTGTTTTTCGTATATAACATAATCTAGGTAATAACAATTGTAATCTGTTCACGATATATTGTAATATGTAATACATGTAATGTGCCTAATAAAATAGGCATGGAGCATGTAAATCGTTCAATAAACTCTCCTTCTTTGGGGCTACCATAGAAGGAAAAATATTAAAAAAAAAAAATATATATATAAATAATACATATATATATATATATATATAGGTACCTATAACTTATGCGCAGACGGGCGTAATATAACAAAAAAAATCTGGTGCGATGCGCGCAACACACAACTTTCACTTACCAACTTACATTAGAAATTGACATGTTTTTTTAATTGCCATTTCTATAAATAATATTAAAAAATCTGGTGCGTGCGCGCAACACACAACTTTCACTTACCAACTTATTTAGATAAGAAATTAATGCGTTTTGTTAGTGCCACTTCTCAAAGTTACATATTTTCCACATTCATTTCTTATTTTTATTTTCATTTGCTCTATAAACCCCTCAGAACATTTTAATAATGATAACGCTTACCTGATATTAAATAACACTCAATTTTCATTAAACATGACGAATATGAAGAAAATCGTTAAAGCCGTTTTTGAGATAATCTAAAAATTAGAAAAAAAGTTATGAAATAAAGTGTCCCCTTCGGTTGATCAATCTTGATGAAATGTTGGCTATCACATCTTTGGCATATACATACATAAATACCCAGTTTGATCAAAATCGTGAAAGCCGTTTTTGAGTAAATTAAAAAAACACGTGAAATTGATACAAAATTTATTAAGTAAAGTCCCCCCTTCAGTTGATCAATTTTGATGAAATGTTGGCTATCACATCTTTGGCATATACATACATCAAATACCCAGTTTGATCAAAATCGTGAAAACCGTTTTTGAGTAAATAAAAAAGACACGTGAAAATGATACAAAATTTATTAAGTAAAGTCCCCCCCTCCGGTTGATCAATTTTGATGAAATGTTGGCTATAACATCTTTGGCATATACATACATCAAATACCCAGTTTGATCAAAATCGTGAAAGCCGTTTTTGAGTAAATAAAAAAAAACACTTGAAAATTATACAAAATTTATTAAGTAAAGTCCCCCCTCCGGTTGATCAATTTTGATGAAATGTTGGCTATCACATCTTTGGCATATACATACATCAAATACCCAGTTTGATAAAAATCGTGAAAGCCGTTTTTGAGTAAATAAAAATAAACACTTGAAAATGATACAAAATTTATTAAGTAAAGTCCCCCCTCCGGTTGATCAATTTTGATGAAATTTTTACAGTCATATCTCGGGCATATAAATAGATCAAATACTCAGTTTAATCAAAATCGTTAGAGCCGTTTTTGAGAAAATCGAAAAAAACTTAAAAAGTTATTAAACAAAGTACCCCCCTCCCTTTGAGCAATTTTGATGAAATTTTTGCTGTCACATCGCGGGCATATACATACACTAAATACCCAATCTCAGGTTCGCACGGTTTATAGTTTTTGAGCTAGTCTGTTCACACACACACACACACACACACACACACACAGACACACACACACACACACAGACCATTTCGCGGGACTTGGTTAATTGGACTCAGGGGACCCCAAAACGTGTATTTCCGTTGAAAACCGGAAGTCGAAATTTTTCACGATCGCAATACTTCCACTTACTATATATTTCATATATAGGTAAGTGAAAGTAAAAAATGACTTGATTTTGATTAAAAATGATGAATTTAATCAAAATCATTAAAGCCGTTTTTGAGATATTCCAAAAATATGTAAACATTGGAAAAAAAAGTTATGAAATAAAGACCCCCTGCATTTGACCAATTTTGATGAAATTTTGTCTGTCACATTGTGAGCATATACATACACCAAATATCCAGTCTTATCAAAATCATTACAGCCGTTGTTGAGTAATTAAAAAAAAACCTAAACATTAGATAAAATTCTTTAAGTAAAGTACCCTCTCCGTTTCACCAATTTTGATGAAATTTCGGCTGTCGCATCGCAGACATATACATACATCAAATACCTAGTTTGATCAAAATCGTGAAAGCCGTTTTTGAGTAAATAAAAAAAAACACGTGAACATAAGACAAAATTTATTAAGTAAAGTACCCCCTCCAATTAATCAATTTTGGTGAAATTTTGACTGTCATATCGCAGGCACATACATGCATCAAATATCAAGTTTAATCAAAGTCGTTAGTATGGTTTTTGAGAAAATCGAAAAAAAACGTAAAAATTAGATAAAATTCTTTAAGTTAAGTCCGATTCACCAATTTTGATGAAATTTTTGCTGTCACATCGCGGGTATATCCATACACCAAATACCCAATTTCAGGTTCGTGCGGTTTATAGTTTTTGAGCTAGTCTGTTCACACACACACACACACACACACACACACACACACACACACACACACACACACACACAGACCATTTCGCGGGACTTGGTTAATTGGACTATGGGGGCCCCAAAACGTGTATTTCCGTTGAAAACCGGAAGTCGAAATTTTTCCCGATCACAATACTTTCCTTACTATATATTTCATATATAAGTAAGTGAAAGTAAAAAGATTTAGGGAAGCGAAATAACACTCTCGGTTGCTCTGAATATACTGCTTTATTCTCTCTTATAATCCTCTATATATAGTCTTAGGCATTGTTTACACTCCTGTTAAGGTATTAATGTAATATATACCTATCTCTATCCTTAACACCCCCCTGCCAGTTTACGAACAATTCCTCGTAAACTCTTTATATACTTTTTTTTTTTTTATTTATTTATTTATGTCACATGTTTTAAATTTGCTATCTGCAAAAAAAATTTTTTTTTTTTTGCAATGAGCAAATCTGTGGTCTACACGTATGTGTGATAGATACATTGGCGTTGGTTATACCAATAAGTCCCTAGGCCATCGCCTCAACAATCGTCGAGGTGGATTGTGTGGATTTGTGGTGGATTTAAGTGTTTCTGCTAGTGGGTTCGTGTTGAAAGTTAGTCTTTGATGGAAGTTATTGTAGTATAGTGTGGCTGTATCGATTACTGTTTGGATGTTAAGGTCCTTGTGTATTAAGTCATTAGTCACGTAGAACGGTGCATCTACTATCCTCCTTAACACTTTCGATTGAAAGGATTGGATCCTTTGGATATTTGAGGGCTTTGCAGTGCCCCATAACTCTATCCCGTATGTCCAAATGGGTCTAATGAGCATGTTGTATATTGTAAGTTTGTTGGTTAGGGATAATTTAGAGCGTCTGTCAAGTAATCTTGATAATAGTCCATATCGTTTGTTTAGTTGCTTTCTGATTAGTGTGATGTGGGTTTTCCATGTCAGTCTTTTGTCCAGGTGAAGTCCCAAGTATCGTACTTCCTGGGAAGTAGGAATGGGAACATCATTGAAATATACCTGTGGACACAGTCCCTGATTAAGAGTAAAAACTATAAATACGCTTTTTAATTCGTTCATTTTTACTCTCCATCTTTTTTCCCATGCAGAAATATCATCTAAATGATTTTGGAGAGTCGAACACGCATCGTATGGGTTTTTGTGGGATGTGAGGAGTGCTGTGTCGTCTGCAAATGTAGCTAGTAAAGTGTGTTCGTGTTCGGGTAAGTCTGCAGTATACACATTGAAAAGGAAGGGACCAAGTACGCTGCCCTGTGGAACTCCTGCTCTAATACGTTTTATGCTTGATAATTCGTCGCGTACTTTTACAGTAAAATGTCTGTCTGTAAGGTAAGAAAGTAATATTAGGTAGTAGGTAGGAGGGAGCAAAATTTTGAGCTTGGAAAGCAATCCTTCGTGCCATACCTTATCAAAGGCTTGACTAACATCTAGAAAAACACCTGGACAATAATTTTTCGATTCTAACGCGTTGGAAATGTAGTCCACCAAACGATGACATTGCTGTATGGTGGAATGATTTTTTCTAAAGCCAAACTGATGATTTGGAATAGCGTTAATTATTGCAATGGAATTTAGACGATGAAGAAGAAGTTTTTCAAATAATTTGGAGAAGGAGGGAAGGAGACTAATAGGACGATAGGAATTTAGGGAATCTGGAGGTTTATTAGGTTTTAATATCATTATAACTTCAGAATATTTCCAAACAGCAGGGAAGTATGTTATCTTTAAAATAGAGTAGAAGATATTAGTGAGGAAAAGGATTGCTTTCCAAGGTAAGTTTTTCAGGATAAAATTTGAAATCAAGTCATAACCGGGGGCTTTAAAATTTGGCAAATTTTTGATAAAATTGTGTACTTCATGTGGATGGATAGGATTCGGTGGTAGTGACATTTGTAAGGGGGTACTGAGTTGGTGTAAAACAAGTTCGTTTGTAAGTCGGTCGCTTACATCAGAGTGTGGCCGAAACGTGTCCTTCAAATGGCAAGCAAATATTTCGGCTTTTCGGCTATCAGATTTTGCCCAAGAACCGTCAGGCTGACGAACAGGATGCGAGACTTCATGGTGTCCTAGTATGCGTTTAGTCATCTTCCAAATTGGTTTGTCAGCAGTTGCTAAGCTGTCAAGAAATTTATCAAAGTTTTCAGTCTTTGTACGTTTTATTTCTTCATGTACTTTCCTTGCCAATTTATTAAATTTTTGTTTGTCCGTTGGATAACGTGTCCTTTGCCAAATTTTGCGGGCTTTACGTTTCAATTCAATAAGATGTCGTATATGTGGTGGGAGGTTGTCTTTGGATTGGCGATTCTCAGTCCTGTCATTAGAAATGGAAGCGCCCCAGGCAGCGTTTTGGATGGTCTGTGTAAGAAGCTGCACTTCAGGGCCTCAATAGAAAATTGTTTGAACCTCAACACTAACATACGGACACCGGAAGACTTGGATAACGCAGTGCAGCTTTATATACATAAAAACGGAAAAGAAAAATAGTCCTATGAAACACAACATTATTATTAACCTCTAAAACCGACGGAAATTGGCAAGGAGTTCAAAATTTTGATCAACCCTAAAGATTTGCATATACCTTTTCAAAAGGTTATGGAAACTAAAAATGGCTCTCTAATAATTCAAACAGATCGTGAAAAAGATCTTACCAAAATAGAACACAGTCTCAAGAATTCATCTAAGTTGTCTTATCATAAAATAACAAAAAGAAATCCTCGATTACTAATTAAAAATATTGAGGAAGACATAACCTTAGACAACATCACCGACTATATAACAGCTCAAAACGAATACATACCCTTGAAAAAAGAAAAGATTAGGCCAGTAGTTATCCTTACTACAAGAAGGTACAACAACCGACACGCTGTTTTGGAAGTGGATGCAGCTACGAGGGAATTACTCCTGTACAACAGGACCAGCCTCGGCCACCAAAAGGTTAGGATTGAAGATTACTTCAGAGTAAGAAGATGCACTAAATGCTTAAAATTTCATCATAGCAGTACGATTGCCGAGGTAAGGTGACCTGCTCAAGATGCGGAGGGGAACATGCACTTCTCAAAATTTCAAGTGCATCATATGCGAAAATCACAATAAGTTTACGAAAAGTCGACAGAAGCACTCAATAGACCATTCTGTATTTGACCGAAACTGCCCGTCGTACTTGACTGAAATACAGAAATTGGCATCCAATACAGACTACAGCATCCCTCTACAATAGGTAAATAATATTAATAATTCACTATTAACAATTATTGTATTTATTAATGGCACCTAGACAATTAAATATTTTACAACTCAACACTCATCACTCAAAATACACAACAAACATGTTACAACAATACATAATTATAAAACACGTCGATATTTTATTAATTCAAGAACCGTATACAAGGTCAAATAAGATTATAGGGTATAACCAGTCAAAAGTTTTTCAAACGGCGCGGAAACAATATCAGAGCTGGAGTCATAGTAACCAGCAAAAACATCGATGCCTGCATGATATTGCAATATAGTGACTCGGACTTGGTATGTTTAGAAATATCATAAGGAAAATTATGATTATATTAATATTGTTCACACACACACACACACACACACACACACACACACACACACACACACACACACACACACACACACACACACACACACACACACACACACACACACGCACGCACGCACACGCACACGCACACGCACACGCACACGAACACGCACACGCACACGCACACGCACACGCACACGAACACGCACACGCACACGAACACGCGCACGCACACGCACACGCACACGCACACGCACACGCACACACACACACACAGACCATTTCGCGGGACTTGGTTATTTTGACTCAGGGGACCCCAAAACGTGTATTTCCGTTGAAAACCGGAATTCATAATAATTAGTGCTTATTTTGATATAAATCGAAATATAAATTTAGATTTATTAAAAATCGAAAAATTTTTAGAAATTATAATGTTGTTATAGGGGTAGACTCTAATGCGAGGTCTAAATTTTGGTCTGATAAACAAACGAACGAAAGGGGAAAATTCATGGAATCGTTTATTGTTGAAAATGATTCGGCTATAGTACATACTCATTCCGAACTTACGACTTTTGAAGGGGCGCGAGGGTGCAGCAATATTGATTTAACTTTGGCAAATACACTAGCAACCCGAAATTACCTTACAAGAAAGTGGACCATTTCAAGAGAAACAAATTTTTCGGACCATAACATTTTAACATACCAGATACATATACCAGGAACAGACATGCCAACAGAAAAAACACAGCTTTGTATATTTGACGGAAAATGGTGACTGGGATAAATTCTTAACCAACTTACGGTTTCAGTTATTAAAACAATTCGAATGTCAACACTTCACATATAACACGGAATTGACGGATGCTGAAATCGAAGAATTAATTATTAATGAGTTTCCAAATGTCTCTACTGACAGTATAGTATGTAAAATGACAAACGCTATTAAAAAATCTTGCAATGTTGCGTTCAAACAATCCGAAAATTTTAAACATCGAACTGGACACAGGTCAGTTCCGTGGTGGAATTCTGAACTAACAGATTTACGTAAACAGACAAATCAACTACGGAGAATTTACCAACGGACAAAATCAAACAGTCTTTTACGAGACTCTAGAAAATGGGAATATTATAAAAGTAAGCAGGCGTACCAAAAGTTAATTAAAAACTCCAAACTAAAATCAAGGAAAGAATATGCCACAGCTTCCAATGCTTGGCAATGGCCATACAGTTCTGTTGCCTTCTTCTTCTTCTTTAGCTTCTCCCTTTTGTGCCTTTCAGCGTAAGGGGGTGAGCAGCCACGAACTCCACTCTTCTCTATTTTTTGCTAAATTCCTGGCTCGACGGAGATCCTTGCCTCTTCCTCTGCACAGTCTATCAATGTACTCCACGTAAGACATTCTTGGGCGTCCTCGAGGTCTTCTGCCATCTGGGGCATAGTCCATCGTCTTCAGTGGGTCTCTATGTTCCTCCATCCTTATCACATGACCAAACCACTTCAGTTGACGGATTTGCAGAACCTCTTTTAATGGGGCGACCCCAAGTTCCTGGCGTATTCGTTCGTTGCGAACCCGGTCCCACCTAGTCTTCCCGACTATTCTTCTTAGGAATTTCATTTCAGCAGCAGTGATTCTGCTCTCTTGCCTGTCTGTCACTACCCAGCTTTCTGCTCCGTAGAGAAGTATTGGTAGATATACAGATTTAAATATATGGAGCTTAACGTTCTTATCTACCTCTCGTTTTCCTACAACAGTGTTGCAAATCTGGTAGTAGACTGCATTTGCTTTGCTAATTCTGTTGGATATTTCTAAGTCCACTTTCCCCGATTTTTCCATAACTGTTCCTAGGTAGGTAAAGTCTGAGACCACTTCTAATTCTTCTCCATTACATAGTACATGGATATCCTCATTTTGCCTTCCTACTTGCAGTACCTTACTTTTGCTGGTATTGATCAGCATTCCTTTTCGGTAGAGTTCCTCATACCATTCAGTTACCGCCTGCTGCAACTTTTCAACCGTATCAGCAACAAGGACAACATCATCAGCATATAGTAGATGCTGAATTACCACCGGGCGTAGGTTTCTTCTCCCCAGGAATGTCCTTTCTGTTCTTCTTTTGCATATGGCAGCCACTTCATCCATATAGACCAGAAATAGTAATGGGCTCAAACTATCTCCCTGTTTGACGCCTCTTGCCATGTCAAAGCAGCCGGACTCCAACCCATTCAGTCGAACAATGCCCTTTGGGTGCTGGTAAATGGACTTAACAGCCTCCACTAAATTCCTTGGGACATTTTTAGCTCTAAGAGCCTCCCATATTTCATGCCTGGGAACCATGTCAAATGCTGCTTTCAGGTCAAGGAAAGCAAGGTATATATTTTTATTCCGATCCCAAGATTTCTGTATAATGTTTCTTAGGGAGAATATATGATCCTGAGTTTGCCGTCCGGGTCTAAACTCAGCTTGCTCTTCCCCAATAAGGTGATCAACGAGGGGCCTTAATCGTCCTTCCAAAACAGTCGTATAAAGCTTGTAAACCACTGGTTAGAGGCATATAGGACGGTAGTTAGAACATTCTGCCTGGGACCCTTTCTTGTGAATGGGTATAATGACATTGTACTCCCAATCAGTTGGAATCCTCTTCTCGTCCCAGGCTTTTTGACAGAGTACTTGCAGGGCTTTCACTAACTCGGAGCCTCCATATTTCACAAATTCTGCCATTATATTATCACGTCCTGGCGCTTTTCCGTTCTTCATTCTCGAGAGACCTCTCTCTATTTCATCCTCTTCTATCGCCTCGTCAAACTCAGCCTCATTCGATTGTCCATCTGGGTTTACTGGTTGCATGTCATCTGCACCGAATTGCTTGGTGTAATATTTACGCCAGACCTCCAGAATGGCTTTATCCTCTGTGATCACCTTCCCATTCTCATTCTTTACATTTCTTATGGGTTTACTTTTACGTCCCCTTTAATTTTTCTCCAGAATAGTTTAATATTCTCCGCATGATCTTGGTTTAGTTTCTCTCCGAATTCCTCCCAAGATTTTTGCTTTGCTCTTCTTACAGCTTCCTTTGTTCTGTTTCGGGCCATTACATACATTCGCCATTTATCTGGTGACTTGTCTCGCCAGTATTCCTTCCATGCATTTTTCTTCTCCTTGACCTGTGCCCTCAGATCTTCACTCCACCATGAAGTTCGCTTGCCTTTTGAGTAGATCCTCTTTATTCCTCAAACTAAGGATGCTGCTTGCATGATACTAGTTTTTATATAATTCCACATTTCATCAAGACCAGTGTCTGCATCCATTTCTTGGAGCCTTCTCTTCAGTTCCTCTTCATACACAGCTCTCTTCTGGGGGTCCTGCAGCTTACCTACTTCTACCCTTTCATACACTTTTGCCTTTATTCTGCGTACCTTTAATACCCTGGTATCTGCTATAAGAACATTTAATAAGAAACATTAATGCTATAAGAACATCAAAGAAGAAGATAAGAAGCATGTGATCGCTTCCTATCTCAGCACCTCTAATAACTTTCACATCTGTGAAGTGCCTTCTTATGTCACTGCTGTAAATAAAATAGTCTATGATACTATTTGCGTTTCTCTCAGTGGCAGAGAATGTTATTTTATGGATCCTTTTGTGAGGAAAGAATGAGTTTCCAAGAAGCAGATCATTCTCAATACAGAATTCAAATAGGCGCTGTCCACTTTCATTCTTAATACACTCTCCACCATGTGGGCCCATCACTCCACATGCCTTCAAGTAGTCGCTACCCGTTCTCGCATTGAGATCTCCCATTATTAATGGGCATCTGTTGCTGTTCCTTGCTTTAACCACAACTCGTTCCAGGTCGCTATAGAAATTCTCCTTCTCCAGGATATCAGCATCGTTTGTGGGGGCATAGACTTGAATTAGAGCCATTCTCCAATTCGCAGATTTATATTTGCCATGATTATGCGAGGGCTTACTGGTTCCCATTCTACCACTTTCTTGAATATTTCATCTTTCATTATTATGCCAACGCCTTCTACCGCTCTGTGTCCTGGGGGGATTCCTGAATATACTAGGGTATGTCCTTTATCCAGCTTAATTTCACCAGATCCTTTCTTTTTCATCTCACTTAACCCAAGAATATCCAGCCTATACGTCAACATTTCTTCGATAATTTCGACTTCTTTGCCGGTGAGTGATCTCACGTTCCAGGTGCCTAGTCGTATATCCTTATCCATGCCATGTCGTTTCCGTCTAATCTGTCCATTTCCGAGGCTATTCACTATGTTACTCTGAATCATCTGTACTCCCGAGCGGGTGATTAGCCCAAGCCGAGAGGTTCCGTTACCTCGGAACAACTGGTTCCTAGCTTGAATCAGGTGCCGGGGTCCTTAGATAGGTTGCCTTCCCTACGGCTGAGGAGCCCTATCTGCCCCTCGCAGTTCATCAGCCTTTCTGCTGGTCTCCAGCTCTGCCTGATGGTGTCTAGTCATGGGCCCATCCGACTACTACTGTCTTAGGCTCCATGCCAGTACTGGTGCTACTGCTGCCTCACACCAGGGATTTTTATCGACTTCCCAGTCTAGATCCGCCGTGTTCTGTTAATGCAGGGTCACCTCGGGCAGGATGTGGTTCTATACCACGCACGGACGGTCTTGGATTTATAGCGTCCTCGAGACCTCCTCAATATGGTCCTCGAGCTACTCCCCTGGTGCAGAAGAAGGACCAAGCTGCAGGTCATCCCTGAAAAAGGTGCTACCTACCTCTGCTCCTTGACCCCAGGTCTGTTGCCAATAAAATAAAACCACAAAGCTTACTCACAACTATATTGACTGATGAAGGGACATACACTGCTGATACAGAGCAAACATTATCCCATGTACTAAGGCAAATCATAAAAGAGGACAATATAATCAATGACACTGACGAACACAGACGAATGAGAACAGAAATACTTACCCCTCCATTAACTGCAGATGACTTAGAAATTCGAGATTTTGAAATATTACAAACAATAAAAAAATTAAATGTTAAGGAAGCTCCGGGAATAGACAAACTCGACTCTCGTATCTTAAATAAAATAGCCGATACCTTTACAAAATTGCTGATTGGGCTTTATAAAACATTGTTTTCAAGAAAAGAATTTCCTAAAATTTGGAAGGTAGGTAAACTGACTTTATTCCTAAATCTAATGCCTCCGCACTTAGACCATTAAGTATGCTCCCTGTAATGAGCAAAGTATTTGAAAAAATTCTCAAAAATAGACTGATGCACCACCTGATAACTAACAGCATACTGGACAGACACCAATTCGGATTCAGGCCCCAATCAGGAACTGACGATGCACTTAATGAGTTGACTAATCATATTAAAAGTCATACTACACATTCGGCAAAAAAGTAACCTTTTAGTGATATCTTTAGATATCGCCGGCGCTTTTGACAATGCATGGTGGCCTGCAATCTTGAATAATTTAAAAATACACAAATGCCCAAAAAACATATACACTATTATCCAAAATTATTCTTCCGACCGAAAGCTTGCAATAAAGACAAGCTCCTATTATGTTGACAAGAAACTATCTTTAGGAACTCCTCAAGGATCAGCACTTTCTCCCTTATTATGGAATATTTTACTCAATACAGTTTTTGAAACCGACTTACAGAAAAATACAACACTTCTAGCGTATGCGGACGACTTGTTATTACTTATAAAAAGAAGAGATTTTGATGAATTACAGACCATAGCGAACATAACACTATCAAGACTTTGGACAAAACGCAAAAAACTTGAATTTAATGTAGGAAAGACTAAATATGTTATTTTTACCAAAAAAAGAACAGTACCAGAACTAGATATTCGACTATATTCAACTAGACTTACAAAATGTGACACATTACCATATTTAGGCGTACTTTTCGATAGAAAACTAAATTTTAACAGGCATTTAGACAATGTTTATAACGAAACTTTAGGCATCATAAATGGACTATCAATAGCTGCTAGAGTAACATGGGGCCTCAAATTGGAAGTGTTGAGAGAAATCTATGAAGCCGCTGTACTTCCTAAGATTCTCTACGCTGTACACGTTTGGCATACAGCTGTACAACGTAAGAAAAATTTGATGGTTACAGAGGCTTCAAAGGTTGATTGCTATTAAGATATGTAAGGGATATCGCACAATTTCGTTTGAGGCCGCCATTCTATTGACAGGACTATTACCAATACAAATGAAAATTGATGAACGCTCAACTTTATTCAAAATCAAAAAAGAAAACGTTGGATACAAAGACATGACAATGGACAAAATAGAAAGAAATACTGACTGTAAATTTTGGATACACCCAGCTACAAATTTGTGGACCTGGACACAAATCACCTTTGATGTTTTTATGTTGAATACTGATGTTTTTACCGACGGCAGTAAAGACAGCGAGAATGTAGGGTGTGCATGGTTATTCAGATCTCCAGAAGGTAGGGATATTGAAAAGCAATACAAATTAGAATCATATTGCTCGAATAACCAGGCGGAGAAATTTGCTGTTTTAAAGGTGACAGATTACATCATTAACTATCTGCTACAGACATACACACAGGTGACCATAAATACTGACAACAAAGTTTTACTTGACTCTGTTAACAACTTAGATATTCACGATTACTTGACGGAACAAATTAGACATAACTTAATAAAATTAAAAACGATAGGGAAAACAATAACAATAAAATGGGTAAAGGGACATTCTGGTATCGAGGGCAACGAACGAGCCGATTACCTTGCTAAAGAAGCGGCTAAAAGCGAAATGATGCCCTCGTAGGATAAAGCCCCTTTATCCTACATTAAGAGAGATCTCACAATTGATTTCGTCAAAAGGTGGGATCAATTGTGGGTGATCTCAACTAAATCACCAAGTTTACACAGGTACATACCACGCATTACACTTCAAAATTACAAACTCATACACAGTAATGATTATAAACTAACGTAAGTATTAACAGAGCATGGTAACACGAAGCAATATCTTAAGAGATTTAACATTATACAGACATATGTGACGAAGACGGACAAATCTAAAATTTCCATCACATACTTTATGACTGTAAATTATTTGACAAACAACGATTCGCACTAATAAAAAATGTAATTCTTAAAAATGGAAATTGGCCGGAGACGGAACATAACTTATTATTCAAATTTAAGACAGACTTCCTAAAATTTATTAGAAGTATTGACTTTGATTCACTGACAAACCAGCGACGGGCAGCGTAGGTAACTTCTTGTTGGCTTTATTTCATTTTTATTTTTATTTTTTGTTTGATTTCTTTTTATATTCTTATTTTCTATTGTTTAATGTTTTACAAATTTTCTTGTCTATAGATACCATACTTTTGTTGAAATATTTTGTTAAATTCTTATTTTTAATGTAGTAATCTAAATACTCTTGTAATGTATATCATGTATTGTAATAATGTTTTGTAATGTATATATTGTATTGAATATCACTTTGTAATGTATATATGTATATCATGTATTGAAATAATGTTTTGTAATGTATATAATGCAATGTAATAATGTAATGTCATGTAGTATGCCATTAAGGCATGGAGCATGGCATAATTTCAAATAAACGCTTCTTACATAGGGTTACTACGTAAGGAAAATAAGAAAGAAAAAAAAAAAAAATATATATATATATATATATATATATATATATATATATATATATATATATAGTGTAACGTTAAATTGTTAAGTAAAGAAACAAATCATATGGTTAAAATCCCAGCCCGTTTGTTGGAGCAAACTAAGCGTTTGGAGCGAACTGTTTGAATCTAGGTTGTTCGAGGTCCATCTTAAGCTTTCCACGAGATTCTACAACGTTCTAGACCCTCCTTACAACTATGTATAAGGAGCGATTGACTGAACAGTCTTAGTCTTTGTCTTGACTGTGGAGCTCAACCCATGTGTTTTGTGTGCTACAAAGTAATAATTTCTGTAACCTGCTTTTAACCGCTAGTTTAAGTTACTCACATCCGGACACTAAAAGGTGCCGTCCAAACCTGACCAGACCAGACAGCAAATGGAGCCATCAAATTCACCGAGACACCGCTCTTCATTGCGCCCTATCGCTCTATTCGGTAGAGCGCTCTTAGGAATAAAAAGGAGCGACCCGAGGCGGAATTAAGTAATCTTGGCGTGACCAATACCATGTGACACCTCGAGGGATCAATTGATCTCCCTCCCCCTGGAATCCCGAAGTTTCAACCAGTCAGTACCTACTGGTTGTCACGGGGAGCACCCGGCCGGAATCCTCATTAGGCTTTTACAGTGGGGAGTTGTCATCGAACAGTTAAACGCATTTCAGGTATGAAAGTTTTCCTTCTTGAAGGCGCCCGGCCACACGATTTAAGGGTCAACTGGTTACGACCCCGGTTACAAGTAATTTACTGCATGCAGCGTAAACTACGGGAAACAATATACCTGCTAATCGGTGCACGTTTATTCTTAAAATTAATTTAAAACAAAATATTTTCATTATTACAATTATGAAAATGTGTCTTTACTGAATCTTTGTCACAATTATTTTTATAATACATTTTATTACCCTTCCGTCCCTTGCTTCTAGGTCTGATTTCCACCCTTTTATACTAAACCTCAACTTTTTTTTTCAATTATTTGCAGTGCACCTCCAAGTGATGTGCCTGTCACATCATTGGTGGCACCTCCATCGGCGCTGCTTCGCCAGGCATGATGTCGAGGGACTTTGACCAGGAGGCGCTTTATCCCCTGTTCTGCATCCCACCGCTATACACCGCCGGCAGCTCGGACTTTTTTCGCCCTCTTAAAGGGGGGTACGTTTCTTCACTGACTTGTGCCGATTGTGCCTTCGCGGGAACCTGCCGGTTGCCTAGACGTTATCTTATTAAAACGTGTCCAGTTGGTGTTAGATCCTGCATACGATTCACCATTCCACTGAGAAGCCCTAGGGAGGTCCCGACTGAGAACAAATCCCCATGGCTACTGGGTGACCAAACACCTCTCCAGGATAGTTGTAACTTTCACTTTCTCCTTAGGTACTCCTGTTCTATCAGCAATACAACAACAAGAGGCTCAGATTGTCGGCATAGTACCTTCGTTTTCTCCCATGTACAAGGTTTAAAGGTTTCGCATCGCCGACTACGCTTGTTCCTGCTTACAGAAACGCCCGGTTTCCGGAGACCTTTTTGCATATGCGGCTTCTGCTCGACCTGCAAGCCCATTCTGCGCAGGACGGTCGCAATGACGTTGCAGACAGCATTGAGCCGTATAACACGACCTCCGTGTGTGAGTTGACACTCATTAGTTAGTAGAAACTATCCAGTTTCTCCATCCGCCACAAATATCGTTGCCGAATTCCCATAAACATTGGAGATAAAGACTACAAATTCGTCTGGAAAGTCCCTCGCCATCAGAACAAATGCCATTGCGAGGTCCACGGTCGCAATATGGATTTCGTTACGATTGGCCCTTTGGCCAGTAAGGTTCGGCCAGATCTTTATGTTCTTCCATCTTTCCAAGACCTTACTGTTCCCGGCAATGCCATCTGCCCGTATGACTGGCAATGCCATCTGCCCGTATGACCGGCAATGCCATCTGCCCGTATGAATGCCCTTTGCTTATACTCAGTAAGCTGTAGTCACGTGGCGGGGCTGCCACCTTTAGGGAGGCCCTCGCTTCATGGGCAGATGTTCAACGTCCAACGGCTCGAGAACCCTCATTCGGGCTGCGAGGAATTTCCCTCCTCCTTTCTCAACCGGACTTGGGACCGGCTACTGCGGAGTTGACTAGGAAATCATTACCACTCCATTTAATTCCTGTGTAACTTCCGAAAACTTCAATATTGCTGCTCTTATGTCTCAAATCTATCAATCTGTGGTCAATATGGCTGCTACATCTCGCATCAGATTCTAGCCAAGTTTACAAATGCATCCTTTTATACTTAAAAGTTGTTGCTGATTGTAAAATTTAATTTAATGTACATGAATATTAAAATCAGTTTCATTCCATTGAAACAATATGTTTGACTCAATTGACAGGATCACACAAATAAGTGGTCATTCTCATTTATGGGTAGCTGGAGGCTGTTACCCAACTGCTCTTCCAAGGTAGGGGTCTTTTCCAATCTCGCTCTTAAAATCTCCCACTTCTCTTTTAATATTTGTTATTTCCAACTCATCATAGGATGGAGACTTTTCGTACATGAACACCTTTCATGGAAACATTGAAAGATTTCGCTTTTAATATCAACGAGAAAATCCTCTGATTCACCAATGTGTTATCCAGAATCATATGCTTTAGTTTTGTTTTGCCCATGAATCCGTTCCCAATGTTGGCTTCATTCCTATAGCCAACGAAATGTGTTTGTTGAGGTCTACTATAATATTTTTCTTCCATTTAATCTCCTGCAATGGAATTTGTATGAAGTTCTTAATATTTTCTTAGAGGAGTAAGTTATCAGCCCACTGTCATGGAGTCAGGTGGAGGGGCTGTCTCTATCAGTGGCGGATCCAGGGGGGGGGGGGGCTGTGGGGGCTGCAGCCCCTCCCTTTGAAAAAATTTTCGTTATTTAAAGACAGAATTTGACTTTCCTTAATGTAAGAAAGCAAGTTAAAGAACGAAGGGGGACGGGATAGCCGAGCGTGTAGGAGCGCGACCCGTTGTTGCACGCTCAAGCCGAACGGCGGCGGTTCGAATCCGCTCTGGGAGGGTTGACTTTTATTTCGTGGAGGCCCCACGGAATAAATCTCGACCCTCCCACCATGGTTAGGATAGGTTGGTTACACCTGTAGAGTAACCCCCCCCCCCTGTATGCCACACATGGCCAGGTAGGGGTACCGAACAAAAAAAAAGTTAAAGAACAAATAATGTACAGAACAAGTCGAATTTTAGTTGTGGGAAAGGAACATATAGGTGAAAAAGCTGATCTGCCCATGGTCTCTATGAATGTGTGTGCAGACTTGATTTCCTTGTCCAGGGTGACTACCAGGGGAAGGTAACACATAGTCTGCAGTATGCTGTGCATAGTGTATGTGTTCCCCCAACATGGAGTGGCTGATAGCATCCAGAAGGCAGATCCCTAAATCATAAAGACAAAATATACTGAAGAGAAAGATTCAATCAGAGTGGAGCTTAAGTCAAGGGATATCAAGGGACCGATCTTGGTGGGGACAAAGAGAGTAACTGCACCTACCCATTTCCTCTCTCTCCCTCCAATAATGATAGGAATCTTATCTCATGCTCTGTCCTCAGTGTCCAATCCTTATCTCTGGGCATGCCATTTCTTTATCAAAGTCCGGGCGAATATATTCATGAGATACCTACCATTCACCGAGGGTTCATGAACCCATTCCAATATCCCCATATCATTGAAATGTAACTTATAAAACAAAACTTTACTCCTCACTATGTTTTCCAGGGGGTAGGTTTAGATAATGAGATAAAATAAGTTGACTTCTTATTATTTTTTTTTTTATTTATGCAGAAAAACGTTATTAGCTTAATAGGATGATAATAAAGTTTCTATAAGGGTATATTATTTATTTTCCAGCTCTAAATCGCTTAGCCTTCTTCCATGTTTCATCTATGGGGCAGACGTTCTAGTTCTGACTCCTGAAGTTTCTTTTATAGGATACCTCTCCACAATCAATGGATATCATTAAAATAATATACCTTACAACGAAGTTAATTTAGAATAAAAAGTAAAACTTTGAAAATAAATTAGACCTTTGATAAATGTTAAAAAACATGATACAAATGATTTTTCATTTTTCTTTGGAAATAAATATTCCATTATTTATGATTCTTTTAGATCCTATCATGTGGACATTTGTCCAGCCCCCAGTTACTACGCTGTAATTTCGTGAGACATGGCAGGGGTGATCGTTATACAGTATAAGATAAACAATAATTTATATTAAATTTGTAATATACAACAAATATATTCCAAAAGCTTGTCATCAAACAAAGATTCCAAAATATTCTATCATACACATAAAATACTTTACAACTATTATACATTATTTACAAATCATATTTTTATTTTTTACAAAATAAATAGGAAAATCTTATATGTCATCAAACACTCTTTTTTGAACAGCATTGGTGATAATACCCATCGCATCAGTTTGATACTTTGTATCAGATATTATTTGGTTGTATAAATCGACATTTTTTAACCTGAAAGAAACAAACATTACATGTTATATAATTTAGCAAAATACTGATAGATAATATCTAACAAACAATCAGACAAGTACCCAGGATTTAATAAAATAATATTTATTAGCAAAAAGATATGGATAATGATAAAAATGGTATAGGATTCTATCACTGAAATCCAACAAAATAAACAATTAGAAGAAATTCTGTGAAAATGATATAACCAACCTTATTCATTCATCATGTACAAATGCCGAGGAGATATTAAAATCCAATCATTCATTTTCAGTAGATTTTTTTACTTTCACTTACCTATATATGAAATATATAGTAAGTGGAAGTATTGCGATCGTGAAAATTTTCGACTTCCGGTTTTCAACGGAAATACACGTTTTGGGGTCCCCTGAGTCCAAATGACCAAGTCCCGCGAAATGGTCTGTGTGTGTGTGTGTGTGTGTGTGAACAGACTAGCTCAAAAACTATAAACCGTGCGAACCTGAAATTGGGTATTTGGAGTATGTATATGCCCGCGATGTGACAGCAAAAATTTCATCGAATTTGCTCAAAGGGAGGGGGTACTTTATTTAATAACTTTTTAAGTTTTTTTCGATTTTCTCAAAAACGGCTCTAACGATTTTGATTAAACTTAGTATTTGATCTATTTATATGCCCCAGATATGACTGTTAAAATTTCATCAAAATTGATCTACGGGAGGGGGGACTTTACTTAATAAATTTAGTACCATTTTCACATGTTTTTTTTTATTTACTCGAAAACGGTTTTAACGATTTTGATCAAACTTGGTATTTGATGTATTTATATGCCCGAGATATGACTGTAAAAATTTCATCAAAATTGATCTACGGGAGGAGGGACTTTACTTAATAAATTTTGTATCATTTTCACGGGTTTTTTTATTTACTCAAAAACGGCTTTAACGATTAACAAAAATAAGATATGAATGTAGAAAAATGAGTGACTTTGGGAAATGATAATTAGCAAAACACGTCAATTTCTAATCTAAGTAAGTTGGTAAGTGAAAGTTGTGTTGCGCGCACGCACCAGATTTTTTTATTTACTCAACAACGGCTGTAATGATTTTGATCAGACTGGATATTTGGTGTATGTATATGCTCACAATGTGACAGACAAAATTTCATCAAAATTGGTCAAATGCAGGGGGCTCTTTATTTCATAACTTTTTTTCCAATTTTTACATTTTTTTGGAATATCTCAAAAACGGCTTTAATGATTTTGATTAAATTAATCATTTTTAATCAAAATCAAGTCATCTTTTTTATATTGTTTATAGAAATGGCAATTAAAAAAAACATGTCGATTTCCAATGTAAGTAAGTTGGTAAGTGAAAGTTGTGTGTTGCGCGCATCGCACCAGATTTTTTTATATGCAATTAGTAGAAACAAAATTCAATTTTTACAGTTTTATCGTTATAAAAAAGATGTTGATGTTTAAAATTTTAAAAGTTTATATTAAAAAATTTGCAAGTCCACAGCTAGAAAAATTGTGAACTTAGAGCACCAACTAGGTTCTAGGATGAATAGAAGAGGAGATATTTGATTTAATGTAGAGCTCTAAAAGAGCTGAAAATTGGCGTTTGGTCGACAATAAAGTTGCTATCATTCGAAAAAATAAATAAAAAAAAAAAGTCTAATTGCATTCTTGTACTTCCAATGTATTGCACTTTTTAAGGTAGAAATATTAAAATAAATAAAAATGTTGAAGCAACCATCTCTGACATCCGGGGGTGGGGGGGGGGGTGGGGATTCTTGTAATGAAAAAAATATACTTACAATTCTTGTGCTTTGTTTTTTAACTTGCACATGGCTTTCTGTTTTCTTTTAGATATTCTAGCTGTGGGATGTTTCATATTTGAAGATTGGTTTTGCGCTCTTGGGACTTTTGAACATTTGTTATTATCTTGCAATGTTTTCTCAGGTAGAATCTCATAAGTTTGTTTCTTACCATTCACTTCAGCTGAATTTCTTTTGGATTTCTTTGGTTTCTTTTTCATAACCTCTTGATGAATAGCATCAATTTCTAAAACAATAAATAAATCAAATAAATAATAAATAAATCAAATAAATAATAAATAAATCAAATAAAAAACAATAAATCTAATTTCTCTCATTTCTGAGAAGAAATGAGAGAAATTCTATTGGTTTGCTTTCCTGCTCTTAAACTCTTACATTTGTAACAAACAAGTTGCCTTTTGGCATTTCTATCATGACTCCAGTATATGAGGCATACTTTAATGGTCCTAAATTCACTCATTCCGTAGAACCTTAAGTTTTATCTATTTTTTTCAAGGGTGACTGAAATAGAAAAGGTGACAATTGAGTTGTAAGTAGTTAAATTTGCTTTGGAAGGGGTTACAATTCATTTGGAAAGGGTTGTGTTTGAAATGGAAAGGGTTTCTTGTGACTTGGAAAAGGTTCAAATAGACTTGGAAAGGCTATATATCTGTCAATTTTCAATCAAGGCTAAGATAATATAGCAATATTACAGCTCTAACATGCGAATCAGAATAGCTTATTAGATCTTATTAACTTATGCCAAGGGAGGAACAAAGTTATAGGGAGTTTTAAAATTAAGGGTTAGTTTAAAGGGCTAATTTAAAAGTGTTGAAATTTGGATTATACTAATTATAATATTAATACTATTTACAATACTATGAAAAGAATTGCAAAAGTAGTTGACAGATGACTAGGGTTCACAGGCTCGTTGCAATTGACAGACTCTGATGGTTAGAACTGAAAAACGGGAAAAGTGATCTTGTAGCCATAAGTGTCCTTAGCAGTCATCATTGAACTAATTAATCAGGGGGAGACAAGAATGATTTTTTTCATTCCTCTGACTCTAGCACCCATGACTTTAAACTCTAAACCTCATGGAATGTTTGTTAAATTGCTCGCTAACGAGGTGTCAATTGATTAGATATTATTATATGCAATTAGAAGTTATTTAAATGTGTGGGTGTTTTAGGGATCAAGAACTTAGTCAAGAGAATCATTCAATCACACCTGGGTGATTCTGTGAAAGGTAAGGTTTCTTCCTTGCTATATTTTTGTGAATTTCTTGTATTTGTTTTTACTCTATTCTTAGCACCAGAGATATTTTTTTTTTTAGGCCAAGTGAGGGATATTTTTGAGGGAGGAATAATTCAAGATACATTTATTAGTTCAAGAAAAAGATATGCTGGAATAGTAGTCATCTTATAAAAATATAGATTAATATGTAGAATATATTAAAATACAGAGAAAAACTTTTTTACACAAAAGTGACGGGAATGAATTTTTTATTTATTTATTTTTTTTTTAAAGACTTTTTAGTGAAAGGATATAGAATAAAGGATTAACAAATCTGAAGGCCCAATGCCAACACCACCAATCACTCCCTACACATCTCCATCCACCTCCCCCCATCCAATCTCAACTCCACAAGATCAGCCCTCACCGAATCCTCCCATCTTTGCCTAGGCCTCCCAACCCTTAGATTTTTTCCAGCAAAGCATTTATCAAACTTTTAGATATTTCTTCACAACTAAAACCACCATTTGCGCATCCACTTTATCCGACAAGTGGCTATTACTTTGATTACATTTACCAGAAAAAGTTCACGCAAATCTGCATTGTGTAGCTGCATAAATTCTCTTGTTTAATCATCCTTCTTCTACAGTACTTTATTTTCAAAGACCTTAAAATGTTGTTTATTCCTTACTGTAAGCAGGCTATGTTTCACATCCGTAAAGAACCGTCGGAAAATTTATAGTTCTGTAAATTCTAATTTTTAAATCTTGTGACAGAAGACGTGAGCTAAGTCATTTTTCAGCTTGTAAGGGTATTAATGAATTCATTTTTAATCTATATGTAGTGAACTTGAAACATAAACTAACTAAACTAGTTGATATATAAAATCTTCAACATTCCATAATAGAAAAAATGACAGGCAGAAGTTGGACCAGCCAGATAGTTGAAAAAACAGCCATTTAGAATAATTACATATTTAGTCAAGCAAAGGATGATAAATGATTTATTCTGCAGTATATATACCATGCTCATAATTTTTAAAGCAATATACTGCTATAGGGGATAGGGAAACCTTAGTGGACCTAAATCCAAATTTTCACACAATATCACCCATCTATATTAGTTGCAATGATAAAACGAAAGAAACAATTATATTACTTACTTTTAATAAATAAATTCCTTCTTAATTCTCTCTTATCCTCTTTTTTCAATTTCAAATAAGTCCCGCTTTCCGCAACAGACCTCTTAATACATTTAGAAATAGATATATTAGCAGGCCTGGATTCATTGGAATCTTCAACTGACGTTTCCAATTTATCAACATCAATATCTACATTTTTGAAAAGATCAACTTCAGGAACAACTTTCCATTCCCCTGTAAAATTAGTTTCCATAGCTGAATCAGGTTCCAAACCAATGTCATCGTTTTTATTGGAATTAAATCCAACACTTTTAAATTCTTTTCTGATTTCTTTATCATCATTTTGAACAGAGACTTTAGAATCTAAAGACGAAACATTAAAATCCCCTTGCACTGAGCTTATGTGAAATTTAGTTCGAGCTCTCCTCGCTTTCCCCATTGAAAATTTAGGCACTTCGAAATCAACAACGTGAGCTACTGTAAGACTATACGAACTGTTCGGTAACGAATCAATCAATAAACTATGTAAGTTGGCAAGTAGTAATAATTATAGATATTGGTGTAAGAGGTTTTCAGGTTGTTTAATTTTCCTTATATTTTAATCTTAAATATCCAAATATCTCAATGTTTGTTGTAAACTTTCTATGAATTGTCAATTTATAACTAAAATGTGTTTTAATAAGTATTGTTTGGCAAGTTACAGAACGATCTTATGCAAACTCAGATAGGATGATACTCAGGACCTGGCGCCAGACAGGGTCTCACAAAGAGCATTTTGATCCGCTTTGTTTTGGATTCGCTATTAATAGAGAAGAGTCGCTTCCTAAGCTCCTAGTACGGGTCCTTGAAGGAGGAGATAATAAGTGCAAGCAATGAAGACCAAAAAAGGCTAAATATAGGAAATAACTCGTGTAAAAGCCAATTTCGTCACAGTTTTAGAGGAAAGTTCCTGAACTTTTGTTATTTCACTTCCCTTGCGCTACAACCAGTGGTGGGTCTTGGCCTTCTCAATAAGCTTTTGCCATCTTACTTTATCCTGTGCAGTAACTTTCCAATTTCGGGTCCCCAGAAGGCTCCTTTCATTGGCTGCCATCACATCCATCCACCGCAGTTTCGGTCATCCGGCTCTTCAAAAGCAGTGAAGGACCCTTTCTAAGATTTTCTAACCTTCCCAAGTGACCTTCCCAGCTCAGCCTCACCAGCTTAACAACCCCAACATCGGCAAATAACTCATACAGTTTCCAGTTTTTCCTTCTTTTCCAGAGCTCTGTATTTATTAAGCTAAATATCTTACGTTCGAATACGATGAGGTCTTTCTCATCGTTTTTTGACAGTGTCTAGGTCTGCGACACTTATGTAAGAACTGGTCTACATACGTTGGTATTTAATTACCTGCTGTGTATTTGCTTCGGTAGGCAAAATAGCACCTGTTTGCTGCTGCAATTCTGTGCTTGATTTCAGCAGATATATCATTTGTAGAATTAATCTAGTTCCAAGCAAGGGCATGAATATGGGAAACAAAGTTCATAAATTCGTATTCATTTACTGTTTTTATTAAGTAATAAAAAAAAAAAAAATGGAGAAATTAACTAAGCCTTACATATTCAGAATGTGTACCTTCACCCCCACCCACCGGTCAGAATACCTTAAGACTTCAATTGAGACACTGACATGGAAAAGGCAGTAAGTAAAAAAAAAATAAAAATACTGACTTTGAGATCATATGAAAAAGAAGTAAGAAGTCATGCTAATAGTATAGGAAGAGTAGAAAGTCGGTGTTTAAAGTGGTTTAGTTGCTATGAACACCGGAAGATGCTTTTCGTGAATAAATCTAATTTCAGCAGTTCAATATCAAAATAAAAATAAGTTTTCTTGACTTGCAAACTGATCCAGGACAACGCCTCAATTTACAAAAGTCTGATACCACATCTTTGAAATAGTTCTCCTATCCTTATATTGCTATAATGTTTTCCTCTTTGTTTCCGTTCAAATATAGCATCTCTTTGTTATAACAGTTTCGTAGCATTTTTATTTATTTATATAGTCAGATATTTTATTGCTTTGAATTAATCTAGGCATGTTTGGGCCCTTAGAATTTTCTCCAACAGCCCAACCAGTATTTGACATAGATAAAAATATTGAAAAAGATGAAATAAGTTGTGTTTTATGCTCAAGTACCTTCAGTTTTCCGTCTGAAAAAGATATATGTTTAGGTCACATATTTGAATGTCATAAACTAGTTATAGCAGATGTACACCAGATAGGGAATTTGAAAAAGTGAGTACCTTGTCCATCTTCAGCTTTTCCATTTCAGGTGTCCCAAGTTCTGCATATTGTCTTTGTCACTACTAGAACTAAATTCCTTAAAATAATTTTCTAATATTCTTATATATATCTGTACTCTAATGTATTACTTCACCATTATCATATATGCATATGAATTTAGCTGGTGGTTATAGTCATAGGCCTTTTGTACTATGAATTACTAAAATAGCCTGGAGAGCATTTGATACCTATATTTTATTAAGAATGACCCATACACTTACTATGCAATTAGTGACTTTTGTTGACTGCCCCCATCATTTAGCAGTTGAGAGCGTGACCACATTAAGCTGTTTGATGCATTCTGTTGACCTTTAGTGGGTGAAAAAAAACAAAATAAAAAACATTTTTAGCTTGTATTATCTGCTCTATTATCTTACTACAGCAAAATACTTCTCCGTAAATTGTTGGATAATGTATATAGTTCAAGTTTCTTTCCCAATGATTGGCGCAAATCGGAAATAATCCCCATTCTTAAGAAAGGCAAACCAAAAGAATTTACGACAAGCTGCCGACCTATTGCACTGACTAGTTGCCTTTGTATGCTGTTAGAAAGAATGGTAGCAAATCGTTTAATATGGTATTTAGAAAATCAAAATATTCTCAATTTATGGCAAAGTGGTTTTCGTTGTGGTAGAGGTGCATTAGATAACCTAACAAAGTTACAAAATGATATAATAGGTGCATTTCGATCAAAGGATTCTTAGCTGCATTCTTAGATCTGAAAAATGCATTCAATTCGGTAAATAAAAAATTTTTTTTTATATTAATCTAATCTTAATTTGTGGGTGAAAAATAATTTATTTTTTGTAGAGAAAAGATTAGGCTCCGCCGGGAGTCGAACCTGGGTCTCCCGCGTGACATGCGCGGATGCTAACCACTGCACCACAGAGCTCGGCCCCAAGCAGAGCCCATCCTTCCTCTTCACTGATACCTACTTAACAAATGGTGGTCACCCACAAATTAAGATTAGATTAATATAAAATAATTTAATATTGACGGATGTCAATAAATACCAAAAATTGGACAAAATTTGTCCACCTCCCGCTACTACTCGCAAAATTTGCGAGATAGGGGGAGTAGGTATCAGTGAAGAGGAAGGATTGGCTCTGCTTGGGGCCGAGCTCTGTGGTGCAGTGGTTAGCATCCACGCATGTCACGTGGGAGACCCGGGTTCGACTCCCGGCGGAGCCAAATCTTTTCTCTTCAAAAAATAAATTATTTAAAAATAAAAAATGCATACTAAAATCACTAATCGAGTGTGGAATAACCGGTGAAATGTTTCGATGTATATCCAACTTTTTAAGCAACAGAAAATTTTATTTAAGATCCGGTGACGCTATGTCAAGAGAATTTGATCAACGTAGTGTTGTTCCTCAAGGCAGTGTATCGAGTCCGATTTTATTTAACCTTGCAATGAATGGGGTTGCAACTGAGATAAGATCGCCAGTAAAAATTTTAATGTATGCTGATGATATTGTGGTTTCCGTCAAGGGGAAACACACTACGCTTATTCATGATATTCTACAAGAATCCTTGTCAAATATCATTTTCTGGCTCAACACATGGGGCTTCGAGATATCCGTTAGCAAAACACAGGCAATTGTATTTATGAAAAACCGAAATTTCACCATCAAGAACATCAAAATTAATGGGGAAGATATAAACTACTCAACGAATGTTAAATATCCTAAAAACTGTAAGTAATCCTAACTGGGGTGCGGATAGAATATAATATAATAAAATATAAAATATAAAGAAAGAATAAAATATAAAACACTCATTCTGAGTAAACTGAGTATGTAGCATACTGTTCCGCGAATAACAAAACTTTGGAGATGCTAGAAACAGTCCAAAATACACTTTCCAAGTAGCTTTAGGAGCATTTCCTTCAAGCCCCATAGCGAGTCTCCAAGTAGAGGCTGGTTTAATGCCATTAGAAATACGAAGGAAGATCTTAGACTTGGCTTACTACATTAAGGTAATATCGCGGCCGGATCACCCTTTAAACGAAATTTTCCATTTGCTCACAATGAACCCTATCAATATAAAAACAAAAGCAAAACAGTAACTAATGGAAAGATGCTCAGTACACATAACAAATCTCGATCTTGAACCCTTTCCCCCAATTTTGGAATATCGAAAATTGCATATAGCTCCCTGGTTGTTACCAATTCCTAAGATTCACAAGGTAAAACATAATAAGGGGCTTGGACCAAAGCTGGGGATGTTGGAGTTCGCAGAATTTCAACAAAACCAACCCAACTGGGAATATTTATACACCGATGGTTCCAAAACAGAGGATGGAGTAGGCGCAGCCGTTGTCCCTTAGGAAATATACACTTATTCATTACCATCAATTTGCTCATCATACCACGCCTGAACTTTTAGCATTTAATCATGTAATAAACAAATTAAATGCAGTAAACGAAAATGTATACATATGTTCAGATTCAGAATCTGTTCTTAAGACAATAAAAAATCCATTAATAACCGATATCTTAATACACTTGAAACCATTGGTAACGGTTGGGTATAAGGTACAATTTTTGTGGTAACCAGGTCAATGTGGTATCAGAGGCAATGAGCTTGCTGATACTATGGCGAAAAAAGGGATTAAAGAAGGAGAGCCAGTAACACATGCACTCGCCACAAAAGTAATTGCCTTAGTAAAGCAAAAGGCACAAGAGAAATGGCAGGGCGATTGGTTCGGACTGAGGGACAACAAATTAATAGTGGTAGAACTCAGCGTAGTTCCAAATCGAGAAGAACTGCAGCTAAACCGAAGAGAGGAAGTACTTCTCAGCGGATAGGGTACACCAGGATCACCCACGAGTACCTCATGACGAGGAAATCCCCAATGCATCACCTGCATGCAGCACCTTTGACAGTGCCACGTATCCTCCCAGAGTGTTATGCTTACGAAATAGAGCGGAGAGAAGTGGGACTTGGGAACCGACTTAGGCGAGATACTGAAGATGGCTGAAAATCTGTTCTTGTTTAATGTATTTTTTTTTTTCTTTACTATCTTTCATTGTTCTTTTGTTTTCACTATAATTCATCTATAATATTATACTTTATTCTCTTCCCAAGCAACATCTAAATTCTTATAGCGATACTACATTCTTTATTTTTTTCATTCTTTATTGTCACCCATAATTTTTATGTAACTATTGTATTTACAATTGTACTCTGATATTTCTTTTCATACTTTTGCAAATGTTGAATGGGGGCTAAAATGACCCAAGTGGTTGAAGAGCCCATTTCGTTATAAATAAATTATCTGCTGTTAAATTAAAAAAGGATAGGCTACTACCATTCATACCACATCTTCAGAATTTTCTTTCAAGTGCTTATCTGAAGACATTGGTAGCTCTGGGTCGTATAATAGCTGAACAACTAACCTAAAACCCACCTTTCTTTTATTTATTGGCCCACCTCTAAATATCTTGGATAACAATTGTATAAATTTATTGCCATTTTTTAACTTTACCAATAATCTTGCTTTTTATGTCTCTTATAAATCCTCTTTATTTTAAATTTGATGAAAATGATTGACCAAAAGTAATATGGATTAATCAATGTTTAATGTGTGGTACTATTCTGCTGTTGTCTGATAAAAATTTCGAAAGATTAAACTGAATCCTGTTAAAATAATCATCTTTCAGTTTTTATAATTATTGATGCAATTAAATCGGTTTTTAATTTGTTTTTTATTGTTTCCTCCATCTTTTATCATATGTGTGTTTCAAGCATTATTTATACCATGAATATGATTTATTTCAGTTCACTTAAATTTTGCGCTAACAATTTTATTGCACTTTAAATAACTAAATAATCATCTTATTTTTTCTTTAAAGTTAATGATATTTTGTTATAGTTGTCATATTACTGTTTATTTTAGGTATTTAGAATTTTGGAAACAACAATTTTCAGAAGCTCCCCTAACAGAATTCTGTTCAACTATTGTTGCAGATATTAAAAAAGATGGTATACCTCTTAAGGACCGAGAGTATTTTTTACTATCAGATGTGCACGATAAGGATAAATTTATTCGAGAAAAACTTCAAACAGAATTCTTGGTGAGTAAAATCTCCTTAATTGGTTGATTTTTTTTTTTTAAATCTTAATTTGATAGAATATCTTTTATTTTAATATTTTTGATGTTTTTTTAAAGGAAAGTGCCTTAGAACAACAAAAACTTGAAAGAGAAGACTCAAATTATAGCCATGGTTGCCTCTTTTGTCGTCAGATTATTGAACCCACAAGATCCGAATATTTGATTCATCTGTCAACTCAGCATAATTTGCAATTGGGAAAACCAGAAAACCTTGTATATGTTGATGAACTAATTGAAATTTTAGAAAAAAAGATGGAAAAGTTAATCATGTTTGATCACTTATTCTTTTACTTCATTTATTACGATGTTTAATTTTTTTTTTTTTTTTTTTTTAGGTTGCAATGCATTTTTTGTGAAAAAACTTTCAAAGACAGAAATGTCCTCAAAGAACATATGAGAAAAAAGATGCATAAGCGAATCAATCCTGATAATGAAGTTTATGACCGATTTTACATTGTCAACTACAAGGGACCTGGAAAAAATTGGAAGGTACTTTTACTTTCATGTTAATTTGTATTGTAAAGAGCTTTCATTTTCAACGCTGACTTTTTGATGAGCAGTTTGAGCTAATTGCAAGTCACTGTTCATTTAACATAATAGGTTATTAAACATAAATGTTGGATGCTGATGCCTCTAGTATTTTTCGATGGGAGGGAGAAGAGAATGGAGGGGGACCCCATAAGTGATTAGGCCAACATTTTAAACGACAAGAAAGGCGATATTTAGGCTCATTTGATAAAGATAAAAGTAACACCCTAAGGATTAATATATGAAATATCTAAGATGATCTAGTTGAATATATTTCAAGAAGTGACTTTTGAAAAGAATAATGTCTCCTACTATGAAGAGAGAGAGTGGCTTTTGGGGGTCTATAATGATTAACTAAATCTATGATGCTATCTGAAAATGGAGATTTTAATCAAAAAAAGATGGCTGACCTGAGACTCCTCTACAATGGTTATCTCAGAATGGAACCCATATTAAATATGGAAATAAACTTTTATTTATTATATTTATATTTATTTCTATATATTTATTATACATATTGTAATGTGAAACAAAACACAAAACATGTGGTTTATAATAACTCTAAACTTGTTGGAACGATCTAACAGTTGGAACAAACTGTCATAGTATATGTTTGTGACCACGATGTTCAAGTACCATCTATGCTGACCTCGAATCTTCCAGGCTGTTCTTATGACTAAATATAAGGAGCGATGGACTGGAGAGTTAGTCTTGTTCTGTCAAGTCATATGGTTATTTTTGTGTTACAAAGTGATCATTTTTGTAACTGTTTTATTATCTGTGTTTTCATTGTTTGTTTGGCATTGTGAATTTTTATTATCGTTTATTAAGAATTTTTTACCCACATTAATGCTACAATATGAAAAATATTTTTGTGGGTTAGCTTTATCCGCGGATTACTCCTTCAATTATGGACCAATTGTAACCCACGTTACTCTAAAAAATTAAAAACTTTGATGTTATAATATTGCAAAGTTAAATCGTTAAATACTTACTTACTGACTGGCTGGACCTTGGCCTCCTTCACGATCTTTCGTCAGACTTCTCTGTCCTGCGCTTTACCTCTCTAATTCTCTACTCTCATTCTCTTCAGATCTTCCTCCACGTCACTTCGCCAAGATTTTCTTGGTCTTCCTCTTTTCCTTTTTCCAGGGAATTCCTCTCTCAGTATCCTCTTTGTGTTGACGACATCAGGCAGTCTCTCTAAGTGTCCCATCCAGCTAATTCTTCTGGCCTTTACGAAGTGCACGATATCTTCCTGTTAAATCGTTGAATAAAAAAATAAAAAAAAAACATATGATTTCAAATCGAAAACCGTTTGTTGGAACAAAATAAGCGGTTGAAACGAACTGTTTGGGTCTAGATCTTTCTTGCCTAGTCCACACTGGCATAGAACTGCCCACATTGTTCTGGAACATTCCAGGCCTGACTATTTACAATTATATATAAGGAGCAGTGACTGAATGAGTTAATAGAAGTCTGTGTCTTGACTGTGTAGCTCAAGTCATATGATTGTGTGGTCTAATGTTATCAGTTTTGTAACCTGCTCAAGTGTTTAAGTTTTATTAATTCGTTGGCACTGATAACTGTATATTTTTGTTTAATAAATATTTGTTACCCACAGAAGTGTTACAATAAAATATAATACTTTGATAAATATTAAATATATTTACTTTATAGAACTTAATGCAAAAATAAGGTATGAGAAATACAATAAAATAAAATTTTAAATATAGGTTTAAAATTTAAATTTAAAATATTTAAGTAAATTCAAAATGAAATGAGGTTTAAGGAAGGAAATAAATACAAGCTAAAATAATTCAAATTTTGTAAATCTTTTACTGAGATCATATCAAGGTCATTTAATAATGTTATGAAAGCACAGACATTCCATTTACAGGGCCATTTGATTGGAATATAACTACTTTTGGGAGAAACTCTTTCACCTAATGATAATCTAGTAGAAAAAATAAATAAATAAATAACTAGAAATCGGATACGACTGGTTTTGGAATTCTATCTACAGAACCCGAATGTTTGATGCCGACACCACTATTTGCTAACTACAAACCTCGATCCGTTGACCCCTGTCCAAACCCCACATCGAGAGATCTGCCTACATGCATTCCTCCCACCTCCATCTGGGCCTAAGCCTTGGACTGTATTTAGACAAATGATTCACTTGGAACATACATACCAAATTTAAAAAACTAGAACACCACGCGGTGCAAGCTGCTTTCATATCTGGGCTACAGATCATCACTCACCTTATGAAACAAGTGACTAATTTACACTACTATTTTAAGACCTGTTGGGAAATACAGAGTAGAACTTTCGGGTTCCGCGAAAGATGTCCACATTAACAAAATGGAAATGACAATCCCAAATTCTTAGAAAAATCACTAATACACTCTGTTTTTTTTCAAATCATACTCTGCACTATGACATGAACATACCGACAGTAAAACCTTATATACAAGACAAATATCAAACATTTCACACTTCCATGCTACATCACCCTAATGCACTCATCCATTCTCTTTCTTCCTCCCTGTTACCTGGTCAGCCTCCGCGTCAGCTGAAATGATAGTGACCAAGAAACCTTTTACAACAATAAACTCAAATGTTATTAAATGCATCAAGAAACTCAAAGCCAAAAACAAAAGTGCACTGCGCAGGTGCAAATCTACAAGCAGAATAATATTAAATAAAAATAAATGTTTTAACATGTTTCAATACAGTTTTGTATTATTCAATTTTATAAGCTTTTTTTTTTTTTTTTTTTTTTTTTTTTTATTAGAATGAAAAAAAAAGACGAGATAGTGCTGAAGACGAACCTTGCGATTGGTCAGATTGGCAGGAAACCCTCATACTTTCTATTGTTTGCCTGTTTTGTGAAGAATCTTTTTCATCGTGGGAAAATGTTTTAAATCACATGGTTGATGTACATAATTTCAATTATGAAGCTAATACATCAGAAATGGATTTTTATGAACAGGTTTGTTAGAAAACTAGTTCTTCTGATAATTATTTTAACTTCTGATGCATTGAATGCAAAATGGAAGATCAAAGTGTTGCCATTTCTGAGTCATTTATGTAAATTTGTTTATTTTTTTTATCTTTGGAATTATTTATTTTTAAGTAAGTTGCCTTAATTATGATCAACTGGTAATATTTTTATGTTTTTTTCTATACAGGTGAAACTTGTGAATTACATCCGGCGTCAACTGTATAGAAACAGGTGTATTAATTGTGATAATGAATTCTCTAATCGAGTTGAGACTCTCGAACATATGACATCGCAGGCCCACAACGTAATGCCATCTAAACACTTATGGAATCAACCTGAGTATGTTAATTAATTTTATATATCTTTGTTCTTGATTCTTGATACATAATTGTTTTTCTTGATTGTTATTAAAATCAATAATCATCCATTATCTCACCCCTGGCTTAATTTTAAACCTTTTTGGCCATGAAATGATATTGATATAGTTTTTTTTTTTTTTTCAACTATATTTTGTAATTCTTTTAATAAAAAAAATTAGCAATTCATTACTTTTAGGTTCTATTTCCCTACTTATGAAAATGATGCTTTTCTTTGTCAAATTGAAGATGACATAAATGATAATAAGGAAGAGCTCAATTCTGATTTATCAGAAGCATTGTAAGTTGCATAAATTGGTATTTGAAGTAATCTCAAAATTGGATAATTAAAGTATTGATGGCTTCTTAATTATTTTTAGGTCTGAAATAAATTCACTTACCTCTCTAGAACAAGGATAGCAAAAACTTGTAAATAATAGGGAAAAAATGAAATTGTAAATATATAGATAAATTTTGTAAAAATATTATTGTAAATTATAGATCTGTCTGTCCATGAATTTACTGTAAGTACGAAAAATATCTTATCATATTCTCAAATTTTCTTCCAAGTTGTTAGCATGTTTTTTTGTTTATTTTATTTATATATTTATTTTTAAAAGAATGGCAGTCATTTATGAGTATGATTAGCATATACATATATTTATATAATTTTGATATAACTTTGAAATTAATAATTTAGAAAAATTAAATTCCTGGTTTAAGAAACGATTAATGTATTGATATTTTTTTATTTTATGAAAGTATTTATTTATTAAATTCAAATACTAAGTTATAAATTATTTTTATGATCTCTGTATAATCACCCTTCATAATCAATATTAGATGTTAAAGAAAGGGCTATATCAGCATATTACTTATGTTCAAAAAAGTTAAAAGTAAAATTTTTCTATAATTTTCTTTTTAAAAATGAATAGAAAAGAGTTACATCATTAGAGGAATTGTGCTATGCCCCAAAACCACAGCTCAAAGCATAGCGGCAATCATAATTCCATCAGCAAAATGTAACTTTTAGGAACTGCCACTTTTTATTTCTGCTTCTGTTACTTCTGGGCATGGCCAATAGGGTACCATTTAGCGAGCTGAAGCCGAAAGCTGGGATCTAGTAAAGCTAATCAAGGCCTTTTTTAACTGAAAAAGATTCGATTGGTGTTCCTTTGTATTGGTATAAAGGTATTGGTAACAGTAACATAACAGTAGCTTTATCATTTTTAAAAACCAGAAGACGGCATGCAGCCAAAAACCATTAAATAAAATAAATTTTTATTTATTTTAATTTGACTTCACGGAAGAAGGTTTTTAGTTTATTCTGAGCATTTTTCCATCATCATACATATCATAACCCATCTGAACCAAAAATGTTGAACTTAAATTTATCACTACTAATAAATTTGTCCCAAAAATCTAATTACTTTGGTATGTGCTCTTTGGCAAAAGATAATAAATATGTTATTAATGATTATTTATTTACAGATCACCCAAAGAGTTAGCTTCAATATGAAAAATTTCATCTTATTGGATATGCACTGACTTACTGCATTTTAAAGCTACATCTTAGGCTAAGCTTTGAACACTGGTTTTAGACATTGCCTAATTCTTTTAATGATGTCCCTCTTTTCCCGCTGGGTCAGCCTTTTCTTAGAAACTACCTGTGTTCTAGATACTTTTATACAACACTTCTAATGGTTAAAAGACCTAAAATTGAAGGCATTGGTGAGAAAACAAGAGAAGTCCCAAAAAATACTTCTCGAGAAAACAAAAAGAAAGTGTTAATTGCACTATTTGATTTATATATGTCTTAAGAACAATAATAGAAAAGTATCCAGAAATAAGCATTTATTCCTCATAAGAAATATATATTTTTTGTAATTGGATTTATCCGTTGTTTTTAAAAACAAATCATAGACAATTTATGTTTTATGTTCATAGCATTCAATAGAAATTTTATTTATGGAGTTAATTAACTTAAAAAAAAAAAAAAAAAAAAAAAGCATACTGACCACTGTCCCATTCTATCAAAAAACCTATCACTCTGCAGGAAGTTTTCAATATGGTACTCTAAAATGATAAGATTCAATAGTCGCAGCAGGACAGACTGTGGGTCTATGAATTAGTCAAGTAAAAACCAAGTAAATGGTTGCCAAACCTCAAAAACCACCACCAGCTACTGTTATGTTTGTTTGTTTGTTTTAACATCACTTTATGCCACTAAGGCTAATAGGACGATGCTATAGTGGGAGTCCTAAATTTTATCTATCCAGGTATAATTAGAATAGGGGTCTTTAACGAGTACCTGAAATCGTACAGGCTCGGGATCTCCATTTTATGTCCTATGCAAGGCATAGCCAAGGATTGTTTTTAGTATTGTAGGTTTCTATGCTAACCACTATACCACAGGTGACCCCTACTGTTATGTTTAAAGGATATGTTTGAAACTTTAAGCAGTGTTGTGTATCTAGGGTTCGTAGTCTGCACTAAAAATGTGACCAGCAAAGAGATGCAGAGACGAATAGCAACAGCCAATTGGTGTGGAAGTCACTTTTTGGCTAGGAATACCAAAATCGCTCAGGACAAATCTTTAATTCAACATGTGCTGACCTATGTTTCAGAAACATTGCCCTTAATACACACAGATGCCATCAGCCTATAGGTTTTCGAGAAAAAAATTTTGGGATAGATTTTTGGCCTTCAAAAAGAAGTCACCATGTGCAGGCTGAGGCACAATGTTAAGTTGTACCAAATTTATGGGGAACCGGAGGTGGTGCAATTTTAAGGCCCTAAAGACTATGATGGGCTGGGCGCATTGCAAGAAAGGACAGTGATTCAACAGTCAAGAGGTTGGCGGATGATCTGGGATAGCCGAGCTGTATGACCCGCTTTAGCACGCTCGAGCTGAACGGCAGTGATTTGAATCCACCCTGGGAGGGTTGACTTTTGTTTCGTGGAGGACTCATGGAATAAATCTTAACCTACCCACCATTGTTAGAATATGTTGGTTACACCTATAGAGTACCCCCCTCCCCCCATATGCCACACATGGCCAGGTAAGGGTACCGAACAAAAAAGTGAAAGAGATTGGTGGATCAGTTCCCTACATTTTAAACTATTTTTTGATAAGTGAGTCAACATACAAATAGGTCCCAATTTATCTGAAGTAAAGGATTTTCTTAGCCTCAAATTCTTTTATGGAGACTTGTGACATTCATCGCATTCACATTAAAGCATCAGACCAATACTATCTCGCTTCAACTTGCAAATATTAGAAAAATACTAACTTAAAAATATTTTTTGTTTAACGTAACTTTCTGCCACTAACGCTTTCCCCCCCCCCTCGACTACCAATTACCGACTTTGTCACTGCGATCTCTAGTTAGCTCACGCTCCCGTAAATTTTCAAAAGCTAATTACTATGGATTTTTTTCCTAGCTAGTTACCTCTTGCATAGGTAATTAGCCCAAAAATCTTTATTAGATCAGTCTATAGATTGGGGTGTGGGAAGGGTTTTCTCCGACCCCACCCGGGCCTACCACTAATCGCAACTCGTTGCCCGCGCACTACAGTTAGCTCTCGAATACTTAAATTTTCAAACCGTAATTAATACGTTTTTTTTTTTTTTTTTTTTTTTTTGTAGCAGGATGGCCGAGTGGGCAAATGCGTTAGGAAATAGGCATTGCCCATGGCAACATATGATTGGAACCTGAAAGTAGCAAGTTCAAAACCCAGAGCCAGGAGAAATTTAATAATACTCGGCATCATTCCCCAACCCACTCCCCTGGCCCTGGACACCTGTACAGCCTTACTGGCGAGGAAGGGTCTGACCAAAAAAAAAAAAAAAAAACATATATTTATTAACTTATATTTCATTTATATTTCATTAACTTATAATATTTCAGTGTAGTGTAAACTTGGTTAACATATCATGTTGTAATTTATTTTATTTAAAATGTTTAACACTTTCACTACATTGTTGAAGTGACCTTCAATATCACTTACATTTTTTTATCTCATCACAACATAATACATGGACTATTTGGACATTGGTATCACTAATTTCTTGCCTAGAATTGATTTCATTCTATTATTTTCAGTTATATCTTAAGTATTTTTTTGGCAATACTAAGCCAGTGCCTCTAAATCAAATAGCAATGGGCTTTCTGGAGTCCTGATTCCTGCATTAGGCTTAAACTTAATAGGAAGTTCAGTTTTTGAGCTTAATCTTACTTTATAGTTTGACAAAACCTTCGCAATACCATATTTAATCAATAGAATCGCATACCTCATTGCTGAAACAGAATTATTTTAAATGCCTGTTTTAATGTTTATTTGTGTAATTATGTGGATTAATAAAATACAAATACAAAAATTAAAGAATTGTCACCTGCCCAGTAAATTACTTTGCTATTTTATTGTATTTTTTTTTTTTTAATCTATCAGAAACACACTTTGTTGATTAAAAAAAATTAAATTAAAAAAAAATAAACAAAAAATATAAAACAAGTATTTAAACACCAAATGACTAGAAGTAAAACTACAGAAATTTTTTGTAAATACGAAGTAACTCAACTTCACACTATTTGGTTTAAAACCCGTCCCCTACCTCTGAAATATTAGTCATATAGCTACTGATTCTATAATTAAATAAAACTGAATAAATGTTTATCTTCTTTTTATCCCATCAAGTTATTGTAATAAATTTAGCATAGACTTACCTATGCATACTCTGGGACCATCTCCAAACGTCAAATAAGTTCCAGGTTTCATTGGCATATCATACCGTTCTGGCTTGAAAACATCTGGCTCGGGATAATAATTTGGATTTAAGTGAACTGCACTTATAGGAATTACGAGCATTTCTCCTTCCTTAATGAAGATTCCATTTGGGAAAACATAATCTTTAGTGCATACTCTAAAGATTTGACTTCCAGCCGGATGCAATCTTAATGTTTCTGTAATAAAATAAAGTCAAATTTTTATTCCTGGCAATGTACTTATCTTAAATATAAGATTCTAAGGCATGGCTCCAAGAATAGCATCTATTCTATATTTATAATTCACAAAAGTTGGAGCAGTGACTGAATTTTCCATTGTTGTTAACACGCATCCACATTGCCTTGATCCTGATGATGGCGGTCGGTGGATAGAGGTGTGCTGGGAGCAAGTTGTGGTGTCAGCAATAAACCTTAGGCTTAGTTAAGCCTTCATTATTGTTATTATTATTACAATAGTATGAGTACCTTGAGTTGTTACGTTGGATTTAGATTTGGAAATTTAGGTACAGTTTTTGTTAGGTTGATCCCGATGACTAGTGTTTCTTTCTGAGTTTGATGGTGAATTTGAAATTTTTACACTAGGAACATATGATCTGTTTAGTTTTATTAATAACATATAAAATTATATAATAATATAATAAGCAATATAAATTACATAAAACCCTTACCTTTAACAATTTTTTCTAGATATGCCATATTCTTCAATGCATTAAATGTAATACCATTGTTTAGTTTGATTTGTTCCTGAATTTCATTTTGGGCCTTTTCTTGGATTTCTGGCTTTAAGGACAATTCATATAATGCATATACTTGTGATAGGGCAAGTACGTCAATTCCATTGACTAAGAAAGAATAAGCCTGAGCCATAAGAATATTTTCAGTGATTTCTGAAACATATTATGTACATATATTAAACATATATATATGTAGTTACATTGTTAATAATAAAACTTGCAAACTTAATTATGTATATTTGAATAAGTTATTTTTAAATTTATTTATAACGTATAAAATTTTGGATTCTGGACCATGAATGTTCTATGTTTCATATTAGTAAAACATAATAAGCTTTATAAACCTCAATTTTTAAAACTAATCAAAAAAAAACTAACATGGGTCTATTTGTGTTAGATAGATATCAATAGGAGGATCAGAGTTGGGCAAATTGTAATCAGAATTATGATTTGTGAATATGAATAACTGGTAATCATAAAACAAATGATCATAATCAATCATCAAATGATCAAATCATAAACATTTTTCATTTATTTTATGATTACCAATTATTCATATTCACAAATCATTATTCTGATTACAATTTGCCCAACTCTGAGGAGGATGAGAATATGTTGTGATTGATAAAATAAAATGATATATTTTATAAATATGATGATATATTTTGTGACTGATAAAATACTACTCATTGAAAATTAGTCTTTTATTATTTTTAAATAATAATTATATAATTTTTAAATAATTTTATTAGAAAAGAAAAGATTGACCACGGAGAGGAATCGAATCCTGGTCTTCTGCATCTCTTTTGTAGCGCTCTTACCATTGAGCGTGGGGTCAATCCCAGCTGTGTTGATTATTTCTCTTCAGATATGCTAGTTCATGATATTTTCTCTTCTTTGATTGCTATCACATTTAGTTGATGTATTTATTATAAATAAAATTGCTAATTTCAATAAATTAAATTAAAAAATATCTACATTGTACACACCATAACTTTCCAATTCCGCTGGTTCTTCCCCACTTTTTAAGTAGTCATCTTTGGGGTCCCAATTCTGTAATTCGATTTTCTTTTTTTCCTTTAAAGTCAATAAAAGTTGTACAAAATCATTCCTCTCAATTTTTTTTTTCCTTCTGTATTCAAAAGTCTCTTTTAATATTTTACTGTAGTAATCAACAGATTTTTGATTGTTAAATGATAGTCCTAATTTTATTGCAAGTTTTGGAAAAAGAAATATTATAAGAAATTTAATTGTATCAAAAAAACCAAACGTAAAAAGATCAGTAGCTAATTTGCAAAATTCAGTCTTTGGATTTTGTAAAGCTTTAGGTTGGATACCAAACACAGAAGACCTGTAAAAAAATGATAAAATTACCTATAATTTTATTTCTATAAAAATTCAGCTGTAAGTATATCAATTAGCATCATGAAATATTTTATTAAGTTTAATGGGAACATCACCAATCGTCCCCTCACCTCCATAAGATCAGCTCTCACAGAATCCTCCCACATTTATGGCTGTGTTTATATCTTTTTTTTTATTGTTTCTTATTTATTTATTTTTTTACTTTCACTTACCTATATATGAAATATATTGTAAGTGGAAGTATTGCGATCGTGAAAAATTTCGACTTCTGGTTTTCAACGGAAATACACGTTTTGGGGTCCCCTGAGTCCAAATGACCAAGTCCCGCGAAATTGTCTGTGTGTGTGTGAAGAGACTAGCTCAAAAACTATAAGCCGTGCGAATCTGAAATTGGGTATTTAGTGTATTTATATGCCCGTGATGTGACAGCAAAAATTTCATCAAAATTGCTCAAAGGGAGGGTGTACTTTATTTAATAACTTTTTAAGTTTTTTTTCGATTTTCTCAAAAACGGCTCTAACGATTTTGATTAAACTGAGTATTTGATCTATTTATATGCCCGAGATATGACTGTATAAATTTTATCAAAATTTATCAACCGGAGGGGGGACTTTACTTGATAAATTTTGTATAATTTTCACGTGTTTTTTTTGTTACTCAAAAACGGTTTTAACGATTTTGATCAAACTAGGTTTTTGATGTATGTGTACAAAGATGCGATAGCCAACATTACATCAAAATTGATCAATCGGAGGGGGGACTTTACTTAATAAATTTTCTACCATTTTCACGTGTTTTTTTTTATTTACTCAAAAAAGGCTTTAACGATTTTGATCAAACTGGGTATTTGATGTATGTATATGCAAAAGATGTGATAGCCGTCATTTCATCAAAATTGGTTTAACGGAGGGGGCACTTTATTTCATAACTTTTTAACCAATTTTTACCTTTTTTCGGTTATCTCAAAAACGGCTTCAACGATTTTTATCAAATTCGTGGTGTTTAATGAAAATTAGGTGTTCTTTAATATCAGGTAAGCTTTATTATTATTAAAATGTTCTGAGGGGGCTTAAATGGGGAAGGGGCCTTTTTTGTTTTCCTATAAAGTACCTTTGTTTTTGTTTATATGGGGAAATTAACTGTCTCTCGTTTTGCCTAAAAATAAGAAATGGCTAAATATGAGATATGATAAAAATCAAGGAAACATATAGAGGAGAAAAAAAGAAAAATATTCAGTCAACTCATAAAACTTGTTGAGCGCAAGCGGAGTACGCCTTTAATGACAGACCAGCATAATTAAAGCCATTCTGTTCATTTGAGAAGTGGCAATTAACAAAACACATTAATTTCTAATCTAAGTAAGTTTGTAAGTGAAAGTTATGTGTTGCGCGCACGCACCAGATTTTTTTTATATCTAACCTCGGATGTTTTCCAGGTGCTTGTTAACCTTTTTGGTATTCATCGCTACTAGGATTCACAATTTTGTTTGCCCATTTCAACTGGCATACTGAATTATAATATTCGGTACAAGAGCTGGTTTCTTGCCTCTTAGTTATAAGTTTTTGTGGAATTTTAGCCATTATATGTCTAACATTTGGTCCTCTGATGGGAATCTGATGATGTCATTTTCGTTTACCAAAACATTTATTGTGGTTTTGTGAACAAAAGGGGTGTTCAATCCTACGTCAAACCCTCCAGCAAGCCTAAGGGGGCTGTTCTCATTGCTGGTCAGCAAGTCCATTGAATTTTCACTGACCATCCCCACATTTGCCACCCGTAGGATGCTTCACATACATGGTTACGTGATCCACGCAAAGGTTAATAATAATCAATCAATGGATTGAACCTTTTGAGAGGGAAAAGATGGGAACCAGAGAAATGGACTATGATCTTTTTTACTTTTATACAAATTTACTGATTATTAATATATACAAATTTAAGTAATCAATATGTTTTAAAAATAATTTATGACTGATAATTTATATTGCAAACATTTATAAGGTACTTGTGTCTTAGCTGCACCTTGCATAAGTTACCATGTTATCGTGCCTTGTCACTGGCCTCTGCTGAGTTGTTTGAGGGTCTTAATTAGCTTTATTAGTTCATAGCTTTCAATTTCCGTTTGCTATGCTCACTCAAAGGTATAAAAATTCCTGAATGGGCCCTTTTCAGTTGAAATCGGGCCGCACTTTTCCAGTGAGGGTGAGGTTAGATATAAAAGCTAATGGACAAGTTTTATATAAGTATATATACAAATTGTAGAGAGATGAACATACCCTACGACATCTATTGCAAAACGAGTCATTAACTCCTTAAAGTCGAGCCCCTCATTATTAGAGTTTTTTAAAACATTCTCTAGATCCACTCCACAATCTGTCATAGTTTCATACATGCTTTTCAGTTTACCAGAAGTGAATATTGGGCTAAGTTTATACCTGAAAAAATGAAATAGCCGTTTTACATTTTGGACGGCATTTCACAACAAAATACTTTGCTTCCCCATTTAAAGAAGTAATATACCTGAATGCTCTCCACCGTTTTCCAACCATGTTGAAAAGTTGGGCATCAATAGGGTTTTTTTCTTCACTTATTGCAAATCCATGATCAGTAAAATGGGCAAAATCTTTAATAAGAACTTTCTCGATGTATTCTGCATCTTGCACCATTAACCATGGTTTAGTAAAATCATAAAACCTGAAATGAGCACACAAGTAACTTACATTGGAAAAATTAATAAAGTATTTGTTTTATAGATAAACTTAATTATAAAGATAAAAAGTTGTAAATTCAGTAATATTTAATTAATGAAATTAAATTTAATTAATCAAATTCAGTAATATTTATACATAACATTTAAAGCTTATCCTAAATCACTGTAGAAAATATTTAGATAAAGTAACTTTTATCAACATTTACCTTTTATTTCAAAACCCAATGAAATATTTACATATTTGAAATTCTTTAATGAAATCTTTTCTCGGATGTCAGTTGTTTGCATTAGTGTTGAAATATATGTATTATTGGTACTGTTCTCATCCCAGGACCATCACTTACAATGAAGAGAATAAAGCATTGTGTGGCCACGATCTCAACTGAAAATGACCCCTTGGGGATTTGTTTATCTTATTTGAGCAAGTGAAAGAAGAAATATGGAACTTAATAAAGCTAATCACAGCCCTTTTTAACTGAAAATGAAAATTTATCCGCTAGCCTCGAAATGTAAGGTTGTTATCTTATCAGTAGTGCATGCATAAGAGAAGAGGACCTTATTATTATTATTTTATTTTAATCTTTTCTCATGGGTAACCACCTAATTCAATTTTATATTAATTTTAAATATTTTATTTTTGAAGAGAAAAGATTGATCTCGGCCGGTTGTCGAACTCAGGTCTCCCGAGTGACATGTGTGGTACGCTAATCACTGCACCACCTAGCTCGCTTCCAAGCAGAGCCAATCTCTCGTCTTCACTGATGCCTCACTCTTCACTGATCAAAAACAGCTGTAACAATGTTAATCAAATTGGGTATTTGATGTATGTATATGCCAAATATGTGACAGCCAAAATTTCATCAAAATTGGTCAAACAAAGGGGGCAATTTATTTAGTAAATTTTGTCTTCAGGTATTTTTTTAATTACTCAAAAACGGCTGCAACGATGTTGATTAAATTGGCTATTTGATGTATGTATATGCCAAAGATGTGAGAGCTAAATTTCATCAAAATTGGTCAAACGAACGGGCCAATTTATTTAATAAATATTGTCTCATTTTCAAGTTTTGTTTTATATTCTCATAAACGGCTGTAACTATTTTGATCAAACTGAGTATTTGATGTGTGTATATGCCCGCAATGTGACAGCCGAAATTTCATATCCCTTATAATTACTTATGAAAATAAAAACTTTTATTTAACAAAAAAAAAATTATTTTACTTTAGAGAGAAAATACGTGATGCTCAAATTATTTATAAAGCATTTAAGTTTTCAAAAAATATAGTTTAAGATAATCTTTAATTAATTATGTTTTAGTTTAGAAACTGTTGTTCCTTAATAAACTTCTGAAGGCAATATAAAGTGATTTTAGAGGAACAGTAATCGTTCTTGATTTCGAGAAAGGCACAAGAGACCAACTATACTACAAGTCGTAAATACACTTTCTATCGATTCGCCTTTACTATATATTTACAATAAGCAAATTGTTGTAAAAAACATCCAAGCAGTAAAAAAAACTCGTCTGATGATGAAAGTAGATCCCTTAGAAAAAAAAAAAAAAGCAATAATGAATCGAAAAGTACTGAGAATGTTAAAGTTTTGCATTGCAGATACATTATAGCTTATGGAGATATACAAATATAAGCATATAAATGTGGAAAAGTGTGGCATGTTATCGAAACACGTCAATTTCTAATCTAAGTAAGTTCGTAAGAGAAAGTTGTGTTGTGCGCATCGCACCAGATTTTTAGTTTGCACATGTTGTTTCTAACATTTCAAATGCCAAGATAAGATATGTCTGAAATCTATATCCTGATCATCCTTACAGCATTTCCTTTTTTGTATTTTGTTCCTGCTTATTTGCTTATAGAATTTTTTTTTTTTTTCAAATATATAGAGAAAGTAACTAAAGAAGGTATAAGGTAACTAATGTATTAGGTAAGTTAACTAACTATAAGGCACATTAGAGGAAACATATAGTAAATATGTGCATAGGCCTGAAAGTTTGACCTGGAATACTTCCTTTTTTTATTATTCCTCTTGTTATTATTTTTTATTTAAACAACATTGTTAACATTCTGGGAAACTTGCTCCCTATCATATATATCTACAAATAGATGTACATATAAAATGGTAACCAATTAAACTTACCCTACTAATGGCTCTTCTGGGAATTCTCTACAGATTTCTGCACAGAGTATAGATATATGTTTTTGCTCTTTCCTTGAAACCAGATTTGTCACAAAGTTACCAAAAAACAAAACTGGTTCTCTGTGTTTTACTCCCCTCCTCTTCCAGGTCTGATTAATATTTTTTGCCCAATAGTAAACATAAGCGAGTAATGATACCACAATTAATAATGCTGTGGTTATCATCCTTTAGAAAAAGAAAAAAAAATGAATTTATCTTACTGGTTTATTTTTTACATTTAAACTACACAGATTCCATTTAAATTATCAATTAAATATTCCATCTTACTTAATATCTATAAATTGTATAAATTACTGTTTATGAAGGGACTTTAATCATATATTGTTCGTATGCTCGTCTATTCAGCTAAATATATCTTCGGGTGAATTTGATTCAAATACATATACTGAAAATAGGCATTTTTATCTGAAATATTAAGCAGAAAAAGGCTAAGGGAAAGACAAATAAATACTACCATTAATTAAGTATTTATTAATTTAGATCCCTCCACTGATTCCCATCAAAACTCTAATCCATAATACACTAATTCATCACTTTATCCAAAGCAATGATTACCACTTTATTGATTAGTTCCTTATCTAGCCCAACATGCCTACAATGGGTGCCCAAATGTTCACACAGGTCCAAGGTGGTCTTGGTGCCGAGTTTTATATCAGAATCCAAATTTTCCATTAGTTAACCTCTATCAGCTCTAGTTGTTAAGATATATAAATGGGGTGCCTTACCTCTTAAAACATAATTACCCAAATAGATATGCAGGTTAATAGCAGGTGGGAAAAAAACAAAGATATGAAAATTCTTTACATAAAACATTTTAAATCAATTGAAACCATATAAACACATTACTTACATAATCACTTTGTAAATAAATCAATTACATTTCAAAGAGACTCTATTTCACACTTCGGAAGCTTCTTTTGTGTGACTTTCTTGAATGTTTCTTCAAACAGTCTCGTTTTAGGTTCCAGCAGTAATCTGCCATTATCATCTGGGTATACCATGATCCAGTTGAGCATTTCAAAATTATACCATTACAAGAAGTAATTAAAATGATTTGCCGGTGGGCAAAATCATACTGAAATGCGTTGTTACAAGTTATTACTAGATGTTATTATTTTATTCTTACAAACAATTATATACAACTAGCTATTAGTTTAATATTCTAAAATAAGGAGAAAAGCGTGCTAAAATAATTCATTTACACATCTACTTCGGATTGTGTTATCTATATCTTAGGTATTTAAATTAAATAAAACTACTGTTAAGGTATGCTGAATATACTGAGGTATACTGATTTTGCTCTATTTTTATAATATTGATTTAATTTATTTTAGGTAGGAAGATTTAGTTGACTGAAGTATTAATGATTTTTATGAGATTGAACATCCAACCAATTTTCTTCATAATATTGATTATTAGATATTTTTATATCACACATATCTCTGTAATGACTCTTTTAAATTCTATTCTATTATACCCTCTTATATCTATATCACTGAAATCATTGCTGTTTCTACTTTTAACAATACATCTTGTTTTCCTGAAATTTATTTCAATATCTATTGTATTATACATCCACTAATATCATATTTTGTATTTATTATTTGTTCTGTTTTGGACACACGACAACTTTTGTATCTTCACAATGCAGGCATAAATCAGTTTTGCCTTGTAAAGTTGATTTTATGTTATGTTAAGAATTTTTCAGAAACAAATTTTAATTTCATTGATGTCTGAATACAATTGATGAATAAAATTCCTATTTCTTAATTTACACTTAAAAATGTTTATAAATTTATCATTTCGGACCAGTATGTTTTGACTATATTAAATAATTTCTTTATTATCCCTTTTATAGAAGATGTTTACTTACTATCATTAAATATACTAAACTACTCTTCACTTCTGCCTTTTGTTGGCTGCCCGCCAAAATTTTAAAGATTTTCATTTTTGTCTTTCCACCTTTATCCTTTAAGTTCACCTTTAATTAATTTTCACTTTCACTTATTTATTTATAAAATACATAGTAAGGGAAAGAATTGTGATATTGAAAAATTTCGACTTCCGGTTTTCAACGGAAATACATGTTTTGGCGTCCAAATAACCATGTCCCAGAAAATTCACTTGCTTTTATGTTCTTAAGTGGTAGTATACATAGCTGAATATAGACTTAATCTATAAACGAAGTGAATAGCAAATGTAGATTTGATCATGGTAATAAACAATTTCTAAATAACAAATCCGTTTTTCCTTTTTCACATATGAATCAAATTATTAATAAAATTTATTAAAAATCCAGTGAATGATATTTCGAAAACTCAACCTTCCTTCTTTGTTGAATTATTTATTGTTCATTGGGTAATTTTTATAAAATTACTCCATCAGATTGTATTATTATTAAGGAAAGTATAAGTGAACAGCATTAACATGTCCATGTTAGTGTAATGTAAAAAAAGTATAATTTGACTACTGGCTTCCCATTTTTTCTTCATCATTATTCAAATCAATCATTTAAGTGGTATTTTCTGTCATAATTTAAATCTATCAAGAAGGTTAGGCCAACAGTAATTTACACCAACAACTTTAAACATATTATTTTTTTAAAAACATACACTTTCCTACCTTCATGTATTTCTTTTTAGATCTTTTAATGAATACTGTGTTATCACTTTTGATCACTTCATTTGATTAATATGACCTAGAAATTGGTTTATCTGTTACAACTGATAGGAAAATAAATAATTTTCAATACATTATAAAGACATTGTTATTTTTTAAACTAATTTATGGAATTTAATGATATGGAAGAGTTTTTAAGGAATACAATTGTACCCTAAAATCATGTTCCATTATTATCATTGTGACTAATAACAATATTGAATAAAAAAATTAATTCTACAATTGTACTCCAAAGTTTATATTGAAAATAATAGCTTAACTTAACCATTGCAAGTTTTGAGTAACTTCAAAGATTTAAATGAGGTCTGTAAAGAAAAAATTATAATTACATAGTGAAGAAAACATTCATAAAATTAATAATAGGTAACTAAGAAGCCTTTTAGATCTCTCTAACAAATTGAGTAACAAATGAATTGTTGATCAATTTCTAACCTTGTAACAAATTGGAGTTAATCTCATGCTAAAAACATCAATTTTATGGTCTCGAATATATAACAATATAATGGATATCAATAATATACAAAGATAATACCTAAAAACATTAATTGATTAACAATCCATTATTACATCTAGATATAAAATCCATAACAATGCAAAAATTCAAATAAATAAGTCCTCTAAAACATATGTTTTGCAACCAGCTTAGATGCAAGGTGAATGAATAAATGAAGGTGTTAAGATATTGATAAGGCATTTAGGTTGTAGCATTTATACTTATAAGCTAATAACAGATGTTTCAAGGTATTAATTAATTCATGTTTGTGAACTGTTAATGTTGTTAATGTTTTTTCGAGCTAATAAAATATGTAATGCTGTATCAAATCTTATTACTATAAGCAAAAGTACATAACATGGCGCTGCGGACAAACATTTGAAAAGTTATCGGATTAAAAAGTAAGAAATAATTTAATTTTAAATAATTAAAATTGAATCCTTTATGCAACCCCCGAGATCAATGATATGGAATGATAATCCAGCTCAAGAGTGGACAGACTTCAAGGAAAGAATGGAAATATATATTGAAGCGATTGATGGGACTAAGCTGGAAGATAAACGTAAGTGTGCTATTTTTAAACATATTGCTGGTGAGAGAATCGTTAAAATTTTGAATAGTTTGCCTACTAAATCAGAAACACTAAAAGATATATTTAAACAATTGGATGACTATTTTATCCACAAAAGAATATTATTTATCTTAGATATAAATTTTTCATATGCTCACAGTTGGAAACAGAAATGTTTGTAGATTATGCTGTTAGGTTAAGAGAAACAGTTAATTCATGTGAATTCGGAGATTTGTTGGATGGGCTTTTGGTGGCCAGATTTATTTTGGGCATTAAAGATAGCTCTTTACGAGAACGACTACTTAGGGAAAAGGACTTGACAATAGATAAAGTCTTAGAACAGTGCCAAGTAATGGTAGCAACTAGGCAGCAAGGTATGGAGATGTCTGGAACTACTGCAGTGCATTATACTAAAAATGAAAGTATCAGCGGGCCCAAATGTGAGTCTCGAGGTAGCAAGGTTAATTGTAGCTATTGTGGTTTTCAGCATGCTTTTGGAAAGTGCCCTGCTTACGGGCAATCTTGTAGAAAATGTGGATGCTTAAATCATTTTGCTTTCAAATGCAAAAAGAATTCATCTAACCTAAGAAAGGTTAAAGAAATTCAGGAAGAATGTTCAGAGGGTGATGACTTTTTTGTAGGTATGGTAAAAGTAAATTGGTAAAGTAAATGTAGGTATGGTAAAAGTAAATTAAAGTAAAGGTATGGTAAAAGTAAATTCTTTTGATAATTCTGATAGAGAATGGAAGGTTCAGTTGCTGCTTTGTGGAAAAGTTGTGTCCTTCAAACTGGATACTGGTGCACAGGTGAATGTTTTGCCAGACAGGGTGGCACGTCAACTTGGAATTCAAGTTGAGCCTTCAATGAAAAAACCCACTACTTATTCAGGTGAACGCCTGTGGTTGATTATTATTCAAAATTCTGTGAGGTGGCTAGGTTAGAAAACCTGAGTTCAAACTATGTAGTTGAAGCTACAAAACAAATCTTTGCGAGGCATGGAATTCCGTGTTAAGTGGTTGCGGATCAAGGGTCACAATTTGGAAGTTTTGCATTTATGGAGTTTGCTAAGCAATGGGATTTTAAACGAACACTAGTCAGCCCAAAGTACCAACAAGCAAATGGCTTAGTGGAACGTTACATACAAACGGTCAAGAAACTGCTAAAGAAGTCAGTTGAAGCTCAGACAGACCCCTATTTATGCCTGCTGGAACTGAATAACTCTCCATTTGCTGATCTGCCGTCTCCAGCTGAACTACTGATGGGTAGGCGTCTAAGAGGAGTTTTACCTTGCTCAAACAATGTTTTACAACCAAAGCAAGTAAACCCAACGGACATCAGGAAGATATTAGATGAGAGACAGAGGCGGAGTAAAAGGTACTATGATGAAGGAACGAAACCTCTTCAGGATTTGGATATAGGAGAAAATGTAAGGGTGCAGCCGTCACCTTGTTCCGAATTGACTCCAGCCAAAGTGGTTGGGAAGATGGATCGCCCGAGATCTTATTGTCTACAAAGGGATGATAGTGGTATAGTTATAGAAAGGAACAGGAAACACATCAAACCTGTTAAGGGGTTCGATGAACAATTACTGACGGGCGAAGAAGAAGAAGAGCAGAAGGGTGAAGAGACAGAAGAGGAGGATGAGGTTGTCCCTTCGTTTGATGAGTACGTGACAAGATATGGGCGGAAGGTAAGGGCACCGAGGAGGATGGACTGAATCGAAGAAGGGAGATGTTAAGATATTGATAAGGCATTTAGGTTATAACATTTATACTTATAAGCTAATAACAGATGTTTCAAGGTATTAATTAATTCATGTTTGTGAACTGTTAATGTTTTTTCGAGCTAATAAAATATGTAATGCTGTATCAAATCTTATTACTATAAGCAAAGGTACATAACAGAAGGTTAACTTGGCTTAGATGTACATATTTTATTACCTTCTTAGGTTTGTATGTATACTTAGTAATGTATTCCATATTGCTTTAATTACGTCATATATCATTTTGTATAAAATTTCTATAAGCAAACTTTAATACAACCAATCAACTATCAAATTATCTATCAGTTATTTTAGAATATTTTATTTTTGGAATTATTTTTGGGTTGTTACTACCAGAGGGTGCGTGGTCAGGTGGAGGGGGTAGGGGAGGGGGATGTCGTCAGCTCTCTGAGATATGTTGGGTTGTCTAATGTTGTTTAGTGCAGGGTACCAGTTTTTGCTAAGTCTTTATCCGTCTTCTTTATTTTTATTTTTTGGTCGGTTTATAATTTCTATAGCCTCCCTGATGGATCTATGGTGGTTGTTGTCAATCCTAACTATGGCTTTGGTGTCTTCGAAGGCTATAGTGTGTTGTGTATTGTGAAAGTGTTCTGCTATGGCTGATTTGTCTGTCTGTATTTTCTTAACTGTGGCAATATGTTCTTTCAGTCGTGTGGTGATGTTTCTTCCTGTCTGTCCTATGTATTGTTTACCGCATGAGCAAGGGAATTGTTTTTTTAATATACATTATTTTATTAAAAAGAAATAATACAATATGCCACACTCTAGGGAATTTAGAATTAGTGATCTAAGAATACATTCATACAAAAACAACTAATGGGAATACAAAAGGAGAAAATAAAAAATAAATAAATACATAAAAAAGAAAAGAAAAAATTACAAAAGAATAAAAAATCTATATAAACACATTCACACTTAAGTACAATATTTACATTCAGCTAAGGGATCTCTGAGTCCTACCATCCACATATGGGAGGCAAGGCAGGTCTCTATGAGATCCCAGCGCTTCTCACCCTGCCGCATCACCGGTATTAAGAGCCAGTGGAGACAGGGCGGGAGCACTTGAGCTACATTCGTTTAGGGCTTGAGTAAGTGAAGAAGTTGGCCATTGCCAGGACTCCATAAATCTATTTACAAAAGTTCTCGAGGTCACTGCTGTTTTAACCATCGAGGAGGATTATAGGGGTGGTTGGAGTTGGTGAGGGATTGCACTAGGGGATTGGAATGGTGGATAAGGTTCTGGTGGAACTTTGAGAATTTGGTTGGGATAACGTCGAGGACAAATGGTATGTTAAGGTCATGATGTAGGGTTTTGTTTGAAACGTAGTAGGAAGCATTAACTGTGGTACGAAGGACTTCCAGATGGGTTCCAGCACGGTTTTGTAAATCAATAGTTTGTTGTCAGTTGAGAGATGGAAAGTCCTGCTTAGTGAAGGATATAGTTGACTGAATCTTCTGTTAAGTTCTTGTCTTTTAAGTCTGGTATGTGGGTTCCTGGTGAGTTTTTTGTTCAGGATATAACCAAGATATCGCACTGTGTCGGCTTTAGTTTAGGAATATTCTTAAATAGGACCGGTGGACAGGAGCTGCGGCGCTGAGTGAATAGGATGAAAGAATAGCTGTGTCATCTGCAAATGTGGCTAAGAATGTGTCGGGGGTGGTAGGAATATCGGCAGTGAATATAATATAGAGAACAGAACCCAAGACACTGCCTTGGGGGACTCCTGCTTCAATAGGATAAAGGTTGGAAAATTCTGAGCCACTACGAACTCGGAAGGAGCGATTCGAGAGATAGGACTGCAGAATTAGGAATAAGGATTGGGGGAGGATGCTCTTGAGCTTGAAGAGAAGTCCAGTTCTATACCCGGTGAAAAGCTTGCGCTATGTCCAGAAAGGCGCCCGAACAATAATGCTTGTTTTCATGAGCTGAGGATAGGTAGTCCACTCTGAGGCCTTGTTGGGTTGTAGAATGTCTAGGACGGAATCGAAATTGGTAGCTAGGAAAATTGTGCAATTCGATGGAAGACAGGATACGTTTTAATAGGATTTTTTTGAAGATTTTTGAGAGGATGGGAAGTAGACTACCTAATCGGTCTATATGAAGCGGGGTTGTCGGGTGGTTTGCCGGGTTTAGGAAAGAGTAAAGAGATTATTATTATTATCCAAAAGATTATTATGGAGTGTTTCCAAAGTTCAGGGAAGTGGGTAGTTCGGAGGATGCAATTGAAGATGTATGTTAGGAATATAGTATGGCGCTTGCTGGAAGTTTTCGAAGGATTTGGGAAGTAATGAGATCGTATCCTGGGGATTTTCGAGGAGGTAGTTTTTGTATATGGAATTTGACCTCAGAGGAGCGACTGCTCTAGGTGGCAAGGAGTGCGATCGGTGAGGTCAAGAATTCTTCTACTTTTGCGGTGTGATTGGGATTAATTTAAGGATGAGGGGTGGATAGGTTATGGGATGGATGGGTTAAAGTGAAGGATAGGTGATTGGCAAGTTCTTCAGCTTCATCTTTATTAGATGCAGCCCAAGAGGCATCGCCTCAACGGAGAGGGTGGGAAAAGTGTTTGGTTTTAAGGATTTTTTTGGTGAGGTTCCAGAGTCTGTTAAGATTTGATGAAAGAGGTTCCAGTTAACTGGTCCTTTTATGAAGGAAGGTGGCGTTGGTATGAGAATTGGGAATGTGGACAGGGTGAGCACTAAGGAGCTATGGCCAGAGGACAGGTTATCGAGGCAGGAAATGAAGACTTTTAGGGGTCTGAGGCCTTTGTGGATAAAGAAAGCTTGGATTGGTTTGGATGCTTGACCAGTAGGTAGGAGTATTGGGGGAAACAATGTTACTGCGGTGAGAATTAAGTGCAGACAGTAATGCTTGTCCTCGGGAATCTGGCTCCCTAATGCTGATGTTTTGCATTTAAGTCTGCACCTAAAAGGAAATGGTGACCTAAGGATTCCAGGAAAGAATTGAACTGGGTTTCGGAAACGGGTATTTTTGGAGGGGAGTATGCTGCAACAAGTGTGACTGAGGGATACTATAAAGTCCAGGTTTGTTGAGTCCAAGATTGTCCTTTGGATTGGGCAGGATTTGTCCCATTTTCCTGTCTGTGGGGAATATTGTTTTGATGTTTTTTGTTAGTGTTTTGGCTATTTTTTCCGAGGTGCCTTTTACGTAGGGGATGACAGCTATGGGCTTCTTTTCTGTTTCATTTTATTCAGGGTATGGTTGTTGGTTTTGGATTCTCGTTTACTGAATTCGGAAGTTATAGTTTCGTCTGAGTATCCGTTCTTTTTGAGGTCTGTCCGTTTTTGAGTTTTGTTTTTCTTTTGGAATTTTTGTGGGTTCGGTTATGGTCAATGCTCTGTGTATGATTGTAGCAATGATCCCTCTCATTTGTGATGGATGGTAGTGAGAATCTGCGTGTAAGTATCCGTCCGTGTGGGTCGATTTTCTTTAAACTGAATGTCCTAGAGTGAGGACTTCATTTCTACTTCTTCTTTTCTACTAGTACGTCCATGAAAGGTTGCTTGTTGTCCTCCTAGGTCTCCATTGTAAACTGTATGGTGGTGAACATTGGTGTGTATGTGGTTGATATGTTCAAGAAACTGTTTAAGCAATTTTATCTCCGTGCTCCCATAGCGATACCAGACAGCTGGTTTGAACTTGGCTCTTCTTAGGGCTTCTTCTTCAAAATGTTCCATGTATAGATCTGCTATGACAGGACTTAGTGGGCTGACCATGCTTGCTCCTTCTTTTTGCTTGTAATACTTCGCGTTGAAGAGGAAGTATGCTATCTTCAGACATATCTTGGCTAGGTCTAATTCCTGTATCGTAAGGTAGGTAAGTATCTTCTGTAGTAACAGTATAGTTTCATCAATAGGAAACTTAGTGAACAATGATTTTACATCAAAGCTCACCAGGGTACTATTTTCTGAAATTTTGAGCTTCTTAATTTTCTCGATGAAGTCATTAGAGTTCTTGATGTGGTGTTCTGAGTTTCCTGCGTGTGGTTTGATGATTTGTGTGAGGTGTTTTGCAATGTAGTAGGTGGGTGATCCTATTGAGCTGACTATGGGCCGCATAGGATAGTTGTCATTGTGGATTGTCAGTTGCTTGTTCACGTCTTTGGTGGGGTCCTTTTTAGTTCTTGTTCACGTCTCTGGTGGGTTCCTTGTTTAGTTCTTGTTCACGTCAGTTGTTTGTTCACATCTTTAGTGGGGTTCTGGTTTAATTCTACGTATGTCCCGTCAGTGAGGAGATTTAAAATTTTAGAAATGTAATCTTCTTAAGGCATTATAACTGTGGAATTGAATTCCCCTTGTCCGCTGGTAAAATAACAATGTCTTCGCGGCTCTTGAGTTCGCTGAGGGCTCTTCTTTCTTCTTTACGTAGGTTGGGTTTTGGTGGTCTGGTTTCTCGCAGGATCTTGCTTACGTCTTGACGAATTGCTTCTGCTGTGTTTTCTTCCATGTCCTTTACTACCGCTTCGACGCTGGTGATGATTTTCTCAACCGGTATGCGTTGGGGAGTTACAGCAAAGTTGAAACTTCTTTGAAGAACTGAAACAGCTTCTGGAGGAAGTTCTTTCGACGTGAGGTTGATGACGGTGTTCCTTAGCGATTCGCGGTAAGGATCAAGTTTGTTTCTCTCTGAGGTAAGCTTCATGACATTCCGTTTCTGTATGGAATTGTGGGTTCTTCTGATGTTCTTTGCTGCAGACCAGATGGCTCTGTCGGTTTTGGTCCAGCCTTTAGGGGCAAGTTTGTTGCTCAGAAACAGATTTTCATGTAGCAATGACCGTTCCAATTGTGGAAACTTCTGGTGTCATGTACGTTTCAGAAATATTAATTGGCTCAGCATTCTGACCTTTGATCGGAGCTTCTCCAATATTCTCACTCTTCTAGCAACATCCTACAGCATTCTACCAAAATACCGTTCAGGTTTCTTAAATGTTGTTTTAGGCTTCCATGTCATGTCCATGGTCTGAATCCATTATATGCATTTCTTCTTCTGGGTTTGACGACTTTGAAAGGACAATCTTGGGCTCCACAAACCTGGACTTTACAGTACCCTCAGTAACACTTGTTGCGGCATACTCCCCTCCAAAAATACCCGTTTCCGAAACCCAGTTCAATTCTTTCCTGGAATCCTTAGGTCACCATTTCCTTTTAGGTGCAGACTTAAATGCAAAACACCAGCATTAGGGAGCCAGATTCCCGAGGACAAGCATTACTGTCTGCACTTAATTCTCACCGCAATAACATTGTTTCCCCCAATACTCCTACCTACTGGCCAAGCATCCAAACCAATTCTGACATCCTTGCTTTCTTTATCCACAAAGGCCTCAGACCCCTAAACGTCTCCATTTCCTGCATCGATAACCTGTCCTCAGACCATAGCCCCTTAGTGCTCACCCTGTCCACATCCCCAATTCTCATACCACCGCCACCTTCCTTCATAAGAGGACCAGTTAACTGGAACCTCTTTCGTCAAATCTTAACAGATCAAATTGACCTCAAAATTTCCCTAAAACCACCGGAAAACCTCGACGATGCTGTCAACTCCTTCACCACCCTCCTACAACAAGCTGCTGGGTCTGCATCCGAACCCATGAAAACCAATAATATTCCTAAGACAAGTTCCTTACCTCAACCTATCCTAGCACTAATCCTAGTTTTAAGCGTCAATACAGATCCTTATGGCAACGCACAAGGCACCCTACTGATCGTTGCTGCTACAATTACTTCTGCAAGTTGGTTAAGCGTGAGTTGGCTACCTATAGATCCCAGTCTTTTAATTCCTACCTCTCTTCCCTTTTCGCTCAGGATAACTCCCTCTGGAATCTCACCAAAAAAATCCTTAAAACCAAACACTTTTCCCACCCACTCCGTCGAGGCGATGGCTCTTGGGCTGCATCTAATGAACGGATCAGACGAAACCATAACTTCCGAATTCATTAACCGAGAATCGAAAACCAACAACCATCACCCTGATGAAAATGAAATAGAAAAGAAGCCCATAGCTGTCATCCCCTGCGTAATAGGCACCTCGGAAAAAATAGCAAAAACAATAACAAAAAACAACTTTCACCACAGACAGGAACTTGGACAGATTTTGCCCAATCCAAAGGACTATCTTGGACTCAACTAACCTGGACTTTGCAGTATCCCTTGCTCATGTGGTAAATAATACTTAGAACAGACAGGAAGAAACATCACCACACGACTGAAAGAACATTATTGCTGCAGTTAAGAAAATACAGACAGACAAATCAGCCATAGCAGAACACTTTTACAGTACACAACACACTATAGCCTTCGAAGACACCAAAGCCATAGTTAGGATTCACAACTACCACCATATATCCATCAGGGAGGCTATAGAAATTATAAAACGACCAAAAAATAAAAATAAAGAAGACGGATAAAGACTTAGCAAAAACTGGTACCCTGCACTAAACAACATTAGACAACCCAACATATCAGAGAGCTGACGACATCCCCCTCCCCTACCCCCTCCACCTGACCACGCCCCCTCGGGCGCTAGCCAATGGAAACACAGACTTCGCCCCTGACGGAAGATTATAAGTTACTGATCGCCTTCTCCACTCTCATTCTTGTATTGGTCCTGAAGAAGCCCACAGCAAGATGGGTGAAAGCTTGGCAGTAGAAAAACCTGTTTCATGGTCAAACCCTGAAGAAGAAATGCATATAATCTATTATATTGTTATATATTCGAGACCATAAAATTGATTTTTTTAGCATGAGACTAACTCCAGTTTGTTACAAGATTAGAAATTGATTAACAATCCATTTGTTAGATACATATAAAAGGCTCAGTAATTATGAGGAAGCGCACACGCTAGACATCCATCTAACAACTACTGTATCCTTTCTGATGTCTGCTGTGATAATTTTAATGAAGGCTTAACGAATCCGAAGGTTCAATGCCAACACCACAACTCCTCCCTGCACAGCTCTATCCACCAACCCCTATCCAGACCAAACATCGACAGATCTTGCCTATGCCAATCCTCCCACCTCCGTTTAGGACTACCCCTCGCACGTTTCCCATTCGCGCTTATTAATCTTTTCGAAATTAATTCACTACTAAGTTTCGCAATTTTACAAGCCCATTTTATTCGCCCCGCTACTATCACGTCAATTATATTTACCGGGTACAGTTCTCTCAGTTCGGCGTTGTGTAAGCCTTGGAATTAGGAATCGCATTGGAAGATTAATAGTTTTGTAAATCCTAATTTTTAAGTTTCGAGAGAGTATCATTGCGGAAGTCAAAGGCTGCATTCTGTTGATAGGTGTTGGGCTAAACAGGTCACCAGCATATCAATTTGGGTCACTTAATTACAATGGGTAAAGTTTTGCCAGATCCATACAAAGGAAATGCGATTAATAATTTGCCTTCGCCTAAAAATCGTAATGATTTACGCCGTTACATGAGAATATCAAATTATTTGATGAAGTTTATCCCCGACTTTCCTTTATTTGCTGAGCCATTAAAAAGTCTTCTCAGTGAAAAAAAACGACTGGGTCTGGACAGAAGTGCGTGATGAATGTTTTGCAGACATTATGGGTAAGATAAGCGCGGTGAGAGGATTGTTGCTTTGTAGAATGTAGCTCTAGTGCTCCCGTCCTGTCTCCACCAGCTCTTAATACCGGTGATGCGGCAGCGCTGGGATCTCATAAAGACTTGTCTTGCCTCCCACATGTGGGCGATAGGGCTCAACTCGGATATCTCTTGGCTGTATCTAAATTTGTACATCAGTGTGAATGCGATTTTTTTTCTTTTTTTTACGTATTTATTTATTTTTTCTTTTCTCCTTTTGCATTTCCATATTTGCTTATTCTTTAGTTGTTTTTGTATGAATGGATACTTAGATCACTAATACTAACTGCCCTATAGTGTGGCAGATTGCATTACTTCTTTTCAAAAAAATAAAAAAAAGTAGATTATTCAATTAATATTGAATATTGTATTATAGTATTATTCAATTAAGAAGCGCTATGCTGTTCCCAATATCGATGATTTTAATATATCTGTATAGGAAGTGGATATTTAGCAAGCTGGATCTGAACAGGACGGATGTGCTCCGGATAACGCAACGCTGCGCAGACATTCCAACTGTTCCTGGATGAAGATTTACGAGGACTCGACTCCGTCTTTCCGTACCTCGATGAAATCTGCGTCCCACCTAAGGACCTAGAAAAGCATAAGACACATCTGGAAGAAGTCTTAAAGAGACTTGAGCAGCATAGGACTAACCATTAATCTGATCAAATGCGTATTCGCGAAGGAGGAGATGGACTTCCTTGGTCATCGGGAGAATCAGAATGGCGTCACTGCCCTGGCCGCTAAGGCAGAAGTCATAGGAAATTACCCATGCCCGTCGAACGTCAGCGAACTCTGACGATTCTTAGGGATGGTTAATTTTTACGTCGATGCACACCCCACGCCGCAGCACTACAAGGTCCCCTCATAGCTTACATGTGAGGAGCGAAAAAGAAGGACAAGTCCCCGATCAATTGGAACGATACGATTATTAAGGCCTTCGAGACTTTCAGTTGCAAAGAGGCAATCGCAACGGCGCAGTACTAGATAACCCCATGTTTAACACAGAAGTGGTGCTGGCCTGTGACGCCTCTAAAACTCGGAGCTAGGGTAAAACTTAATTACACTCGGCATCAATCCTCCGCCCTCTACCCTGGCCCGGGAAACCCCGAAGACCTACTAGGCGAAGAAGGGGAGGAACCATAAAAAAAACTTCTAAACTAACCTTTCGTTTTGATTTTTATTGATTTATTATTTAGTTATTACTACAGTTTTCCTTGTTTTTTTGTTAAGATACTAACATTATTTCATATGTGTCTTACCATGTGGTTGACCCCGACGTGATCCTACTATATTATATTTTTAAACTATGTATTATATTTTTAAACTGTAAATAATGTCGTTAGGAAATAATCCAGATACTAAGAAGGCTGAAATACTACCACCTCAAATCGACTTGTACCATGGCCCAAATTCTTGAATTCCAAGCTTTTGGAAATCTTGATTCGCTCTGATTCGCCACCTATGAGGCTGTATTGCCACTTCAAAAATAACCTCTAGCTCAATTAAGTTTTAGCTTCTCCTACCCAAATTTGACCTATATGTCATCGTACAGGTTCAAGATATCGTTACCGACTCCTCTCAACAACCGTACGAGAATCTCAACTCGCGATAGTTGCTACGAAGAAACTGCTAGAGGATATGCTATAAGGAGACCAGATGCCCTCACAACTCTTCGGAAAATAAAGCAGCTTGCCGGTACCAGCGTACTCAATGAATTTATTAAAACGCTTTGGTTGAGGAACCTTCCTATCAGATACCAACCTATTCTCGCTGCAACCGGACTCGACGATGTCCACAAACTTGCCGAGATAGCGGATAAGATACACGAGATCGGATAAAGGAGGATAAAGGAGATCGGATAAGATACACGGCCGAGATACACGAAGTTTTACCGCCGACTGAGACTTTTGCCATACCTGAACCTCAGAAATCACGGAATACCTCCACAACGTTTTCGAGGAAATCTGGAACTGCGTAAAGATGTAGATGAAATCCTTCGCCTGACAGGGGTACAAGGTCCTATTCAAGATATGAGAGTATCTGTTTCTACCACCGAAAATTTAAAAAAAAAGCACGGAAATGTACTACCTTGCACCTGGGAAGCAAGCAATACACAAAATGCCGATTGTGCCGAAAACATCAAAAAGTAAAAGTTGCGGTGGAAACTTTCACTAGGCAACCGCAACACTTTATTCATCAAGGACAGAATTACAGGCCAACCATTTATGATTGACACAGGAGCATCAATTTCTCTGTCTCCAGTCCCTAAGGGACGTCGCTGAATTCCGTCTGATTTTTACCTAATTGCTGCTAACAGTTCCAAAATAGCAACTTATGGTGAAGCAATTCATTAATTGGACCTAGGTCTTAAAAAACCTCTAAGAAGGAGTTTCATTCTTGCTGATGTTAGTAAGGTAACTATTCAACAGCCGCTCAACAATTTGCTCCAAACAATTGAAGAAGAACGATAAAAGCTCTATCAATTGGACTGACGAAGCTATGGAAGCCTTCGAGAAGACTAAGTGAAGCCTTGCAGAAGCTGCTGAGACTAATCACCCAGACCCAATCCCCGAACTCTCTTTTTTTTGTGATGCTTTTTTTTTCTTTTTTTTTTATGCTTCCAACACGGGGTTTAGGAGCAGTCCTACAACAAAAGAAGGATGGCAAATTGTTTCCTCTTAGTTTCTTCTCTCAAACCCTCAACTATGGACAGAAAAACTACTCAGTCAAGGACAGAGAGCTTTTGGCAATCTGCAAGGCCGACAGGCATTTCCAACCATTACTGGAGCGCAGAAGCTTCACAGGAACCTGAACCAAACAGACATGAACCTGAAGCCTACAAAACTCGATCTGGACGCTTAGTGAAGCGGAAAGTCAATTTCTGCGACTCCGTCGTCTAGGAGGGGAATCATCGAGTATCCTGTATGATCCTGAGTCCTGTTTCATCGAGGGGCGACATTTCGTCATATGAACTAACCACAAACACCTCATATACGCATTTTAGCAGAAACCCGAAATCTTCACAACATTGCGAATTCGGCTTGTGAACTATATCAGCCAGTTCACCAACGAAATCGAGCATATCTCTGGAAGTGAGAATGATGTCGCCGATTAATTTTCTACGGTGGAAGATATCGAGAGTCCCGAATGGAATGGAAGCAATTGCGGAAGCTGCTCAAGAACTCCAGTCTACAACTCAAACGGGTTCAGTTTCCTAGTCGCACCAGGTCGATCTTGTGAGAAGTATCAACGTCGAAAGCACAACCGTACCTTCTGACAGTATACGTCGCGCCGTGTTCAAACAACGAATCCGAGATTCACTTAGGTAGGTCACCCAGCGTTATTTTTGGTCGAACCAGAATGTGGATGTGGGCAAGTGGGCCCGCGCCTGCGTTGCATGCAAACGGTCCAAGGTGCAACGGCACAAGGAAAAAAAGGAAGAAGTTATGAGAGGAAATAACACCTGAAGCAGGTAAAATCATTCAAAGATATGAGTAATAAAGAGTTGAGAGCAGCGCGAAAGGCCTGGAGGATCAAGAAACGGGCTTCCAGATAAAGAAAGAAAATGTAGCGGTTCTAGCTATCGTGAGATAGTAACCATCAATTTTCTGATCACCAATTATCAAACTTAAAATTAGGATAACCTTATTGAGACTCTTAGCAAGTGGCCATACACAAATTTGAGTTCTCTCTACACCATGGTACTATGCAGTTGATGGGAAAAAGACCATATCGTGAACTGATCGTTAGCATGGCCCTAGCCTTTACATCATGAAGACTTCAGCGCAATATTTCATATCAAAAACATTAACAAAAACATATAGGAGTTATCTCGAGGACATCTAGCCTACCTCAGACGATAATAAGCCACTAAATCTCCCGTAATTTTTGCGACTAACTCGACGGAAAAATGTGAGGAGAAATAGAGTGAAGATTTTCAGGGAAAATTATGTGCTGAAGAAGCAAATCGAGGAGTTGAAGAAAAAATGTTCAACCTTCCGTCGGAGACAACGCAGAGCGTTGCAAAAAGGCAACGAAGACTCCCCCAGAAAAGCTGTTTTATGTTACAACTAAGTTATGAGGAAAAAATTACTTTTTGGCAAAGTGTGAAACCGTCGGCTTGAAAGAAACTTTAAAAAAAAACTTTCGAAAAAACCCAACCAGTTTTTGAAAGATTACCTTTTGAGGATGCCAATCTTATAAAAAAGTATCAGTTCCTTTCATAAATGAATTCAATTTCGAAGAAACTTAGGTCACTATCCAACAATCTACTTTTGCGCTTGAGAATAAAATAAATTCAGAAATAGTTCAAACTGATGTCCGGCAGTTCTTTGAAGATGATGAAAATAGTAAATTATTATCAGGAAACAGAGGTGTGATTACAAGAAAAAAAAACAGAAGAGAGTTCTCTCAAATACTTTAAAAACCTGCATACTAATTTAGCCAAATGGTTAGCTACAAAATTAGCTATTCTTCGTTTTGCACTATGAAACTTTTTTTGTTTGTCAAGCTTCAAGCAAGTGATAGAGCCACTAGTATATGCAGGGTACGTGCAGAGTCCACGAGAATGTGGATAGCCTATTGAAAGCAGGCATATTGTATAAAAAAAAATAAAAAAAATCGTAAGCTGTGTTGCGATGATCGTAATGTTGCATGTCTTCAAAGGAACTGTTCCGACTGTCTGGATAATTATGTTATCTAATCGGATTTTGAAAGTAAGAAATCTGTGTCTTACTAACGATGGATGACCAAAGAAGAAACTTTCGTTGAAGTATGAGGCCCTGAGGTCCAAGCTGATCTTCCTCAGCTCGTCAGAGGGTGGAAGGAAATCCTTAGACCAGCCCACTTCACTCTGGGAAGGAGAAGATGATTTCCTGGAATCTGTGGAAGACTACAGGAATGAGGCTCAATTCCAGAGGATGCTGATATAGTGATGAAAAGAAGGAAGCGAGCGCCAAATGAACTCTTGTTTCGATTGCAACTGCAAACACCCATATTGCCTTGAAGGCTAAAAATTGTTACCTACATAATCATCGACGAATATTCCTTATTTCCCCTTGCATTTCCCAGCCAAGACATGTCATCCAATACTGTAATATCCAAACTTAAGGAATTTTTTTCTATTTTTGTCACACCAGCATACGTGCATACTGACAGAGGTTCCAGCTTTTTGTCCCAAGAACTCAAATTTTCCCTAACTGCTGTTGGTGTTGCTATAAGTCGGACTACTGCTTACAATCCTTAAGGAAACGGGCAGTGTGAACATTACGTTGGGATAGTTTGGAAGACAATGCAGCTGACTGTGGGAAATCAAAATATTAATATATTTTAATATCAGCATGTATGTAATGAAGTATTATATTCTATCTGCTCACTTCTCTGTACATCAACCAACACAAATTCTCATGAGCGTTTGTTTAATTTTCCTCGCCGAATCCAGCTTTGGACTGGGTATACCAACGTGGTTAATAAAACCCGGTCCAGTCCCATTCAAAGTATGACACGTAGATGAAGTATTTTTATATGAAGACTAAGTTTGTGACAGGTTCAAGTAGAGACAAAGAAGGATGAAAAAGGAAAGATATCAAGGAGTCAAAAAGGAAAGATGAAATATGGATGGATTTTGAAATAAGTAATAATGAATTTAATCTTTAATGAATAAAGTATATTCCTCTCCTTCTTTACATTTTTTTTTTTTTTTTATGACTGATTAAATTGAAAATTTGAATCATATATATAATTTGATAATTATTTGGGGGTATGAAATAATTTTATTTTCTAAGGTAAAGAAAATCAAATGATAATAAAAAAAAAAAAGCATTTATATTTGTTTTTGTTTAATTATTTAACTACATTTATCATAAGTTAAGTTAGTCAAATACATTTATGCATGAAAAATGTACATATATATAAATAAAAATACAACATATAATAATTTACATTTTTTAATTTAAAAAATTACAAAATCTGTACAAATTAATATTTATATACTAAGTACTCAGGAGACTGGCAGTGAAGGCATAAATACAAGTTAACTTAGCTAACGGGAAGTGCACAATTGAATTGATACAAATACATAAATAAAAAATATACATTTTTACAAATTTAACACGCATTAATATGGTATAACATATATACTACGTACTATACTTTGATGTGACCATACTGAGATCATAAGCAATATCTTTCATACGTAATTACATTAATTATACTAAAAACACATCAATTTTAGAATACAGTTTCAAATAAGAATACAATAAATTAAATTCAAATTAATCTATAAATCAAGATCAATTATAAATAAATAATTTGCCCTTAGTATATACATTATGATTGAGGAGGTTTTTTAATTTTTTTGGAAGACTTTTTAGATAGATGGGTGCCTTAAACTAAAACCATTTAATCATTTTTAAATATTGAAGGATTTATTTATTTACTAATATTATCTTATTTACTTATTAAATAATAAAATTTAATAAATTAAAGTTTTGTAATGCCGATCAGTAGTTATCTATTACTCTTAATTTATAATATTTAATAAATAATATCATACATATTTACTATTGAAATTTAAAAAAACATTTAAATGCAACAACTGAGCAGCGGTATTTCACTTGTGATTAAAGCTTTCATATTTACAAATAGCGTGGATTTGCTTAATGGTATAAAATTTGAAACCTACTATGAATGAACAAGATTTGTTGTAAGTAATATGTTTTTATAAAATTCTTATTAAGTAGGCACTTCTGATTGTCTTTCATTAATTTATTCTATTATTATAATATCTTAAATAGCCAGCTTATCTTAATCCTTCAGTAAATGTTAAAGATCAAATATATCTCACAAAATATTTTTCTCTTTGTTTGTTTATGTGCTCTCAGTCTCCACTGATTTTTAATTACAATAATTATTTTCAAACCTCACTGTGTTTGTGTGGAAGTGGACCATTACAATGAATTATATGTAAATGGAAGATTTTGATTTTGTTATAAGGACTGTAAATGTATTATTTTTTTTTTTTTTTGAAGATCCAATTAATTTTGAACATATCTATAACATGATTTAGATTAATAATTCTAATGCTTCATAGGATAAATGATTTGAAAAAAATAAAAGTTAAGGATATGGTTGAAGTATTATAGTTGATATATTCAGTGAAGGGAAAAATTAATGGAAAACACCTTTAGTCTAGAAGATTAATAATAAATTAAAAAGTATGATATTTAATTTTGAGCTTAACTTATAATATCATAATGTTGTAGAATGACTAATGGATAAAAAGTACAAAATCGAAGACAGATATGAACAATGATTAAACTAAATTTGGTTTATTCTAAATTATCTTATAAATTAACTTATCTTTAATTTAAAACTCATTTTAATCATAATTATTTTACTTCAAATGTAATCCACTACTTAATACATTTATTTTATACTACATCAGTCTAAAAAAGGCCTTTATAAAATTATAAAAAATTAACTCAACTAGACTATAAATTTTTGATTTTCTATACTTAAAATGTATTCTGTGTTAATAGTACCAATATCATTGCATATACTGAAGGATTAAAACAACTTAACCATTGTATTCATTCTATGTTAATATGTTGATAGATCGGACAAACTATAAAATTTTTACCTTAAATATTAATCATAGAATAAAATGGCCAAATTTACTATCATTACTTGTAATAGTGAAAATAATACATTACTAGAGGAATTAAATTGAGCAATTTATTACAGTAATTGCTTTATAATGATGCTAATAATTTCTATCGTAGTATACGTGTATCAGATCTATGGTAACTTTATAAAAAAGAGTCTCTTAAGTTTCATTGGCACATTTTATTTTCCTATTACATTGAATACTCTATTATTATGAAATTACAATCTATTTTACTTGAAATACTTAATAATTATATTAAAGCTGAAGTGTTCCTCGTACTTTCTTAAGCATGAGTCGCTTAAATGTTTCTAATGAAACTACTTGAAAAGAGTTCTTAGTCTTTCAATGTTCATACATTAGTGCATATAGACAGTAACTGACAATTTTTACATGGGTTGTTTTGTTTTTTTTCTTGTTTTTTTTTGTAATTAATTTTAAAAGAAAACACTTCGGCAATAAACACAAACATATACACACATTTATATAAATAATTAGTGCAAAATTTGCAAGTTCTCTTGAAACGAACTTAATATGCATGTATATACATGTATACATATTTATATATATTTATAATAATACTGATGTGACTTCTTCTGAGACAACTTCAATAATAGATTTGTCATGACCCATTTGGGGCGCTGGGGCATAAGGGTTCTCAGGCCCACAGGCAGCATGGGGCTCTAATTGTTTCTTATCTAACTAGACATCTCAGAGTTCCTAAGGAGGTAGTAAATCTAATCTCAGACCATCCTTCGGTTTACAAAACCCACAGCAGCCTCCACACCTTCCGATGATCTTTTGATTGTCCTGAAATAATTTATTATTTTCCATTTTAATATCCCATTTTAACACTTTCAGCTATATAAAAGTTTTGATATATTTATTAGAAACCCCCCCTCCCCCTTCACATTTTATTATCTTTAGGTACACTATAAATAATTGAAAAACTGTAATATTAATTTTAACTTATAAATATTTACTCCAGTTTAAAAGGAAATTATTGCAATTGATAAAATAAAAATTAACCTAACAGGAAAAAAATCACAAGGTGTTTTACATAGTTTCTAAACTTTAGTAGGAGGGTATTTTCATAAAATGCCCAGGGCGGTTTGTCCTTTCACGCAAAAAACGCATTTCCTGAAACCTTTTCCTATCAAAATTCATTCATCATTTTTAGCTTTCTTTCCACCCCTGATAAAATAATCAAGTTAATGAAAGCATTCAAAGATATTGATTAACAAAAGAATATATTATTTTTTGACAGGGAAATATCCGATAGGCGGAAAAGAAGGTAAAAGAAAAGGAGGTGATAGTGTTATGGTAGACTTATTATTTTATTTATAATAAGTCTTTAGTATATCGGGGCCGGGATAGCCGAGCGTGTAGGAGCACGACCCGTTCTTGCACGCTCGAGCCGAACGGCGGCGGTTCGAATCCGCCCTGGGAGGATTGACTTTTATTTCGTGGAGGCCCCACGGAATAAATCTCGACCCTCCCACCATGGTTAGAATAGGTTGGTTACACCTGTAGAGTAACCCCCCGTATGCCACACATGGTACACAGGTAGGGGTACCGAACAAAAAAAAAAAAAAAAAAAAAAAGTCTTTAGTATTTTGGAGGAAGACACACATGCGACAAAACTGCTTGGGTGGCAAAAATTAAAGGATATAGGAATGGAGGCTAGACTATCACTCAAGAGGAAGCCGAAGGTCGAGGTCAAAGGTGTTCCCCAGTCCTGGACATCAGAAAATCTTGAAAGAGTTCTGTGGGAGAAATTGGTAGCGAAATCAGTTCCCACCCTGGAGAATAAATCAAATTATATAAAGCCCCTATTTTTCACTAAAGCACGAAACAAGATTACGAACAATTGGGTTTTAGAGGTGCACCCAACGGTAAGATATAATCTTTTAAGGGAGGAAATCCAAGCTGGAGGTTGGTTGGCATTGACTTTCGCAGATTATCCTGACGCACCTCCTTGTCTTCGATGCCAAGGATATGGACATACGAGGGCAACTTGCCAAGAAACAGGCATAGTCTGCAGATGGTGCTCGGCGATCGGTCACATTGCAAAGGATTGTCCCGAGAAAATAAATAAGTCCACTCCAACCTGTGTTAATTGCTTGAGGGAGGGTGTATTAAGAAACAAAGCTAGGCACCAGGCAAGGAGTCGGGACTGCCCGGTTCAGATGTTGAACTGAGAGTGGAGCGATATGTCATGTTGCTGCTCTTTGACACATCCACTGCTTTTGAAAGCGTCTGGTGGCCTTGCGTCCTCCAGCAGCTTCATAAGTACGAAGCACCCAGCAACTTATATGCCTTCGTAAGCAGTTATCTGCAAGACCGGCACGTTAAAGTACGAGGGAGCTTCTACGAAACAGAGGCATCCATTGAGAGAGGTTGTCCGCAGGGATCAGCCCTTGGACCGGCTCTTTGGAAGCTTGTTTTTGATGAGTGAACAACGAACACGGCGATAGGCCGGTGTCATTAGTGTTTGGTAGCTGCTTGGGGAACGACTCACCACTGTTACCAACTGTTCCCTCACCCACCTCATCTCAACTATAATACCATAGCCTGGAGAATTCTATTATTTCGATGCTTCTCATGATGACAGCTGAGGATATATAAAGAAGGCGGATTTTTCAGCTACACACTGATATAAGGTACCTTATATATATACTTTCACCATCTGAATCTACAAGGATAGAAGAACCTCATCTTTTTTTTCTTTCACTGATGAACAATTATTTTATTTATTCTTTTAATTTTACTTCTTAGAAATTTAAGTTTATTTAATTTACTTTTTTCTCTACTTTCATAATTAAGTTATACTATAATTTTGGGTTTAATGTTATTCATAAGTTTTAATCATTCTCAATATATATTTTGTTAACATTTGGAAGGGCCTTTTATTTTACCTTTTATATTATCCCATCCCACATATATTATTTCACAAAGCGTAAAAATCGGTTTTTCATCAATTATAAGGTCCTACCGTGCTCAAATGCCACGAATGTGGTATCGTTGGATTCAGAATTTCACGGAGCTTTTGCGAATTGCATTCTCAGTGTCCATTTTTTGGTCCAAAATAAAATATCGACCTAAACGTACTGACTCAACGGATCGAAACGAATAAAATTTGGTTTTATGGATTGCGATACGAGCATTAAGACCCAGTTTAGTTCTTTAGAATTAAACTGGGGTTTGCGTTTTAAAGCCCTAAAACCTATCATTTCTGAGATAACGCCTGGGTTAGGCTCCTCCGCCGCACGTGGTCAACTACTTATTGTATTACGTTACAGCAAATGCTAGGACCTGTCGTTTTTAAGTTCTAAAAATGTTGTTTCGTCTGATTTAGACTTAATTGTAGCGTTGGAAAATTGCACTCTCACATTTAGCAATTACAGTATACTCCCACTTTACCGGTTCCCGTTTAACCGACTCTTCGGATAAACCGATGGACGCTGTAAAAGATAAAAATTCTTTTTAAAATCCTTAAAAACATTTATAATTTTGTCATATTCTCAATAAAAAATTTTGTTAAAATTTGTATTATGTTGCGGTTCGATAGGTCTTAAATAAATTAAAATGTAGGCAAAAAGTCTTATGTTTTATACTTTCACTTACCTACATATGAAATTTATAGTATGGGGAAGTATTGCGATCGTGAAAAATTTCCACTTCCGGATTTCAACGGAAATACACGTTTTTGGGTCCCCTGAGTCCAAATAACCAAGTCCCGCGAAATGGACTGTGTGTGTGTGTGTGTGTGTGTGTGTGTGTGTGTGTGTGTGTGTGTGTGTGTGTGCGCGCGTGCGTGTGCGTGTGTGTGTGAACAGACTAGCTCAAAAACTATAAACCGTGCGAACCTGAAATTAGGTATTTATTATATGTATATGTCCGCGATGTGACAGCAAAAAATTCATCACAATTGCCCAGAGGGAGGGGGTACTTTATTCAATAACTTTTTACATTTTTTTCGATTTTCTCAAAAACGGCTCCAACAATTTTGATTAAACTGAGTATTTGATGTATTGATATGCCCGAGATATGACTAAAAATTTCATAAAAATTGATCAACCGGAGGGGGGACTTTACTTAATAAATTTTGTATCATTTTCACCTGTTTTTTTTATTTACTCAAAAACGGCTTCAACGATTTTAATCAAACTGGGTATTTGATGTATATAGATGTGTATAGCCAGAGATGTGATAGCCAACATTTCATCAAAATTTATCAAACGGAGGGGGGACTTTACTTAATAAATTTTGTATCATTTTCACGTGGTTTTTTTTATTTACTCAAAAACGGCTTCAACGATTTTAATCAAACTGGGTATTTGATGTATATAAATGCCAAAGATGTGATAGCCAACATTTTAGAGGAGAAAAAAAGAAAAATATTCAGTCAACTCATAAAACACGTTGAGCCCATGCATGCGGAGTACGCCTTTAATGACAGATCATTGTTCATAATCAAAGCCATTCTGTTCATTTCATGAAAATTATTTGTTTCATGGTAACTAAATGAAATTTTCATCAAGTACATAGAGAATTATAAAATCAGACGACTTGGAGTATCATGCTTGCATTGCCGAATTATCACAAGTATAAACTTTTATTTATTAATAAAATAAATTAGTGTTTTTTATAGAGCAAATGAAAACAAAAATAAGAAATGAATGTGGAAAAATGTGTAACTTTGAGAAGTGGCATTAAAAAAACGCATTAATTTCTATTCTAAGTAAGTTGGTAAGTGAAAGTTGTGTGTTGCGCGCACGCACCAAATTTTTTTATTTTTTGTAAATAAATAAATAAATAAAATAAATCTCTTCAAAGTAAAATTGATCTTGAAACAAAATCCGTATCCTCCATTCATTTCATTAAAAAAGAAATAGCTTCCTATATTTTGACAAGAAATTTCGTCAGTTGACATTAAGGTGCTTATAAACGAAAAAAAAAAAAGATTAGTGAAAACTGAGTAGATTGATAGTGTAAATTTTCTTAAATTGTTAAATAAAATTGGCCCAAAAAAGGTTTCTTTAATTAATAACTATATAGCCTTTGTAAAATAGGTTTGGGTTTTATCGAAATATAGAAGTTATAATAATATATTTTGCTTGTTTTTTATACACTTTTCCGGATTGACCGGCTCATTCACTTAAACGGCAATGTATCCGTTCCGACGAGGAGGGATAAGCAGGAGTATACTTTAGTCATTGGCGGATCTGAGGGAAGGGGGGTGCTATGGGGGCTGGAGCCCCTCCCTCTGTAAAATTTTTCGTCATTTAAAGATAGAATTTGATTTTCCTTAAAGTAAGGAAGCAAGTTAAAGAACAAAAATGCGCAGAACAGGTAGAATTTCAGTTGTGGGAAGGTGAAAAAGCTGATCGGCAGATCCAAATGAAGGGCTGTGGGGCTGCAGCCTCCCCCGATTAGGATGCAGCCGCTGTGGGGCTGCAGCCTCCCCCCATTAAGATGCAGCCCCCCCTTTACAATCGGCTGGATCCGCCTATGACTGTAATCCAAAATATATATAAAATAAATAAAATCTATTTATGGTGATTCATAGTAACATAGTGATTCATTAGAACTTTGGTTTTATCAACTTATCTTTTTTATAACGGGAATTTCAGATAACTAAAGTATCGAAATAAGAAAAACGAATTTCAATGGTTTCTACGCGGGCTTTATGACACATACACGTTCCACGTTTTTGGGCCAGGCGTTTTACACCTCTAAAACTTTGGTTTTGGTGGGTTAGGCACCTCAGCTTCACGAGGCTACTTATTGTTTTGTTGCCTCCCCATGGATAGAAACCTATTTGATGTCGTTCTTACCACTTAGAAGACTATCTTCCTCTCCATTGTCAGAAAAATAACCGTAAAAAGCATCTTATGAACTGTTTTTGAAAAACAAAATCAGTAGGGAAGTTAAAATCAGAATCTAGAAAGATTAATTTCCAAGACTATGCAACATTCTTAGTGATTTCATATATTCCAGGAAGATTACAGGAAACTTTTGTAGAGAAAAACGTCAGAAAATGAAGTTCTTCCTTAACTATTAAACAGAAAAATAATTTATTCTTCCTTGCTGTAGAAAAAAAATTTCACTTTAAGGCCCGAGTGGTTGGCGGAGAGGGGGGGTACGAACAGGCAAAAAAAAAAAAAGTTCATTTCATAGTTATGTTAAACCTAGAAGTAAAATGTGATACAAATCTTCGTGCGAAGTGCTTCGCACGGGTCCACCTAGTTGATTTTATTTCTACAGGTATATAGGCACCCACCTTACCCACCACACCTTTTATACAGTCCACTTACTCGTCTTTTCCCACTAGGAGGGAAGACTTAAAATCCCACCGGGGAAGATTTGCGTTTCAATTGCGAAACGCCCCTGGCCCCAACAACAGATGTCTAGCCTATGATTATAAGTGTGTGTGGGGCTTTCATAAAAACTAGCTCAGGCACAAATTAAAATTTGATTATATGGATAATGACCTCATAAGAATTAAGGTCTCCATATAAAAATGCTTTGTTAAGATATTGACCATTCTTAACAAAAAAAAAATCCCTTAATTTTCTAAAAACAAATAATGTCACACTAATAATAATGAAATTTAAGAGTCTATAAAATTATATAAGAAAGGAAATTACATATAAATGGGGTACTCTTCTAAATATCAACGCTGGTAGGCAATTGAGAAGTAAGTAAGGATTGAACACTACAACTATTTAAAATCTTATTTCTGCCTGTGCCTTTGTATGGCTCAGAGAGTTGGATGAAGCTGAAGAAACATTCAGTGAAAGTTATAGTAGCAAAATGAGATTTTGAAGGATAGTCATGGCTAAAACAAGATGAGGCTGGATTGTTTATAACAGCACCTGAACCAATCTATGGTTGAGATCCGTCATTCAAGTTCTTGAGAAGAAAAGGCTAAAATGGTTCGACCATGTCTGTAGGATTGGAGATGACAAAAAGGCCTGCTGGCTGATAAGTTGTAAGGAAGCAAGTGAAAATGTACAGTGGGGAGGCCAAGACTTACCAACAATGGATATATCTGTGGGCTCGGAAGGAACCGTGGCTGCCCATTTGATCAACTTCGAAGAAAGGCGTACAAAAAATGGATTAAGGTTACTCCACGCTTAACAGTACTAAAGAGGTAGTGAAAGAAAGATATTACCTCCCAACCACTCCTTGATCACCAAGGATAATGAGAATATGCTATTCTCTATGATTGAAACTTTTAATGTATTCAAGATATGTCCAGTACAGAATAAAAAACAACACTTTTCTTTTTTCAAGTTGTGGCATTACAAATAAAAGAAGAAATCTAAATTAACTTAAGGAAATGAAAATATCAACAGTGATAGGGTTCCACCCTAGGATTTGTTAAAAGGATCAAGGTGGCCCTAGGATTTTTTAATGGGAGTAAAAAATCCTTGTCTACCCCATCCCTCGGATAGGACGTAAAATGGAGGTCCTGAGCCTGTACGATGTCAGGTACTCATTAAACATCCCAATCCTAATTATACCTGGATAGGCAAAATTTAGGACTCCCACTGTAGCATCGTCCGATTAGCCTTAGTGGCATAAAGTGACGTTAAATCAAACAAACAGTGATAGGTAAAAAATTATTTCTATTTAATTTAAAATCAGCTATTGATGATGAAGTAAGCAATTCATAACATTTTGTAAATAAATCTGATCATTAATCTATTTCTGTAAATAATTTAAGAATAAATTAAAAATAATCATTTAATGAACAAGTGTAAAACCTACCTGTAGCTTTTCAATTTTAGGTGGTGCGTGAGCTCCAATACCAACCCATACAGTCAATGGTGAAACTTTGAAACCAGTTGACAAAAGGTTAATAGAAAACTCTCCTTCTGGGCAGAGACCCCTTGTTTGACAATCACCTGCTTCTCCAAAACTTACAGGACTACCTTTCACCGTTGTGGCAAATGTCCAATCATTAGCTGAAAATTTGTTAAAATTAATGAATATTAAGTTGCCAATAAAACTACATATTCTAAAATAAATAACTTGAAAAGCTCCCACAACTTCTTTAACTTTGGAATTATGAATTGTAGAAATCCCACATATTTGACTCTACATAAATATATGGACATCTGGATTTTTTGCAATTCATGATTCATTCATAGTCATCAAGTTTTCGAATTAATTATTGTTCACTTAACAGCTTCTGCCTATTTTGCGAAGTTGAAGTTCGGATTCTGACATTTGGATTTTGAAGAAAAGTTGAATCTTTTCCAATTCTAATGTTTCTTAGTTTGATAAACTCAAGTTGGTCCACCTTTCCTGCATTTAATTGTAAATTGTGATAATTAGAGTGTGCATTAGAGCACCAATTATACGAATGTATATTGTTATGATTGCATTAGGTCAGTGCTGCTGATGTGTGTATTATTATCCAATATCGGGTAATTTTATTTTATTTTATTTTATTTTGTTTGTTGCCTCTACCCTGCAGGGTCATTGGCAATTATCGGGTAATTATCATTGTTTCTGGGTAACCAAAAAAGTAACAGATTCAATTACCGATGCTCCATTAGATTTCCACCCATTACAAGACATCAATTTATTCAAAAGGGGAAATACTCATACACTTGTGTTATGAACACCTAGATATAAAGTATCTAGCATACCTTGGCAAAAAAAAATCTAATCTTTGTAAAACTAAATGTAGGCACTTATTTTTTTATAAATATTAATAAGCGGAGTGCACAGCTGATGGGTCACTGATTTTTTGCTTTCTTTAAGCAAAAAAACAAAAATAAATAAAATAATAAAAATAATATTTTCTCGGCTCCTAGTGTGCATTGAACGGAACACTCAGACATAGGTCAAATTTTTTCCAACCTAGTATCACCAAAAAAAGTTTGATCAAAATCAGTGACTATCAGCTGTGTGCTCCCATTGTAAGATTTGATTCCACAACTAAGATTCAATTTAAAAGATTGCTTTATTCTTTTGAATAGTCTACCTACTGTCAACAATTAAAGAAGTAAGGTTGATACGGATTTTCTTGAAATAAGTGAAACCATAAGCAACCTGGCTCCATTCATTATCACAGCCATCAAGTCTTCTGTCCATGTGCTTGCACTTTGTTGGTAATCTCAGGCTAAAGAAAATAAATAATTAATACTTATATGTTAATTTTAAAAACTAAAAATAATTCTTTTATCAAGGTATTCTTAATTTATTCAGATAGAATAAGAAAATAGTAATATAGAATAAATTAGACTTTAAATAAATTAGACTTGAATTAATTAGACTTTATTAAAGCTTCTGAGCAGAGCTTTCAGATTTTTAAACTAAAAACACTTACTTTGTACTGAATATTTCAGCAAAATTTTCATTTGGTGGAAGAGTTAGATATTCTCTTGGTCTATTTTCTTGCATATTATAACAGAACACTGTCACATTTTTTCCTCTAACCCACAGCTGGTATTCTCCATCCCTATGTTCATTAAATCCTTCTTGTAGGGCTTGACAAGAAGGACCTTTGAACAAAACAAGAAGAAAAAAATTAGTACATAATAACTTTATGATCAAATTTTGATCTCGTTTAGCTTCATGAAATGAAAGTCCTTCATGAAATAGATTTTGAAAAATCATGATTCATTGAGATTCATATAAATCAATCAATAGGATGCTAATACTTTAATGATATTAATGGGTTGGAGCAAGCATATAGTTAGTAAAAAAAAATAAGAAAAGAAACAAATTAAAAAGGAAAAAATAAATAAAATAGGAAAACTTAGACAAATAAATAAAAAAATCTGGTGTGATGCACGCAACACACAACTTTCACTTACTGACTTACTTAGATTAGAAATTGACGTGTTTTTTTAATTGCCATTTCTCAAAGTCACATATTTTTCCACATTCGTTTCTTATTTTTGTTTTTATTTGCTCTCTAAAGTACACTATTTTTTTTTTTATAATTCTTTACGTAATTGTTGAAAATTTCATTTAGTTACCATGAAACAAATCATTTCCATTAAATGAACAGAACGGCTTTAATTATAAACAATGGTCTGTCATTAAAGGCGTACATACTCCGCGTGCTTGGGCTCAATGTGTTTTATGAGTTGAAGGAATATTTTTCTTTTTTTCTCCTGTATATGTTTACTTGATTTTTTCATATTTCATATTTAGCCCTTTCTTCTTTTTAGGCGAAACGAGAGACAGATAATTTCTCCATATAAACAAATACAAAGGTACTTTATAGGAAAACAAAAAAGGCTCCTTCCCCATTTAAGCCCCCTCAGAACATTTTAATAATGATAAAGCTTACCTGATATTAAAGAAGAATTGATTTTCATTAAATATGACAAATTTAATCAAAATCATTAAAGCCGTTTTTGAGATGAAATTTTGGCTATCACATTGTGAGCACATACATACACCAAAAATCCAGTCTGATCAAAATCATTACAGCCATTTTTCAGTAAATAAAAAAAAAAACACGTGAAAGTGAGACAAAATTTATTAAGTAAAGTGCCCCCTCTAATAGATCAATTTTGATGAAATTTTTACTGTCGCATTGCGGGCATATACGTACATCAAATATTAAGTTTAATCAAAATCGTTAGAGCCGTTTTTGAGAAAAAAAAAAAAAACGTAAAAATTAGACAGAATTCTTTAAATAAAGTACCCCTTCCATTTGACCAATTTTGATGAAATTTATTATGATTTATGGCATATTCATACACCAAATACCCAATTTCAGGTTCGTTCGGTTTTTAGTTCTTGAGCTAGCCTGTTCACATACACACACACAGACCATTTCGCGGGACTTGGTCATTTGGACTCACGGGACCCCAAAACGTGTATTTCCGTTGAAAACCGGAAGTCGAAATTTTTCACGATCGCAATACTTCCACTTACTATATATTTCATATGTGGGTAAGTGAAAGTAAAAAAAGAACTTCTACATACTCCAGTCTTCCTATATTGTGGTAGCAATGAATTAATAATTTAAAAAAAAAATCACCAAAAACTTATTTACAATATTTACAACCAAAGTTAAATAGATGACAGGAAGAGCCTTATGTTGATTTATATGATCTCATGACAACATTAAGATAAAACTTTACAATGAAATATTAGAACATGTAACATTGAATTAAATATGTAAAGTTAGCTTAGTTAAGAAACAATATATAAACTCACACATTACAGTTTCACACTTCCTTCTCCGCTCTGGTCTCAATTCTTTATTACAATACTTCAAAGCAACTTTCTTCTTACCATTATAGCAATATAAATTTCGTTTTTGCTTTCCTTTTCGACTGCATGGATTGGAACACTAAAAAAAAAAAAAAAATGAAATTAATATATCTATATAAATAAAGTTGAAATTCTGTTTGTTTGTTCTTTATAGAAATCCATACCGTTTGTCCTAAATTCTCCAAATTTCGCTCAGTGGTTCTTTGTTACCAGGTGCGAACACCCGTCCATATTAAAATTGCATAACTTCAGCCAATCTCTGGGTTTATTCATTATTGTTATAAAATTCGTCATGATCTCGCTTTATAATGGTTTTTTTTACGAAATCGACCGTTTGAGTCGAAAAAACGGCCTAAAAAATCATTTTATAGATTTTGAAGAGGCCAACAAGGCCCGTTAAGACAGTCCTTTGGCAGGCGTCGAGTTCTGGGTTTTTAAACCATATGTTTTTTTTTTTAACATTACAATACGTTTATTTACATGTATGGTGAATTTATTTTTTAAAAATGCCTCCTAAGAAGCGAGCTTCAATAGGAGTAGTGCTCTCAAAAGCTAAAAAACAAACGTCAAATACGAGCAGATAAAACTCTCGACGAACATCAAAATAGGATTGAACAACAGAGGCTTAGACAGGCAGAAGCGCGGGAAACTGAGTCTGCCCAGAAATACGAGGCCCACCTTGCGCCACAGAGGCTTAGGCAAGCCGATTTGCGAGAAGCTGAAACTGCAGGGCAATATTTCTGTTTGTTTGTTTGTTATTTATAGAATTCCATACCGTTATATCCTAAATTCTCCAAATTTCGCTCAGTGGTTCTTTCATACCAGGTGCGTTAACACCTGTCCATATTAAAATTACATAACTTCAGCCGATCTTCAGCTAATATTCTTTATCCTAATAAAAATCTTAATGATCTCGCTTTACAATGTTTTTTTACGAAATCGACAGTTTCATTAGAAAAATGAAATTCCCCGGGTGAAACCGGGACATACAGCTAGTTAATAATAATTGTTCATCAATAAAATAATTTGATCACTAGAGGTTTGCGAGTCCACAATGATTGACAAGAAAGCTACACCGCCAAGAATAACCCATAGTTTGTCATGTAATTAATGATAAATTAACTAAGGTTAAGGTGTGGTAGACTTTGATTCTTGGATGATGGATGTCTAATTTTTGTCTTGCAAACTTATTTCAAGATCAGCCTTTTGCCTTCACCTCTGAAAGTAGCTTAGGCCTCCTCTATCACCAGCAAGCTTCGTTGTGAAATCACCAATAATTAATTTTGTGTGAAGGCCATTAATTGCAGGGATTTCTTAAATATAATTGTATCCCCTTCTTTTCTACCTTATTGAGACCTAGTTTAAATAGTAAAGGGGCCAGGGTATCTTCATGTCTCAGTCCATTCTTCATTCCGATTGACTTGGACATCTTTTCATTTACTCTTATTTGATAATTGGTGTATTTCATAACTTTTTTTTTTTTTTTTCGGTTGGCGCTTTAGGCCTGATGAGACCTTTGGCCACACAGTGTGGTCCTCTTACAGATATTTGTGTTGCTTGCGGGAGCACAGACAGCCTGGAGGGGGTAGCCCAACCTCACGTTGCTGCAAGCCATGGTCACCATGGTGCAGCGGGAGACTGCCCATAGCTTCGTAACCAATCCCATTGGGGCCAATTTGGCAGTGTCCTTCCCACCGATGGCGTCAGCTCTCTCGGGTTCAAGGACAGTGACAAACTGGTCTAGGTCCAAGGATTATGGCAGCCCAGAGTCATCAGGCCCCGAGGACCTATATTTCTTTCCCTGAAGCATACCGTCCTTGTACCAAACCTCCGGGCGGTTACTAATATCCTGGAAAACCACACCACGATTCTCGATGGGATACACGGGGAAGGTACATCACTCCTTCGCCCGGTCGGTGTGAGTCACCTCCAGTAGGCTGACGAGCCTCACATACTCGGGGGGGTGGGGGTAGGCTTGGACTGCGTGGCGTTTATTGGCGGGTGGTCACCCGAATGGAGTGGTCACCCATCCAAGTACTAACCATGCTCTACGTGGCTTAACTTTGATTACCTACTGCAAGCGCCTTTGTCTACTCGGCCATGCCGGCCCCTGTATTTCATAACTATTTTTATAAAACCTTTATTTAGGATGGATTTTCAATAATGTATTATATACTGCACATCTTTTATAAATATAATAAAGAGCAAAGATTTGAACATTGTTGGACTTGTTTTTTGGTAAGTTAAACACTGTTACATTAAATACCAATCTGCATTGGTATTTACCAACTATCAGTTCTTAAAACGCTATGAGTCAATCGAAAAATAATGCAACAAAGAAGTTATATGCAATGTTCTACTTAAGGCCCAGTGTTATGTCTATATAGCTGTTGACATCAGTCAGATCTCCTTCCAAGAAAAAGTTGATATCCCACTGTTCCATTTTCCTGCCATATGACTGTCTCCTCATATTCCCTCTGTGAGTTGAGGCTCTTAGTGTATTATGGCTCACAACTTTAAATAATACAGCATTTTAGGTTATCTATGAATGGTGGCTTGGTTTTTATCATACCAAATACTTTAGTTATCCAATTTTATGGAGATTGTTTCTTCCCATCCATGTTCCACTTTTTCATGTATTGTTAGCCACTGAAGGCACTTTTGTCATGCATTTTTCCTCTTATCAATAGCTTGCTAAAATTCACTGTTGGACCATATATTTCTAATTCTAGTAGGTAATAAAATAAGTACAATGCAACTCTATCTTTCCTCTGAATTAAAGAAAACAAGTTTTTTTTTTGTTGTCCTTAAAGAAGTATGTATCACATACTGTTTTTTTTTTTCACATAACAACATACACATAGTTGTTTCAAATATGTTAATCAGAAGAGTAAAAAGAAATATAAAAGAATAAGAATCATTTAAATAAAATAATGTAATGAATTGAAAAAATATTTATTTCCTTAGATAAATAGAGATTCAGATCTTTACTAGAGTACATAATAAATGCTTGGATAACTGACTAATTGTGAAGATGGTAATTCAAATAAAAAATAATAATTTATAAGTAAAAAGGTTTAAATTTAATCAAATTAATTGACTTTAGTTTTATTTTGTTTGGTGATCGCTGAAAAAAAAGTCAGATAAAATGTCTCAAAATGTACTTATTTAAAAATAAATATACCAGAACCTAATGCTGTAAGAATATAAAACAATATGTAGTTATCTAAACTAATTTTTTTTTAAAATAAAAGATAACTTACAGGTTGCCATATACCAACTTCCCATTTATAAACACTGTTGCAGTAACCTCTGCATGTTCTACTCATTTCTGGTTTTGTTCTAGGATTACAAAACCTTTCATCGATTTCGTGTGGTTCTTTGCGTGATTTACTATTGAAACTATTTTTAACACAACGCACTTTTCTCATTTGTCTTCCAGTCCCACAAGATGAGGTACACTGCAAAAAATTATTTAATTTTTGAGTTTTATGAGTACATAATAATTCAAGAATGCAGAAAATGAACAATATGATAAAATGGACAAAAGATGTAAAATATAGATTGAAAGGGTCACATTTATGAATATAAAGACATCATGAATAATTTAATTATGTAGGAAATACAATAAATATTTCACTTTCAATTAATATTTGTTTGATTGCTAATAAGTTTATTTTAATGTAAATATTTATAATTTTTTTATATAAAATACTAAAAAAATATTTTTTTTCACATCTTTTGTTCTGAATGTTTAAATTTATTTTGTTCTAAATGTCTAAATTTTCACATCTTTATTAGTGAAAGTTGAGGTAATTGATGAAAATCATAAAGTGATTAATTATATAATATGAAATATTGCTTCATAAGAAGCTACTCAAGGCACCTTGTTGAATCACAAATTCCTTCATTTATAATTTAAAAACTAATCTTATCTATTCATTTTAAGGTTCTGTTTTAAGGAATCCTGAACGTGTTCTTTACTTTTATGTCTTGTGAAAATTCATAATCAAAATAGTGCTCAAAATGGGTTCATAGCTGTTTCCCTTCACCCACAAAAAGACATTTATAAAAAATTAACATCTTTCATGACCTAATTAAAAATTGATAATTTCATAAATATATATTCATGCGTTAAAATACATATAAACTGCTTTCAAACAGCTTTAGGTATTAGAATAATTAGCATGCTGAATTAAATTATAACCCTTCTCACAACACCAATATATATTGTCCTATAATTTTATTTTCAATGGTATTCCAACTACGAAAATAGAAGTGAATGCCACATTCCTGTCAATAAAAATAAGTTTCTTTCATTTAATAATACAAGTCTAAAAATATGCTGAAATTGTCCAATCATGGACTTGTTATTTTATACAAAAGATACTCTCAATAAATATTTTTATATTGTAAAATGCTTTAAATAAGTTGTTTTCCATGGAAAAAGAAGATTTAAAATAATATATGATTTATGTCATATACTCCTGAGATTAAATTACTTTCTGTATTAGAAGTTATGAAGTATATCTATTACTTCTATAGCAATTCACTTTTCATAAAGATGGAATATAAAAGGAATGAAATTCTGGGCCCTGGTGGTTTTAAATGATAAATTTTCTAATATTAATGATTCCTTGCTAGAACAGAAACATGGGCCCATTCTTTAAGAGTTAATTCTATTCTAATAACTTAATTTATGTCTGATTTTCAAGTGAATAAAGTGTAGCCATATTCAGTCAGATTTTATTAAATTTGCCACCAAAACACTAGCATCAATTAATTTCAAAACCCTCATAATTACTCTATTCTTTCCAGCCTTTCAAGGTATCGGAAATATATAATTCTGAGAGCAATAAAGATGAAATTCATATCTTCAATCAGTAAATATAATTTCGATTTTCCCTTATGTGCAATAAAAAATTATGAAAAATTTATAATTATTACATTTTCATGCAATGGTGCAAAAAAAAAACTGATCATAAAAAATAAAATTAAAATAAGTAAGAAACTAATGATATACTCTTAATTAATCATGTATCCTTGGAAATGATTAATATAATCTCCCGCCTCCCACCAATATGAACTATCCAACATTAAAATTCTGTTTTGGAATTAATTATCCTCAAATGTATATTGCTCAATTTATACTAACCTTATACCTATTATAAATTTAAAAAAGTACTCCAAAGCATTAATTAAGAGTGATGGAAATTAAAGTTTAATAATGACATTGGCCTCGAATTAAAAGAACCTTATTAATTATAAAGCAATCAACACACCATACACCAGGCCAAATTTATGATTCACCAATATTAGTAATGAATAAATAAGCCACTCCAAGTTATATTTTCTTCAATCATGCAGCTGACACAAATGATAAATAAACAGAAACATAAATTAAAAAACACCAACAAAACAACAGTATCCAATACGATGAAAACGTCAGTTTTTCGTTTGGTACCTGCGACCATTCCCCTTCCTCCCAGTCGAAAAGACACGGGGATTTCTTACAAGCTTTCAAGTCATTTGGCCTTTTCCTTGCAATAGAGCAATGGTGATCAGGTACTCTCTCTCCTTTGGTTGACTTACAGTCTACTTGCCTCCTCCTTGTTCCCTTACCGCAACTCGTAGAACACTAGAATAGTCCCTTATATTAGGCAATGCCAAGTGCACCTATTTTCTTATTTGTATCTGACAAATTTGTTTCTTGGTTGAGAATATTAACTTTATTCTTTTATATATATATATATATATATATATATATATATATATATATATATATATATATATATATATATATATATATATATATATAAAATTATTAGAGTGAATGATTAATTTGAATAGATTTAAAAAAAAAAAAAATCATATAGTTTTTGTTACAAACAATAGGTCAAAATTACTATGAAGCAGAGATTGAAGGAAAAAATACTCTTGTTCTACAATTTTTGCTTGTAATATTATATTTTAAATTTCTCTATATTTAAATTTTAAAATATAAATTAATATTTAATTCATTAAATAAATCTAAATTAAATTTTCTCTTCAATCTGGTTGATTTTTTAAGAACGAATTTGAAGTTTCTCTAATACCAAAATACATTTTTAAATATAACAAATATATCAAATCAATTAATTTTTTATTTCATGTTTTCCCCAAGAATACTTCTTTGCAAAAATTATAAGAATTTAGTGAAGTAGGTTGTTGACGTAACAAGCTACCTAAAATAGCAAGAGTTACGATTTTAAATTGATAGTGCAACATAATATATCATTGAAGAACTACGTGACATTATCAGCTATAAATTTTAGCTTTAGTTCTGAAAACTGGAATCCTCCAATTGCCCTCAAATATTTACAAAATGATGTTACTTAAAAAGATTTCTGGCGAGCCCAACTGTATGTGGGGAAATTTAAAATTGTATGTTCTATTATTTTATATTTGAACATTTTTTTTTATCAACTGATATCACTATAGATATAATCAAAATGAATAAACTGAAAGTACTATTCATTTGGCTCCGAATAAACTGCTCTTTAATAATCATCAATAGGCTGTAAAAAATGGATCCAGATTTAATTTCACGACCCGAATAAGCCAAAAAAATTCATGCAGATGATTATTACCTTTTATATATCATCATCTGGTGCACAATAGAGTATCAGTCTATGGGGGTAACTGTAGGTAAATTCAGATCCACATCATTTGTTTCTGTAAAACTTTGGAAGTGTGATTTGTGGGCATGGCATTTTTGGCACCATATAGTGTGGCTCCAATATCAACTAAAAAGGCTTTACTTATCCCTTCTGAGCAAGCATGGCGCAAGGCAGTCGAAAGCTGTGTTTAAATCAAGCTAATAAGGCTCTTTTCAACTGAAAATAACGCCATAGGAGTTCTCTAATTTCACAGTAACATCACTGGTAAAAATTGTAACAGTGGCTACTAGATATGACTATGATATCAGCGAACTCCCATTGTGTTTAGTTTAAAACAGTGTTTAGTCCCATTTGGTTAAAAAGGACCTTCACTAGATTTATTTCATTAAAGCTCGCTTTTCAGTTGAGATTGGATCACACTAAATGGTGTCCAATACCTATGCCCCAAACTTGCACTTCCGAAATTCTACCTCATAAACTGTCGAAATATACATGTCACATCCAGAAGCCACTCTGTGAACATTGTACCTTTTTTTCTCCCCTAACTGTTCGAGTTGCCAAAAATCCTTCTAGGTATAATTATTATTATTGGTAAGATATTTACAAAAAAATAATATTGAAGCAGTAACAGATTAGGCTTATAATTTTATTAATTCAACTTTATGTTTCTATGTATTAATTTTAGGATAAAAATTGGGTTTTAAGGAGAAGGACCGACCCCAAAATATTTCAGTTCTCATAGTAAAATACAGATTGTTAAAATCGATGAGGCTATTGATTGTTTTATAAATTTAGAACATTTACATGATATTTTACAGCACATTAAGGCCTTTATTATAATATTATTATTTACATATAAAAATGACTTTTGTACATTATAATAAAATCTAGATAAAACTTTAACATCAATTAAAATTTTATGAATAGTTAGTATTAGTGTATTAGTACATACTGGTGTCCAACGGGTGACTTCCCATCTGTAGACAGGTTTGCACGGTGCACTGCTACATTTTTGTTCTCTAACTGGACTTGGTTCAGTACAATAACTATCTGGAAGAATTTCTCCACTTCTTCCTTCACAACGTACTTGTCTCTCTTGGATTCCGTCACCACAAGTGACACTGCACTGTAAAAATATAACAATGATATAATATTCTATCTAAACATCAGGGTGTGTCTTGAATGATTTCATACCTAAACATATGCATTCCTTGATATACTGAAATTCACAAAATATATTTTTATCTACAGCAAATATTACCTGTGACCATGGTCCAGAATTCCATACTCCTTCATCCTCACATGGTCCTGCATCACAAGGAGCACTAGTCTCAGGTTTCGGACCACTACACTGTCCATAACAGACAACCTTCCTCATCATAATTCCTTTGCCACAGGATACTGAACACTGAAATAACAACAAACTTTTAATTTTGCTCATGAATTGACATTAATATTTAGTAAATGAAGATTCAAAAGATAATTAATCTCTTTCACATCTGGAACATTCTGAATACACTTGACCTGATAAGACTCACTATCATAAAAAGGAAACTAAGAACTTATCATTCAGTCATGTTTAATTTAATTTTTATTCATTACCTATGAAAAAATTTGATATACACAATCTTTTCATTGATAGTCTCTTTTTTCTACCTTAATTCTCTTGCTTCATGAGATAAAAACAGAAAAGTTCAATTGTATATTACACATAAGTAATACGGAAACCAACACTTACTCGACTCCAAGGATATTTTATCCAGGTCTGTGGACAAAAGACATTGCATGGTTTTTCAATTCTTGGTTTAGTCTCCAAAGAACAAGCACTATCATGTAATATTACTCCATTCTGTGCTTCACAGGTAACACGTTTACTTTGGGTCCCCTATAACAATGCCAAATGTCCATTAAATCAGATATAATGTTATATTTAAACAGTAGTCTTATGATAACAAAAAAATCTATTAACACGCTCTGTGATGAGGTAAATTTAGCTCCTGTGGAAGGGGCTCCATTCAATGTGATAATTTTGTTTTGGATCCTCCGACAGTAGCTCTTGCCTTCCTTAAAGGACAAGCTGTTTTGAAATCAAGCCTGTCTGACCCAATCTACTTTGAAAAAATTAAAATTTTACATTTCCAATAGCTGTATGTTACAACATAATTTTCTGGTATAATTACAATAAAAATACATAATTTTGGTGCGCTAGGTGGTGCGCATGTGTGGGCTCGGTCTCGGAGAGGGCTGGTGGAGTTAGAATTCTGGAGTTGGTCTGCAAGTTAATTGTTGGGATCGTTTCTCTTTCTCATCACTAAAACTATTAATCTTACATCAACTAATGTTTTGATTAATCATTTCGTATTAAAGATAGTGTTTTTTAATATCATATTATTTTTAAATTTTTTTTTCAAAGCTTATGCAGGTCTTAGATTTTATTTAGCTACATTTACATAAGCTTTAATTTTAAGAGTGACGTTTTCAATTAATTTTTTTATTCATGTACATACAGCTTGTTTGTTTATTTAATGTCACTTTATACTACTATGGCTAATCAGACAATGCTACGGTGGGAGTCCTAAATTTTGACTATTCAGGTATAATTAGGATAGAGATCTTTAACGATTAACTGACATCCCAAAGGCACAATTTTATGGCCCATCCAAAATAGGGCATAGCCAAGGATATTTTACTCCCTTTAAAAAATCCAAGGGCCACCTGCTGGTCTACGAACCCATGACCTTGTGTTTGGAAGTTTGCTATGCTAACCACTAAACCAAAGGTGACCCCTTGTAAATACAGTTTATGTAAATAAATGCTTCAATAAGCTAAGTTAATCTATTGAAACTGTCTATTAATATATATCTATTAAATTATTTCAAGTTTATAAAAGTAATTCTCAAAGAGATTAAGGCTAGACTAAAGGCGGAGTATTCTTGTTATTTTTCTATTGAAAAATTACTTAGCTCTGTCCTGAAATTTAAAAGTTGTAATTTACAAAACTACAATTCTTCCGACAGTTCCGAATGAATACTTTTAAGATCGATAAATGCTTTGCCGACTGGAAAACATCTTGGGGACAGGCCAAGGCAAAGATGGGGGATTCAGTGAGGGCTGATCTTGTGGAGTCGGTATTGGATGGGGGGAAGTGGATGGAGCTGTGTAGGGAGCGATTGTTGATATCGGCTTTGGGCCTTTGGGTTCATTAAGCCTTTGTTCTATTCTAATCATAATATAATTATTCTGTGGAATAAAATTTCGCAAATAATTTAAACCAAAAAAGAATCTTTCTTTTAATTTGACCTCCAGCAGTAAAATTAGAACTAAAATTTTTTTCACTCCTCTGTGAACCTTTGGAAATATTTTAAACACTTGCAAACTGCCTTTGTGAAAAGAAAAAAAATATTTTATTTATTCACAATCACTTTGCAATCAAATCCTGAGAAAAATCATTTTAACTATAAAACAAATTGTGTTAGTTCATTTTCTTATTTGTTTTATAGTTAAAAAAATAAGAAAATGAACTAAAACAATTTTTTTTTTTTCTCCCCTTTCTTGTCTTTTCGGTTTGTATGAGGCTTTTCTCTTGGCCAGGGTATTAAGATCAAACTATTTTTCAAGTGTTAGATCAAACTCATAATCTTCAGGTTATCACATCTGGTTGGCATGGGCAACAAGTATTCAAAAGCTTGGCCACCCTGCTCTAAATCAAAAAGATATTTAATCTATATACTATCTCGATAACTCCGCCAACTTTCCTCACGAGGGGAGTTGCATGTCCCAAGCTCTGGTAAAGGGGGAGGGGTCCCCCCTACAGCCTGAATGGGTGTATTCTACTGGAGGCAAGCACCGTCTCAGGTCATTAGCAGCAGTTATCCATCCACGCTGTGAAGTAGTGGGGGAGCTAGCCAGACAGCTATGAGGAAGCAGCCTTTCATCTGGCTTTGGGAGCTACGGGCCCATACGTCGCACTCCCGAGATAAAATAACTAATGAAAAACAAAGAAAGATATAGAGCCAATCAGATTTTATGGCAACGGACATGGTGCGGAAAACGGATTACACGAATAGGCACATGGAACATCAAAGGCTTAAATGGGAAAGAAGAGGAACTAGTGGAGGAGAAGAAAAAAGCGAGGATAGACATTTTAGGGATCAGAGACCAAGAAGCAAGGCAAAGGAGAACAGAGGATAGGCGACCATACATTACTATACTCAGGAGTTAATCCTGTAGAACATGCAAAGATCAGAGTGGCCTGCCTATTCCATCAAGATTTGGCTCAATATATAATGGACTGGAAGGTGGTTAGTGACAGACTAATGCAAGTAGAAGTGTACAGTGGAAATGTATTGTACTCATTATTCATCGCCTATGGAGCAAACGATAACGCAACTACCTCGGAAAAGGAGACATTTATCGACGCAACACAACATGCAATCGACAACTGCCAAGGCATCCCCATAATTATGGGAGACCTAAACGGAAGAGTGGGGAAAGATGCAAAAAGGTGGTATAGCGCTCTGGGACCAGATGGAGAGGAAAGTATCAATGACAACGGTATAAGGATATTAAACTTCTGCCTGGCGAACGACATGTTCGTAGGAAACAGCTTCTTCCCTCACAAAATGATCCACAAATACACAAGGGAAGAACCAAGGAGGAACAAGAGGTCTATAATAGATTACTTTCTAATACCTAGAGACCAAAGAAAGTACATAAGGGACATAAGGGTCAAAAGAGGTTATGAGATAGGTAGTGACCACAGGCTACTAATAATGGATATAACTTTCAATGAAAATAACAGTACCCTAAGAATAACAAACCGGACACCTAGTTTTAAAATTAAATACTTTAAACTCAGGGAACCGGAGGTGGCCCAAGCATACCAGAAGAAGAAAAGGCAAGCAGCAGTAGATATAGATGGGACAGCGATGAGGTGGAGGAGTCTTGGACAGTGATCAAGAAAATAATCCTAGACACGGCGGAAATAACGTGTGGAAAGAGTAGACTGGGCCAGAGGATAAAGAAAACTCCTTGGTGGTCAGATGAAATCAAAGAGGAGATAAAACTCAAAAAAACCCTCTGGAAACAATACTTGCAAAACAAGTCAGCTGTGGCATACTCTGCTTATAAGGAACAAAGAAAGAAAGTAAAAACGGCTGTGATCGAAGGAAAGAAAGAGAAAATCCTGGGAAGAGTTCGGAAAAAAGCTAGAAACAAGCTACAAGGAAAACCAGAAACTTTTCTATCGAAGCCTCAGGAGCATGAGGAAGCAGAAAGAGCTGGTGCTGAAGGAAGCACATTAAAGATAAAGATGGAACAGTCCTTAGCAGGCCAGAAAAATATTATGGACAGATGGGCGGAATACTTTAAGGAACTGTTGGCACATAATCGACAGGAAGAGAAAGAGAATCAACAGCCTAGAAGCTCAGAAGACTGCTGGGAAGAAGAGGACTTCATCGGCGAAGAGGAAGTTGCTGAGGCTATAGATTCTCTAAAGCTAGGAAAAGCTGCTGACATGGACTGCATTTCACCAGAAATGTTGAAATATATCGGCCCAAAGGGACTAGAACTGCTCCAACACCTTAACATCATTTGGAAGAGGAAAGTGATCCCGAAGGACTGGGAAGTTTCAACAATAATCCCTATCTTCAAAACAGGTGACAATCGTGAATGTCAGAACCATTGAGGCATATCTCTACTCAGTATCCCCTATAAAGTATACTCTAAGATACTAGAAAAGATACTGAGGAGACTTATAGAACCAAAATTAGGGGAAGTGCAGAGAAATGTCGTTATGACGTGCAACCAAACATCAAGGGAATTGCCATCAGAGCAGGGAATAAGACAAGGATGCAGCCTTAGCCCGCTCCTGTTTATCTTGGTGCTAGATTCTGCCCTGAACAGAGCAAAACAGAAAATGAGGCCATACCACCTTGGATATAGAAACCTGTTAAGTACACAGTGCTTGCCTTCGTTGACGACATGCTGGTGTTCGGGAACAATTGCCGCAACCTCCAGTTTAACCTGAAGATCCTTCAAGCAGACCTTAAAACCATAAAAATGGAAATAAATGTCTCCAAAACCAAATTCATGAGAATCGGAAAAAGGAATGACCATGGAGACTGAATCGTTAGGCTTAACTGAATCCGTTTGGAACAGGTTGCGGACTTTAAATACTTGGGGGCCCACCTCAATGAATATGGAAGGGTCAGCGGAGACATTAGAGAAAGGCTAAAAACGGCAGGAAGGTGCTTTTACTCCCTCAGGAAAGGCTTCCTAGACAAGAAGGAAGTCTCAAAGGACACTAAAAAGGTAGTCTTCAAAAACACATTCCTCCCTATTTTAACATATGCCAGCGAATCTTGGACCCTTACTACCAAACATAAGAGCAAAATCCAAGCTATGGAAATGCTTTATTTAAGAAAAATATAGGGGAAAACAAGAATGGATAGAGTGAGGAACTCTACAATAAGAGCAAACCTGGATCTGATGCCAGCTGAGGAAGTTATCGCGGAGAACCAGCTTAGGTGGTTTGGACACGTCTCGCGAATGGCTGAAGACAGAATCGCCAGGGCTACCCACGAGGTTAAAGTGGACGGGAGGAAGCCACAGGGAAGACCTAGGAAAACCTGGGAGGAAGGAGTGAAAGAGGCCTTCAACAAGAGAGGAATGGAATGGAGTAGGAGAAGGCAGCTGCCACAGGATAGAGATCTTTGGGTCAGGATCTACAGGAAAGCACTTCACACTGCTCAGCGGTAAAAGAGGTCTCGATTAAGTAAGTAAAGTAAACTATCTCGATGTATGTTTAGTTTTAAACTTACAGATCCACAAATTGCTGAACATGGTTCCCAGTCTCCTATTTCCCAATGAGGGCATTGAGGCATATAGCACAACTCAACTTTTCCATAAGGAACAATTTGTCCACCACAATTTCTTGCATCCGTCACTTTTCCAACTATATTATCATAGCATTCGACTGAAGTTCTCATTTCTCCTTTCCCACAACTCACTGAACACTAAAATAGAAATAGAAATATATACTGTTTTATAATAAGGTAATAATAAAAAGTATATATAATTAAATTTAAAAATTACTTCATAAGTATTTATGTTAATTAGAATTTTATTTTCGCAGTCCTTTAACTTAAGGATTCGTAATAATTGTTTTATATAAAAGTTTATCTATGATTGTTGGGGGGAAAAAAACATATTAAAAACATTTTTTTTTTTTTTCCATAACAATAAAATTTAATTAATTAAAATTTTATTTTATAAATTAAAGTAATAACTGAAAATAAACTTATTTGAATGAAAATTCGCCTGTATAATAAGAGACTGGATTTCAGGGTTATTGCACATTTTGTATTCTTGCGCTTAGTGGCACCTAAACCAAGTATTTAAGGTATTCAAGACCATAGGGATTGATATTATTAAATTTTATTTTGCAAGAAATAGCACATTTTGGACTTTTTGAGCTTTATTGCATGAATTTGGGTTTTACTGCATGAAATCCCACAAATGAACCAATTTTATTTATTTATTTTTAAATTCTATATGCAATTTTAAATCAACCTTTGTACCTATTTAAATTTTACATTAAATAGGTATGAATTCATTGAAATTTAAAGTAGAAAGTAAAAGATCTGTTAAAAAATGAACATGTTTCCCAATAATGTAAATTATCGTTATTGAATTGGCAGAACTGAGCTCTGAGGTAAACATTAAGGACTGACACACTTATTCCTTTAACAAAGTCGTTACATTTTAAACATAAAATTTTATAACAATCTATTAGACCTAATTAATCTAAGAAATACTATTTGGAAACTATGAAAATTACAAAAAAAAAAAATGGAGACACATATACATAAGCCATGGTAGATGGCACTACTGATAAAAGAGGCCTTTACATTAATCTTGTAATACATAATCTTTTAATCAGCAATCTTCATAAGGAGATCGAACCGACACCGTCATTAATTTCATGCAAAGACTTTTCGAGTACCAATTATGAAACAGTCACATTTCAAAAACGATGCTTAATGATTTTTTTTTTTAAACCCGAATATCAGGACAACATTTTACTATTAGTTACTGATGCAGCCTTAGATGAATTGGAAGATGATGGGATTCTACCAATTTTAAAAGAAAAAAACATTCTAAATTCACCCTCCAACAAATGCGATTTAATTTTTTTTTTTTTTTTTCGGTTGGCACATTACGCCTAATGAGACCTTTGGCCGCGCAGTGTGGTCTTCTTACAGACATTTGTGCTGCTTGCGGGAGGACAGACAGCCCAGAAGGGGTTGCCCAAACCTCACTTTGCCCTGGTCACCATGGTGCAGCAGCAGACTGCCCATAGCTCCTTAACCAATCCTATTGGGGCCAATTTGGCAGTGTCCTTGCCACCGATGGGGTCAGCTCTCTCGGGTTCAAGGACAGTGACAAACTGGTCTAGGTCCAAGGATTATGGTAGCCCAAAGTCAGCAGGCCCAGAGGACCTATATTTCATTCCCTGAAGCATACCGTCCTTGTACCAACCTCCGGATATCCTGGAAAACCACACCACGATTCTCAATGGGATACACCATTGGCAGGTAGTCACCCGAATGGTGCGGTCACCCACCTAAGTACTAAACACGCTCGACACTGCTTAACTTTGATTACCTATCGCAAGCTTCTTTGTCCATTCGGCCATGCAGTTTAATAATTATATTATAATTTTTAAATAATTTATTAGAACATAAGAGATTGATCCAGGCAAATTATGTATAATATAATTATTTAAATATAATAAAAGGCTAATTTTCATAAAATATGCAATTTAACCTTTATTGAACTGCACCAATCGAACCTCACTGACATGATAGGGATCCCCATTTCAAACCTTGCACATTCTGCACATATTGAGTTTTTAATGCACGTTTTTAATTTTTTAAAGCATGTTTTTTGTTTTTTATAGCAAAAATATCCTGCCATGAATTATGATGAGTATTAGAATTAAAAATTTGGGAAAATAAGATTTTTTTATTATATGTAAATGGTGCTTTTAGAGGGATTTATCATTTGTTTAAACAATTTAAGATCAACTGTTTATATTATTCAATTAATTCAGCGTCATAGCAGTTTAGTTAGTTAATATAAACTTAATTGAAGAAGCATATATTAAGGAACAGAATGATCCTTATTATTATCTAAAAAAGTAAAACTAATATGCTTGAATATAACCGGAATTTAGTTTAAACAAAATTATATGAATATATTGAAATAAATGTTACCGGTGATGAAATATGACGCCAGGTATATCTTTGCCCATTCATATCACCTGGAATAGCGTTTTCATGGCCCAAGCTACATGGAGTCATATAACATGGTCTTGAGGTAATTGGCTTTGTAATGTTTGAGCAACCATTAGGAACTGAACAGACGACTCTCCGTACTTCTTCACCAGTTCCACAGCTTACAGAACACTGAAAACAATTTAATGCAAAAAATATTTCAATTAGCCCTTGAAGATTTAACTTTTTAGTTTAACAATATGTAGATAGATATTCATCTAACTACATAGGATCTAGTTTAAATAATTATATTAAAAGAAAATAAAACAAAGAATTGTGCCACAAGCATATTTTATCTTGGTGATGTTGCTTCAACAGATCTAAATCATCAATAACAAACAGTGTTGAAAAAAAAAAAAAATCAATTTACCATGGATATGTACTGAATAGAACAAAAATATGATGGACACCGGATTACCACACTATTAAAAAGACTGATATCCAAAAGGTTTTATACTTTAGACAAGAAGAGCCTTCAAAGTTCCAAGTATTCAGCATAATTCGATAAAAGCATAAGTTGGTGGAACTTAATCTGAAATGGGATGAACATCAGTCTTTTTGGATTTGAGAGTCTTTCTTAATGAACAGATAAGTCTAGGTGCCCTACACAGCTGTTACTTTCAAGTTTAACTATGTAGTGAAGCTTTACTACTTTTTTTCAAAATCAACTGTCTGGATAACTTTAATTTTTACCACAACTTTTTTGGTGAGGTGAAATGTTCAAAGACTGTCTTTTGTAGAGAGGTTGCAATGTCTTCACATATCTGTTAACCAATACTGAAGATGTTCTCATTCAGTGGAGAAATATTTTAATAGTATTTTTAGCAATGATGAGTTGTAATGTAATTGGTGAGAAAAACTTCGAAATGAATATGATTACTAACAAGCCCCCTTCTGAGGATAGGATAGAGGAAGCAATGAATAGTCTAAAGAATAAGAAAGCTCTGGGACATGACAGTCACCTGTCAGGGTATCCAAATACAGTGCTAGTGAACTTCAGAAAACACTGCAAGGCCTTTTGGATATGATATAGATGATGCCATCAAATTGTAAAATATATATTCAGTCAAATTAATATATTAAGTTTATAAGAAGATTGCCCATTTCTAAATATAGTAATTATGTAGAGCTCTCCCTACTCTGATGTGGATATGAAATTTTATTGAATATCCTGTTGAGGATGTAAAAGTATTCTGGGAACTGTAATGGAACTGGATGGAGTCTGCAGAGAACAAGAAAAATGGCCTAAGTTGTTGGAGGAGGCCAGGACCCAAAATCAGGGTCGTAAAGCCATTGTGATGATAATATTCTAAACCAATCAAAAGATTTTTTACTTTCTAATGTACTCAAAGAGCTCTACTGGCAACAATAATACCCCCTAAGTGTGGATTGTGCCAATTGAAGGAGTGCTAGAGAAATAGAGAGCTAATTCAAAGGGGTATGGGGTTCAAGGGGGTAATTAATTACTTATGTGAACTCATATTCTTATTTTAGATTACATTACAATTGATGTACTGTAGTGGGAATTTGTGAATGGAGAATCTGAACAAAAGGTGTATTGAATTAGAACAATCAGAAAATGAGCATTGAACTCATGTCTCCATGATGTGTAAGCAACAAAGCTCCCCACTACAACATCAAGATGATCATATAAAAAATAAAAATAAAATAGTTTTATCTTAAGAGAAAAGATTGGCCATAGCTGGGAATCGAACCCAGGTCTCTTCATCAACTTTACAGTGTTCTAGACCATAAAAATCTTAAAAAAAAAAAAAATTTATAAACAAAACAATCTTAATAAAAATGATACATCAAGTAGTGAATAAAGTATGCTATTTTCTTCATGCATAATTATTTCAATTTTAAAAGTCTCAGATTCTAATACAAGATCTCCATTCAAAAAGAATATAATTGATACATCAGAACCAGGATATAATACAGGCTTTACATGCAACTGAAAAGGAATTAAGATTTATTAAACTACAATGCAATGTTTGATACTGATGCAGTCATGCATTTAATGCAATAAAATATATCATATTAAAATTCTAATACCAGTGCTTGGCTAGCTATAAAAACAATATTAAAACTGTATTAATTTTTTATTAATATGAAAAAATTAATCAAAGATGATTAAATATCTGTTAATAATATTGCTGCTCCATATACTGGACAGGAGAACATCCTGATGCTAAAACCTAGCCTCTATAAGGTGGGAATTATTAATTAAATAATTAATCAAATGGATGGAAATCAGACAATTAAACATGATTTCAGTCAAATCACCTCACAAAAATTTGTCAAGAAACGTTACTTCCTTAGTAGTACAATATCAAAGATCCTACTTCTGTACAATTTCTTTTTAATATTTATTTAGAAACGAAGTAACATTCAGATAATTTAGTCTTATTAATGTCTGAAGTTAATATTAATATTAATGTTTGTATAATGAGATAATTATACAAATATAATATAATTATGAGCAGTTGTTTATAAAATGACCTTAACATCAGGAGCATTAATCACTCACTCACTACCTATTGGTAAATGACTTAAGAATGAAGCGGAATGATGATATTGAAATATTCTTTAAGCACTTCAGTCTATTTTACTACATAACAACAATTAGTTGCATGATATGGAATGGAAGGCTCTTCAAAAATTAAATTATTTTAATAGTCAGCTAATGTCATTATTCTCATCAAATTAGCAATAATTATGTAACTGATCTATTAAAATCTGTCAGAGATAGTTTCAAAAATGAATTATTTTTCTGAATAGTAGTTAGTATTAAACCATCAAAATTATTGTCTATATACTATACCTACATATTATTATATACGTTATTAACACCAAACCACAGCATTAAAAAAAAAAAATAACACTGTAAATTAAAATAAATAAATCAAATATCAATCACCTGAGACCACTTATCTTCTATCCAGTGTGCACATGGAATATTATTACAGGATTCAGTTGTTATGGGCATGGGCATTGGACATCTGTCATAAGTGTCTGTGAGGCCTTCATACTGGCACCAAAAATGCCGAAGTTTCGTCCCGCCACCACATGTCACTGAGCACTAAATATAAATCCACATTCTCAAACGCATCTGATTAATTAAAACTAAATGCTTAAAACTTATAAAAGTTATTGAAGATAGATATATTAGGTTTTATTAAACAGCAGAGAGAAAAAAAAAAATCAGGCAATCATTCCATTTATGATACTACTTGCTAATGCTATGGAACCCAGATCATTATTAACAACTTCAAAGTAATACTGTTAATACTGTTTAGGAAATTGGATTGTATTGTTAAAATGAGCATTAAGAACAAGAAGTTAGTTAATTTGATCTACCATTCAACTACTAGAGAAAGAAATAAAGTTTAATTTCAAAAATAATTAAAACCATTACTGATAATGATGTGACGGTTCCATCAAAATCCTATTCTTGACAAAGATATAAAATAAAATATTAACTTGAAATATAGGAAATTACAGGAAAGGGTTGGAAAAATATTATAATTTACCAGTTCTAATTAATGTAATATGAGTAAAATAACAATATCGTTAATAAAAGAATTCAATCAAAAGTATAAAATGTGTAGTAATTACTTTTACTTTAACTTATCAAATCATAATTAAAATATTGTTGTTGCATTTTTCAAATTATTATATTTATTGTATTCAATCTATGAGTGTCCTAGAAAAAATATAAATTCAAGCTATCCTACAAAATAAATTTGCAACATAATAGTCAAACTAACAATTAAACCTCAAAGCATTTTAAGTCGTTGGTAAAATCTGTTTATCATGTAAACATTGCTATAAGTTGCATATTCCAAATAAAATCCTGTTATTTTAATAGCAGCAGTTCAATATGAGATTCACAAATAAAGCATACTATAAGAGCCATTTTAAAATTAATGTTTTAAAATACTAACTAAAGTTATGTGTTTTAAATCCTCTTTTAACATTGCTGCAAAAGAGAATATTTAATAAGTAGTTGATGAAACCTCAACCCCAACAGAGAGAGAAAAATTGATTTTTTAATCAATCCAACTGCTTATTATCGCTACAAGAACATTATAATAAATTTGAATTTGCTAGTTTTTACTAATCAATCTAGTATATTAATCTTTCATGACCAGTTGCACATCGACCGACCTGGGTTTACTGTCCAATTTTAGTGCCTGGTTCCTAGAATATTAAGAATCATTATTTCTTTTTATTTGTTTAAAATTATTTTATCGAGAAACTTTAGAAAATACTCCAGTTTCTAAGTTATTTTAAAATGCTATTAGTGATGATAATGAAATATAGATTTCTTAATTGGCTTAAAAAAATCCTGTTTTATGAAGTTTTCAATTGTTTATTTAGAGTTAATTATTATATTCTGGTTTCCTAAAGTACTAAAAGTTCAGTGGAGTTGAAATAAACTTTTGTTATGAGTTAAACATGGAATTGACATTTGAATTCAGTCCAATCACTGTAATAAAGATCTTCGTTTTATCAAGTCTCTTTGTGTTGGTCAATGACACTTTGTAAAAGCCAAATAAGCATGAAATTTCAATCTAATTACTAAATCAAACTTATGTTAGACATTTTTTTTTCATATCAACTATAAGATTAATAATATCAAATTTGATTTTTGTAAAAAAAAAATTTCCAAATGGAAGTATTGAAATAATTGTAACTATTTGTTACAGCTAGGACATTTCTTCTACATCAAGCATAAGGCAACTTAAGAACATGCTAGAAAAAAGTTGTTAAATCTCAAATTGTGCAGTATAATAATAATACCTTCAATCGGTCGATGAGATTTATTTCAGGAATACTTCATTCAGATGCTTTAATATTAGAGTAAGAGAGAGCAATTAGTAAATCAAACTAAACACTCAAAAATTATAATTAACATTCAACTCATACCGGTGTCCATTCTCCAACTTGCCATGATGGGCAATCTTGAGTGTTGCAGGTTTCTTCAACTTTTTTTTCACTTAATTCACATTCTGAGTCATTTCTTTTGTGTTTGAGTGAGTCCATGCAGTAAGCTTCTCTCTTCCGTATGCCCCCTCCACAGCTTTTAGAGCACTGAAAAATGAACAAGAGTGATGGATATTTCTAATAAAATATTTAACTCTTCTTTTAATACCGAAAATCTGATAAAAGCTGCAGTAAAGCACATCATTATCCTTATTATTTTTTTTTTTTTAAAGCTTGAATATTTTTACAGTAAAAACTTTAATTAGTAATAAACAATATTAATATTAATTACATGATTAAAAGTTCTTAGATAAATGCCCTCTGAGTACCCAAAACTATAATTAGTAATAAAGAATATTAATATTAATTAATTGATTAAAAGTTCTTAGATAAACGCCCTCTGAATACCCACTCATATCTGTACCTCACAATAAAAGTGTAAGTCCAAATTTAATAGCACTATTAAGGCTTAGAAAGAATGGATCTATTAACAGGCTAAATCAAATTCAGCAATAATGGCTGGCATGAAACCTGGAGGTTCAATATTTATTATGCATCAAGTTCAGTGTTTATTATGCTGTTTTTATTCGTGAGGTTTGATGCATTCATTACAGTATTTTTTGAATATAATCTATACATTATAGTTTGTCTATGGTAGTTTCTTATAAAATTTAGAACTGATGTAACAGTTTGAAATTAAAACTTACAGGTCCCCATTCATAAAATATCCATTTAGGTTCAACGCAGAGCCCTTGACAAGGTTCCATTTCTTCAGGTTTAGGAATGTCCATACAGGAAACACTTGGATAAAAAGAATTGTCTGGTTCTACCATACATTCAAATGTTATATTTCTAAAACCAGGCCCACAGTCACTAGAGCATTCAGATCTTGAAACAGCTTGCCATCTGCAAAAACAAAGAATATATCACAATGAAAACTATCGCTAACACATAAACTTCAATATTATAATTAAATTTATAACTGATAATAACATAAAAAGGAGATATGAATGAAAATTTTGTGTTTGATTGAATGAAAAATGTTCAATATTTTTGTGATTTAAAACTTGAATAAAAAAATATATTCAACTTACTTTAAGTTACAGTGAGTATTGCATGGCCTTTTGGGAGCATTACCCTTAGGCAAATCAGCACATAGTTCTGGTGAAAATTCTTGTCTGCCCTCATTACGAACACATTTAAAAATCTGTGTAGTTTCACCTATTTCATAAAAAAAAAAAGAAGTTTTAATAATGCTATCTTTAGTCTGTAAAAAATCAAAAGCTAGAGTACAGACTATTCTATTTTTTATCATCATTGTTCAAATAAGTACAGTAGTTACCGCTTAATCCATTGCGATTGGGTCAGGATAAAGTGCAACAGATTAACCGAAAATGGATTAAACGAAAATGAGAAATTGAGGGTAAATTTTTACATGAACATTCTCTTAGTTTTTCAAACACATTTAATCCGTCTCAAGTAGATATCGCCCTAAATAGAATGATGATATATATTTGTACTGTAGTTGGGAAAGTGTAGATTTTATTGCATTGTATATTGTGTATTGAAATTGTATATTTTATTGCAGCATTTTATTTTGGCATTTCCAATCATTTATCATACTAGCTAAAATTTCTCGGATTATTTGACGATGGATTAAGCAGCAATCACTGTAGTTCAATTTAAAAAATATTAGGGAGTACATAAAATAAAAAAAAAAAAAAAACCTTCACCACCACCTCACCCTTGGAAATTCTTGAGTGCAGCATTTTATAAAGAAGTAAACTTTACATGGTCAACAGTTGTGCAATGAAATAATTTGACCGAACCATGCAAATCTGCAAGGTTTTTCCCTTAAATCAATAACATAAGAGTACCCACTTTTAAGGCATGAGTGAGCCCCAAAGGGCCTCTTGACTCCTGGATCAACGATGGCTGTTGTAACGGAATAGAAAATTACCAGCTACAGAGTGAATTAAACATGGGACCTGGAGCTTAAGAGCGCAGGAGTCTTTTTTGATATACCCTAGGCAGTTAAGTCAGTAATGAAGTCAATATAGATGTTATAAATAACTGTTAGTGAGACATATATTGTATATTGTTACAATCTTTTTTTTTTTTTTTTGTCATGTGTGGCATATGGGGGGTTACTCTAGAGGTGTAACCAACCTATTCTAACCATGGTGGGGTAGTTCGAGATTTATTCCGTGTGGCCTCCACGAAATAAAATTCAACCATCCCAGATCGGATTCGAACCGCCACTGTTTGGCTCGAATGTGCTAAAGCGGGTCGCGCTCAAACACGCTCGGCTATACCGGCCCCTTTTCTTTACAATCAACAAACACCACAATTCTTTGGCACATACACATACGATTACTATGAACTTCAGCTATTCAGAGCTTGAGCTAGAACTGTTATATCTTTGGCCAAAGCATCAAATTAGTGTTCCAATTTACAGGTTCAAAGGATAAACCTTTAGCCCGCAACAATACTTTTTACATTTTATAGCAATTATAGGGTTACTGAAATTTTAAAATTTAAATTTTAACATTGCCCTTGTCTTTAAGTCTAGCAGATGTATGTACCTACAAGATATACTTAATTATGCATAAACAAATAATAATAGTAATGAAATAAATCATACCATTGCACACTTTGTCACAAGCTCCCCATTCATCTGATAAATCCCATGAATACTCATCTAAAGCACTTTTTGGAACTGTGTATTCATATGTTATATCAGGCGGATAAAGAGTTCCAACCGAGCATACCTATTAAAAAATTCAATAAAATTAGAAATTTAATTTATATTTGTTAGAGTCATATATGATGTAGGAAAGTAATTGTTTTGTTATTACTTATGTCATTCATCTTTGAACTTATATAAAATATGAATCATTATTTACGTTTTCCTTTTCATATCTTAATTTTTTCATAAATATTCTCCAAGCCTTTATAATAAAAGCCTTAAAGAAATTATTGATGTAATGAATACATTTTGCAAAGGATCATCAACAAAAGGCTTATCATATATTGATATAATTATATAATAAACTCAATTTTACCTGGAGATTTAAGTCCTTATTCAGTGGTCGTGTAGATCTGATTCGTTCGACAATAGCATCAGAACCTGAATATTCTAAAGTAGTACCTCCATACAATATTACTTTCCTTGAAACTTTCACTTGGTAATGTCCATTTAAAATATACTGGCTTGTTTCATTATCATACAATGCTAAAAAAAAAAATTAAAATCAATTACAACTAACATTGGACAAACCCCTCCTAGTTTAGAGTCTAACCTTATATTGAAGATTAAAGAAACTTTTATCGATTCATTAATAAATCATAAAAAAGTCATTTAATTTTTATTTTTTTTCATTAATAAAATTAATGCAATGCAGGCTTCATCTATTATCTTACAAATAAATAAAAAATAAGTTCCAAAGCCTCTCTTTTCATTACACTTCAAAATACATGAAATAAAAGTTTTGTCCGACTAAATTGTTTTCAAATGTAATCAAAATCATTACAGTTCCAGTGAGTCCAAAAAAGTAAAATTTAACAAACCTAAATAGTTGTTATCCTTATTTGAATTGAGATAACCACGTTGTCTTACATCCAGGTTAGAAGCTCCAGCCGGAATAGTGTCTATGCTAGTATAGCCATTCTGTGTACTGTTGAAAGATCCTTTGATAAGCTTACATGTTGAATTATCTCCACCACACTGGCCACAGTAATCTAGAAAAATGAATGGAACATTTAAATTTTCTAATAAATTATTTTTAAATAATAAAATAAAATAATTGATCGATAAATTTACCTAATTGCTTCTTAGAGTTAAGAATATGATCACAACCAGCTGGTTGGCAAAAGCCATTCACACAAATATCAAATGTGTTAGGACCACAGACAGTCCCATCGATAACTTTATCTTTCAAGCTGTAGTAAAGAATGTTTCGAGAATCTCGGCAATACAATTTACATCTTTCATCCAGACTTACTAAAAAAAAAAAGAAAAAGAAAAAAAAAAAGTAAATGAATTATTAAAGAAAACAGAATTATGTATTTAGATAAGTAAAATCATTAATAGCTAGTTATAGCTATCAATTTTAGTGATGGGTTTTCCATTCACTATCCACAAAAAAAGAAATAATAATAGGATTTCTTTGAATTCTAATAAAACTATGAATGTGGAATAAAATTGGTGGCTTGACAACAAAAAATAAATAACTAATATGATTTTTTATTTGAAACATATTGTGAATATTAAATGTTCAAGTTCTGATAAAAATCTGCATGATGATTATGGACTGAGAAACAGATATAATTCCAAATGATTCTTAGGGTAAATTATTAAATACAATTTATACACAGTGATAATTTATGGTTATAATTGAAGGGCTCGGGGCAAAATTGTGCCAAGCAACATTTTTAACAACAATAAACTGTAGCTGCATTCTGCTGTATATTACATAGTACTATATGTCTATCATGGAAATGCCACCTAAATATGACTATAGCGGCTCCATATAGTCATATTTAGGTGGCATTTCTATCATAGACATATAGTCCTATGTAGTATTCAGCAGACTACAGCTACAGTTTATTTTTTTTTTAAATGTTGCTTGGCACTATTTTGCCCCGACCCCTTCAATTCAGATAAATTTATTTGTAAAATTTAATGTTCTTAACAAATCAAAATGAATCTTAAATAACATCTGAAATTAATTGGGTAATTACTTACTTCCATCATATTTAGGAACCCAAATAATATTCTGCTTTTGACCTCCAATATGTTCCAAGTTATTATTGTGTGCAGAACATTGCAGCTCTCTGAAATATTAGTTTAATATATCTAATTAATACAGATAATTTTAAATGTCAACATTCAATTGCCTAGTTTAATTTTTTAATGCCATACTTTCGGGAAAGGTTTGATGGTTGAAAACTTACGTTTTAATTAATGGCATATTATAAGCAGGTATTTTCAATTGTACTGTAAATTAAGGTCTAACGTTTTAAAATTAATTTTTACTCAGTTTAAAATAATCTGAAAATATTAGCATCTAAAAAAAAAAAAATAACCTATTTACATTAATTTTACCTAAAGTCAGTAGAGCCAGGTGGACATTCCTGAGTAGCACAAGAATGATATCGTACTCTTTCACCCAAACAGTATTTACCGCCATTAGCAGGAGTTGGGTTATTACACTCTCTTATACTTTTACGAACTCCACCACCGCAGGTGCGAGAACATTCTCCATATCTATAATTGTTTTTTAAAAAATTATAATTTTAAAAGTAAATAAATATATTAATAATAACATAATAACAATAATGATGGCTTAACAAACCCGAATCTATCTACCGACCACCATTCAGACCCAATTTCGACAGATCTGCCTTCACACAATCCTCCCACCTCCGTCTCGGCCTACCCCTTGGACATTTCCCAGTCGGCCCTGTGCTTATTAATCTTTTAGGGATTCACTCACAACCAAGATATAAATATATTAAACAAAAAAAATTGTTTGTTGCATTTGATGAATATAATATAGTTATGAAATCCTCCTATTTTATATCATAATTTATTTTCAGAAACATTAAAGTGTTATTCTTATTTTATGTCAAAATCCATCAACATTTAACATTATTAAAGAAAGAGAATAGCATGTATATAAATTTAATATCTGCGATTCTAAACGAGAACAATAAGCATTGTCTAAATTTGACTCTGCTTTGATTTCTAATCTCCGCTTTCAGATACTTTATGTTACTTCTAATAATACAGAGTATCTCTTATTATGTGAACTTGTCCATTTTGCACACTCATTTACAATATTTACAATATCATGCAGTATTTCTTATTGGTTCTTCAATAATAACCTCAGTATGAAATATTGTCTTGATATCATAGTTTCTTTTTTTTTATATCCACAAAGAAAGTGATTAATAAAGCATGTCCATCTAATGCACGAATTGCTTCATAGTCAGGTATCTATGATTCACAAAGTCTCATCTAATTTTGTCAACTTGCGTGTTGTGATGATGATCCTTAATAACGATTTGGGAGTTGGAAATTCAGCTTTACTGTTTCTTAGACTATTTGTTTTCATCTGTAGAAATATGCTAAAGCTGCATAACTTTCAAAGTATGTGATGAACATTGAATTGGTCTTGGGTCAGATTGTACATCAGGGGATGTTTATCAGTATTGGTATCAGCAAGTAATGTAAAATTATTACTAAGTGGTACCTCAGTTTCTGTTTTTATTTATTTTTTTTTTTTTTTCAATTTTTGAGGATCCATATCCTTTGATGATGTTCCTTTTTCATATCATAACCGTTTCAGTCATCTCTTATATACTCTGGTACAGAGTTGGGCAAATTCTAATCAGAATAATGATTCATGAATATGAATAATTGGTAATCATAAAACAAATGAAAAATGAATAACCATTATTCATAATCGGTACGGAGTATTTTTAATGATTATTGAGTGTTTATGGTATTCTTTTGAAATGAATAATAAATAACTAAATACCAGTTATTCATTATTCATTTCAAATGAATACCATAAACACTCAATAATCATTAAAAATACTCCGTACCGATTATGAATAATGGTTATTCATTTTTCATTTGTTTTATGATTACCAATTATTCATATTCATGAATCATTATTCTGATTACAATTTACCCAACTCTGCTCTGGTACACATTCACAGTTAAAAACTGTGAGACTCTTGGCTGATATGTAAGACTCTTATCAACACTAGTGGTTAATACCACCACCTCATTTATCTCCCCTACTCCAAACCTAAGCTTAATGTTTGATTTTTTTTTTCATTTACTTTGCAATACTTTTTCTATACTCACATTAATATGTTTAAATATTTTTATAAGAAGCCATCCAAAATGACAATTTCCAGGCAATATGTGAAAACTATTTGACTACAAAAATCATTATTTCTTAATTATCTTGTTTATTCATCATTCTGATCAATTGTGAAAATATATTTCTCACTTATACTCTGTTTGATATTGCTAGAGTAAAAATTGCGACAAGTCATGCATATATAACTATCAAAAAAAAAAAAAAAAAAAAAAAAAAAAAAAAAAAAAAAGAATACTTAGAATATTAGTTCAATGAATTAACATGCTTATGCTTAGAAAACAATTCAAAGGTGAAATCAAGCATAAAAAAAAAATCATGGAATTGAAATGAATGAATTTTTTGAAATTATATGGTGATGAAGCACTTAGATTTGTAGTGTTAAAAAAACTTTTATTTTGTCACATTTAGACAAAAATAACAGGTATGGCAGTTATAGTAGCCTATTTTGCCAAGTAGTCACACTATCAGTGAAATCTTGTTCCCTCAGACTGTTGTTGGCCAAACCAGGCCAGATATTATTCAGATACCATGGGGTGGGAATGCAATAATTATCTTGGAAGATCGGCTTTTGCCCCGTGTATTTTTATTATTTGGGAGAGCCTGCTGAATGCCTTGCAGTTTAAGAATTTTTTCACTAAATCTTTTGTGCAGGATTATCAAGTTTTTCAACCTCTTTAGTGTGTCATTACAGATACAGTGGCTCACAGTCAAAATGATGCAAACGAATATTTTTGTTTCAAATGCTGTTTACTTCCTCTTTGTTAAAATTTTAAAACCAATGCACATGAGGCCATAATGATTCATTGTCATACATTAAATTTATATGTTCAAATCAACTCAACAGCAATTATAGAAAGGGAAAAAAAATTCTTCATTAAAACTCGTAGAAATTGAAGGTCACAGTGAAAAAGATGCAACGTTTACTTCCGTCTAGAAAAAAGTGAAAGTGACAAGTATTCTTCAATTATCGGGTAAATGAGTTTATTACCCTTTTAATTTCATTTCATTCTTTCAATGAAAACAAAACTAAACAATATGAATACAAGTAATCAGTCTAGTTCCAGCTTTTGCTTTAATTGGGTGCGAATACAACTATTCGTGAACGAGAAATAGTGATTAGCAATTTAAAAATGGACAAAACACAATGAAAAATTGCCTCTACTATCAATAGGAGTTATGCCATCGTTCAAAATGTTATTGAAAGTTTTAAAAACGAAAATAGTATAATAAGAAAAGTACAAAACATTTTTTTACTGATAATGATGAACGTTGGATTTTGCGCCAAATAACAAATAATCCAAAACTAGGTGCTCCAAAGTTGACCAAATTAGTTAAAAACCAATTAAATTAAATGGTATGTGCTGAAACCATTCGAAGAGTCTTAAGAAAAAACCAATACAACGGTAGAGTTGCATGGCAAAAACCTTATATCAGTGACAAAAATAAAAAGCTTCGAATCAATTTTGCTAAGGATTATTTAACAAAAGACATGGACTTCCAGAAGTGTTCAGTATTCGAATGAGCCAAAATTTAATTTGTTTGGCTCTTACGGAAGAGGTTTCTTCTAGAGGAAGTCAATTGAAGAGCGCCATAAAAAAAATCTTCGCCCGTTCATCAAACCTGGAGGTGGTCGTGTCATGGTTTGGGGGTGTATTGCTGCCTCAGGAGTAGGAAATCTTCATTTTATTGAGGGAACAATGGATAGACATTTATATTGTCACATCCTGAAAGAAAATTTTTAAATAGAAAAAAACGGCCTCAAATAGTCTCAAAATTACCTATATATATTTTCACATATATATACAAGCCAAATTTTCGCCCCTTCGGGCATCATCAGGGCTGTAAAATTATGTATGAAGGTACAATTATAATTATTCTAAATTTGTTTTAATAAGTATTAATAAAGTAAAATAAATGTTGGGGGACTCACCATCAGATTGAATATATATATATATATATATAATATTTCACATATAAATGAAAAGATAAAATTCTTATAAAAACAACTATCCTGAAACAATCTGTGTAAGAACACTTCATCAACTGGGGTTGCCTTAGTCTAACATTTAGTATCAGTACTCCCAACATTATATAAATTAAATACAAGGGTTACATGAATTTTACCAACCATAACAAAGAAATTAAAAATCTTTTTAAGACAATATCAGAACAACAAAACTGTAAAAATTAGATATATAAATAAATAACTATTCAAAATACAAATATAAGTAAAAAGTCATATCACATAAAAACCATTAAATTTTACAATTTTTTTATTTTTTATTTAACAAAATATTAAAAACAGTAATGTCCAAAAAAACAACATAAATATAAATATATAACCAGAATATCTATCTAAAAAATATATATAGAGAATCACGATGTTTCAGAGTCAGGTTCCTCACATTATTTATTCAAAATTGCAATAGTTTCCGAGAAAAAATTATTTAAATCACCCGCGTCAGTTTTAAAGTTAACTACCCTATCTAAATTCTCTGAGATGTAGAGAGCCTCCAAACATCTCAACCTGCGCTCCGAAACATCGCGATGTAGAATTATAGTATTGTCAAAATCAAAACCATGCTCATATTCAAAACAATGCTTTGAAAGGGCAGTCTTTGGTTCCTTCTGCCTTTTTTCCTTGTTTTTATCATTCAGACATGAATTTTTATGCTGGTATATCCTGTTTTTAAGATTTTGTTTCGTCATGCCTATATAACTTAATGGACAATGTATGCATTCAATTTTATAAATGAGGTCTGAACACATATTATTTTCAATTTTGTCCTTTAGTGGTGTTAAAATGTTTTCAATTTTATCGGTGATTCTAAATGCAACTTTGATCTCATCAATATTAAATTTAATAAAAATAGCATTAATTGCCTCAGAAAGACCCTTTATATATGTAAGTGGCATATATTTTTGCAATTTTATTGTTTGGCAATTATGAATAATATTATTTACTGTTTTAGATTTATGGAGGGTTTTTTGCCAGGTGGAAACAATTAAATTATTGGGATATAGATTTGATCTGAGTATCTTGAAAATTTCTTTTTTAACATCATTCAAAAATTCATTATCAGTTAGTATTATTGCTTTATTTATTAGGTTATTGATAACATTCAATTTTTGATTCCTAGGATGATGTGACATATAATTTAGGACCCTATTGCTGCATTCTTCCTTTTTTGTCCATTTAAATTTTAATTGGCCATTATGATTAATAATTAATAAATCCAAAAATCGTATACAATTATTCTTTTCGGTTTCAAAAGTGAATTGTAAATTCTTATGAAAATTATTAAATATTTCAAATATGTTATTTATTTGTTTTTTATCCACAATCATCAAAATATCGTCAACATATTTAATTAATAACTTTGGTTTTGAATTTAATTTGTAGCAGACCGATTTAAGAAGTTTATTCATGACGATACCACTCATACTTACACTGAGAATACCCCCCATCGGTAATCCAGTCAACTGACGGAAAAGTTTATTTCATATTTAAAAAAACCATTATTACATACCAACTTTAATCCTTCCAAATAAGTATTTAAACTATTTATGGTGGTATGGTTTTTTATAGTGTCCCATTCTTCACTGATAATATCGTAAGCTAATTGCAGGGGGACATTAGTAAATAACGATTTTACATCAAAACTAACTAGCATTTCATTATTTTGTAGGTTTATTTTTTGAAGTTTTTCTTTTACTATAAAGGAATTTTTAACATCATATTCGTTTAAATTATTTAAATAGTCAAGAGATTGTTTATAAAATCTTGCTAACTTTTCTGTGGGTCCTTTTATATTATTGACAATAGGTCTTAAGGGCTTATCAGGTTTGTGCAATTTAATTAAACCGTATATTCTGGGGTAATTTACGGTATGAGTGGTTAACATCGTTTTTTCGGAATCTTTGATCATTTTATTTTTATGAAGCTTATCAACAAATTTGTTACATTTATTAGTTAATTCTTTTAAAGGGTCTTTTTTAGGGTCAATTCTCTGTTCACGGTATGTGGTATTGTCGTCGAGTAACAAATACATCTTTTGTCTGTATGTCTCTTTTGTCATAATTACCAAACGTTTAGTTTTATCGGATTTTACAATATAAATATCGGGGTTTGATTTTTTGAATTTTTTAAGGTCTAAAAAATCTTTTTTCAAGATCTGAGTAAAAGGGTCTTTTATATAATATTTTTTTGCTAGAAAATTATTTATTTTTCGCGAGATATTATTTCTCACTGCATTTTTATGATTTTCTGGAGTATATATGGATTGCAAAATATTTTCTGTTTCAGCGATAATATTATATATATCTTTTTTAATATTAATTGGAAAAATGTTTGTGTTTTCACCCAGACTCAGTAAATTAATAATATTCCTAGGAATGCATACATTTGTAAGATTTTCTACATTATTTTCCTTATATAAGTCAGAGTATTTGTTAATAACAGAAAGTTTACTGGATTTGTTGTTAACCCTTAAGTCTATAGAGATATTATTGCTATCAATCACAGTTTTATTATTCTGGAAAGCATTATTGTGATGATATGGTTTATTCAATTTAAACTTTAGAATCTTACCAACTTTAATATCAATATTATTTATATTTCTTTCCTTCATAATAATGAAATATTTGTTAAAAATTCTTTTGATACTATCACGGGCTTGGTAATGAGTTGAGATAAAATTATTTAGTTCATTCTCATATAATTTTTTGTTATGGTTAATAAGCCATTTTGATTGGCTAATGTCTAAAGAAAGTATTTTTCTACCAATATCATTAAAAAAATTAATATGCTTATTGGAAGTCAAAAATAAATTATTAAAACAGTTTTCTATATTTATTAGACCATTCAGTAAATGTTTAGGGAGCGTATTAGAGTGTTTATGTCTCTGTAGGTAAATCCCCTTACGAATCGAATGTATATATCTGCATAGAGCATTAATATTTTGTTAAATAAAAAATAAAAAAATTGTAAAATTTAATGGTTTTTATGTGATATGACTTTTTACTTATATTTGTATTTTGAATAGTTATTTATTTATATATCTAATTTTTACAGTTTTGTTGTTCTGATATTGTCTTAAAAAGATTTTTAATTTCTTTGTTATGGTTGGTAAAATTCATGTAACCCTTGTATTTAATTTATATAATGTTGGGAGTACTGATACTAAATGTTAGACTAAGGCAACCCCAGTTGATGAAGTGTTCTTACACAGATTGTTTCAGGATAGTTGTTTTTATAAGAATTTTATCTTTTCATTTATATGTGAAATATTATATATATATATATATTCAATCTGATGGTGAGTCCCCCAACATTTATTTTACTTTATTAATACTTATTAAAACAAATTTAGAATAATTATAATTGTACCTTCATACATAATTTTACAGCCCTGATGATGCCCGAAGGGGCGAAAATTTGGCTTGTATATATATGTGAAAATATATATATGTAATTTTGAGACTATTTGAGGCCGTTTTTTTCTATATTAGTGGTTAGTCTCCTTCCTGCTATTGGAAAATCTTAATATGAAAATTTTTAAAGTAAATGCAACCGAGCTTGGAATAATAAATAATTTTGCTTTTTATACTGATAACGACCCCAAGCATTCTTCTTATCTTGCAAAAGAATGGTGTTTATATAATTGCCCCAAACCTATTAAAACACCTCAACAATCACCAGAACTAAACGTCATAGAGAATTCATGGAGAAATTAGAAACAGAAGTGTGAAAACATGAGATATCAAATAGAGAAGATCTCAAAAAGATGCTTCAAGAAGAATGGGACAAGATAAGCCCGTCTTAAACAGAAAAGCTTGTCCAATCCACGCCGAATTGTTCGAAAGAGATAATAAAAAATAAAGGGTTACCTACAAAGTACTCAAATTCAAAATATTTTTGATTTTGTGGATGTTTTTAATCTTGCATCATTTTCACTGTGACCTTAGAAGTGTATATTTATTCATGGAGTTTTAGTTTAATTTTAGGATTTGATCTCAAATAAACTTTTAAGTGTTGTCAATTCTAGCCTAATGTTTGAACTTTATATTTGTAAACAAAGATTGTTGAAAATAAATTTTGGCTTGGTATAAAATAGTTTTTTTTCAAAGTTAATTCCTTGCATCATTTTGACTGTGAGCCACTGTAGATATGGAGTGCTTCAATGGGTTTTTACATATTTATGGAGGAGAAACTTCCTATCTAGAACTTAAAAATAGTATATAACAAAAATAGAAGCAAGATAAATGGAAATCAAGATTATTTTTTTCTAACAAAACAATAGTCATTGGAAGCTTCCTTGTTTTTCCTTAAAAATAATCATAACTCAAAAGTATCTCAGGATCTTGAAAACAGAACACATCAAAATAAGTGGTTTTAAAAAAAGTGAATTTAGCCATCAGATTTGTTTACACCAAAATCAGCATCTCACTTTTTATGAACCTAAAGTATGAAAAAAAACAAATAGAAGTATTCCAAACAGTAAGAAAAAGTGTAACTAATGCACAAATAATTAACAATTTTAAGAGCCTGAGGAGGCTTCTTAAGGCTTCAAAATATGACTTTTTATTACTTTAGTTACAGACAGAATGGACAGTAACATATTGTATTATTTCATGATTTTCTGCTCGAAGAATTTCTATCCAAACTGAATGAATTACTAGATTTATCTTATTAATAAGGTAAATTAATGGTACTACTAAGTATCGCAGGAGTTTACAGACATGTAACTTATACACCATCGAAGATCAGAATTGTTAGAGAATATGACAGCTTTGAAGTTACTTTAGAAAAATAATGATCTTAAAGCATAAAAAAGAAAAGAAAAAAAAATGCTTTCCTCTAAAAATAATTTCAAGATTTAATTCCCAGTTTATTAGTAATGTGCTCCATCACTAAGTTGCAATGAAAATTTAAATCACATTCCATGAACATTCCAATGCAAATTGCTTAAGAAAATATTTTTTTCTAATACCTTCCATAACGCTGATCACCCTTAATGTCTTTAAAACATATACAAGGCCCCCTGCGGTAATCAATAAATATAAAATTATAAAACACTAACATATTGACAAAATACTATTACTTACATCCAATGAAATTTAAAGTTTATAATGTTTAATTAATTACAAAAATAAAACTGGAAGGTAAAGGAAATATACCTACCAATATTTTGGACTAGTCTGATGAACGCTGTAAGTGGTTATAAAATTTATAGTAAATTTTATCAAAAAAATAAAAATTTAAGCACACTCAATTACTAATTGTTTCTTTTCAAATAAGATCAGGTTATGCCAAACTTATACAGGACATATTGATAAATTGCACTTCAGCAATGACTGGAGTACTTATGACATCAATAAGGAGAGAAAAAAAACTTTCGTCATAATTTTCAGAAAAATAAGAATGTTAACTTACTTTTGCCACTTTCCCCAACCACCATTTATAGGTTGCAGTGATTTCCTATCTTTCCAAACACAATGTCTTTTTTGGCACCATTTTCCATGTCCACAAGGTGTTCCATCAGCCCATGGCATGTGTAATGTAGAACATTTTTCAGATTCATCATCTGACTGGCCATGGTGGCACCAGAGTTCTTCACAAGTAGCCTGGACCAAATGGGAGTAAACATTTTTAGGAAAAAATTAGTTATATGAGTCAGAAAACTTACAAATTAACACAAGATTAAAGATAAAAACATTTCAAGATTATTACTTCAATTTGTCATTTTCATTATCATTTCTCATTTTCTCAATTTATTGCTTACATATGCAAATAATCTCTAAGTTATCTATAATCTAATCTATTAATCATATAATAATATTATTATGACCGTTTAAATTGGGCATAGGATATTGCGAGTCCTTTTTTTAGCAAGGATTTTGTGATTTCTTATACATCTGAATTACATCAATACATTTGACCACAGTATTTTTTTATTCATAAAAAACAATATGGTATATTATAACTCAGAAGTTCATTCGTGGAAAAGGCAAAAAACAATAACTAATATAAAAAATTGTTGCTGAAGTTATATGAGTGTTTTGAATAAGTGCAAAAATCCACAAAACAAACCTGCGATTCTCCAGCGAATGTCCTGCTAAAAAGTTTCTATAAAGGCATAGTATTTTTCCCACTCTTTTTGGTTAGTAACGATTTTTGTGATTTTTCAACTAGTAGTTTTAACTAGAAAATCTCCTACAGAGCTTAAGTAAAAATATACAGACATTTTAGGTTTATGCCATTCTAAAGAACATTGAATTTGCGTTACTGGGTATTTAGTTTTTAAAAATCGTTATTTTAAGTGCCTAAAATTTTAGTCAGCAAAACTTTTGTCAGCGAAAAATTTTTTTTTTGCAATGGAACCAAAAATTTCAATTTACCGAATCTCTGTGAACTTTTCCATAATCAGAAAATCACTTAATGCTATTTTAAAACTTAATTATGTTTGTTTTTTTCAGTTATAAAAACTATTTGTGGATTCCACAAATTAACATGTTGTGAACCCAAGAAAATTTCATAACATTCATCATTATTAAGCACTTAATATAACGGTTTTTTACAATCTATATACCCATTACTAACACGAATTCAATGTTCTAATACCTAAAATTTGTTTATTTTTTATCTGAGCTCTTTAAGAGATATTAATAAAAAAACCTGCTACTAATTTAAGAATCACAAAAACTGTGATTAATCGAAAAGTGTAGTAGTAATAGTCCTTTTATAGAAACTTTTTAGAAAGCTTTTATAGAAACTTTTTGATAGGAAATTTGATGTAGAGTTGCTGGTATTGGTCTGTCTGTACTTATCTGAAACACCCTGTATAATTATATTTTTATCAAATAAAATGTATATTTATTTCACCACTGATCCAAAAATATTTTGACCTAGTATCACGAAGAAATGTTTCATTGGAATTAGGGTTACCACATTCGTATTTTCCACCTGTTAGTCAGATAGTTAAAATTAAATATACCTACTTGTAAATGTACTTTTAAAAAAATTTTAAAAGTTGTAATTTTTTAAAATGTTAAATAGATTTCTCTGAAAATATATATATTTATATAATTAAAAAATTACTGGTCTTTCTTCAGTGCATCCGAAACATCTTATTATATCAGTGGTATCTCAATCATTATTAAATATTAATTTAATGGGATGTGGTCCAAGCGGTAAAAGGATTGTTAATTTTGACTTTATCAACACTAAATGAAGAAGAAAATTATATCTTAAAGAAGTAATAAGACCTACCAATAAACAAAACATACCATGTTGAAACAAATTTTGGATCCTTTTCCATAGACAAGCTCACACTGTTTATCTTTATCAAACTTTTCACCCAAAAGTTGCTTTTTGTGCTTTCTGTCCCCTAGGTCAGTCACTGGCCGATCAAGGAGACATGAGCCATGCCCTGCTCTAGAAGAAAACCAAATTTATTTTTAAAAATTGGAATACAATATAACAAAAAATTTTTTAACCGAAATTGCAAAGATTCTTTAAAACAAAAGATTATGAATGGAAAGATTTATGAATAAACTTAACAAACTTACTCTAAGAATTCAGTAAGTAATGTTCTACTGCAATTAGACCATGACCAGGGCCGTGTTTCCCTATCAAGAGTGCGTGCCATTAGATGTGGCTTATCATTTGGGCTGCGGAAGCCATCACATGAATTAGAGTCATCATGCGGTATGTTTAACCTGTATGGGAGAACGTAACAGGTGTCATAAGGTAAGCATAAGAATGTCATTAATACTTCATCTAATTAACATATCATGATAAGTTTTTAAATAACTGAGAGGCATTTCATTAATTATATTTCCAATACCTTAATATGATTGATGTTTTATGAAAGTCCATATTTGAAAAAATAAATTTAATAATTAGGTAGAAAATTATATACAACTAAGTATAGGTATAGGTATAAATAGTTATACAACTGTATAACTAGAACTAGAACTAGAACTAGATTTACTGTTTGTAAATCTGCTAAATTGAATAAATGTATAAACCTACTTACACATGTCCTAATTCATGAGCGATAGTGAATACGGTACTGAGACCAGAATCCCTGACAATGGCACAGCTGTACATAGAGTCATCTTGGCACATTCTGCCAACTTCTGCCAGCCCCAAGGTATTACAGTCTTTTGTGCTGCAAACTATCTCTCTAAAGAGCAAAAAAAAAAAAAATAATAATAAATAAATTAAATAAATTGAACAATAAATAACAGAAAGTGTAGCATTATTTCGAAATTTGAATCATAAATATATTTAAAAAATTAGGATTTTTTTTTAACATATTTGTTTGTATCAATGTTATGTGTTAATTTTTTAATCTTGTTTTTTGAGGTGTAAATTAAAAAAAATATCCTAAAATTTCATCATTTGTATTAGACAATATTATTTTCTACATTTTTTGAAGACTATCGCATAAAGAATTATGCACTTACATATAAAAACAATTTAAAATATATGTTTTAATTAATGTTAAGTTCGACTTAAATTTTCAAAATTATGTTTCTAGCTTTATTTTTTTTTTTGTGTGTTTATGTAAGTTCTGAAAAAAAAATTAATAAGAATAATCCTATATTTTAAAATTTCGGCATTTATATGAGACAATTTTATTTTCTACATATTTTTAAATACGTTAACACCCTATAATTCGATTTAAATTATCTATGTATATTATTGAATCTGAAGCAAATGCTTTGAAAATTAGATGGTTATGCTATTTAAGAAAGATGTGATGGCAAGTCCCTTTGGAATTGATATCTTTAAAAAAATAAGATTAGGGAATCAAAGCATGTAAATATAAACTAGTATTTTCGTCTATTTTAACAATAAAACTATAAAGAAATAAACATTATAAAGGGATCAATAATTTTAAGAATACTTTATTAACAAATGAACCTAAAAATAATAAATTGATCTTCTACGTAGCCGAGGAAGCAAGGATCTGAAACATACTAGACCAGAAATACCGCACTGCTTTCCACATCATAACCCGGCGCATTTCCGTCATTGAGCTCTCAATGTTGACCTAGTCGTACTACCCTAAGTTAAAAATGCTTTATAAGAGAAAAAATATTATTATTATATTATAATTAAATAAAAATTTTATCGAATAAATTATTTCTTTTCAAGTGCACATATATTAGAGAACAGTGAAAATACTACTTTCATTAGAAAAATTTCAATAGTTTTTATACTGCTCTAAAAATTAAGGTACTGTAGTATAATTAATTTGGCTAGATAAAAAATTTGGAAAAGACCGAAAATCCCAAATCACAATTTCATTTATTTTTATCAAATTCAATTCTGTAAAAAAAATTATACTTTTTTATTTAGTATTTCCCAAAAGAATGACAACTATAATTTTTTTTAGTATAAATATACCATCTCATTATCACGTAGTAGGAGTGTCCCATGGATGATGAATAGTCAGTGAAAATTCCTTTCTCCCGGCTACATCCGACGGACTTGCTGCCCAAAAAATGAGAGCTTCATACCTCAGGCTTGCCGGAGGATGTATGTAGGATTGAACTACTGACCTATCTTTTGTTCATCAAAACACAACAAATAGTCATGGACTTCCCTAAGGTAAAATGCTCATTATCCGGATTTCAACTAGTTCATCGTTAGTGTGTCCGGGTGGGGACTTCCTTAGAGGTTTCATGGCGTAAGCTGACAAATATAGATTTAAGTAGTTTAAATATAGCGGGTGGCTTAAACACGCACTTTCCGACCGAAGACTGCAATGACGAAGTCCGAATTTTACGAAAACTACAGTGGATTTACGATAAACTGCAGTGAAACTACATTAAAATAATTTTAGAAACTACATTAATAATAATTTTAGGAGACACTAACGCGGGCGGAGAAGGGAAGACATATATTATCCAACTATTGGTAAAGAAATTTTACAATGATTAAATGCTAACGAAATACGACTGATTAACAAAAGTACTACGTTTAAACAGAAAGATATTCACGCTTATACTAGGACTTTATTTATGGATTAATAAACCCGAAATAAAATCCATCATTTTTTGGTACAGGGTAGGTGGCAAAGTAGTGTAATCAATGTTAGGTCTTACTTATTCGACAAAAACTACAAACAAAAGGCAGGAAACCGGCTGTAAGCGCTGAATAATTTAAGCTAGAAAGTCTTAAAATTCCATCGATCAAGGAACAATTCGAGGTTGAAGTCAAGAATAGGTTTGAAGTATTAGAAACGCCTGACGAGGATGATGAAGTCATTAATAAATTATGGGTAGGGATCAGGGATAATTTAAAGAGGTCCGTAATTTTTGTCTGGATAAAAACAAACGCTAAGTGCTTAATTCCGAGGCTTAAATAATGAAATGTCCGAATTTTTCAAAAATAAGATAAGAGACTATATCCAAAACAAAATAATAGAAATATAAAATAGGATCGAAAATAAAGTTAGACATATGTACAGAGGCATAAATACATCGCGTACATATTTAGGACCATTTATGACTGAAATAAGGGATACAAATAATAATATTGTCGTGGAATCGGTAGGCACATTAAGTAAGTTCAAAGAACGTTTTGATTGTATTTTCTATCCCCTCTTTTCGAGTACCTAAGTGCTGAACCGGATTTCCGTGGAATTTCAGTCTCCTGATCCTTATTTCTGTTTCTGTCGTAGATACATCCATATATTATAACATTAAAAAGGAAGACATACGTCAGAGATATAGGCAAGGGTGGTATGATATGTACCAATTTCATTTATTACTTTCACTTACCTATATATGAAATATATAGTAAGGAAAGTATTGCGATCGTGAAAAATTTCGACTTTCGGTTTTCAACGGAAATACACGTTTTGGGGTCGCCTGAGTCCACTTAACCAAGTCCCGCGAAATGGTCTCTGTGTGAGAACAGACTAGCTCAAAAACTATAAATCGTACGAGCCTCAAATTGGGTATTTGATGTATGAATATGCCCGCGATGTGACAGCAAAAATTTCATTAAAATTGGCCTAACGGAGGGGGTACTTTATTTAAAGAATTTTGTCTAATTTGTACGTTTTTTTCAATATCTCAAAAACGGCTTTAATGATTTTGATTAAATTAATCATTTTTAATCAAAATCAAGTCATATTTTTTATATTATTTAAAAAAGAAATGGCAATTAAAAAAACATGTCAATTTCTAATCTAAGTAAGTAGGTAAGTGAAAGTTGTGTGTTGCGCGCATCGCACCAGATTTTTTTAATATAAAAATTTCAATAATTCTTCAATAAATATAAACATTTACTGAAAACATATCCTAGCATCTGGTAAACATATAATGCTACAATTCTCAGCCTATACCTCAAAATCAGGTTGAATTATTACATTTCAAAGTTAGTGACTTATCAGGTATTTTAATATAAAGTATTAAATCAATTACTTCTTATCATGTCTAGGAACTAATCTAAACCTCACCATGTCATAGTTAAGTAACTATAGCAACGACACGCCCTTTGCCCTAATTCTCTTGAAAACGGTTAAAATGCAAAATTACGCAAAGCACGCTTTCGTTTGATATCATTTTCTACATAAAACATCTTTCTTGGAAGCAGTAAAGATATCTATTCTATATTATTACAGGTTTTAATATTATCAAAATACCTAATTATCTAAAAGAAATAGTAGCAGAATCTGGTTGGGGCATGCATATCACCCCAAATAATCTACATATAGCTGATTATGGTGTTATTGATGATGTAATTTTTTAGTTTTATATAATGGACAATTTTTATGCATAGGGTCATCGTAACATGGGTACCGAATTTCATCAATCCTATGATTTACTAATATATTTACACTGTTTGATTTACGACTTTATTCCAACTGTCAGAATGACTTTCGAAATTCTGAGTTATTGTCTCTACCCATCAAACATAGCGGTCATATATCAAAGAATCATAGATTCGATAGTTTTGTCACAAAGCATTTGTCAATGTCTTTGTTCTAGGATGTATAGATTCTTATTGTCACGAGTAAAAAAGAAAATGGAGATATTATCCTGTTTTTTTTTTCTTTCCATTTTTCCATGGATAAACTATTTATGAAAAGTTCAAGGTGAGTTGAGAAAATGATTCAGACAAGATTCATCATCATAATTAAAACCGTATTGGTATTACTGAACATTTTTTTAGATGATTTGGTAAATCATTATCATAGGTTCAGTTATAATCAATAGTTCATTACTAAAATCAGCTTCAAGGAAAACAAGCTTGTAATTTCGTCTTGCTACTTCATATCAAATAATAATAATCAAAAAGCAAGTGTAAATTTTTTATAGACTCCAACCATTTATAAAGAATGCAAATTAACTCAGTTTTAAGGAATAAAACACTTGTCAGATAAATATTTTGGAATATTATTTTTAAAGCTAATTATATGAATTTTTAACCCTTTAACGCCTTTAGACTGATATATCAGTTTGAGCGCTGCAGTCCCTGTTGCCTCATGACCGATATATCAGTTCCGTCCGCTTCAAAGTTAGAAGACTGAAACTGCGGACCTTATTTCAATTGATTTCTTAACTCTTTCAATTTTACTATTGCACTGGGATAACAACCCCAGTAGTCAGCACCTTAAGAGATGTTTTTGTGGCTTCTTTTAAAACAAAAATTGAATTTTTACTCTTCGCTTTCGGATTTATCGTATCCATTATTCATGAATGCAACATTCATAAATCGTGGTTACAACTCGTAAAAAAAAATATATAATTTAAAAATGTTATAAAATAAACAGATATATAATATAACAGTTCTAAAAATTATATGTATCATAGATTCGTGACAAATTAGACAAATGAAAATTTACATAATTGGCATTCGCGTTTCTCCTACCCAGTTTCCAGCCCTTCCGGTATTTCCCAGTGACGAAGTTTATGGTTTTCTCAAAAATTTCCGAGGATTGTAAACTAATTGACATGGGGTTCTTTTCTTTCTTGCACCTTTGGAAGAAAAATATGAATAAGGAGATAAGAAGAGTGAATGTGGCTGCCGGTCTAAGGTCTCAGGTGACAGGGCCCGCAAGACACTCGCTCAGACAGCTAAAGGGTTAAAAAACAAAAGTTAAAGTAAATAATTCAGCAAAAAATATGGAATAAAACGAATAAAAAAATTCTTTTGGTCGACAGACACTTTTTGACTCTTGATTCATGAAAAGCATCAAGCATTATTAATTCCTTCGTAGCTATTGATAAATATGTGTTAATAATTGATTAAGGGACGTCAAGAGAGAAGTTTACAGGTTTAAAATATCTATTTAGGTTATATTATTTTGTTTATATGTCATATCAAACATCCCCTAATTAATATGTAACCATTCTCAGTCTCATCAAGGATGCTACAGTGCCATTTATGGCTCACCATTAAGAGTCAATGGGACCCACGTGGTGGTAAACATTTGAGAGGTTTCTAACCTGGCCCCAGTACACGAGGCAAAATGACCCCCTATTTATTAAACTGACAAGTACAACATCCTCAATCTAAGCTGAATACTTACCTTTAGTAACGGCCTTTATTAATCATTTAAAAAATGTTAATTCTATGGTTTCGATTCCGTAAGCGTCTCCACTTAGACATTGGACACGTTCCACGAAGTGCATTCTGTTCCCTTATGCATGAGTGTCTCTTCTCATACAATTGCGTTTAGAATGTTTTAAGTGAAGGAACTTAGAAATTATACTTCTTAGAATCTCGTGAGATTTTCAACCCTCATTTCCTCCGTGATAACAAAGAAAGATTCGTTTATAACAACAACTATTTATATGTAAAGTTTTTATATGACTTTTAATAAAAATCATCCTTGTGGATCGAATTACTGACTATTCAATGTGCTTTTTGGTAATATGTAATGTTTTTTCACTAGCTTTTCCATTTAAATATATACATATAGTTAGAAATCATTATTAAAAAACCTACTTGAAATCACATAAATCTTTTATTTATTTATTGTGAGTTGCAGAACAAAACAAATCTTATTTTTATTTGACCGAAACCACTATATTGAGGTATTCACCACGAAAACTTTTTCTTCAATTTCATTTATTAAAACATTGACAACTTTTCGGCCACTCGGCCATTTTTTAGTATAAAAAAGATTATTTTTTTTACAATAATCTAACAGTACAATCATTTTCTACCATATCTTGAAAATGCTATTTAACTATAAAATTCTTAAAATGAAAAGCTTATAATAATAATATCACATATTCTTCGATTTAATTTTTACTTACAATTTTTGTATATTTACAGCAATTTTGGTAATTGCTGAAAATGGCCGCGTGGCCGAAATATTGTCAATCTTTCAATAAATGAAATTTAAGAAAAAATTGTCCTGGTGAATGCCTATTAAATAAATCTACTAAATCAAATAAAAGAAAATTAATTAAATTAAGAGAGCTCTCTATACTTCTGAGGTAAGAGCGCTGCAACGTAGATGCAGAGGACCTGGGTTCGATTCCCGGCCGTGGTCGAATCTTTTGTGTTCTTATTAAACAATTTAAAATTGGAAACAATTAAAAAAAACAAATCATTTTAAATTAAAATGAAAGGATGAACAGGAATGGGTGAGTAGACCATGGGATCTCAAATCGAATAAATAGGGCAAATTCTATCTACTATCTACAAGCAGCTGAATGGGGTTTAATGCACTAGCAGGAGTTCTGGAGGCTAGGGAAGCCTGGACTAAGACTCCTTCATACTGAAAGGCACTATGGAAGAAGTAGAAGAAGAAATAGAAGAATAATTATAGGCTGAACTTAAAAACAACAAAATACTGAAAACCCTGAGAGATTCTAATAATAGTAAAGAAATATTTGCTAGGATTACTACTATAAAAAATTAGAGAAAAATCATCATAAATTAGGAACCGTAATAAATTTTTTTTCACTCCCCTGGTTAAATTGCGCCAAACAAGCGATAGTATATCAACTCGAATGAAAACAATAAAATCAAATAAGCGTTTGCGGAAATCGAATTCTCTTGTGTTCTGTCTCATAATATGAGAGAGGAATAATGAATAAAGCGGGTGAATTCAACCAGAGAAAGAGATATCATATATCCCACACATGGATAGCATAACAATTCCTAGCTCGAGATTCTGTGATAAGGTTCTATGAATTCATAGTCCCATAGAGAGCCCAAAGGTCAAGCATGGCTAGTCTATCAACAGCGTTTCGAAACGTAAAACGTAGGCGACTCTCGACTGTTGCCTAGGTGACGAAAAGGCAGTTATTAACGGCCGTTAGGTAGGAATCGTTTAGCTAGTCAAGAGAAACGACCCAACAACATGTGGGATACGAATAGAACCCGTCTGTCAGTTGAGACAAATACGCCTTTTGTTTGTCGAAGGAAGTAGGTGCCCACCAAATGATCGCATCCATAATAGGGCAGGCCTATTAATCTAGGCGCAAAGTTCCTCCGAGGCTCAGATTCAGTTTTGGATAGCGAGTGCCATTAAGGTTTCGCCATAGCTTACCATTTCCATCCTGGCTAAGAGGCACATCATCTCAACTTAAGATAACATTAGCTGAATCTATTATGTGGCAGTGTAAGTAACAAGATAAAAAATCGAATTGAGATTAGTCTCCTCTTCTATCCGCTCTTAGAAACATTGAAAGAGCTAATTAATATTGGAATGAAGTGGATACTTCTTATCTTACATATTTAAAAAATAGAATGTTTTAAAGATCTTAGGGAGAAGCAAAATTTTTTCAAAGGGACTGCACTATTTTTTTATTTTTAAGTAAAAAAAAGATACGGTTTCCAAGAAAACGGAGGAGGAGAGTAAATGTTTTCTCGTTGCTATGGATACTTACATTATGACAAGTTGTAGTTTACATATATAACAAATAAAATAATATTATTTCAAAAAGTTTTCTACAAGTGATAAGGGAAAAAGTTATGAAGATTATGCAACTTTTCAGATTTAGTTATCTTAATTAGTAATGAAGATACTAATAGTAATCTATTAGTTGGCTTAGTAAGTAAGGCTTAGTGTTTGAATAAGTTAATAGTATTACTAATTATGTTAATCAGTATAATAAGTTGTAATAACAGAACTAAAAAATATTGATATGTTTAATTTATTTCATAAACAACTTGATTAGCTATTTGTCGGTTTGATTTATGGCGGACGATTTATATTAACTGATTTATTTGCATTTGTGGCGGTTAAAATATTATTACAAAGCGTATCGTAGACCTTTGTATACAACTTTCCTGTGTCTTTGATTATCATTGGTCATTCCGAACAGTTCAAAGAATTATATAAAATATTAAGCATACTATGACTCCAATGTGGTCGTAAGTAATTATGTACGTTGCTTAGTTAACCAATTGTTTGTGATGAATATACTTTCTGAGTTAAGTTACGTAGTTTATATAAATGAATTTTTTTTCCTTTTATAGCTAAACCTAAACATTGAAGTAGATCCAGAAAAGACGGCAAGTATCATTTTTCCTTACCAAAAAGGGAAAAAGAAAATTTCTAAAGAATTTTTTATAAATAATAAACGTATTAAACTATCGACCAACATGACGAATCTTCGGCGTGCACTTCCACAGACACCTACATTTTTCGAGACATTTCGAAAGAAAAAATAAAACACAAGACTCAAAACGTATAGTAATAGGGGGTATTATTACTTATAACTACTACTAACTGGTGCATTTGAAAAATTTAGTACTTATAACAATAATTCGGCCGGCGATATTGCACGGTGCGCCATTATTCCAACATATTAGCAAATCAACTGGGAACAAGCTACAATCCTTTCAAAACGGAATAAAAGGAAAATAACCAAAGGGACTATGTAACAAATGAGGACATCAGAGGTACTACAAGTAATTAAATTACCAAAAACCGGTGAATACTTGGCCATGAGGCAGGATTCTTTTTTCGATAAATCGCGACAGCTGTCAAATACACTATTTTTTAGACTCAGCCCAGCAAATTTACAGACGATGGCAAACGGTACAATTATCAATGTTAGGATTAAGTATTAGAATTCAAGGAAGAGGTGTGCCCCATCTCCGGTAACTTAGCAAAACACGCATTCCACAAAAATAATATTTTTTTCAATACACCTTAAAATGCACTTTAATGCATTAAAAGGCTTATTATTCAAGAAAGAAAGAAATTCAATCAAGAAAATATATAATCAAAAGGAGCTATGGGGGAAAAAAAAAAATCAGGAGTAACTTCTGAGTTGCAAGGTAAAGGGTTTAAACTCGAATTATAAAATAAAGTAGTTCAATGCTATTTTTATTTTATTTTTCTCTGCTTTTAGGGCGTATTGGTTGGAGCGGTAAAAGATGTGTCTAATATTTTTTAAATAGGCAGTAATAAGTAGACACCTCCAAATTTTTGTTTTATAAAGATCCAGTAGTCCTCCCTTAGAATAGCACACCTTCCCCCAAGAGTTAAGTTAGAGCGTTAAAGATTTTTATAGGGATATATGTTTTCTTTTGGTGTGTAGAGGTTTCGAATCCAATAAAAGAGACTTAATCAAAGTCACTATGAGGATTTAAGGTACATGAATTGAAAAATGAAGGTGACATTAACGTATTCGGACAAATAAATACAGACAATAAGCGCATTAGCCCTGCATTATAAAGGGCTTTAAACTTAATCTCTTGTATAACGACGAATGGAAGCGCAATATATGTCGCTGTAAGGAACACTTTTTTGCCCACGTGCAATGTATAAGACTTCTGCAACGCGTCATAAATTTAAGATCTCTAGCGGATGATTCCAGGTACTCGTTTGACCTTCTGCCTCAGATTTCGCTACTTTCAAGTTTTCTTGGAAAGAAAAAGAAAGACAGGAGGAAAGGCTTTCCTTCTTAAGCCTTCTTTCAGCCAAGTCCAATATAGAAGAAATGGCCTTAACTAATATATTTCAATAAAACTATTATAACACACTAATTATAATAAGAAGCACTAACTATGTGTTTCTAGTATATACAGTACTCGTGAGCTATAAATGGGCATTACTACATAAGGAGAATGAGTACTTTAAGGGCTAGAACATCTAATTATTGTTTTATACATTAGTTAATGAGTGAACAAAAGAAGAGGATAAGATTTATTGATACAGAAAGATTCGGCCTACAAAGTCTCATACATAAGTTCTTATTAGTAAAATTTTAAATTAAAATATAAAATAATATAAAACGACAAGCTTTTCACCTTATCGGGCATCTTCACTTCATACGTATACATGAGGCCGAATTTTTCCATAACAAACTGTTATAAATTTTCAATATCTGGCTAAAATTTATAACTAAATAATGGAAAAGGTATTCTAAATGTATCCGTGAACTAATTGACAAGAAATAAATTATTAACTACAAAACTGGTTGGATAGGCCTTGTCCTATGAATAATACAAAAATATGGTTTGCGACCATTTCGAGAAAATCTGTACAAGATAGTGAAATTGATAAAAACGTGTTTCTGAGTAATCATCATTATGGAGAGTTCGAAATTTATGGAGGAGTAAATCCTTACAAGAGGTTCTCAAACATTTTATTTCTAGCCACCACCCCATTTTGGTTTTAATGTAGTGCATGCTACTCCCTCTTTTATGTATAGAAATATTTAGCACATAATTGACACTTTGTGGAGCTAATATTAACTCATTCTAAATTAAATCTATCTTTATTATACGGCTAGGGGCATAATTCCTTTATTGTTCGGCTAACAGATCGTATGAACCTCGCATATGGAAGGAATATAGGTACTCTATGGATAATCAAACTATTCTAGCCAGAGTGCGAAAGTCGATGTTTATTCTGCGTGTGCATTCAGAAATTAAAGAAAAAAAACTCTGAACAAAATAATTATTTCGTATAAAATGATTTCTAAAGCCCTCTCACCGACATGACAACAGCATTGGCATCACTAACGTGATGTACGTAAAGTGTTGATAGGTGCATGAATTAGATGAATACAATGCCTGTGCTGAAAACCATGGTCCATTTGCTTTGAGGGCAACCAGCCAACCTCGAGAATAGCCAAAGTAATAAAACCTTAAATAAAGATTGTCACAGTTCATAGGAGCCTACTGACACCCTTCTTCTAGTAAGGTAATGACGTCTGGAGTCTTGTTAGTGACTTTTTTGATTGATCGTTGCCCTTTGAGTTTACGGCTACATTCTCGAAAGAGGAAAAAAAAGTATGTATTACAGCTTTCGACTTAATGAAAATATTAACCGCTATCATTCTTATTAATACAACTAGTTTATTTATTTATTTTTTTATAGTGTTCTAAGGACCTGTTCGATTGGTTAATATTTATAGCACATCGACCGGTCAATGTAATGCTTTTGAATATGAACCTTTTGATAGCTATGAAGATACTATTCAAAACTCGGAGGAGTGGGGATATAATTATTGTAGACCCTAGATTGGATATGAACACAGGGCATAGAGCAGCCTGGAACGGAGGGGGGAGGAGAAGTCGATGATATCTGGAGGTGGACAATGGCTCTCCAGGTCTCGGCTCCAAGATCACTATCTAGTCGAGGGTAATAAAACTGGCCACTGAAGGCGATGAACTATCCAGTATGCCGCTACAAAATGGCCAAGCTACCGCATTTTATTCCATCCGGAAAACGCTTGTTTATATGTATATTTATATTTATAGAGTAAATAAATAACCTATACGGAACGTGTAGGTTATTCTTTTCAGTTCTTTTGCAGGACTGCAATTTAGTGTCTAAAGTTTAGCAACCATGACAGTCATTTTCTTGGGAGATTTAAAATGAATTACAACTAAGCACTGTCCCCCCAAAAACATCCATGCATTTAACTACCGAATGTTTGTATAATTTATCGGTTTTGGTCAACGACTGGCATCGTATTTTTGTTCTAATACCTATACATTGTAAGAAACAATATTATAATGAATAAAAATATAGTATTACGTTTAATATTTTATTCTTATAACTTTTATTTTTGTTCTTGCTTTTTACGAAGTTCATCAAGTCATGGTGTTTATTTCAATATTAATGATTTTTATTTTGGTATTTTGTTATTAAATAATTCTGTCATCCCAGTGAATAAGTGAGTAACTCGAACCTAGCCCATAATGGGTTAAATGGTTAAATGGCGTTCGTTTGAATCGTAGTTATTACCTATAAATTTGCCATAAGTCAGTTCTAAACGGTTCGCTCCAACCGCCGGTTCGTACCAATAAACGGTTTGGGATTTTAAATCATACGTTTTTTTTTAAAGATTTAGCAGTTTAGGTAGTTTGATATTTTTATCAGCCCACCTGAAATTCTAATATTGCCAAAAAAAAAATTGAGCAAATACAATACTTTTATTTACGTCTAAGTACAAAACTGGAAGTATAAGTCCGATAAACTACTGAGGGTTATAAATGAGTTTTTAAACTGTGTATGCATATAGTTTAGAGTGATATCAAAATTATTGTTTGTTTAGCTTTAAAAAATGAAAAAAAAAATGCAGGTACTTTCTTAAGATGACACAGTTAAATTTCTCATTAATTACTTTTAATTATAAACATTATAACCTACGTGTACTCCATATCCAACTCTATATCGTCAGATTCACATCTGATCAAAGCTACAGAAAAAAACTCTGAATATAGCTGGCCAAGAGATCAAACGTTTCTCAATCTGCGGCTAATTTAACATGCTTCGAAATTAACGCACGGTACATGTAGTTTATCTTTCCTTATGAATGGCTAACACCGAAAAAATATCCAGGATTTTCTAGCATTTCTTCTTATTAATATTATAGTGTAAGAAATAGCGCCCTAATATTTGACATACTGAGATCTAAATAATGTTTTATTTTTATTTTTTTTTTTATCTTCATTGGTGTAAGAACACGTTACATTCAGTACTTTATACCACACTTAACTATTCAGGGCTATGCCATCGTGTTCTAACCGTCGGAAAATTTTCAATTTTTTATTTTTAATGGATTTTTTTATTTTATTCTTTTCGAATTAATCGTCAATATCATGTCAAATCAAAACAAAATAGGTTACTTTTTTCAACTAAAAATAGGAAAATTTCGTTTTTGTGAATATATATATATATTTATATTTGCACCTTTTACTCAACTTACTCACGGTTAGCTCAGTGGTAAGAGCGCTGCGACGTAGATGCAGAGGACCTGGGTTCGATTCCCGGCCGTGGTCGAATCTTTTATCTTCTAATAATATAGTTTAAAAATTATAAATTAATTATTTAACGATAACTAATTACTACATAACAACATACAATGTATTTATTTGACGTATGTCAACTAGATCCCGTCTGTCTGGACAATTGTTCAGCCCCCCGGTACTTCGCTACAATGTGGCGAGACCTGGAGGGAGGGATCACAGAAGAGAAAGATTCGATCACGATCGGAACGGACTCACGGTTAGCTCAGTGGTAAGAGCGCTGCGACGTAGATGCAGAGGACCTGGGTTCGATTCCCGGCCGTGGTCGAATCTTTTATCTTCTAATAATATAGTTTAAAAATTATAAATTAATTATTTAACGATAACTAATTACTACATAACAACATACAATGTATTTATTTGACGTATGTCAACTAGATCCCGTCTGTCTGGACAATTGTTCAGCCCCCCGGTACTTCGCTACAATGTGGCGAGACCTGGAGGGAGGGATCACAGAAGAGAAAGATTCGATCACGATCGGAACGGACTCACGGTTAGCTCAGTGGTAAGAGCGCTGCGACGTAGATGCAGAGGACCTGGGTTCGATTCCCGGCCGTGGTCGAATCTTTTATCTTCTAATAATATAGTTTAAAAATTATTATTATTATTATTATTAAATTGAAAATGTGGTTATGCAGTCACTGGTATTATATAAAACTTTTAATATACAACATGTAATATAATTTGTAGATTATAAGTACATAGTGTTGTAATAACTAAATAATTGACAATAGAGTAGATGAACGGTAGAAAAATGTACAAGGAATAAAAATCCAAACTAATATTAAACTATTTTGTAATGCTTTTGTTGTCTTCTGCATTCTATTGTTGTTGAATTTTGCATTACAAAATGTTTACAATATAAATAGAAAGCTTCAAGCTATGAACTTTTACCTATAGAAAATTCGATAGCAACAATAATTTGATGTAAAAGGAAATTAAAATAAAACACATATGTTACCAATGTCAAAGCAAAGAGAGTCCATTACGTACAATTACACGTTAGTAAAAATACTGTACCCCAAATACATTTTTAGAAAAGATTCATTACTAACAGAAAAAAAATGTTTAAGCTCAAAAGAGGATGAAATCGAAAGGGGACTAGAATATATATATATATATATAACTGTATATATACATATATATATATAGTATATATATATATATATATATATATATATATATACTGAGTATATATATATATATATAGAATATATATATCAAAATTACTATATTGGCCAGAGAAAATAAAAATAAAATCGTTAAATATAACGTTGTGTTCACGAATTTCAATACTTAAGAAATAGATAAAAGAGAATATGATAGTAGACATTTAAGTTTCGTAACCTGTCTCTACCAAAGTTCTCAGATGCTGAAGAAACGCCTTGAGGAACAGATGGCAAGTAGGAGGTGGTTACAGGGTACACGATTAGCTACGAACAGGCTCAGACAGTAACGCTATAAGATTTATCGATGCATAGATAGAAACTTCAAGAAAGAAAAACTTTATATAATTTTCAATAAATGCTTGAAAAGGAGTATTGAATGAAAATACATTCTATACGTTTTTGAGAGTTTCGGAACTGGTATATTTAAAATCTTTTTTTATCCTATTTAATAACATTATCATTAAATAATTCGAAATTAAAGCACTAACAATTAAAAACGACTTTCCAATTCTGGCAAACAGTTTACCAAGATCTACTTTGAAGTCGGCGACCTTATAACATATGCCAATTATTTCGTTTTGATTGATTGACAACTGAATGGCGTGAAAGTGGTTTCTGACTACGAATTGTACATGATATTCATACAAAACAGCTACAATTGTATTTCGTTACGCAAGGAGCAAATGATGCAACAAATGCGCCTCTGTCATGAAATCAATTACATTGCACTGTTAAGTTGAAACCGGAAAGACATGGGTGAAAGGCATTGAAAGATTTATGGATTATTAAATCCTGGAATACTGAACACAAATCATTAGCGTATTGAAAAGTTTGAATCAGAGGAGCCGCGGTAGCTGTGCGTGTTGGAGCAGCTGAAAAGCCCGAGTGAGAAGCTGATACTGGACTACGGTGAAGCAACGGAATGAATCACGACTTTCCTGTGGCTATATCAGGTTTGTAGACATTAAGTCCTTTTGAAATGAATTAAACACAAAAAAAAAAAAAAAAATTATTGCTGCAAAATACTCTTTAGCAAGGAATATTTGTTTCTTCCATCTCTCATATGGATATTTCTTAAAACCTATACATATAGATGATTCTTATATAAACGTTAGCGTCGCTTATTAGCTAGAGTGGCAATATTTATTTCCTGGCTCTCAGCCACGCTCGAATGGGCTCACACCAACGCATTTAATTTAGGTACATAATAAATTTGACATTTGTATATTGTTCCTGAAGTTTCCTCTAATTTTGATTGACATGAAACGAGCGATTTTCTAATTTGGTATTAGGGAAAATGCGAAGGCTATTTATTGAGTGGAGTTTAATAACATGTGGATACCAACCTATTCTTTAAACGTGAAATTCTGAACGTTGGAGAGTAAAGAATAGTATTCTTTACCTTGGATGTATTCTGTATCTTATTTATTTTTGTAATACATTTTAATTTATAAAATAAGAAGAGGCGAGTAATCATACCTCGGAGGGTACATGCACACTAATTTCAATTAAAATTGGAGATTAAAAAAAAATTAGCGGGGTAAGCGCGGGTGACCTAATTCGACGAAAATGAACAAGGAAGCAGTCTAAAAATAGCTAATTTTGTATGGGTTATCCTAGGTCGAAGACGTATTAAACGAAAATGAAATGGACAGGAGTAAAAAAAAAAAAAGTTAGTAAAGAATTAACTTCAAAATACTTAAATTCGAATCATTCGGTTGAGAAACCCTACTCGTCACACATTGAAGTTTATGGACAAACGAAAAAAGGGTTTCTACCCTTGCATCAGACATGGCTGCCCTTGAATAAGAAGTATAATTATATGTTTCGGTATGATATGAGTCCAATCATAAATAAAAAAGAGAATCGACTTGTTTGTATATGCCTTAGTTCTCAAACGACCGGTTCAGTATTAGTACGTACGGTACTTAGACACATTATTTGTTTATTTTTTTCAACATTCATCACTTTATTTTTTCCCAGCCTACTTACAATTCAAGCTCTAATTACGAATGCTTTAATACTTTGATGCGCGATCATAAGGGCTGAAGTCACTATTACAGCAATTGGAGATTACGTCGTAATATTATAGCAAGAAATTAGAGCTACCGGTTAGTATTAAGGTCTTAAATCAAACTTTAAATATCGATTAGCTGTACCGATTGATATTATAGCCTCAAGTCAAGTTTATAACTTCCTTCCTGGTATTAAGGTCTTAAGTCAACATATGCTCTTAATACCGTTCAGTACTTAAATAATTCGTATTGGCGCTACAGCCTTATGCGACTACTCTAACAGTGGTACAGCTGGTATGAATGTTGATGACGTACCTCGTGGGGGTGTTGTTGACCACTCAATGTGTGTGATGTTGACCACTCAATGATAGGAAAAAAAATAGCTAAAATCCCAATTTATCATCTTCACGTTTGGTTTCAACTATTCAGGGGAACTGGAAAGAAAATGCCATTTCAAGTGATTGAAATAAAACAAGAAGATTTTCTTGCTTTTTTCAGAGATTCTCAAGACAGATTTAGAATGAAGAAAGAACAATTCGGATGAGAACTTATTTTCCTGGTATAATGTTCAGTGGCTTCAGTACACTCAAGACTACGGTACTCTGTTGTACAAGAACTCCTTAGCAGAAGAAGAATCCTTCAAGTCAATGAGTTTTAGAAAAAGAGAGAGGCCTTCCATAAGACAGGTTCAACAAAAGTACAAGTCCATGGTTCCAATATCTGAGGTAAAGAAAAAAGATCTCATGGCTTTACTTCCTCTGATACGACCAGTATTTCACAATTTTTATAGACAACTCTCAATAGATTCTGCTATCCAAGCAGAGCTTTGGATGCCTCAACCTGACCTTTTGGAAGTTGAGCCGGAGTAGTCCCAAATAAAAGGAATGGAATTTCGAGATTTTTTAATTTTGTATTTCTTCATGTATGCCATTAGTATATTGTGTAATGTAAAATTAGTAATATAAGGCACAACAAAAGTCAAAGTACTTCATGAAGAGTTGTGCAGTGAAGAGGGAGGTGTGCAGTCAATCAATGTTCAGACAAGAAATAAATGTAGGCGTCAGATAGTAATAGTGTATGTCAGATAGACTTTCTACTATATTGTTTTATAAAAATAACAAATAATATAAATAACTGGATTTTACATAACGTTTTAAGCTTTGCTGTTGCTCTCCTGAAAAATTAAAATTTTTGGCTTTAGCCCGAATCACTGAGCATCAAAGTGAAGAGGTTTACTACGATCAAAAGAGCTTAAGTCAAAATAAGTCCAAAATAAATGTATGCTTCAGATAGAATTACTATTATATTGTTTTATAAAAATGACAATTACAAATAATATCAATAATTATATTTTACGCAATATTTTGAACTTTGCTGTTGCTCTCCTGAAAAATTATAAATTTTGACTTAAGTCCTTAGGACCGCGCATCAAAGAATATTCTTTACAATCCTTTATCGTAAAATTTAAAGATTAATAATTTATGAGTAAAGGTATGTTTCCGCTATAGACTGATGGTTAAGGAACCTCAGAGAGGTTGTTGGGGCCGTGATGGACCGAACGCGTTGAAGCGCTTTAGAATTTTGGAGTTAAGTGGCGAAAAAAAATTGACGGAAGGACTAGAAATCAACCACACAAGCTCTGCAGCTTAGCTTTATAAGAACTCGAATAAAACTCGGAATCCGTTACTTGAAGCTCTAAGAAATTTCTTCCTAGAAGCCTGTCAGTTGAGAAGATTACCGGACAAAATAGGTTAGATAGAAAATAAAATTTTATTCCAGGCTAGTTGTGTGGTCCGGATATCATCCATTGTTTATCCTTTTACATTTGACCTAAATTTTTTTAATAGGTAATGAGCCGTTTCATTTCTTTTTATCCCAGGGATAAAAGTTATCATATTCTAGGACAGCTATTTCAAACAGGCATACATAATTCATTCCTCAGATATGAGAAATAAAACGGAGATGGTTTGGGGTGGGGGGAGAAAAAATAATAACGCGTGCCTTGTGACTCAAATGCTTTTTCCTTGTCTACGGGACGTTCCTGATGTTATAAATAATAATTAAAATATTATAGAGGTTAATATATTTTACCAGATAAAGATGTCAGGATGGAAATATCAATCCATTACCCTCCTTTCTCTGGGATAATGGCTTTGCTCTCCGGCTCTTAGGGCAGTTTGATGGCCGCGGCGATGAAAAGGGAAAGGGGGCTCAGGACAAAAAATAAAATAAAAATATATAAAAAAAAAGGATCCGTCATGTTGAGTTATAAAAGTGGTAATTTTAACTGAAAATGGCCCGGTTAGTGTTCCTTCAATTATAAAAACGATTTAAAATAATGCTCACTGCAGGGGTCAGGACAATCACCCCTCTTTAGTTCTTGAACCTTTTCTAGGAATTCTACTGTTGAGCACTTATTGTTTATTATTATTATTATTTTTAAAGAAAAATAAAATATCTTAAAACAGGAGTAATTTTTAATTAAAATTATCTCAAAATTTTAAATCAATAGGTTACTTAAATCATAAGAAGGGATGATATCTCAGAACCTAGTTGAGGGTTGACATTAACTCTTTTGTCATTTTAACAAGTAAGTTGAATCGACGGGGAAAAAATCCGATTCCCACCTCCACGAAGAGGGTAACGCTAACGGAGACTAAGAAATGGTGATACATAATCCATTGTAGTGAAGGAAATGTTGAGTAGGTTCCCAGCCGGGGTAAAGGCAATTCATCTATGGGTAACACAAAATCAAGTCCACTGGAAGACTCTAAGGTGGTAATTTCTGGTAGGCAAATAGTCTATCAATTCAACGATTATCGAAAACAAGTATGTATTTGTACCAAGTCGTGAACGCTGTTTGATCTGTCATTTTAAAAAAAAATGATTAATTTTCGAGCAATGCTAACTTTTGAAAAAATTGATGACTGTATTAGGTTTAAATTATTTGATAAAAAAAAATGGATAGAATGTGAGAAAAATTGGTGTGACTGTATTTAATAAAGTACATCAATTAATGATGTGATTAAAATATTAATAAATGCGGACCTGAATTTGGCTTTGAATAAAGATAATCTTGTGGGCAGCATTTCCTTTCTTTTCTTCGGCTGTCTGCGGTGTTACCTCTTCTCTTCGCTACCCCAATGCTCAAATTAGGGAGCTCTGAGTTATACTCCATGATCTTTATTCTCGACCCTCTTTACAATATTGGAGATAAAGAATGTCTGACTGCAGCACACACAGCCGACAGGATTGGCGAATAGAAATATGGCGAACCTCTAATGAACATCGCTATCGATGTATATGTATCGAACTTGAGCGATGAAACGCGAACAGATGATGTATGAACTATTCAATACCAGAAACTCGTGGCACATCAAAGGAGATCTATTCCCAATCGTCAAAGAGCAAACAGGTTTGAATGGTTGTGCGTTTGTTGTCATTAGAAAACAGGACAGGCAACTGGAGTATGACGACCGAGAGCTAGCCCGATCTACCCTACAACTTTCTACAGCTCCGGTATTCTAGCGGTCCATAAAAGAGACCCCGTCATCCCATTATGAAACCTGCTTTTACTTGTGACGAATTAATTTAACAGGACTCAACGCGACCGCAAAGTCGCCGGCGTCTTGTCTCGGGGTTCTATCGGAGGAATTAGAATGAGCTAGTAAAAATGAGCTTGTCAATAGAAAATTGGATGAGTGAGTTACGATTCGCTTGGTGATAAGCTGAAATATTGAAGCGGTCCCCATTGATTGAAGGATGAAGGGTAAAGGTCGCATCGGCATTGAACTCTCTCGACCTTTAGTAATTAACATAAAGTTCTTTTTTTTCCTGCGCTAATAAATCTAGGCCGCCTTACTTGTTTTACAACAACATGTTACTGAGCAATGATTTTTGTAGGAACAGTTTTATCTAATGTAACCCATAAAAAAGTTATAATATTTATTTTACATAATATGGTAATGACTGAACATCGATTTAGGATAGGCATAAAACACACAAAATTTTTAAAGTAAAGATATGAGTAAATAAATGACAAGAAGTTTAAGTTAATATAAAATCAAACAGACCATTTCATATTCAATCCATAATAGTTTATCAACACCATTTATCCTTTCCCAGACACAGATTATTTAAATGGAGTACGGTAGACAAATGGTTATGAACAATGTCCCTTAATATCTGTCTAATTGATGATTTGACCAACATTAGGAATTTTTTCAAAATTTCTCGAGACTATTTTCAGTTCTAGTTTCTAGTTTGAAAATGGATATGGAAGTAATTAATAATGAAATTTTTAAATCATCAATTTACTTTGCATAAAAAATATTATAGTAAAACGATTTGAATTACTTTCCGTTATAATGAACCCGATTTAAGGCAATTTCGAGTTAAAGAAAAATTTAATAATAATCAAATATTCCCTATAAATATAACCCGTTTTGATAGCCTTAGAACAAGCTCTAACTGAATCCCGTTTCATTAAATCCCATGATCCACAAGTAATATATGCTATTTTAATTATAAGCATTATATTTGTATTCTTTGTGAACATGAAATTCTGCCCGGGGGTAAAAGAATGTTAAATGGGCTTCAAATGTGTATTTAATTCAAGCCAGGTATTCTACAGCCAGCTTTTGAGTTTTGAAGCAGAAAGAGTTGGAACTTAGCGAATTTTGATTTGCCAACATTTTTAATCTACTTGTTAGTAGCGTGATTTGATTAAAAATGTTACTTCATTCTGAAAGAGAGCGACAAATACCGTATGATAAATACCAGTTTTAACAAAATTTTGACCTCTTAAGAGTTTTTTAATGTCACCACTCAATTATTGCTTTGGTATGACATACCTACAATGTTTTCAAGAAAGTCGAAATTTACAAAAACGAACTTAAAGAGTTGATAGGAACCTAAATCAAAATTAAAGATATGTTATAAAATATTTTTTATATATTTAACTATCATATAGGTTTGTTAAGTTAATGAGATAGCTTTATATAAATGAAAAAAAGCAAATGTACATTTGAGGAATACATCTAATTATTATAATAATGTTTAAATAATATTTACGAAAAAGACGGAAGGGAATCTAATAACTATTACTACATAGTAATAACTATATATTCAGCCATTAGCTGATATAGATTTCCACAATGCAATTAACTTAATGTTAAGAGTAAGTTCAATGGACACCAAGCCATTTTATTGTCGCCCGTTAACGGAAAGGACTTGTTCGCCCAGAAAAGTGAACTCAAGTCGTAGTTATATTCTTGATCAGACCCTTTATAGTTTATTAGGACATTAAAGTTCCCATTAGTGTTGAGGATTACATTAATGACTTTGTGATTGTAATGGATGGCATAAAGGATACGTGCCTGACTGTGGTTGGAATAACTCCATTATAATGGGCTCATCTGATGGAGGTGCGTTTAGTTTGTTTCCAGGCAGGTAGGACAAAAAACAAAACAAACTAAGGCAGAAAAAAAAAACAAAAAAACAAAAACAAACAAACATAGGAGTGATGGGTATTAAATAGAGATAACATGCGGGTCTTAATGGCCATTCATTACAACATATTACATAATTATAGAAGACTAATTGGTGGATGAAAGATAAAAACCAACGAAAGGCAATTATTACCGTGTTACAGTTTAAGATTTCTATTTTTAATATAGTAAGTAGGTATATTAGATTACTACAAATTTTATTAGTTAATTGTGACAAACAACGTAGGGCTGATGGGCCATTTTTCTCGGAAGGCAGAATTCTATAACGGAAAGTTAAGAATGAAACTTTATTATTAAGTTGTATATATATGAAAAAAGTGATTATATTCTGGTATTGTAGGTTTTTTAATTCTTATTTCAACGGTAGGAATAACTCAAATTTGAAATATTTTGAATTGTAACCATCTTCTTGCTGACATGCGATATGATTGCTTGTCAATAAATTTAACTATTCCGGGTAAACACTCAGTAATTACAGAAAGTATTAAAAAAAAAATTGATTAAAAATAATATTAGCAGATCAAAAAATAATTAAATAAACAAGAACTAAAGTACTAACATCGTTACAGTCATAAATTATTTAAAACCAGGCAAGAGGAACGGGAGTCAGGCTTAATTAATTGACTGGGTATTAAGCCAGTATAAGCTTTGTGTGGGCGATTTAGCAAGCCATAAGCGAACGACAGGAGTAGAAATCTGGCCATTTGTCGAAAATCCAAACGATGAATATTTACAATAGGGATGATTAGAAAAGGATAGGATTGTGCAGTAGGATTTTGTTGATATGAAGGGTTATGAAATATGCACGGCTAGCAGTGACAGACTTAAATTCTAGTTTTACTTTTTACGAATTGTCGAAAGGTGAAAGAAATTAATAAGTAAATTAAATCAATAATAATTGTTTCTGGTTAGTAAATAATAAAATTAAAATTAAATGGACTGTATACATCTGTAGAAATCTTAATTTAAAGTAAAATAGAGTAAAGACTACCTAGTTGCTTAAATAGTCTACCTACTAAAATAATTTACCTAGAAAATACAATATAATTGCTGAAAAATATAGGAATAAGGAAAGAAATGTATGAAACGAGTTCTATTATTATTATTGATTATCCAAGGTGATTCATAATCAGAAATTCCAATTGTTCAATTTGTCGATCTTGAGCGATGTTTCTCATGAAACGCGAACATACCGCCCACCTAAATTTAGGTTATGCTAATTTACAAAAGATAAACAGGGTACAGGTATGTTTGTTCTCACAATAACATAAAACTAGTGTCACACAGAAAAAAATATGTAATCGCTTCAGCCAATGATACTAACTAAATGAAGCTAATAAATAGAAAAATCGCGAACTACAAAAAAGATCGTTTGGTTATTAAATTTGTTTTAAAAGATCGTTTAAACTCTGGGTAAGGCTATACGACTCACCCTGATGAAGCCCACAAGTTTGGGTCGAAAAGTAGACATTTTAAAATAACGAAAAAGTTTTTGACTGAAATGCTTAAGTCTTATTATTATTATTTTGGATGTCACTTACCTAACTTATTAACGTTACATACCTTGTGAGGAGTAGCGCAGAATCGTGGTGGTCCGGAAAAGAATCGTCGTCGTTGTTCATCTTCTTCTGCCAGTCGCAGAACTTGTTGAGCATCAAGGAGGCCGAGTGACCCGACCAGCCTTTCAGCTCGTGCAGGACTCGGAACTTCACTAAAACCACACTCATCGGATTACCTATACTTGGATCCTTGAAAATCTTATCAACCTGAAAGTATTCAATACACATTATAAATACCTAACCAGACAAAATATAATTTAAAAAAAATTGTATTGGCCAAAACTTACAGCTGCGATCAAGTTCGTAACGTAGTGCACGAGATCGTCTCCATGAAACTCTGCCATTTTGGCATCGGCCACGACCATAAGCTCGATCGTGTATTCCCGATTCAGGGAACGCTTGGTTCTCCTTGATCTCGGCATGACTGGCTCTTCGTCGATTACTCTTTGAGAATCATCGAACTCATCGTGGTGAAAATCGTGGTGGTCGTCATCTGGAAAAAATAAAAAATTCGGATTTGTTATCAACAATTCAATAACCATCTTTCTGTAGATGAAACTACTTTGGAAACTTGCTCCTTCGCACTAATTAATATAACCAGTTTACCTGAAGATAGGATCAGTTGTTATGGGGCATGGCAAACCTTGTGAGTTAGCCGAAGTCAAAGTCAACGTTTCATCAAAAAAGAAAGAAAAAAAGAGAGACAATCTAATGTCCTATACACACGTAGAGAGCTGAAAATCGGCATTTATACGGCTAATACGATAAGTAAAAATTTTTCAAAATATATTCCAAAGCACTAGCGAATCTTGGAATCTTCGAAATGAGCAGAGATTTGAAAAAAATCTTATTATTTTTTTTTAACACTAGACTTGATAATTTTTTTCTAAGGTAGGAAGATTAATTTTTTCCATCGAAAACTTCTATTTTCAATGATTATTATATTTAAAAAAAAACTGATTATTATATTAAAAAAAAAACTTACTATTAAGAATAATAATTCTAGAGTAATACTTCTTGAACGCAAAAATGTATTTTTTTTTTTTTTTAATATTCTCAAAGATGTTTTTTTTTGAATCTGCGGTAGTAGGTGAAGAATATTTCTATCAACTTTTAGCAAAATATTATCTTTATTTACATTTAATAAATTTTGTTACATAATACTTTAATATCAAAATCAAATTTTTGACTGTTTTTTCCAAAAGTACCCTGGTGGCGACTGTCAGTTAACATTATTGTCCGAATATGTTAAACGAGATAACTAGAAAGGAATATATAAAGTCATACATCTGATTGTAACGCCTAACTATTAAACTAAAATGATATAAAAGGTGATTTTTATTTCCTGACCAATATTCTTTTTATCACGATTGGATCATTTTTATTTATTTAACATCGTATCACTCTGTGAAAGATCACAATTTTTAATAAAATCAATGGCCATTAATGATCCTCACTTACTTAAACCCATTTATTAAAATTATTTACTTACATACATTCTTATTTAAACTCATTGGACATGACCTGACAGATTTTCAGCTCAGTTAAAAAAACGCACATACAAAAATTAGAAAATTTTCAACCCAAAATATTAACACAAATAACAGACGCTCCCAGGTACCGAAATAACAAAACTCTACGTACTGAGTTAACGACACGATCATGGCTAACATGCCCGTTAGAAGGCGTCTAAAAAGAAGCTGGATGAGAGATCTCCTCTCTTGAATTAGTGTCTAGTCCGGAAAGAGGTGCTGTTGGGCACTTTCCTTCATGTATAAAATGCCTATCATATTAATTTCTTTCCATCATCACATTTGCTAATGGTCACTGATGACTGACAGGTCTGAATAACAGTATTAAGATAAAAATAAAAACCTGTAAGTAATAAACATGATATCTTGTTAATAGTAAACACATCTTGCTAATGATATACCTATTCAAGAAGCACTTCTATAAATGGAAATCTATGCAGAATCTAAACTTCAATTATCGTAGCAACTGTCTGCAATGCATAAATACATATGGTAATTTTGAAGTCTATAAAAAATACGAATGAAGTCTACATATTTTCCATTTTAGCTGGGTTTTTTTCTTTCTATAACTTTTTAAAAAGCTTATGGTCTTTTTCTTTTGTGTATTTTGTCGCCGGAAAAAATCATTAACAACATATAATGAGACCATAATAAAAGGCGAAGCCAATAACTATGAAGAAAGCATCCAGCTCTCCATAATAAGAGAAATATTACCAGCAATAACATTCTCCCGACCTCAACTAGGATCGTTATGGCTGCCTCCAAGTATTTTAGTTTTTTCTCCTTATGGAGGACGCCATTAAAAAGCTATTTTATTGCTCAGCGATCTTCACATTATCCTGTGATACAGCCTAGTAAAATGTAATAATGGTAGAAGAAACCTTGAAATACCTTAAGCTTTCATTTTTTTTTTTTTCATTTTTTTATTTGGACATACGGAGCAGAACTTTGGGGTTCCGCGAAACACATCCACTTTGACAAAATGCATATTTCACAATACCAAAGTCTCAGAAAAATCACAAATGCGTTTAGGTTTATTTCAAATCATGCACTGCACAATGACCTGAGCATACCGACAGTAAAATCTTACATATAAGACAAATACCAAACATTCCACACTACATTCAATCTTCAACCCTACATCACCCTAACCCACTCATCCATTCTCTTTCCTCCTCCCTGTTACCTGGTCGGCCTCGACGTCGAATGAAACGTCAGTGGCCAAGAGACCTCTTACTATAATTAAATATAAAACGCATCAAGAAAGTCAAAGTCAAAAACAACAGTCAACAAATTGCTTGATGCGCCACTGCGCAGGTGCAAATCTACATGCGGAATAATAAATAAAAAAATACATTTTATCCGAAACCGAAAACATGACTTAAAATAACAAAGATTTATTTCATATATAATTTACAAACCTATTTATTTATACAACTAATTCACCTCGATAAGGATCCAGTTTATAACCCATAGAGCGTAAACATGATTCATACAGTATTAATATTGAGTAATCTCATCATTTAGACTGTAATATCTACGTTTTTTCTTTTTCTTTTTCTGGACGAGTAAGATAAAGATGACCTTTCAAAACCTTGTAAAATATGCAGCGGATCCTCTTCACAATTGAAATATTTTGAAACAAATGGATATTCTGAATGGAAATATACCAACATTAAATATGACAATTAGAACTAGAATTAGAGCTCGAACATGAGTTTTCCAGACATCATTCTTGAATAACGCCATAGAAAATAATTAGCTCAGAGACGAAAAACAACTCCTTTCTCGTCCCCTTCGGAATCTCAAATTCATTTAATCGTGTTAATAAAACATTAAAAAAATAAATAAAAACTTTGGCTCTACATTAAATATTTGAAACAATAGCGTATTCTACAATAGGTCAAAAGGAGAATATTCTGTTAATACTGACAACTACTTGTATACTCCTAATTTGGAAGGTAGAAGCTATTAAGAGAAGCCTTTCTCTGTATTAAAGCAATGAACTACGACAAAGCAGCCATTATGATTCATTTCAACAGCTTACATGTTTACCTTTACTTCAAAGATACATTGTCCAACCTGCGGCTACATACCTAAAGGTGTAGGAATCGTAGCCTATGCCAAATCATTTAAAATATTATTTAAATAATATGATGCAGGACTGATCAAAAACATCTTTTTTGGACAGTTCAGTTTAAGATTAGACAAAATTAAATATTGATAAATTTTGACATTCTACGGCAACTCCACACCAACGATCTATAAATATACTAAACTCTTGTAAATGCATGTGTGTATCATACTAATTTCATAATTAGTACCACCTGGAACCACCTAAAGCTTTTTCAATACGTCGTTCTTTAGGTCTGATTTAAAATTAATTTGAAGGTGAAACTTGGCATGCCGAAAAATACAAATAATAAAGGAGACTCGTGTAAAAATTTTCGTACGCATTATAATATACTTATTACTGAAAGAGTTACCTTACATTCATTAACTGTTGTTAAGTTATATTTTTAATCCTAAGGATACAGAGGATAAAATATTATATCAAATTCATTCTATTATAAATATTGATGATATTGTCAAACCGCCCAAGCTTTGCTTTGGATTAAAATGTGTCTGGTATTAAATTTTAGGGAAGTAAATAATTGCATACCATCAGTATACATAATGATCTACTTTGAATTGCTTTGGAATATAAAAGGATTGAAAATGTTAGCAATTAAAATGCAAAGAACTGTAAAAATTTCAAAATGTTTTTAATATTTTAGCGAATGGAAAAGTATTATTTTGTAAACCTTTCAAGTCGAACACTAGTCTGCATTAATTCTTTATAAAAATATAAAGGAAAAAAATGGAAGTATTAGATGGTTCATTCAACATACATGGGTAGGATTTGGGTGGTGGGGATGCAGGGAGAATTTCTTTATGTTTTTAATGTCAATCCGACTTCAACGAAATTCGACCTACTGGTTTTAATACACTTATTTATTTAAACCCACAACTATTATTAAACACACTGCGATCTCTATTTCAATCCAAAAGGTACGTTCGACGAGAGTTTAATATACTTAAATCGAAAGGCAAACAATAAATAAATAAATTCTATTGAATTGAAAAAAAAAAAATTGAATCTGTCAAGGATTGTTCCCTCATAAAAAAGGGAGAATTAGTAAATTGAGGAAAACATATACAAGCATGATAGATTGTATTCCCGGATTCGGATATTTTTACCTACTTACAGTCAGCAGAATTATTATAGAATAGCTTAATGAAATGTTATTGATATCGACGAAGATGCGGAGGCCTGAAGGGCAAGCTGCAGGTTGTCGAAAACGGTTTATAAATAACTCCTTTATCAGATAAGAGAAGACCCTATAATGCCGAGGTATAAAAATAGCTGAAAGGTACTACGAGGCGTGTAGGAATCCCGTGCGAGTGACTTGCAGCGAGTCTAGTAATCAGGGTGTGAGAGGATCGGTACCTCGCCTATGGGAGATCGCTCCCACGCCTCAATGACACTCTGCAGAACTGTATTCGTATTCCGGCTAGGTCCTTGCATTTCTGAGAAAGTAAACGCCCGCATAAGTAAAAGTATACGTGATGACGTTATTCAAGTGACCTTAGGGCTCAATATATTCAATGGTAATTATTACTTTATTGCCTCCATAAAAGTTTTTTTTTTTATTGTTTAAGGTTTAAGAGCACGCATGAACCCCGCGTGCCTCCCTTCTCAAACACATCATCAACAGCCTTTTTAACTCACTAAAAAACAAAAACAAAGAGGTCATCAACTCCACGCAAATGTATGAATCGCACGTCGGCAAGAAGATGTTTACAAATCAAAATATATCGATTTTGAATTATGTATACCATTGGAATTATCATGAAAAAACTATAAAGAATATAGGCACAATATTACTAATAGTTCCGTTCGCGTAAGGCGCCATTTACCAAGGGGGGAGATTGTGTTAACGCAGATTAGTGGGCACTTTTGTTTGTTTGTTTAACAACTTGTCACTTTATTCTGCAGGCCTGGTACAACTACCATGATTGTACAACTATTATAGACAGACAATCCAATGATAGTCTATGTTATTTTAGACAGGTGTAGATGAATAAAGAAAAAAAAAAAAAACTCACTTCATGCCATTTAGTCTAATCGGACAATGCTTCTGTGGGATTTTGTTAAATTGTGCCTATCCAGGTATACTTAGGATAGGGATCTTTAACCAGTACAGGAAAGGGACCTGCATTTTACATCGTAGCCGAGGGACGGTATTGTCAAGAACACGCGAACCCGCGACCTTTAGTATAGTAGGTCATTATGCACTTTACCACAGGTGATCCCAAAGAGTGCACTTTTGAGTTACGGTTAGCACCAGTGGTACCAACTTCTGCAATTCTAGACTATTTGTGATCAAAGACTATTTTTCATAGTCGCTGTTTATTAGAGCGTAGTAAAATTGAAAATGTAATTACATATGATTATTCAAAATCATTGATTGAGTTGTAACCAAAAAACTTGTTCTTCTTGCCGATGTGCAATATACAAACATGCATTCTGCAAAGGGACTCGAATTCTATTATAATTCTCGATTGCGCTTGTATTGCCAATTTTGAGGACTTCCATGCCAGTTTCGACCCATCAATGCAGGTTTCTTCAGGGCTAAATGAATGACAAAATATTATAACCACAGTACTATGTATGTAAAAAAAAAAAAAAAAAATTAAAACTCGATAAAAAGTAGAGATCTATAAAAACATTAAATTATGAACTAACAAGGGTATTGAAACTAATGAAATTAATTGTGTGATGTAATGTGACAAAATACATTTTGCCAAAGGATTACATTCCAAAAAAAGTTTCAAGGAATTATCTGTTAAAAAAACAAATATGGGATTGAGTAGACATTTATTATGACAAGAGTGTGCAAGTGTGTTTTTTCTAAAGCACTAAAACACTATGACACAGCGAAGATCTTAAGGTGCCACACTAATTAACAAGGCATTTGCGAGAATCACCTCACTGCTAAAAAACTCCGCATTGCCTAAAAGGAAGATAAATAAATAAATCCGCGCAGATTTAAATCAGATAATGTAATGTATTTGTCTTCAACTACATTTGAAACTAGTACTGGACTGCTACAATTTCGCAATTATAACAGAAATTTCTTCATAGAAAGGGGATATAGTTTAGAGATGTGTAAAATAAATGATACAGGCCATGGATTGAGTATATTTTAAGTGTCACGGGTTCGAGCCCAGAAAAGGCTAGTTATATCATTTTATTATGTAGTAATTAGTTATCGTTAGATAATTAATTTATAATTTTTAATCTATTTTACTAGAAGATGATAGATTCGACCACGGCCGGGAATCGAACCCAGGTCCTCTGGATCTACGTCGCAGCGCTCTGCGAATAATTGAAATAATTATATCATTTTATCATCATTCATTATAATTCTGTTACAATAGCGGTTGAACGATTTTTTTCGGTTTTGTGGAAGAGAAACCCTTCATGGCATATTCAGCCTATATAAAGTGGCTACTCTAAATAAAAGCAAATTCGACAATGGGAAAGAAACCTGACGGTTGAGCTTGATATCGGTCAATACATTTTTTGTAACGAAATATTTCTTCTTCCACGAATAGTCCCATAGGTTAGGGTTAGTAACACTACTGTTACAGCGTTTTTCCTTATGAACTAGCCACTTGATCTAAGTCTTGTTGACAATTTTGGTTTTCCATTAGCAGTGATTATAACGTTCTGGTTAGAAGTGTAAAATCGTTGAGCCTTGGGATCTGCAGGGACTGACTATAAAGTCGAAGGACAAAAAATAATTTACTCATTGAAGGCTATCTTACTGGAAGGAGAAATAGTTGGGTGTCTAGTAACCAATAAAATCCAATAGCTACTTTTATAACATACATACAGCAAGCCTTAAAACAGTAGTAGTCTTCACCTCTAGCCAATGCTTAAGGAGTTACTTCCATTCAGTACTATTAGTAAGAAAGATAAAATCAAAATTTTTAGCCTATACATATAACCTTCTATCTGCGAAAAGAGCATAATAATACATCGCGGTATAACTAAGCATAAGCTCCCGAAATAGGCCACGCCCTGAAGTAATATTTGGAAATCTTTATCTCATTTTCTAATAGTTTTCTTACAAATAATAGGTAAAATGAAATGAACAAGAATTGGATATATTATAGCCCGATATCTTACCTCTTCTTGGTCCTGATTTGTCCTAAATAAGTAAGACGGAATTGAAATTAAAAAATACTAATAAATAATCACTTAATTATTGCTCTTATTATAATAGTAAAAGTTCATAAGCGAAGCCCCTCGCATCTGTTTGTTTTTCAGAGAACATAAAAAATAAACAAGAAAAAACCCATAAAATTGTTATGGGATTAAATTGCTCTATATCAAAACTACATTGGGTTACGCCGCGGGTATAAGTTTAACTAAATTGAGCGATAAATCCCACTTATCCAATTACACAAATCCCTTAAACCTCTTATTATGGGGAAGAAAGAAAAAAAAGAGAAGCCTTGTAAAAGCTGCTCTGTCACCCAGTTGACATTACAAGGGAGGAGACGACATTTATTTATATGGGATTAACATAATTTTGAAAGGGAGAGGAAACACAGATAGGGAAAGAATAGCCATCAATTAATGTCACTTTATTATCATGATCTCCTGCCAAGGGCAACCCGGCAGGAACTCACAACAAACATTTCATTCCGATCTTTCAGGTATTGTTTCCATGCGAATAGGAATCGGCGAAGCAATTATATCTGATTGTTGTCTGTATAAAGAAATAAAAGAAAAAGCAATAAAATCTATGATAAAAGACATTAGCTCGTGTGTAAAGGAACCAAAAGGGTCAGAATCGCTATTTTTCAATATGCGAAGTTGGTTTAAGACGATTCAAACGAACCGTTTTTGAAATATAACAGACAAATAAATTTTCGCATCTTTAAATACAAAATTAGAACGAGTTTGATAAATTGATACTCAGGTAATCAAAAAAAATTTTTTGGACTAAACTGAAAATAAAGCAGGCTTTCGAAGCAACTAAACGATGTTTTTGTGTGTGAAAATGAATGGAACCCATGACATAGTATATTGATCCATACCAATATTTTCTCGAACACCTGTTACCCACTTTGAGGAATTTTTTTTTTTGTAATATAGTCATGTATAATAAAGTAAATTGAATTAGATGAACTTGATAAAAGGGTCATCTAGTAGACAGTGAGCCGTATTAATACAGTAACGAATAGAGATATTGCATGGACATGCCCGCCGACAAATGTCGAATTAAATATTTTCTTTTCTATCTGAAACGAAAAATCCACGTGGTAAAATAAGGATTTTGAGACCAAAAAAATTGGATATTCATAGGTTTAATCAATTCACTTCCCAATTAAATTCAAATGATGATCTCAAAATCGATCGAGGCATTAACACCATTCTATTCACCGATAATAATATAACGGGTTGCCCCAGGTAATATATGATAGATAACCCGAAGATAATAGCCAGTTCAAAACCTGGATTCAGGGGAAATTTAATAATATACGGCATGAACCCCTCTATCTTGGTCCGGGAAAACCCTCAAGCCTAATAACGTAGCCTAAAAGGCATAAAAGTTAAAAAAAGATAATATAACGATTTTTATAATTAAAGATATTTATAAACCCCATGTTTGTCACTAAAGGCCGTATTTATGAACGTTCCTAAGGAAGCAGTTAAGGTAACCTCAACTGGTTCCTATGTTAAGCTAACCTTTAAGCTTAAGTGTTCCTTTAGATAATTCTCATTTTATGAACCTTCCTTTATACTTCCTTTCCTTAACTAAATATGCATTTATTAAGGTGCAAATTTAAGGCCACCTTAACTAAACAACCAATCAGAGAACATTGATAAGAGTACTCTGCCGCTAGGTGTAACCTCCCTAAACTGACATCAGTGTTTACTTCACTCTTGTTTACTGTGTTGTTTAGAGTGTTTTAAGTAGGTAATGTGGCAATTACAGCTCTAGAACTATAAGAAAATGATAATTGGAGTAGAAATCACTCAAAGATGAATAGTGTGCAAACATTGTAAGTGTAAAAGAACAAACAAATGTGTACAATGTTTCATCTAACCGATTACAAAACAACTTAATGGATTCTTTAGGATAACAATCAAAAATATCTTTATTATAAGATGAAGATGCAAATGAGAATGAAAAAGTGTGATAAAACAATGTTAGGTAGTGTTAGTTTTCAAACTTTATTTCTCTTGAGGTTAGCTTGGGGGATGAGAGACTGCAATATTCTTCTAATTGAGATGTTTGTGATATACTATTTTATGTTTATTATATATTTCTTAATATTCTTGGATGGTGTAACGGGTCGCGAGTGAACGAACAACTTTAGTGCTGTAATGGGTCGTGAGCGAACGGCCAACTTTTTATTTATGTTAAAGGCCATTTAAATTGATTTACCACTGATTACAGTTTTATATATATTCTTATTATTATTTTATTATTTAATCTTATTATTTTATCTAATCATAATTAATTTTTTATTCATTTTTTATCGAAAAGAATTTTATTTTATGATCAGTGCCAAATACGTCTTTGCAAACAAATGAAGTGCTAACTTTGTTGGTTAAAAAAAGGTTCAGTTGTGAATTGTGAGTTATTCGGCCTTAGTAAAGTGTTGTTTCTTGTATATCATAATTATAATTGTCATTGACCCGGAATTTGTGTATGGACTTTTGTTTTGGATTAGCGATCTGGTTTTGTTGCCTAGCGTGTTTAAATAAAATTGTTTTGTTTGTGCTTTTTGTTTATTTCTTGTTTGTCTTCTTTGTTCATCTTAAATAAAAACTCTAAAGTGATGACCCCGACGTGATTACAATTTGAAATTGTGTGTTACCAATTATAATTGGTGAGTACAATTTTACATATTTATTATGGCTCACGTAGTAGTTCACGATTTACTATCACCGGATGACCAAGAAGATGGCAAGTCAGCGCCGCTTATTCCCTAGCCAGTAGAGGCCGCCTCAGCAGCTACGGTTAAGTCCCATCTTCCTCATTTTTCGAAGAGCGACCCTGAGGTTTCCTTTCTTCAATGTGAGGCAATTTTTCAACCTCTATCATATTAAAAGTTCTGTTAATAGGTTTAGGTATGACGTCTCTCAGTTGGACAGTGAGGCTGTGAGGGAAGTAATAGACTTAGTTAGGCAACCTCCAGATGAGACTCCCTATGAGGTATTAAAGGCCAGGTTGGTGAAAGGTTTTGGGGGAATCTGATAATTCAAGAATTAGAAGACTACTAGAGGATCAGCGGCTCGGAGACAGGCGCCCTTCACATTTTTTGCGATCGCTTCAGCAGTTGGGTGGTTCGATGATAACGGAAGACCTGTTGCGAACCATTTGGTTGAAGAGAATGCCGATCAGCATGCAATCAGCTTTGGCAGCGACCGAGCAAACGGATCTTAAGAAGCTCAGCGTCATCGCAGACCGCATCGCTGAAGTGCACGAGCCCGGAAAAGCGGAAGTAGCGGCAATGAGGCCGGAAAGGTCAACTGAAACTGAGGACAGGCTGCTTGCAGCGTTAGAGGAGCTTACAGAGCGGGTAGCGGCCCTGGAGACAAGAGGAGATTCCACCAGGACGATGGAGAAGACCATTCGCAGTCGGAGCAGAAGCAAAGGTCGACGACTGTGTTTCTATCACGAGCGGTTCCGCTCATAGGCTACTAAATGTCGATCTCCATGTGAATGGAAGCCTTCACCGCCACCCAAGCCGGCGGGAAACTAGTTTCAGCGACGGACGAGGCGGGAACCGTCGCTGGGGTTACTAACCGCCAACTAAGTCACAGACCGGAAGTCCGGGATCAGATACTGGTGGATACTGGAGCCGCCCTATCTGTTTTCCCGGTGAAGTCAACGACAAAGGAGAAGGAAGAGGCATTCACACTGTATGCAGCGAACGGAAACCCAATCCCCACTTATGGCACCATTGTTATGGATCTGGACCTAGGCCTTCGCCGGAGACTTATATGGCACTTTATTCAGGCGAGGGTCAGTTACCCCATCATCGGCGCAGACCTTCAATTCCACTATAGCATTGTGGTGGACATCGCCGGATGCCAGCTCGTAGACAGTATCACCGGGCTAACGTCACAAGGAAGACATACCCATGTCGAGGAGCCGACGATTTATTCAGTACCACCTGAAGAATGGTACACTGATCTTCTCAGGCTCTATCCTAAAGTGACACAGCCCACCTCTTTCGTGAAACAGCCCAAGCATGATGTAGTGCATCATATTGAGACGAAGGGTGCACCTGTCACGGCCAAAGCCCGTCGCTTACCGCCAGAAAGATACAACGTGGCTAAGCGGGAATTCATGCAGATGGTCGAAGAGGGGATCTGCAGGCCGTCTGGTAGTCCTTGAGCCAGTCCCCTACATATAGTGGAGAAGAACGATGGGGGTATACGCGTCCGTGGAGACTATCGGCAGCTCAACGCCAAGACAACACCTGACCGCTACGCAGTCCCCAACTTGGCGGACTTTAACATGAATATGCATGGTAAGAAGATCTTTACCAAGCTGGACCTTAACCGTGCATACTACCAGGTCCCCGTAGCGAAAGAAGACGTTCAGAAGACTGCAGTAATAACACCCTTCGGCCTGTTTGAGTTCCTAAGGATGTGTTTTGGTCTCAGGAATGCGTCTCAGACCTTTCAACGCTTTCTCGACCGAGTTCTTCAAGTTCTGGAGTTCGCATGGTGGTACATAGACGATATCGTCATAGGATCGGAAGATGAAGAAGAACACCGGACACATCAAGAGGAAGTCCTCCAACGATTGGAAAACCATGGACTCATTATTAATTTAACTAAGTGTGTCTTTGCGAAATCCGAAGTTGAGTTTCTGGGACACAAGGTCAACAAAGATTTCATTACTGCGCGCCCTGCTATGGTGGACGTTATTGCAAACTATCCCCGACCATCTACAGTTAAGGACCTTCGACGCTTCTTGGGTATGTTCAACTTTTAATTAATTAATTAATTAATGCGTTTTGTCAATTGCCACTTCTCAAATGAACAGAACGGCTTTAATTATGAAGATGGTCTGTCATTAAAGGCGTACTCCGCTTGTGCTCAACAAGTTTTATGAGTTGACTGAATATTTTTCTTTTTTTCTCCTCTATATTTTTTTTTTTTTTTTTTATTTAATGCCTTTTTTTATTGAACAAAATTACAAAAATACATTTCCTTTAAGACAACATACTCTTGGTCATTGACCATCAGAGGTGTATGTTCAACTTTTATAGACGTTGTATATCCAGTGCAGCAGAACTTCAGGCCCCTCTCAACAGATATCAAGCTGGAGCGCGGAGGAACGACAAAACTCCCATAAAATGGACAGAGGAGAGTAAAAAAGCCTTTGAAGACTGCAAGGCAGCAATCCAAAACGCAGCTGTTATTGGTCATCCCAAGCCATACGCAGAGCTCGTTTTGGTATGTGACTCCTCTAATATAGCCATGGGCGCAGTCTTGCAGCAGAAAGAGGGCAAGGATTGGCGTCCTTTAGGATTTTTTTCTAAATCCCTCTCTCCAGCTCAACAAAAGTACTCGACGTACGACAGAGAACTTCTGGCGATCTACCGAGCCATCAAGCATTTTCGATGCTATCTGGAGGGAAGACATTTTGTCGTTTGGACGGACCACAAACCTCTGGAGCATGTCTTTCAGCAAAAGCCGGAAACCGCAACGCCAATGAGGATTCGGCTAGTGAACTTCATTAGTCAGTTCACTACCGATATCCGTCATCTCCCCGGAGATGAAAATACGGTCGCTGATGCATTGTCGAGAGTGGAGGACATCGACTGCACAGAGGATTTTCATCGTCTTGCAGCGGAACAAGAGAAAGATCCGAAGATCGCAGAATTGCAGAGGAATACTCGCATTCAACTTGGTCAACTCAAGCTCCCAGGATCTTCTGCGGCCATCTTTTGCGAAATCTCCACACCTCACGCACGAACATACGTCCCCGAATCGATACGTCAAGAAATTTTTAACCGTCTTCATGGATTAAGTCACCCTGGAATTCGAGCCTCGAGACGTTTACTTGCCCAGCGATTCTTTTGCCCTAACATGAACGCCGACGTCTCGAAATGGGCTTGTTGCTGCATTCCATGCCATATCTCCACCAGGAAGTTTTGCTCCCAGTTCTCGCTTTGAGCATATCCATGTGGATATAATTGGGCCTTTACCACCATAAAACGGCAAGAGATACTGCATCACGATGATTGATCGGTTTACTCGTTAACCAGAGACATGTCCACTGGAAGACATTACGAGCAACACCGTTGCAGATGCTAAAGATACGGTACACCAGCCAGAATCAATCACTACGGACCAAGGGCGCCAATTCGAATCAGACGTGTTCAAGAGCCTCACTCACATCCTTGATATCCAGAGATGTCGCACTACGGCTTACCGTCCTCAATCTAATGGCTGTATTGGGAGATGGCACCGAACCCTGAAGGCATCTTTCATGGCAGCGCTCAACACGGAACGATGGACGACAGTGCTGCCAACAGTTCTTCTCGGTCTCAGGACCGCCGTCAGAGAGGATATTGGTATTAGTGCTGCTGAGATGACTTTTGGGCAGGCACTACGCTTGCCTGGTGAGTTCTTCGAGCCCTCTAGACGCCCAGAAGACTCCGAGACGACGCCCAGAGTACTCCGTCATTCTACGAAGGATCTCCGCCCAGTGCCTCATCGCAGTAGTAACGCCAAAACCTTTGTCCACCCACATCTACTAAGCTGCACCCACGTTTTCGTAAGAGATGATCATGTCCGTGGACCATTGATTACTCCTTATTCTGGCCCTTACAAGGTCGTTTCAAGGGATGAGAAGACTTTCTCCGTACTGCTACATTCAGGTCCGCTTGAAGCCAGCACATCTCCTGCAGACCAACGCAGACGACACCATCATCAGGGATCGACCCAATCCTACGCCTTTGGACAGCAGTCCATCGAATGGCCTCGACGCAGAACCTCCTACAACGCAGCCGCAGCCTAGATACCGCACCCGCTTCGGCAGAGAAGTGAAGCCGAAGGTGAAGTTCTGTGCCGATGTCATTGGGGGGAGTGATGTAACGGGTCGCGAGTGAACGAACAACTTTAGTGCTGTAATGGGTCGTGAGCGAACGGCCAACTTTTTATTTATGTTAAAGGCCATTTAAATTGATTTACCACTGATTACAGTTTTATATATATTCTTATTATTATTTTATTATTTAATCTTATTATTTTATCTAATCATAATTAATTTTTTATCGAAAAGAATTTTATTTTATGATCAGTGCCAAATACGTCTTTGCAAACAAATGAAGTGCTAACGTTGTTGGTTAAAAAAAGGTTCAGTTGTGAATTGTGAGTTATTCGGCCTTAGTAAAGTGTTGTTTCTTGTATATCATAATTATAATTGTCATTGACCCGGAATTTGTGTATGGACTTTTGTTTTGGATTAGCGATCTGGTTTTGTTGCCTAGCGTGTTTAAATAAAATTGTCTGCTTTGTTCATCTTAAATAAAAACTCTAAAATGGTTTAGTTCCAACCTTCTTAGACTAGTACTAGTAGACTTTCTAGTAACCATCTTATTTTAAAAAAGATGTGTGTTGAAAATGTGAAATATTAAAGCTTCAATTTTCTTAATAAGTAAGCTGAAATTTATTTTCAACAACTTCATATTCTTATATGAATTATTAAAAACTGATTGTTTACTTTAGAATGCTATTACTTTTGTATTAGCATATTAATTATTGAAAAATCTTAGTGGATGTACATGTGTTTTGACATTTTATAAAGAATTGGTTTATTAGTGTGTATTGTGATTCTGTTATTTATTTTTCATCTTTATATAATGACAAATAAAAGTTGTCTACCAATTTATTTCTGTTCTTTTTACATTTCTCTTACCACTCTTCCAAAAACTTGTTATACCTAACTTATCTAATTTCAACAAATTCCATGAAAGCCCTTAATGTAAAATAGGATTACTAAATGAATAAACTTTAAAAATGTTAAATTGGTACTATTAAAATTACATTTAATTTTCTCAAGTTGGATTCAATCTATATTTCATATCAAGATTTTGTTTTGTCAATGAGTAATTGAGTGAAAATATCTTTACTATCAATAAATAAGATTATATTTCTCATTACAGTACTACTTGCAGAAGAAAAAAATGAATTCACTTAATATTCTTTCAGATGTTTATATCATCAACTAATCAAATTTTACAATTACAGCTCTAATACTAGCTACTATAACATAATTAATGTTAGAAGTGTAGAAATGGAAAAGATTCAAAAGCATCTGCATCAAAATGTTTGTGATTAAAGTAATACTATCAATATCTATACTAAATAAGTATTCATTAATTGAAAATAATACATCTTTTGTTTTGATTTTGTCCATATAGAGAAATTATCTGTCTCTCATTGAGCCTAGTAATAAAAATGGCTACATATGAAAACATTTGAAAAATATAAAGGAGAAAAAAAGAAAAATATTACACCAAGATTAAAATTTTTATTCATCTTAAAAAGTGCAATAATATTTCACCACCTTTGTTGTTTATACCTCATATAAATAAAGTAAAAATTCCAAAAAGTCGTTGTTCTTAATAAACGGTTCTTTTTAATAAGTATTTAAGTCCTGATATTTGTTTTCTGTTTTTATTTCTATTAGTAAATAGTTAAGGAGAGGCTAAAGGTAGCTAATCACCTACCTTAGCACTAAGGAAGGAAAACAGATCAAATTTATAGGAACACGTTAAGATCTAAGGCGTCCTTAAGATAAGAAAGGTAAAGAAACGTTTATAAAATGAAAATTGTGTTAAGGTTAGCTAAAGGTGGCATTTTAAGGAAGCCTTTAAGTAAGGCGTTCCTTAGGAACGTTCATAAATACGGCCCTAAGAGTTACATCACTTTTTTCCGACATTAATCCAAAGCTCAAGAAATATCTAAGTTTCTGGTCAATCGAATGTTTGAAAAGCTTTAAACAAATAAAGTGAATGGAATTATAAACTTAATAGCTGTGTAATTGAATACATAATGGGGTTATTGATCGCTTGACTCAGCGGTTATACTGATTTGGCTCATACCATAGTAGTATCATTCATATTTACCTCAGGAAAAATCTTGTTTTAATATGGAACGTGGCCGATTTTTATTTTATAGAGGGATCCGTTGAAGTTATCAAAATAAATTAATAAAACACGACTTGGGAATAATAATTAGGTATTGACTTATATTAAGCATATCATAAGTTATAAATTAAAAAAAAAACACACACACACGAACGGATATCCGTTAACTGCTCGAAGTGGATGGTGGATCCGTTGATTTACAATCCACGATTCACGACTACCATTCTCACAAAACCGTGACAGAGGTAACGCAGCCGGTATTTCGTTTTCAATTAATCAGTTGACTTTGGGCAGGTAGTTGGAGACTTTAATGAAAGGTGAGGGGAGGAGATAAATCAAGCTAGCGGGGAAAGCTCAATGAGCCGGGCCGAAGGTCGTCATCAATGAGCAACTTGTTTAGTATTCTATCCCTTCTCGCACTTCTCGCTTCGGCTATACCGGTTTCCGCCTACCGACAACCTCCTCCTTAATTTACGTTATGCAATTAATTTTACAATAATTGACTAGCGGAGTCTTATTAAATTTATTTAAACTAATGGGGAGGACACGACAGCTATATAACTAAATTAAAAAACGTTGATAAATACGGATAAGACAAAATATGTGGTCAGCCGTAGAAGTGGTTACCATTTTACTTATATAAATGTAGAATGGAATACGTTTGAACATGTAGAGAAATTTAGATATTTAGAGGCGATTGTAAATAGAAAAAACAAAATCTATGAAGAATTTAAGGATAGATTAAAAGCCGGAAATGATTGTTACTTTTCAGTAGCGAAGTTGCTTAGCTCGCGTCTTCCGTCCATTTAAAAATTAGATTATTCTTCCTAAGGTCCTTCATGGATGCGAAACATGGATGCTAGTATTGAGGAATGAGCAAAGGCTGAGGATTTTTGAAAATAAGGTATAGCGTAAAATATTTGGACCGAAGAGGGACGAATCAACCGGAGAATTTAAATGTGTATGTAACGCCGAACCGAGTGAACTATATCCTGTAAATATAATAGGGGTGAAGGCAGCTCGGCGAATAAAATTGGCATGTAAAATGAGCGATAAGCCTACTAAAAGATTAATAAGCACGGGGCCGACTGGGAAACTTCCAAGGGGTAGGCCCGTTGGAGGTGGAATTGCATTAGGCCTCATCTGACGAAGTTGGGTGTTGACTGCGGTCGGTGGATGGAGAGCTTTTGATGGTGTCAGCATCGAACCTTTGGATCCGTTAATACTTCATTACTATTAATATTAATAAACAACGTATATATATTAATATATAACTATTTGCGTTATTTTGTAATTGTAATTTCCGCAAATATGATATCATACCAGCAGGATGGTAAGATAATTGTGAAATCGAAAAGATCAATCAGACTGACAACCAAAGCACTAAGAATATTTTTATTTATTTATTTGAATTAAAACGTTTTTGAAAACAAATATATTTTTGAAAACAAATATAAGTATATTGGACATATTTACATAATTATATTCTCTCACTATTTTATTTATCTATTATTACACTATCTCAATTATTCAGACAAAAACCATATCCAAGCCCAGAAATATTACTTTTTATTTTTTAGTAATTTTCTGAAGAATTTATAATAAAAATTTCACTATTGGAATATTTTATGTAAAGTAAGAGCCATAGATAATGTCTGTCAATGACGATTTTGGATAATAAAATATAAGACATTTTTGAAAATATTTATAAGTATATATATATTTTTTAAAACGAATATAAAATATTGCTGGAATGTGCATTCTCTCTTGTGAAAGTTGCAAAACTGGTACAACACGCCTTATCCAATCCTTATACATAATTAATAGCCATTAGATGCGCCCACAGAAAACAGATAAATTCAATGACCTACAGACTTCTCCCCCCACCCTGGATTTTCAATTACTTGAAATTAATTAGGGCTTCGGGTGGTCGGCTTTGGTATCTTTGAGGTGGGTTAGGTTTTAATTTATGAAACAGTTTTCGTTTTCTTAGTGTGATTTTATTTCGAAAGAGTTTTCAGATCAATTTGATTTCACAAATGAGACTTCAGGCTATTCAACTAGTGACGTTTGACGATAATTAAATAAGCAAACTAAGATCTCAAACAATTTACTGAAAAAAAATTATTAATGTGATGTGTAAACGCATCTCTGGGACAAAATTGGGTAACGAAGCTATCATAAATTGTACTCTGTGTTCAATCATACACTAAATGAATTGCTGTAGATAATTATAAGCTAACAGAGGAGTATGAAGCTGCGCGAACTAGGTTTTACGACGATTAATGCTGAATAGTAAAACATCCTATGACAGTATGATGCCTTTTTCTTTCATAGGTTTGTCGCCACTGACATCCATTTTACTATCAACTTGTTCCTTGCAACGGGCTTAAACGTTTCAACACTAATATTTTTATTTCCTCTTTTCGGACTACTTTGCCGAGGGTTATCATAAAAACCTGCAATCATTTTGACACTGAAACCTAATGGGGGATCATGATTTATTTAGGAGTAGGAAACGTAAACACCGTGTCTTCGTAAGGTTCGATTCCGAAGAGGGCAGTGAACCTGAGAGAAAAGGCCGACTCTTAATGAAGAGGAAGACAATTAACAAAAGGACTCTGAGGAACCGACCTTTGCTTGAAGCACCTGGGGATTGAAGACACCTTTAAAAGGGGTGTTAAAAGTCAAACAAGAATTGCGTGCGGACTGTATCTCAATGACCACATCAAGAGTAACATCCAATAGCAACATTCCGTGTGAATAGCGGAATAAGTTTTTTTTTGTATTTTACAGTACAGACAAGTTGATGAACACAAAGTAAGCCGATGTTCGTACAATCATAGTTTCTTATTCAATATGATCTTTACAATAGTTTAGTTTAATAGTTAGATAACGCGATCGGTTGACACAGTTGCACCAAACCCATGACACACCGGAAATTCGGTATTGGCCCTAAGGTTTTAATTTTTTTGTAGCATAATTATCTGATTAAATATAAAAGGAAATTTAAAGTTATCTTTCTGTTGAGAAATCGCAAAAAGTTTAGGCTTGACCCCGTTATAAAATATTATTTGACCCAGTTAACTATTAAACTCCCGATAGTAGAATTTTAAATAAAGTAGCAGGGCAAGTAAGTTGAACTCAATTAGAATATTTTCGAATATTATAAGATCTATTTATCATAAATAAGTGTAATTAACAGCTTTCATTAAATGATAACGTAGTAAAAAGTTAAAATTAACCCCCTTTAAAAAAAAAAAGTTCTGTTGTTAATTTAGCAACAACTGAATAACAAATTGATTATTAATGAAAACAAAATCCAGCCTAATAATTACATCTTGGCTATTCTATATCAGTTAATTAGTCGAATACACAGCGATTTTTACCGAATCGGTACAAATCGCTGAGCTTAGTTAAGTTTCATAACAAAAAGTTCTGTAGTTGATTTAGCAATGACTGAATAATTATTTATTAACTGATCGATTATAATTAAAAAGACAGCATTATTATTAAATCTTGCCTGTTCGATATCGAATGATGGTTTAGAAAGTGATGAGGATTTTTTTATTTAGATCATCAATAAATAAGTGTTATCGTTTACAGTAATCCATTCATTATCGATTATAATTTTTTTGTTCTTCTATAGTTGATATCAATAAACTAACGATTAGATGAAATTATAAATGACGGTGCATTAGTTCTAACGGTTTTAGTCTTATCTAAACCTATCGATTTCCCTAATAACATACATTTCTAATGGGTTGAATTATGTCAACGTCACAGAGGTGAATCGTTCGGACCAAACTGTATAATGAAGATGTCATAATAAACGATTATGTCTAATTACAGAAGACTCGAAACCCATTAGCCTATTAGTTGGAAACTATAATTATCTAATAGCTCCGCGCCCACATTAGTTATGTTCCCTCGGACGGACTGACAATTATGTCGAATCCTTGAACATCCGGGCATTCAAATTGCAACAGTTGCATGTCAGTAACAACTGAAATTGTCATTACCGGGTTACGGTCTCATTCTAGAAAAAAAATACATAAATCATATTGTGAACAAGTGATGAAACACTATGGAATCCAACTTCCACAATGCTTGGTAAACTCTTTAGAAAATGCGTGCATTTATTTCCTCGTCCCTAACTTAAAGTATCAAAAGTAAAAATTTTATGTTTATACAATATCTAAGTTATCAATTAAATTAATAGTAGGTCCATTTTGTCACTGTGTTCTCACTAGTAGTTACGTTTTGTAACTATTTTAATAATTTGAATTTTTGTGGTTTGTCTGACATTGTGAATTATTATTTTCTTCTAATGAAAATTATTTAAACCAACAGGTAAGTGAAAGGAAAAAATACAAGTATTTTTTTTTATGTAGGAACCAACCACTTGGGTCATCATCACCTGCAATCAATTGCTATATTTTATGATACAGTAACTAGTGCTTTAAGAAGTGCTTAAGCGCTGAAATAAATTCACCCTGTCGTTGAATACAATACAGAAGTGAACATGGATGTCTTAAAAAAAAAAAAACATGTCTGGGAAGAAGTACGTTTCTATGTAAGCATGCCACACTGTACTACACATTAAAATAAAACATCATTCATTTTTCAATTCCCTGCTGTCAATAAAATTTTGAAAATTAGCATGTTGAAAATATTCTATTGCTGATAATATTACGTGAGGATGGCACCCAGCTGTACCTCTTCCTTGGCTTGTTACAGAATGATATCTCTCATGCAGCGCCTTTTTATTTTGTCTCCCCGCATTCATGGCCGAAACTGAGACTACATTGGGTAAAAAAATGTACTGAATTCAAACACATGATCGTCAATGATCTAGTTATCTAGCGTTCATAGTCCTTCGTTTTAAATGAAAGATACTGAATTAACAATAAATTAACCCTTCCGTAACAAACAATAAATAATCCTGGATAGAAACATTGCAATACATTTTTAAAAAAAGGAAAGATTGTGGAGGTATTTCAAACGAGCCGTTAAATAAAGCAAATCGGAGCTAAATCAAAAGGAAGTCTTTTTTTTTTTTTGCTATTAACTCACCGTGGTGACAGGAATGGTCCTGCTCAGGAATCTTGCTAAGGACATGTAGGAGTGTCTCCGAGTACCCTCTCCAATCCTCAGCCGGTTCTATTGTGTAAGTCCCTGTGGAAGTCCAAATATGGCCAGTCTGAAAAAAAAAAAATGATAATAATTAGTTACGTGTGTTCGATTATCAACAAACATTTGCAGGAGGAATTGAACAGCCTTTAGTAAAACTATTTCTAAAAAAACAGCTTTATATGATTAATCTGGATGATTTTAATCAATCGTGAAATTGGTTTCACAACAGATGTAACAAAAACACAAATACTGAATTTCGCTGATGAGCTTCACCTTTTGCTGACGATTGTTCTTGATTAGTTTAAAAAATGCTTTAGCGTATTAAAAATATAACTGTTATGTACAACATAGGATTTGATTAAAAAGGAAATGGACAGAGGATTTAGACGATTACATGTGAAGGCGAGTTGCGTTCGGAGAGCCGGAATTGTATGGTTTACCTGAATTGTGGAGCGAACGTTGGTGGAAAGGTGTCTTTGTAGCGCCCTTGGGAATATGTTGAAATTTAGTGCAAGAAGCTTTGTTGGCAAGCATTGTCTATTGTAATGACATTATACATCTAGTTCCGCTTATTCATTTTTTTTATCTTGAATAAAAATTGGATAAACAATCATGTTGGACACAAGGTGGGAGATGATTTTTCAATCTAATAATAGGGGGATATTGGAATGCTGTTAATCAAACAATATGTGTTTTCTCCAGAAATTTGTTTTTTGTAATTAGCAGCTTTTTTATTTTCCTTTACTTGAAAACCTGGGGCTCAATGCGAACCCAATAATTGAAATAAATATACCATACCTAAAAAAGACGAGATGAATTTCTTTTTAATTTAAATTCCTCTCTATTTCTACATCGTTTTACTTCTCTTACCATGTCTATTATATTGTTCTCATGTTTGCAGCAGAAGATTTCCTAGATTAATAAGATACAAACAAAATCCGCAGGATTCAAATTATGTTAAGGCAAGAATTCGCCCGTGAGGAAACCGGTGTCTGAAAAACTTGAGTAACATGAGCGGAAAGCACGCATGAAAGCATCTTTGAGTTTTCACGCGCACAATATATTTCGCATCAAAAAAGTGCGTACATGGAAAGTTTTGGGTGATATAGTATCTTGAACTAAAATTGGTAACATTCTTCAACTCCCCCTTTTATCCAAATTCCAGATCAACCAGATCCATCTGGTTCCATCAATCCAGATTCCAACACCCTCATCACTCAGGTTCCGCCAATCATTTCCAAGCCAACTATTGTCCCGAACAAAAATCATAATTGACAATTTCAGTTTTTTTTTAAACCAAGAGAAGCTTTTTTTTTTTTAAGAAAATGGAAATTCTGTTGTAGCTTGTTTATGAATACTTGTATAATTACGTATATTTGATTTGTGTTTTTTTTTCTTCTTTAACATTAGAGATTTCCCTTATAATTTATCTTTATTTGTTTAATTTTTATCGGTTTTATAAGTTTTGCTCCAGAGTCTAATATTCATATTAGTTAATTTGTTTCTTAAGAGAACCTTACCGGGACGAATAAATAACGAATTTAATTATTTATTTTTTGCTTTTGTGAATATGTAAAAAAAAAAAGGATATAATTTGACATGTATAGAAATGGGTGTTGACCGAGTCTCGGTGGAACCTTCGCAAGGCCCTACAGTAATTCAAGTAAAAGCTTATCTAGAAAGGTTACAATTTACCCATTATCGCTCACATGGACTTGCAGGATTATCAGACTCATGCAGCTAAAAGGCTTACAATACTTATCTCACTCCATCCTCTCGATCAAGTAGCTATATGGTAAGCTTCAGCATAAGGCTTGCAAACCCGTGATAGCCAATAAGGAAACTTATCCTTTCTACAGCAGCTGGGATGATATTAAAGGATACACCACACCTACCCGTAACAGGTTTCTGGGAAGAACGTCTTCTAGGCAGCTAACGAGCAATAAGGTATTTCTGGCACGTAGCGGCAACTTGTAAAAGTATTTCGTACTCCCCCGTGGAAGGGCCATCTGACAGTAGAAGGAAGTCGGGATGAAACTAAATGGTCACTCGTGCCAACCAACGTTGGCCTACACCTTCACAACTTTGTAATTCTGCTTGTGAAACCCACCATCCTCTGCATATTCAACAACACAAAACTGCTGAGATCATCTATTCTTCTATATATAGATCCTCTATCATGCCATGTTTAAAAGATCGTAAACGAAATCGAAAATACAAACATAGGGCGCTGTGGGAAAGATCAATTCGACCAGTCAATGAACCCAATCGAAAGTTCCGTAAACTGTGGGTCGATCCGTGCCCATATTCAGTATTCTGATTCATTTATCTATTTCTATGAATATAATACAGAGTACGTTCACCCGCGATCATGGGAATGGTGTTTCATCGAACGTAAACAAGAGAGGTTCCTAGTTCACAAATATAGACAGAACATTCCTGTAAACATCTAGAACGCTACTATACTCTGTATACGACTTCTGGGGAAAATCCAGTGATGAATAAATTCATAGTTTAATGTACATTTCGGTTCATTTCCAATAGAATCCAATACCATATAAGGAGGAGCTCATAAAGAGACTTTAGTTTACTAAAAATAAAAAAATATATATTTCGGAATACAACTCTATATTTATGTCACAGCATTCTGTCTCATTCGAAAAATGGTAATATTGATGACTGAACACATTCACACTTCTTAAATACCTATATTTCTCGAACTGTTCAAACGTATTCTCCTCTACATCAATGTTATCGCAATTGTCCTCTTTCTGCTACTAACTATATATTAGTTTTATCAGTACTTTTTATCACCCAAGTTCTTTACCGGCATTCATCAATGTTATATTTTTCCCTATTTATTTAAGTATTATTATTTCTTAATAAGTTTCCTTATTATCGCCGAGCAGCACTAATACATCGGCATAACGGATATATTTCAACCCAGTTTCAAACCTTTTTCGGAGCGTATCACCTCCCCAACGGCTTTATTCTTGACTTAAATTAAATAAAACAGGTAGAAGGGAATCACCTTGGTTTAAATCCGAAGGAACCTCAAATTTTCGGGGAAAAATTGATTCTAACTGCGTTTAATGTATCGGTTATCGGACAAGCAAATTCATTTTTCCTTTTTTAACCATGTCTTGGTTAAATGTTAACGTCCCGTTAACATCCTGCCTAAAGATAATGGTAAATTCCGAATACATTTAGCAGACTCTAATTCATTTAATGTCAATAGTGTAAGGTTAAAAAAAATCATAATATTAATCAGATATACTTAGTAGTACAGATGGTACCTATATGCTCTGATTAAGGGTGGTATGTAATCAGCTGCCTTTGATAAAGAAGGGATTCAAGACGGTAGAATATTTATTTTTATTTTCTTCAGGAATGAAGACTCACTGGTCTCATATCCTAAAAGAAGTCAAACATTCCACCAGGTAATAAGTAAATACCCTCGTCCTAACCAAACAAGGGTAGAATCGAGCTTCCTTAAGCCTGTCGGACTCTAGAAATAACAAACTGAAGAGTCTCAAGAAGTATTTTGTTTATTTATTTATGTTCATCAATTCAATTTATAGGTGGAAATTTCACGAGTCATCCGTGGATTCCTACTTGTAAATAAAAAAACCTGTAACACTACAACCCATAAGGGTCTTGGGTGCAGTACAATGTAAGGAAGAGTACCGTTTCTTGGTCAGAGGTCGTGCAAGGAGGTGATTTGACCGTGATCACGCTCAACCGCCAGGTTCTTTCCCCATAATTTTTCAATTAAGGGTACCCACTTTATAGAGGCTGGGTTTGCCCCAGGAGGGTCTCTCGGCCCACGAGAGGAACTGTGGCGAATAATAAAGATATAAGCCCTGTCAGATTCGAACTCGGGACCTTAAGCACAGCAGTCCACTGCCTTACCAGTGGGCTACACCGCTACCTTCCTACTTGTAAATATAGGTATGAAATTCATTCCTCCTATTCATCTAATTCACCATGATTACTTATGTAGGTGTAGATAAAGATAACATAACACAACTTTAAAGAAAAAAACTTAATAACTATTTTTTTTGCGCCTGGTAATAATGGTCGATATCAGCAAATGTGCTGGTAAATAAAGTAAGTAGCCTAAGAGAAAAAAAACATGTAAGCCAATTCCATGGCTTGACCCAAATAAAAGAGATATTTAAGTGAGGAGATCTTTCATCCAACGTCTTTTTGATCTCCTCATCGAATTCATAGAGATGTCAGCTGAAACCATTTCTTTTCTTATAGAGTTGATATGTCCGTATAAGCGTTTGAAGAGTGTCGCTGTGTGTTGGCCAGCGGAGGTCGGTATGTAGCGAGTTGCTTAGTAAGTACCAGAGTGCGTTTGTTATGAGTCTTAATAGTTTTGATTGGAACCTTCGAATTCTATTTAAATAGGTCTTTGTAGCTGTGATGGATACCTGTGAGGAGTATGACCAAGATTTAAGTTAGTATGTATATATTTTTAATTTCTGTCTAAGTTCCAATTTAAGTTTTAAAAAAGTGGATAAATTGGATTCAGCATTTTTTTAAGTGTCCTTTTTCTTTTTAACATGCTGGCGCCGTATATTTAAATGAAATAATGACTTATTTCCATTATTAATACAACTGATATGAGTTATTATTTGGTATAATAATATAACTCAATATACAATATATTAATAAATTCCTCATTTCTATGTTTATATTTTTTTCGTTTCTCTAGCGCTGCGAAAATAAAAATACTCAAATATTAACAGAGACTTATATATGTATGTATATATATATATATATATATATATATATATATATATATATATATATTATATATATATTAATTTTCGAAGGTGGTGGAGGTTTTAATTTTAGTAATGAAAAATGTGTAATTTTATTTACTTTAACCTGCACAGGATTTATTGAATTCATTATAATATAATCACAATAGGTTATTTAGATCCTCTTTAAACATATATAAAAAGGTAGCAAGAAATTTTTACAGATCAGTTATTGAGATAACATTATTCCTTTTACAAACTCATCAACACAAATATTCCCGTAATAATTGGCGTTATAAAAAATTAAAGTAGAAGAAAAATTAATTTGTGAAGGACTATAACTTTTTAATTAGTGATAAAATTATATCTTATTTTATTTATACGTCTGGAGAGTTTTGTTTTAATATTATTCCTTTATTATTCCTTAGTTGTGGCACTTCTAATTTATTTAAATCTGAATAATACAAAACTTTGTTTATTTTAGTTTATTTCTACTCTGCTACTCTGAATTCAACTCGTTTTAACATTTAGATCATCAATAAACTATAATAGTTGAAAAAAATATAATATGATTACGTCAAAAGGGCAAAGGAAAAGCATACTATCATATATTATGAAAATTATTCATTATAATTTGAAAGGATTAGTTAGCTGTAGACTATATCGTAACCTGAAGAAATAAAATGTTCTTAAACGCTGCAAGCTAATTAAAAGGAAACTCATTACTGATTATTCACTTAAAATAAATTTGGATTTCCCTAGGAAAATAAGTGGTTTTGTTAAAGGATTCTTATAGATGTAGACAACAGATATTGAATAAGAAAATAATGAAAGAAATAGATGCCTTGGAACAATAAGTCACAAAATAATAATTCTACAAATAAGTTTGTAGAAGTAATGCCTCTCAAGCTGAACTAAGCAAGACAACGAACGCATGGGAGTAATATTTTGAAACTTAAACATTTTTAAGAATAATTGCAATTCAAAAGTATAATTTTTTAAGCTGTAAGTGTATTATATTTAATATGAAAATAATCAACATTAATTAATTATTTATAAATTAAAAAGCAATAAGAATGCATGCATGCAATGATTCAAGCGCCTACAGACGAGGATGGATAACATTTTTTTTTTACCCCATTTTTCTAAAAAATATACATATACAAATACTAAATATACACACACATCTATATATATGTATATATATATATATATATATATACATGTTAATTTTTTGAAAAATGGAAGTAAAAAAATTGTTATCCATCTTCGCCTGTAGACGCTTGAATCATTGCAAGTCTACTCGGGAAATCTTGCTCTTACTGAGATTGTCTTAATCCATTATAATTAATAATTAGTCACTATTTTCAAATCTAGATATAAGAAATAAATATACCTATTGTGAAATTCTTCAGCTATACTCAACCTGGGAGTCAGGTAAAATGAATAACGATTTATATCTTACTAGCTGACTCGACTTTGTTCCATCTATATTAAGGAAAATTGGTTCAAGATTGTAACACCGAGAAAAAACCATAATATTTATTTACAATTTTAAAATAATAAATAACGCTCCAAATTTTAAAAGTGTTTGGAGGAGCAACTACTTTCAATCAAAGGTTCTCAATCATTTCACCCCCCCCCCCCCAAAAAAAAAAATGGTTTTAATGTAATCCATTAAAACCCAATTTTTTATGTAACACTTTTACTATTAAAGGTAAAAACCTTATGATAATTTGGACTATGGGTTCCGTATAAAAAAATGCTCAACTAATACAAAATAACCAAAAGGTCAACATTTAGTTTTTACAAATAAAATTATTGTTTAGTAACGGTCCGATTTCTATGATTTTTTTTTTCGTGGTGAATCCAAAAAAAATTTAAATTTGTTCTGAATTTTTTGAGTTCTGCGCGAATAATCCAGTTCAAAAACTTTCCCTTTTAATATTTTCTTAATAGTCAGTCAGGTTGATATAGAAAAAAAAAATTCGTTCGAAAGGACTTTTTTTTCTTCTGTATCAACCTGACTGATTATTAAGGAAATATTAAAAGGGAAAGTTCTCACTTGTTGTGGATACCAACGACATGATTTCATTTTTATTATACAGAAATAATTTGAGTAAATGACCTGATAGGTAATGTTATTAGTACCGATGCCTTTTATTATGTCATATATGTCAAAAATATATTTTACCAGACGCGTCCAATAAATTTTATTACACCTTTACAGCCTGCATCATTAGAACCCATAGACCTTAATAAGGCTATTAATTGCTAATGAACACTAAAATAAGATTTAAAAGAAACATATATTATAAATGGAGAGGCATTCTCATGGTCAGCAATACCAATCTAGCCCATCAGCCTCTGGTTTATGGGCCATAAAATGATTTATGGGCTGCTTCAGATGAATCATCACTATAAAATGTTAATTATTAAGTCAAAATAAAAAATATCTGAAATGAGGGCAGCGGATATAGTAGCTGGAGATCACGATAAATTTCACAGATAGGAATGATTTCGTGTAGCTCCGACCTTGGTATAGTTGCGGCAAATTAAGCAGACAGGCGATCTGAGTGGATTATCCTTATGTTAGGCAAAATGACAGGTGTGAATAAAAAAGAAAGACCGACTAGAAGAGCCGATATGGATAAGAAAAAAAAAAATCATCAAAGACACCGAACTAATAGGGTCTATAGGAGGGTCTTGTAACATCAGGTTGTAAATCTGAATTCATCTACCAGTAAGTAAGAAAAAACATAGATTATCTTTTTAAATATTATCACAATTACGATATGAATTATTTATGGATTCTTTATTTAATCACTATTTCTAAAATAATTTCAAAACATATAATGATACCTTACAAATCAAATAATCAAAATATTAAAACAAAAACGTAATAATCTTGTATATAAAAATGTAAGAGCGTTATGTTTATTTATTACCTCGAAACTCGAAAACTAGCTGAAGGATAAATTAGAAACTTTTACTGAACGTTGCTGTTAACTCAAATGACGGCTAAATTTACTTTTCATGCTAAAAAATAGGACAATTATTGACAGAATTATAACCTATTTTATTTTTAATCACATGTTTTTCGACCCAATGAAAAAAAAAAAAAAACCATTATAAGGAATACAATTCCTTCCTGTTCAGTAGAGGAATGCAACTACCTTTATATAGGTAAAAATTTAAAGATCCCATTTAAAGGAAATTTTTTAATCCACTCCTATGTCAAAATATATTAAAGTAGGTTATTATGAGTAATAATGTTTTTGTATCACATTTATTTATTTCCCAAATAGTTAACAATGTTAGAGTTAGCCACAGCTTCGCTAGGTTCAGCTAGTAACAATAATAAAATAAAAGATTGAGAAGAAAAAGTATTTACCTAAGCAAATGAAAATAAATGTATTAGGTAACTATATATGTATATTTATTTACTTTATTATAAGTTTCTTATACGGCAACAATAGATTTATTTCGTGTAAATATTAATCAAAATGAACCCCTTTTTTGATTATGAATAGTGGACATGAGCACTCGGGGGAATTAACAACGTATAATTAAATGAGGTGAGTAATAGTCAACTGTTTTTCTTTTCGATATGTTGATTGATATTGAGAATTTTCAGTTACCTTTTTTTATTTTGGAAACCATCGTTTCGATCCCTACATATGGATCTTCATCAAGGCTTAATTAAAGAAGACTAAAATATGAGTATCCATGCTAGAAGATGACAATTAAATGTTTATCATGTAATTATTAATTATAGAAGTAACAAAACAGTTGGTTTCCATTATTCTGTTACTATCTATAATTAATAATTACATGGCAAACATTTAATTTTCATCTTCTAGTACAGATACACATATATTGGTCTTCTGTTAGCCCTGATGAAGGATCCGAGTTTAGGGATCGAAACGTTGGCTTTCCAAAATAAAAAAATATAACTGAAAATCCTGAATATCAATCAACCTATCGTAAAATTAAATGATAAACATTAGAAGGTGACGCTCAAATAACAATCATTTAAAAAAAAATATAATCATTCAGAAGCAAGAAATATGTAATCTTTCGGAATTATAAAATAGAAAGATGACTTCTATCACTATCAAAATCCGGGAACAATATGCTATGTCGAGAATTTATTGAGAGATACTATAATATAAGTTTTCAGAAACCTGTTGATAGTCCGCGGAGGAATAAAATATGATTAATATTAGATTAAACTCTATAATAAAATATTCCTATTTTTCAAAATTTTTTAACATAATTATGATTTCCATGTCACTCATTCCTTTGAACAACGTCCCATCTCAAGAACATGATTTTTTCAAGGGAGTAAATTTCAGATCTAAGCATAAGATATAAAATGTTTGACTGAGAAGCGGATAGTTTCAGACAATACCTTCCTTTTTTCTCTGTTTGAAAAATTGCAAATTACAAAATTTTTAAAATGTAAAAATTTTGTATTTTATGACGTCCACCTTAAAAATTTCATGGATGTTATAAATATAGTTCATACATTTCTTTTCATACATTAAATTAAAAATCTGAATACCTTGCAAGCATATACAATGCATTAAGAAAACAGTGAAAATTAAGTGAAACCGTTTTTTTTTTTTGTTTGCTTTTTTTATATGTTACGCGATTTATATGTACATGTTGTTATATGTTACGTGTTGTTTTTATAAGTTACGTTGTTAAAAGGACTGGGTTAGTGAGTGTTAATCGTTAGTAATCGCAGCGTTTTTTATTTCTAGGTTTCCATGGTTGATAGATAACGTATGGGTTCAAACCAATGACGGTAGCCCGTTGATTCACATGAAATTCATTTTATCAAACACTTAGTTATCTTCGATTATCGATTCGTTCACAGAAGATATATTAGAGCATCTAATGAACAAATATTAATGGAGCATTCAACTTTGAATTATTTATTTATATTATGCCGATAAGAATACTAGGCGAATCGTTTGCAAAAAGTATTAAATTATCAGCTAATTTTCGTTTATTATCAAAATCTCTTCCTGTCACATATAAATAAAGATACATTAGATTGGCAAAAAAGGTGTTACAATGGAAAATTTGAATTCTAGAAGTAAGCTTATTAACATAAAACATTTTAAAAACGATGTGCTTCTAAATCCCACGAACCTAAAAAAAACAACAGAAACATTAGGATAGGACTGCTATCCTAATGTTTTTGTCCTAATCAGGACGAAATATGACTCACCTATTGAAACTCAGAAAAACTACATAAGGTTTCTGTAGCTGATGTTCCATAACAACGTTAGAAATCAGACGTGTTCTAGTTGCGCGATCAGTTCCGCCCACTTCCGAAAATCGGAACAGTTTTTCAAATACCTTTTGATCAACCTAAATTCGTGAACTTGCCTAACTTGACGAGAGTGTTGTGAAAGGGTTGAGATATAATAAACTCCTTATCTTTACAACTTCGGCGTAGTTCCATCATATTAAAAACCAGTCTCTCAAATTACCTCGCGGATCTCTGCAACCACTCTCTACTGGTTGGAAATAGTAATAAATAGTTTATGAATGGAATTGCTAGTTTAGAGTTAGATTACCTAATATGGACTGACCGAGATAAATTTGTTCTCAATGAATTGGCCTGTTTCTCCTTCTCTTCATTAATAATTATAAAAAAAAAAAAAAATAGCTTTGGTTATCAGGATAGTATTCAAAGTATTAAGTGTATCTGTGTTAATATTGAAAACAGAATATATATATATATATATATATATATATATATATATATATATATATATATATATATAGGTTCATTCAATTTCAAAAAACCTATATCGCTCGTCCACTGTAAACGATTTATTTTATTAATTTTAATCAATTATTATGTAATATAATTATAATTTCGTAATTATAAATAATACATAATTAATAAACACATGCATAATTATTAAATATATATAAATATTAATAATTCAAAATTTGTTAGTTAATTCGTAAGTTTATTAAGATTTTACCAGTTCGTCCAATTTTGACGCAATTTAAACACATGTAGTTTTGAGTTAGGGAGGAGGAAGAATAATTAATTTCTTATTGTTTTTCCGATTTTAACGAATTCCAACATACTGATTTTTAATAATTTATTTCTGTAATTAAATCCACTTCGATCTCTTTGCCAATCAGAATAGTGGCACTTTTACTCGATTATTTCAAAAATTTCACTTATACACCTAGTCAGTCATCTATGATCCACTGAACTTTCTAATACGATAATTTATTACAGACGACGTGAACATGAATATGAGGGGGGAGAGATGAAAAAGTGCAGGACAAAAGATAAATATCGTTCCTTAAAGGATTTAAAGTTATAAAGAGAAAAATTAAAGATTTAAACATAGTTTCTTAGAGGATTTAAAGTATAAAGTTTTTCGTGATAGGTACATATTTTATTTTTTCGTTTTGCCTTTTCCTATGCTTATATTTCTTGATTATTATACATAATTCGTCATATTTAGTTGATATAAAAATATTTATAAAATTTATATGTCCACTGAAGATGGAGGCAAATCCGAACATAACAATTACGGAAGAAATTTACATGTTAGGTTATAAGTTATCACATTAAGAAAACTTAATAACTAAAAAAATTATTTATGTAGGAGAAATTCGTATTAATCAGTTTCGAAAGAATTTATACTTGAAAGCAAAAATTGAAAACATAACCTTTCGATGGGTAAAGAAAGGAAATACGACCGGCAAAACTCAGAAAAAAATATTGAATTATGTCAGTGTTGTACCTAGCGAATCGTACGAAAACAGATTCTATCCGAGACCAGCCTATGTAAATGGTCTAGTGCCATTTGAATTTGAAAGCAGAATCGAGATAAGCACTTGAACGATCAGGTTCGCCTCCAGCATAACCAAGGACACAATTCGTAAATGTTTGATGATCGTACGATCGAATTGGAAGCATATTCAACAATAGTTGGTGATGAAATAATCTCATCAACCACTGGTTAATGTAAATTATAACTTCTACCATATATAAAAATAAAAATAAAATAAAAATTATAAATTATTAACATTAATTGATTAAGACCCAGGAAATCTACATGGAGATAAATGACCTCGAAACCGAAATAATAATAAGATTCTACGATCACTTACTAAGCCTGTACCAAGCGAGACTAAACAAGAATATTTTTGACAGAATCCGGGAATTTATAAGCGTAGGAGGATATGCTAAGCAAGTTAGAGAGGAAACTGAAAAGACGAAAACTGCCTGGATTGAGAACAATACGAAAAAAAAGAACAAATCAAGTTTCTTATGGAAAATAAAGAAAAATGGAATGATACTGCATTTATAAAAGGTCGAATAAAAGGCACACAGAAAAGAAAATCGTAGGTGATCAAATGTGGAGCCAAACTTCGTTCCAAAACAAACGTGTAAACAGGCCTTTAAATGCTATTTTGTCGCTTATGACCAAGTACTCGAACTAACTAAACAACTTCTACATCACAGAAGTCCTGATCAACATTGCTACTAAAACCAAGATAACAACCTACGGAAATAGTATTTTATCAATATCGATGGAGAAAAGGATTTCATACTTTTTTTTATTTTATTTTTTATAATATCTACAAGATAGGTACGAAAAACAAATCCTCGCGTCAATCCGTACAGCTTTAATATTATTTTAAAAAAGAGACCATAGTAGGAGGATGGTCAAGCAAATTTCGAACTTATAGTGCGAATCATTAGCAACTAGGAATAAAAGTTCAATATCCATTATTTTTTTACTTTCACTTACCTATACATGAAATATATATATATATGAAGGGAAAGTATTGCGATAGTGAAAAATTTCGACTTCCGGTTTTCAACGGAAATACACGTTTTGGGGTCCCCTAGGTCTAAATAAAGAGTCCCGCCAAATTGTGTGTGTGTGTCTGAGTGTGTGTGAACTGACTAGCTCCAAATACCCGCGATGTAACAGCAAATATTTCATCAAAATTGGTCAAATAGTGGGGGTACTTTATTTCATAACTTTTTAGTTTTTTTTCAATTTTCTCAAAAACGGCCCTAATGATTTTGATAAAACTGGGTATTTGATGTAGGCACGTTCCCGCGATGTGACAGCAAAAATTTCATCAAAATTGATCACTTTATTTAATAACTTTTTTCCTATGCATACGTTTTTTTCGATTCTATTAAAAACGGCTATAACGATTTCGATCAAATTAGTCATGTTTAATGAAATCAAGTCTTCTTTAATATCAGGTAAGCTTTATCATCATTAAAATGTTCTGGGAGGGCTTAAATGGAGAAGGGGCCTTTTTTGTTTTCCTATAAAGTACCTTAGTTTTTAAACTATTTTAGAAGATAAAAGATTCCACCACGTCCGGGAAACAAACCCAGGTCCTCTGCATCTACGTCGCAGCGCTCTTACCACTGAACTAACCGTGGGGCCGTATCAGCCGGGATCGAATCTTTCTCTTCTGTGATCCCTCCCACTAGGTCTCGCCACATTGTGGCGTAGTACCGGGAGGCTGCACAATTATCCAGACAGACGGGATCTAGTTGACATACGTCAAAGATATACATCGTATGTTGTTATGTAACAATTAGTTATCGTTAGATAATTAATTTTCAAACTATGTTAGAAGATATAAGATCGACCACGGCCGGGAATCGAACCCAGGTCGAAAAAAAAAGAAAAATATTCCATAATCAATTCTTTATACTTAAAGATGTTCTGTCCAATAATTGGAAATTATTTGTTTCATGGGAACTATAAGAAGTTTTTAACAACTACACAGAGAATTATAAAATCAAACGACTTGGAGTATTATGCTTGCATTGCCGAATCATCAAAAGTAAAAACTTTAATTATTAATAAAAAAAATTAGTTTACTAAGTAAGTGGGTAAGTGAAAGTTGTGTGCTGCGCGCATCGCACCAGATTTGTATACGATATCCGTTTTCATTCGTACTGCAATAAATTCTGTAGTCACAAGAAAAAAAAAAAATAGTATGCATATAAATGCAAATCCTTGAATTAAATGGGTTACAGGATTCACTGATATCTAACCGCGATGGCTCTAGATTCGTAAAATTTACAATCCACAATCGAAACTGTCATCGAAGGAATCCACTCGTGGAGGATTGGATATCTATCTGCTATGGAATCTAGCGCTAATCCTTAACCTTATCTATGACAAGTTTGCGCATTGGTGTCAGATAAATGGCACGAATAAATAAATATTAGACCCGGTTGGAGAGTTTTAAGGAAGACTTATAAAGATTTAGTGGTTCTCAAATTCGGCTAAGAGATATCAATCGAGCGACCTTGGGATTCCACAGGCAAGCAGCCAAAGCAAGTTCATTAGCCCCTACTTGAGTCCAACCTTTCCCCTTCCTTAACCTTACTCCAGTTCTAATTGTGTATTCCAAGGTTCGGGATGATAGGAACTGGGAAAAAATAGTAGAAAGAAATCTAGTGCGTTTATGCATTAAGATGCCTATTGATTGGCATATAAACAATTAACAGATTACATGAATACATGGATTATACAATAGTTTCTCATTGATCACGTCACGAGATTCATATGAGATTCACGGGGTAATTTTATGAACTAATGTACAATCGAGTTGCCTCCGATATGCTGACTGGCCCGACTCAACTGCGGGAGGAAGGATAAAGGATGGAGGTGCATAAAGTTGTCAGTCCAATTTTTCAGGAAACCTTATAAGATGTATATCATTTGAATGCTTTTTGAGAAATTGATTATTTCCTTCCCCAGAGGGATTATCGATCAATAAATAGAGGGAATTTTGATTATTTCCTTTGACTAAATCTTCAATATGTTTTACAAATAAGAACAATGAAAAAACTTTAATTATGACTGATTTGTCCTATTCTGCGAAAGAAAATGAAAAAATCAGCAAAACAGGAATAAAAAAGTATTGAAACACATTTATTATGCTTGAATTTCACAATAGTATTAAAACGATTATTTAAAATATAAATGATAAAAGGCATACTTAGTTGGTGTATTATTTCAAGTAGCTTATTCTCAAGATAATGTCGTTTTCACTTCATGATTTATGGATAAACAATCGTTAGTGAATTTGGAAATGTATGCAAGTAACCTTCAGTTGACTTTAACTATGCTACTGAAAATTGTAACGGAAAATCACACTATGTATACTTAACACCTTTTCAAAGGGCCAATCGTTCAACATCTTAAAGAGGTCGCTAAAAGGTACAGAAAACAATAAAAATACTAAAAGAAGACAATATGATTATACAACTTTATAATACTTTAATTTATTTATACATTTTAATTTTGAAATATTATTTGCTCTTTACAAAAGAGATAAAAAGTGACGAGTGCAAATTTTATTAATTAAGATTTAAATTATCATCATTATTCACATCATTACGTGAAATATTCTAGGATTCTGAAGAAAGTGTGGAGAAACTGATGAATTTTCTAAAACTTATCAGGTTTTATAACAGAAAAAAATAACACATTGCGAAGTATCCTTTCGAGTTGTGGCAAATTCAATAACAAATAAATAAATAGGAATTTCTATTATTCTTTCATGCTGTAGAAGAATGTATGTAAATGTATGCAGAATACGTATTCCAGTTATAACGATCTCTCAATTTTTCGAATATATCACATGGTAATGGTAAACAAACATTTTTTTTCATCAACTTCCTAAGTTCTAATAAAGCCTTATTTTCTTTTTAATCCACTTTATTTTCATTTTCTATTTAATAAAATGTTATACTTTTATAAGGCAAATAAATTGATTAAGCTCTATCTTAAATTATAACTAACCGATTATTTTATCATGCCGTATATTATCATTGCGACATATTGATCTATACCGGTACCTTTCCAACAATTAAAATCCACTAATTACCGTTCGTTCTCCATTACCGATAAATAGTTGCATTCGCTTCCAGCCTCACATAGTTACGCTGTTCCGTAATCACACGACGCCGTAATTTACTTACGCTCCGTTATCTCCATTATCACTATCACAATATAAATTTTATGGACAGTGGTTATTTTTCCTTTATAAAAAATATGAACTGATAATCGCAAGGTCTCTTATCTAGAGGTCGTGAGAAGCGATAACTTCACTATTATAAACAATGACAAAAAAAATTAACCCGCCAAAATAGATATAAAATTACACCTAGCAACAGTAGATAAACATTTTATTTAATTGTTAGTTAACCGTTAACAGATATCTGCTAATCGCATCTGTCAGGAGTCACTAATTATTAATTAGAAATATTCATTGTTTGAAAACGTCCTATATATTAAGAATGCAGATAGTGGTTTGTACAGCACGTACAAGTTTAGTAAGTAGAATATCCATAAATACAAAGTGAAGTAAGAAATGGCGTGAAAAATTGTTGGGCTAAAGTTACGAGCTAATATCGAAAAAGCTAATAACCTCTGCGCAGAGTGGCAAACGTCCAAGATATGTTCCGAGACGAAATTTAGAAAACTGTGTTAAGGTTGTCCCAATGGAGTTGGATTAGGATGGCAGTAAATGAGTGAAAATGTGTAGGCAGCGATTGGTGATGTTGGTATTAAATCGTGAGAGATTAGATTCGGCAAAACAGGAAAATTTTCAGAATCTGTGTATTACTCGTAGATTGGATAATCAAGAAAAAAAATCAAGACTTCATCCTCTGCTTCTGCCTAATCGGACGCTTCAATTTGCGTTCAGGTACATTTTGCGAGGATTCCAAGCACCTGCGTGCACTTATTGCCAGGTATACAGATCAGTCGATCACGTACTTCTAGTGTTTAGAGCCTTCATTGATCCGAGGCTAGGCGTAGACCTGGGAAAGCGACCAAAGAAACCACCTAAGATAACGTCAAATAAAAAAAATTAAGGGATGGTTAATCATTTTAAAAAAGAAATACAAGGATTCTAGATCAGTTTTAAGGGGCCAGAAAAAAAAAATCGGGTGCGTGCGCGCAACATACAACTTTCACTTACCAACTTACTTAGATCAGAAATTAATGCGTTTTGTTAATTACCACTTCTCAAATGAACAGAACGGCTTTAATTATGAACAATGGTCTGTCATTAATGGCGTACTCCGCATGCGTGGGCTCAACGAGTTTTATGAGTTGACTGAATATTTTTATTTTTTTTCTCCTCTTTATGTTTCTTTATTTTTATCATATCTCATATTTAGCCATTTATTATTTTTAGGCGTAACGAGAGACAGTTAATTTCTCCATATAAACAAAAACAAAGGTACTTTATAGGAAACAAACAAACAAAAAAGACCCCCCCCCCAAAAAAAAAGCCCCCTCAGAACATTTTAATAATGATAAAGCTTACCTGATATTCAAGAACACCTAATTTTCATTTAACATGACGAATTTGATAAAAATCGTTAAAGCCGTTTTTGAGATCATCGAAAAAAAGGTAAAAATTGGAAAACAAATTATGAAATAATGTACCCGCTCCGTTTGACCAATTTTGATGAAATGTTGGCTATCACAACTTTGGCATACATCAAATACTCAGTTTGATCAAAATCGTTATAGCCATTTTTGAGTAAATAAAAAAAACACGTGAAAATGATACAAAATTTATTAAGTAAAGTCCCCCCTCCGGTTGATCAATTTTGATGTAATGTTGGCTGTCGCATCTTTGGCATATACATACATCAAATACCCAGTTTGATCAAAATCGTTAAAACCGTTTTTAAGTAAATAAAAAAAACACGTGAAAATGATGCAAAATTTATTAAGTAAAGTCCCCCCTCCGGTTGATCAATTTTGATGTAATGTTGGCTATCGCATCTTTGGCATATACAAACATCAAATACCCAGTTTGATCAAAATCGTCAAAACCGTTTTTGAGTAAATAAAATAAAACACGTGAAAATGATGCAAAATTTATTAAGTAAAGTCCCCCCTCCGGTTGATCAATTTTGATGTAATGTTGGCTATCGCATCTTTGGCATATACAAACATCAAATACCCAGTTTGATCAAAATCGTCAAAACCGTTTTTGAGTAAATAAAAAAAAAACACGTGAAAATGATACACAATTTATTAAGTAAAGTCCCCCCTCCGGTTGATCAATTTTGATGAATTTTTCACATTCATATCTCGGGAATATAAATAGATCAAATACTCAGTTTAATCAAAATCGTTAGAGCAGTTTTTGAGAAAATCGAAAAAAACTTAAAAAGTTATAAAATAAAGTACCCCCTCCCTTTGAGCAATTATGATGAAATTTTTGCTGTCACATCGCGGGCATATACATACACTTAGTACCCAATTTCAGGTTCGCACGGTTATAGTTTTTGAGCTAGTCTGTTCACACACAGATACACACGCACGCACACACACAGACCATTTCGCGGGACTTGGTTATTTGGACTCAGGGGACCCCAAAACGTGTATTTCCGTTGAAAACCGGAAGTTGAAATTTTTCACGATCGGAATACTTTCCTTACTATATATTTCATATATAGGTAAGTGAAAGTAAAAAAAATCAGTATAATATGATTCTAAAATAATACGCTAATGAACGTAAGTGTTGTGACGAAATAAATAAAATTTCATGATTTAAAATTTGAAGGACAATAAAGTTCAAACGTTTACTTTAGCAACCTTTTCATAGTAGACTCAGTATGGGATAGGAGCTTTTAATACAATATTTTACTTATATTTATACATAATTTTGATTATCAGAACAAATAATAGAAATGTTTGAATAAGTGAAAGAGCGCATATCGGTTTCAACGAGATTATTTCAATTTATTTGGCCATTCTTTGATTTCAAGGACATATCACCTTAGAATGAATTTTCAGTATCGAAGGGGGAATTAATGAAACAATCCATTTTTAGGTCAATACCATCGAATATCAGTTTTACGTTAATATCTGTAATTTGAAAGGCAATAAAGATTAAGGGGAAAATTGTTCTGGACTATGTCAGAGGTAAAGATTTTCGAATGGCATAGCTTTTCACTGTCAGCGATTAGGGGATTCTCTACAACCCTGTCAAAAATATGATAGGCCGTGAGATAGGGGATGATGAAGCAATCGGATCGGCAACTGTCACTGAGAGACCGGAACTCAACACCTAACAGGCCCTCCTCCTTCAATCATCTTCCCCGTTCCTTTACACTTCTTCTTTTGCCTTTCTCTCCCGCCTCCTCCCCACCTTTCCTGTCAAGCCGTGTCTACCTCGTCCAATTAGGAACTTTAACAGGTGAGCAGTCGGACGGGTCGTTTGTAATACTCTAGCAGATGGTAATCGCCCATTGACAAGTCGTTCGATTTGAAATACAGAACCTCAAACCGACGTTAGAATACTGTTCGAGGTAGCTTACAACGATATAAATTACTCGATTATTATAAAAAACAAGGCTAGAGAACAACAAAACGGTTTACTTGCTACATACTAAAACTATAACAAAAATAAGTGATAGAAATGGTTGGGGGTGCGGTCAAATGAAACACTAAATGTGTAATAACATATATATTGTGCCTTTTTGATTTTTTTTAATATTTTAAGAGATGAGGTTTCTATAGGTGGGATAGGTTATAAGTTTTGAATTTAAAAGATTTTTAAGGTTTTGGTTAAATTGGGTTTTTAGGGAAAGTGTAGGATCGCGGGGTGAAGGTATATATGTGGAACGGTCTGAAAGTAATGTAGTCATTTTGTCTGTGTATTCGGTGACGTCCATCATAACTGTTTTATTTCCCTCGTAAGCTTTAGTAACTATATTGTCTTTATGGGAATTGAGGAAGGATCTGGTTCGTGAAACGTCTTTAAAAAATTGAGGAGAAAAATCGGAAGCCGAAGATGAAGGGTGTTGGAGAAAGTTTGAAATAATATTACAAGTAGAGGAACAGTAGAGGAGATCGTCATCGTAAATGAGTCAGTCATGAGATGTGGGATGATGGTTTTATTGGTAGATTTCAGTGGCATCGAAAAATTTTTTCCAAGACCAAGAATTTTTGTGATGTTGGAAGGAATTGGTATGGAAGAGATGGTATGTACTCAGTTTTCGTCAGCAAGAGGATAAATTTTGTGTTGCAAAGATGAATCGTGTAGGTTTTTAAATTTGGTGATCAGACGGTGTTTGTGTGAGTGACTGTGCTTTTGAAAATAATATTTTTTGTGGATTCTACAAATCCCCCTTCGCTTACAACTCCAGCAATTCCTTATTACTTCTATTATGTCGGACACCTTTGGTTTTCACTGTATCGAAAATTGCACGAATTTTCTCCTAGATCTTTAAATAGCTTTTGTATTTAGCTGTTATGGGCCATGATTAACTTCCATATGACCGTGTAGCAGTTGAGCAGTTCACCACCTTTGAATCACAAACATTTGACCAAGTAATGTAATTTTAGCTACATTACTATTAAAATGCGTTGATGGAGTTGCCCTATGTTTTTAAGTTATATATTTGCATGTGGATTCAAATATTTATATTTTTTTAATGTATTGATTTTAGGATAGCAGAGAAGATGAGACCAACAAAAGGAAAACATATCTAACTCTCATTGTGATAATTACAACTTGAATCGTACTCCGGTCTGTTATAATTTAATTCTAATTCAGCCTTTATAATAGTAAATATTTGACGGTTTAAAAAATATAGAAATGCTAACAAGGATGGGTACAAGCGTGGAAGCTTGTACTTGTACCTGTGCATTGTACCTCTAATATTATTAGTATTTACTACTGTCTCAAGACATCGAGCATTTCGAGAAGGAAATATAGAAAGTAACAAATCATAGCGAGACGAATGAACCAGAACTATGCTAAAACAAACCTTGGAACAATATGATGTGCTGAAATTAATAAATTATGTCTATTAAATTAGACTAAAATGTAGAACTGAGCAGGAAACACTATTTAATGGCGTTTATTCCAAATCCTTTTTCCACATATTCGTACATAGATTTTTTTTTTTTTTTTTATTTAAATTTACAACTGTATTTACAACACAATAAGTAAATCTGATATCTGTACATCAATAACATGAAACGACGTGTGGAGAAACTACCCAGCGGTAGCACTCGAATATTGTTTTAATTTAGAAGATCTCTAGGCCATCTTCTTTTCAGACGCCTCGGAGGATTGTCTGGGATAGAGGAGGAAGCAAGGTTGGAGATAAGAGGGTTAGGATGAGCCGGGAGTTTATTGTGAAAGGTCTGGTATCTGGATAGGGCCAAATCGGTGACATAAGGAATATTAAGGTCTTCATGGATAATTTTATTCGGGACGAAGTAAGGAGCATTCAGGATTTTACGAAGGATTTTGGATTGTAGGGATTGAATGCGTACATAGATTTATATTATAACATTTATATGGGTTTAACCCTCCATTAGCCGCGTGGACCTGATAGGTGCATGATTTTGAATTTTTATGCGCCAATTTCTAATAAGGCGCCACAGTGTAGATATGCTCCCCTCTTTAGTATTCCGACCAGTCAGTACCCCGGTGATCACCAAAGATTGCACTTCCTGTCATTGGCGGCAACATTCACCTCTGAGGTGCTGCGAGACTATCAGTGTCATTACACATTACAAAATTTGTTAAGTACTGTATATGCTCAAACAGGTGGTCAGTTTTACCTGAAGGGGGCAAGATCCTGGTAATACCGCCTTGTAAGTTATTGCGGCCATAAACCTCCTGTGAGAAATTCAAAATAAGTAAAACCGAAGACCGACAATGCTGCCGACAAACACCCAGGGAAATACCAGGGGAAGATTGTTGGAGAAATTTTGGGCCATAAACCCCGGTTTTTCCCCGCAAAGATACCCCTGAAGAAATTTAGAGTGGGATGGGAATTTTAGGATGGCCAATCAATGAAAAGAAGTCTGGAGCCAGCCAATCAGAAGAAGTTTAAGCCAGCCAATCAGAAGAAGTTTAAGCCAGCCAATCAGAAGAAGTCAGAATCAGAAGTTTATTTATTCATAATTATATTCTTTATTTTAAGTTTTTTTTTCTGTTAAGTCTATGTCTTTTTATTACTCTGTTGTATTAATAAATATGACTGAAATATTTTTTCCTATGCCCCTTTATATTTATATGTTAATTATTTCTTCTAGTTTATTTTAGTGTTTCTTCTTTGTTATTTTTATAATAAAGTTCATTGTTAATGTAAAATTTGTTGTTTCTGCCCATACCCTTTAATCTAAATAAATATCATTTGGTATCAATCATTTTTAGACGTGAATAATGGATTTCACCTCACAGGTGCATAGCGGCTATTGGAGTCAGGGAAAGGGGCGCGACTAACTCAGGGTTAACTAATTTTTAAGAAGGGAAGAAACAATGCCAGACAACCAATAACAACTCAAATAATCAAGAAGTTTACAAAAAGTATCAACTTGTACCGATACAGTAACGCAAAAGTGATATGATTCGATATTAAGACTAACTCTCCAGTCTTTCGCCCCATACATTTAGTCTGAATTAGAGCAGTCTAGAAGGTTCCCGACGAGCGTAGAAGATTCTCGAACAGTCACGATCAGGTACTAGAACAGTTTTGTAACAGTTCCAATAAAAAGTCTAGAAATCTTTTCGATCATATGTTTTGTATTTCACGCTACTATATTATTGTTTGTTTGTTAAATGTCACTCTATGCCACTAAGGCTAATCAGACGATGCTATTAGTGGGAATCCTAAATTTGGCCTATTTAGTTATAATTAGAACAGGGATCTTTAACGAGTATCTGACATCGTACAGGCTCGGGACATTCATTTTACGTCCTATCTGCGGGACGGCATAGCCAAGGATTACAATATTATTCCTCAGTCTAAACATCACCTTTATTTTATAGATGCTCATTTAACTCACAATCGTTCGCCAGTTCGAACTCGAAATAGATAAAGATATATTTTTTCCATCAAGAATTCGAAGAAAACTAAAACATGATTGATTCAGTCAAAAAATATATTAAATGTAGAATTATGGAGATTAGTCTTTTTTGCCCATGTTTGATTTCTCCAACGACTGATTCAACTTCATGAACAATCAGCATGTTTACCTTTTTTATCACTCAATGATCTGATAAAAGTTGTACAGAACGAATCCTAAAGAAAAACACAAAGGTTGAAAGGATACATAGATGTATTTTACATCATAATACATGATAATCTATTAAGCTAGATGTATTAAAAATGATAATCATAGTAGAAGGAAATGTTTTCCATATAATTAAGTCGAATCTAAAACAACGTGAATGAAAAAGAAAGGTTTGGGCCTACACACACAGGGAAAAATTCGATGAGACCACCCAGACTAGAGATTGAGCATGAAGTACATGACCTACAGGGGATAGGAATAGGTTTAGTGTGGGCAGGAATCAGAAAGTTGTGAGAGAGGCTTATCCAGTAAAGTCAATTATGCCTTTAGAAGTTTAATAGAGTCCATCTCCAATTTCAGATTGAAAGAACGATCGTTGGAAATTTTGATCTTTTTTTTACTATTAATTGGAATCTTGAAACTCAGTATTTAACATCTGAATAATAAGTTACTTAAGTTACCATTGTATTTAGTACATACAGTATATAGCACCAAATATAGTATAGTATATAGTACATAGTAGTAACAAATAAAAAATACATTTAAGTCACGCCCATTTCAAGTTGTCTGTCAGTATCAGTGAGGTGGCCAAAGAAAGAAGTGTAATCTGACAATTATTAATTTATTGACGAGATTTTAATGAATTGACGTATTGTATGGTTATAATATATGTATTGTGCACCTGAAGATGAGGCAATAAGCCTCGAAACGTTGTGAGATTTTTAATGTATTGAAAATATATATATATATCATAATGGAAGATTGGATTATTCACTGTTGTATAAAATTGGAATAATAAAGACCAATAAGAAATTTAAAAAGTCTTCCAGTAAAATATAAACTATCAAAAATTAATGCAATCAAATCAACAACTTATCATAATTTTACATTATAAATTATAAAACCCAGCAGACTAACATCATAATTATACTCAACTCTAAATTATGCAAACGTTTTAATGTAAAGTTTTAACCGTCTAATTATGATGGAGAGACTCTTATCCCTCTTTTTCATCAAAATTTCTTCTATGGTAGATAATGGTGCCACATTTTATTAATACACGGTGAGGGAGAACTGAGCTAAAATTTACGCTTTTCGAACCAAAGTTTTTAAACCATATGATCAAAAGCCATAAAAAAAAAATAAAAAAATATTACATCGCTTGAATTCCTCAATTCTCAACCCATTAGCATATAACTCCTCTAATGATAAATAAACAGTACTCATATAAGATAAACTTAAATTTCATTATAATAACATTAATATAGGATTTTTCAGTTATCAGCTTAAAGTTTTCTTTAAAAAAAACTTCCAGAAAGAAGTTCGGGTCAAATCGAATTCATAGATAGAGTATTGACGATAGAGAAGAGATAGAGAGGGACCTGAGCAGGCTGAAGCCCAATGTGTGTACGGACCATAAACGTTATGCCTATGTTTCTATTGTCAAAATGCCTTCAAATAAGCTTTATAGGGTAACCGATTATTTTGTAACTGATTTATTAGAATTACACAATTAACTCAGATACCCTCAATACCTTTGTGCGCAAGACTAGAGATTTATTTTTACCATTGAGAAGTACGTCAAGACTCACTCAGAACCTTCGGAACATGTTCCGTTTGACGTCACTTCAAAAGGATAATAGTCAAACCTCAATCAGGAACCATATGGCGTTGCTTGCTTTTATAAAAATTCAAAGGGGGCTCACATTCTTCATTACAAGAAGACAGAAACGCATTGACAAACTTCAGGTGTTCTATAAAAACCGAATGAACGTAACTAAAAATGGCAGCGTAAAAATAAGTATATTTGTTCTTGAAACGTTAAAGATATTAGTATTTTAAAGTGATAAATAAGAAATATAAAAAACGGTGGTAAAAACACACATATTAAAAAGGTTAAAGACACGCATATACATAGCTAAGAAGACCGGATAGTCGCGACTTCCATATATAGTATTCATCAATTAACTGTCTACTAAATCCTAGATCATTAATATTACCATAAAACAACAATAGAAAGTCATTTGCAATACAATAGCGATGAAATATACGTGCTGAATATGTATAAGCATGTCAACAGAGCCATCTATTTCTGTTTTACATTTTATGAATGGAGTGATTTGACGAATCTTTTCCTTTTTTTTATTTTTATTTTTAAGTAAGGGTACTAAAAAAAAAAGAAGCAAATTGGCTATAATTATGTGCATGAGAGACTCACCAATAAATATGAATATACATTATTATATTGTATAATAACGTTCATTCATATTATAATTCATCATAATTCATAACGTAGAATATACGTTATGAATATATAAGGAAGGAAAGAGGGAAAAATTCAAAATAACTTCGAAATAAGAGAGGAGAGAGTGAAGATAGATGGAAAAGGCAACCAGGAATTTTCACCTATACCTACATCATATATCACAAATTCTTGGGGGAAAAACTGACTTCCCATAAGTATATGTTTCGGTGACATCTTCCTGCTGTATCTTGATTGCAGTTTTTTTTTTTTTTTATTTTATTTTATTTTATTTTATTTTATTTTTTTTTTTTTACTTCTACAAGAATGGTTTTTGTTTTCCATAAAACTAACGAATACAAACGAATAAAAAAAAAATTTGCAGCTAGCTCCAGGATTAGGATAGTTACACCTGGAGCTAGCTGCAAATATCTCATGAGCGCCGCGAATATCTCATATGGCTTTTGATTAAGGTTTTTCAAACGACGGGTCGTTTTGCATACCAGCAGGTGGACTCGGTCAACATATATTAGCTTTTGGAAATAGTAAAAAACACTAATAGGGCTGGATGCCCTGTCCTAAATAGTGGGATTAACTCCAAAGCTGATTAAGTCGATCAAGGTTTTTGAGGTATTATTACATTATATCTTATCTCAGCCTAAAAGGAATTCCCCCTAAATAATTCTGAACCGATTTTCTGGACCAAATAATAGCGTTTATAATAAATAAAAATGCAAAATTATAAAAATTTAAAATGAAACATGTATTTGTTTCGGAAATTATGATACATGAGTCGCTCTTTTGATGTCTCAGTTAGAAATTACCCTTGAGGGACTTATTCACAGAAAAATAATGTCTTTATATTTAACATTAAAAGAAAAAAAAAAAGATATAGTAACTTTAAATTAAGAACTACAGTTCTTAAGTAAAAAAAACAAAAATTAAAATCTAGATATGATTACTTTACACTATGCTAACATTAATTCGATGATCAATTTCTTAAATAATTCGGAGTTTTAAAATTATTAAATTAGAACATTTAATGAATATAATGGTGCAAAATTTCTTTTAAAATGGTGTAAATTAGCTAAAAAAAGACATTTTAAGCAACTTGATTTATTGATTTTTGGATTCGAGTAAAGTTAATAGAAATTCACTTCTGACGCGACCCTGAAGGTTATGTTTTATAAGCAAACAGAAAAAAAAAAATTAACTGGGTTTTTAGGTTACCAAAAGTTCGAGTATATTTATAAATCATATAATGGAAAGTTTAGTAACAAACAGTTTCGGATATTTTTAGTCTGATGCACGACAAAACAAACAACGACTGACCAGGTATAAGTTTAAAGGAAAATAAGTTTGTTTTAGAAGTATTACGTTAAATGCATTATTTATATGAAAATACAAAAACATAAATAAATACTCTAAATATTTATGGGGTCATGACCCACTGACTGCCCCTGGTAAAAGGTAGTATCAGTTTTCATTGGAGATTGGTAGTGATTTTTTATTAATGATTATATTAGAAATTTAAAGTTTTTTTTTTTTTGTTTTTTGTTTTCTTTTTACAGTTTCATTGGCTTTTTAGATATAGGCTTAGTTTATTATTGGGGAAAAGTTACTTTTTTAAATATTTTACTATTCAAGTATTCCTATAGTAGGATGATCAATTATCAGGTTTTCAGTCAAGAGCTTTCTATTTGGAGAGCCTACGTTTGGATCCAAGCATATGGATCTTCATCAGCTTTAAAAACCTCTTAAAAACCTTAAGAACCTCTTGACTGAAAATCCTGATAATTTATTAGAATAGAATAGAATAAAAAAAAAAAAATATTTATTTGTAACAGAAAAATTCTTGTGAATTTTTTTTTGTATGGATTTTATATACATAATTACAAAAAACTTTAATAGCTATCTTTGCGTCTGGTATTCTAAGAGAAATTTACATAAGCATAAAGTTGGGAACAACAACCTTCTTGAAAAGTAAATAAATATAAATTAAAATAAACTACATAAAATAATAATATTTCATGATATTCACTACGAGTAATATAAATTAATTTGTATTCCGATTATTATTTTTAACAAATTACAATTTATTAAGAAAAAAAAATATGTTATTAAAATGGTCAATAGTTTCCGACTATGTACTTCTTTAAGTATTTATTTCTTGGTTCTTGGAGAGGGGAACAATGAAGCAGTAAATGTTGAAGGCTTTTTTCGAAAAACATTCCACGAGATGTGCAGACTTCATTTGCTTTCAAGGAGTAGGATTTGTCTCAGGCGCAAATTTTTGTTCTCTGGGTTGGAGATCCTGATATGGCTTACGATTCTTTGATTGTAAATGTTTACTACGAAAAGTAGATAAGCTTCTGGGGTCCTGGAATTAAAATTGTAGATAGTTCTGTAAACTGGATGAGATTTTGAGTTTAGAACTCTATTGATTTCTTATGAAGCAGTGTAGTTCTTGATTTTTTCCAAAATGTCCTCTTTATATCTTATCAGTCCAATTCCTGGTTGAGTTTTCGAACATGCACGGAATTTCACTGGTAATTTATTATACTATCCTAAAGAAAACAGTTGACCATTACGAACCTCTAAATTATTATATTATTTTATTTTTGAAAAAAAAAATGGTGATCTGGTTGGATGAGAGAATAAACACGGAGTACACTGATATTGGGTTGGTTCGGACCTTTGCCTGGCAGACCACACACGACGGCTCATTAGCGGACATGGCTGCTACAAATTGTGTCTCCTTTCTTATCAGTCTCGCACACATCTAGTATGGAAATGTGTTTCGTGAACAGGCAGCTTCTTCACTTAAAGCTATTCACTGAGAATGTCCACTGAGTCTGAGTCACCACCCCCCTCCGCCGTGAGGAGGTTTTCCTACAAGAACGAAAATAAAGCAAATCCGTCGTCCTTTCTCTACCTCTTACCGATGTTAAACCAGTGACAACTTAAGTGCTGCAAAACGACAAACACGACTCGAAGAATTTCAACATTATATCGTGTGCTTTTGAAACATTTAGTCGTCTTTTTGTGGACAACTAGGTCTGAAATGCTACGCTTATCTATCCACACTGTTTTATTCTATTCTATATTCTATGCCTATAAAATTGAGTAGAAAAAGTAAATAAAGTAAAATGTTGCTTACTATTTTAAAAAATCTGGTGCGTGCGCGCAACACACAACTTTCACTTACCAACTTACTTAGATTAGAAATTAATGCGTTTTGTTAATTGCCACTTCTCAAATGAACAGAACAGCTCTAATTATAACGCATTGGTTTGTCATTAAAGGCGTACGGCGCATGCGTGAGCTCAAGGTGTTTTATGAGTTGACGGAATATTTTTCTTTTTTTCTCCTGTATATGTTTACTTGATTTTCTTCATATATCATATTTAGCCATTTCTTATTTTTAGGCGTGATGAGAGACAGTTAATTTCTCAATATAAACTAAAACAAAGGTACTTTATAGAAAAACAAAAAAAGCCCCTTCCCCATTTAAGCCCCCTCAGAACATTTTAATAATGATAAAGCTTACCTGATATTAAAGAACAACTAATTTTTATTAAACAAAACGAATTTGATAAAAATCGTTAAAGCCGTTTTTGAGATAATCGATCAAAAAGGTAAAAATTGGACAAAATTTATTAAGTAAAGTCCCCCCTCCTGTTGATAAATTTTGATGAAATTTTTACAGTCATATCTCGGGCATATAAATACATCAAATACCAAGTTTGATCAAAATCGTTAAAACCGTTTTTGAGTAAATAAAAAAAACACGTGAAAATGATACAAAATTTATTAAGTAAAGTCCCCCCTCCGGTTGATCAATTTTGATGAAATTTTTACAGTCATATCTTGGGCATATCAATAGATCAAATACTCAGTTTAATCAAAATCGTTAGAGCCGTTTTTGAGAAAATCGAAAAAAACGTAAAAAGTTATTAAATAAAGTACCCCCTCCCTTTGATCAAATTTGATGAAATTTTTGCTGTCACATCGCGGGCATATACATACTCTAAATACCCAATTTCAGGTTCGCACGGTTTATAGTTTTTGAGCTAATCTGTTCACACACACACACACACAGACACACAGACACACAGACACACACACAGACCATTTCGCGGGACTTGGTTATTTTGACTCAGTTGACCCCAAAACGTGTATTTCCGTTGAAAACCGGAAGTCGAAAATTTTCACGATCGCAATACTTCCACTTACTATATATTTCATATATAGGTAAGTGAAAGTAAAAAGCAATAGCGCTAGTACCGACCCACCTTCAATTCGAACCTTAAGAAATAATTATAATTATAGAATAAATTAAAATGAAAATAATAATTTATTTATATATATAAAAGTTTCGGGCTTTTCAACCCACCTGGGTCATTTTAGCCCTATATTTATTAATATCAGGTATGAGTAATAACAAGTATATTACAATATACCTACCTATACTACAATATTTATTAATAACAAGTATAACCTAATAATATAATAAATTTTCATTATTGAAATACTCAATTCGATAAAGTTAAGACAATCAAATTAATTTTAGCCCCCCAAATTAATAACAAACGACTCACTCTACTTTACTCCCTTTTTTCCAAAACTTCAAAACTAGGACAACGACAAAAGTTAAATACATATGTAATTCTGTTTATTCTTCTTAAGAAATATTAAGAAAATTCTTTTTCTAAATATTAAAACCGCGAAATGAATAAATGAAATATAATATATTTTATATTATATATATATTAAAACCGCGTATATTTTACGTAATTCATAAACTGTGAATATTTTAAATACCAAAAGTATCTGGTTTAGGCGGACCCAATTTAAAATTGATGTATCTCTTGTTGAATTTTCTTCTAGCCGATCTCATTTAGCTAATAAATAAATGCTATTAATAAGCACAGCGGACTATGGCTCTATACGCATATACTCATGAGGGATGAAGGTCACAACGCTACCCTCAGTATATGTATAGTGTTTTCAGAAAATATAATATAATATGATATATAAATATATATTTCGAAAGCTTGGAGTACTTAAAAAAAAAAAAGAAGATCGTTTCACTCAACTAAATTTAAAAAACAAATGATGTAAAATAATTGTTTTACAATAACTAGAATAAGCTACTTACCAAGATATAAACTGAAACATCTAGACCTCAACCTGAACCACAGCTAGTGGTGATTTAGAATTTTTTTTTTTTCATTTTTGTTCACAAGTTTAACTTTAAATTGTTGGTGTTTTTCCCCACCTCTTTGTCCATATTTTCTATATTTTGTGTTGTAAATATTAATTCCGTTGAAATTTTATAAAGTCTGTATCTTATTTATGTAAAAAAGAAGTAATTGTAAACCTCTATACTGGAAATATGTCTTAAAGCATAGAACCCATAGTGTTTAGATAGACACGAACCTAACATAGGGAATAACTATCGAAGGCAACTGTCATCTATGAGCGGGCAATTATTGGAGTAGCTTATCGAAAATCGTCAATATAAATTCATTAGTGTTAATATTGGATCTTTGATAGGAAGCAAAGTGATACCTTCAAGTCGAATTTCCTTACTTTCCAGGGAATTTCCTTAGTTTTGAAGTTTGAACGGTATAAGTATAAAATCAGATTTTCATTATAAAGCGTTGAAAAATAGTCTCTACTGGTTATGGCCATTAAACCAACAACATGTGATAGATAGATACTATAATTTAGATAATACTATATATAGATAATAATAGATTTAACCAGTAATGTGATATTAGAGTTGACTTATAGTTTACTTACCGATTATATCAGTTTGAATGCAAATTATAACAATTATATTTTAAGTAAACACCTGGCTTATACTCTTCTCTTCACTACGAAGAGACCCCCTCAATGCATCTTTTTAGCCAATTAATTATTTTCGGGTAAATTCGACTTATTCATTATGATGACTGATGTTTTGATGTCATTGCTATAGTTACCATAAATTTTAAGGTGATTATTTTAATATATATATATATATATATATATATATATATATATATATTATGATGGAAGGAATAAAATAAATAAGAAAGAAGGTAATATGGTGATATTCTCTCAAGAAATACAGGCTATAAAGGAGCAGTGAATTTCAATCTTTTCTCTTCCAGTCAAATTCCTTGTTCTCAGTTGTAAAAATACATATAGTAAATAAATAAATATATAATATATTTATAATATATATAATAAATAAATAAAACTGTGTTACCACTCACTACATGGGCCTGCAAACGCTAGGTTGGGTTGTGATGTGCGGGATGGTAGGAGTTGCGCCGTCGATTTGAACCAGCTGCATCCGATTTTAGGATCACTAGTTATTTAATACTATCAACATTCACCAGATGAGCTGGTTTGAAAATAAGATTGAAAGAAAAGAAAATATGTGAAAACGAATGAAAAAGGCTAGCAAAAAAAGTATAAAGCATTATCCGTTCCTCTGCTTTATCTACATACTTTATAGTAGTTTTATGCTATATTCGGCATATGCTATACCACGGCCATGGTGACCATGGTCATTTTCTTTTTTTTTTTTTTTTTTGATAGCTCGTAGAAGCATCCAATGTGGAATAGGCCATAAGAAGTATTCCGTAATGCTTGGGTAATCAATCGTATTATCATAGGGCTTGTGAAATTTCGAGAGTTGGATATTCCTCAAATTCAGTTGGATCACGCTGTCAAAAAAAAATGGTGCTTGAAAATAAAATCAATTAAATCGATGGATAATTATAAAGAATCGAGAATCTTGACTCACAGCAAATTTTTACTTTTATAATTGCGGTCCTCTATTTGATTCCAAAATTTCTGCCCATGTATACATGCCGTCACACTAATGTAAGTATTTGTGATTCGAGAGATGGTCAGGAATTCTTAGAAAAAGAATTCTAAGAGAGAAACACTTTATTCATAAAAAGAATGCTTCCCAATTACATTGGGTTGCTAATAAACAGCATACTGTACATCTATCTTAGACTAATTGTAAAATGTTATTGTAATATTGTAAGAATAACATTCATGTATAAATAAAAGAAAATAGTTATATTTTTTTTAAATTATCATTATTATTTGTTTTAATTTTCCTACACTCTATTATGTTCTCTTAACTTATTAAAAACACACGATTAATACGGCAATCACTGAACAAGTATTCAAATAATCACAAACAAAAAAAATCAACAATAGCATGAAATTCATACACCCCGAACTATTCTCATACGCATGCAATATTTTTCGAAAGGAAGCTTTAAATCAGTATCAGATAGAAAGACAGCTAGAGGAAATGTGATTAGATTTTCTCTCGTTGAAAAATAAGAGAAGAGAGAAATGAGAGGGAAAAGCTTTGAAGGCGTAGCGGAGTAAAGATAGCGCGGGTGAGATCTATATTTGCAGATTGGAGATGGAGAGGCTAGTGCCCCCGAGGAAAAGCTGGAACAGTCCAAGCATTCAGAAAAGCGCCCTTAAAACAAAATAGACAGGAATATCTTCCAGGCCTGAGGAAGAGATAAAGTTGATTTAGAGTGTAATAAACCTTTGCAGGCACGGGCGACGACCGACATGATCAACACTGCATCACAGGATCTGCTCAGCTTGTTATCCAATCTGCCAATCCAAATGGCTTTGGTTTACTGCAATTAGAACTCTGCGAAAACAGTCTAAGATCCATGATTACAAAGCTCAAAGTGGAACGTTTAGAGATCCCAAGTTTGTAAAACAACGGCTTTATCTGTTATCTTTCCAACGAGAATTCACAAACAGCAAGGATTTTAAATAAAAATGATGGCCGGGAAATGATATAGAAAGATAAAAATATTAAATAAGTCGACCATTTAATGTCCCTATTGCTGATAAATAGGGCGGGCAATACGTTCGAACTTAAGCAGATTTCTCATTCAGTGGAGACATCAACCGAATTCGGATGTTATCGGCATCGAATTCTAGATCTAAAAATCTATCTAAGAGGCTTCTTAGAAAATAAATAGTAAACCAAAATTATAAATTGTTAGTATAATTAAATGAAAAAAATGGCACATTCTTGAGGCGTGTTAAGTTTTGGAACAAAACGAGAGATAGCTTTTTATTACAATGGACCAAATAGAACTGTTTAGACGATCTAGTTTTTTGATAAATCTAGGGATGAGATACCTTGTATATACTTATATATACCTTGTATATACTTGTATATACCTTGTATATATTTGCATGTATATACTTGTATATACCTTGTAAATACCTTGTAAACAGGTCTATTTCGTCTATTATAATCGACCATGGAGGACAAAAAGTGTAGCAACGTTTCGTTCTAAACTTCGTTCCAAAAACATAACTCTGTAAGCTGGTCTTTTAATTTCTTAAGACAGAAATGTTGGTAATGTAGGTAATTTGATAGTAACCGTATTTATTTGATATTTAATTAAATATTAAATTAATATTAATTTTAAACATGATGTTGCATACGAAACCAACGAAAACCTAAAAACAGAATTCCTCTGGTTGACGCACATCAAAAAGAGAATAAATATGCATCAAGCTAAAGTTAAACGATCGATTAATAATTAATTCATGTACAAAATAAAATATGAATCATTAACAAAATCTTTTATGACATAAAGTTATTGAATAAATAATTCGAAAAATATTATGACATCTTTATGACCCAAGGGTTCGAGTTAATATTATTAAATAAAAAATACACAAGCATCTTTAAATTTGGTTATGAAACCGCATACGACAGAAAACTACAGGGACTGCGCACAGTAGGCAACCACCTACGACCTATGCGAGCGACTGCATGATACCAATATGGAGAGTTTTTGAACCAGCAATTCTCGGTTTCCTAGCTAACTTCCTCTGTATTGTGTGGTTGCGCAACCGAAGTTAGAGGTTAATGAATAATATTTCTTATTTAAGGGGTAGAATGTAAATCCTACATCTGGTCTTTGTGAGATGCCTCCTGTAGGCTGACGGTACTTGGATGAGTGACCGCTTAAATTATATGACCACACAGCCCGAGTCGCTCTTCTCCCGGGTATAGAGCCCGCTTCGACGGGCCTCAAAAATCTGGGAGAAGAGCAGCTCGGGCTGTGTGGTCATATAATTTAAGCGGTCACTCATCCAAGTACTAACCACTCTTGAAGTTGTTTAATTGGGCTATTGCAAGCGTCTAAGCCTTCCAATCACCCATCCCAAGTACCTTTGAAGCCATAGAGAAATTTAGCTATAATTTAGAATTAGATAGAAACTAGAATTACTAGAAAAAAAATTAGTAGAAAGCGAGGAATATTTAAATAAATAGGTGTCTTTTGAAAAAGTTTCTTTCACAAGTTCCAGAAAATTAGGGAACATAATATTCAAGAGATAAGATTAATAAAATAAAATAGGTCGATCAGACTATGTATTGATTATATATACGTATAGAATTCCTGGCTTCTAGGATGTAATGTATTTCTTTCACAAGTTCCAGAAAATTAGGGAGCATAATATTCAAGAGATAAGATTAATAAAATAAAATAGGTCGATCAGACTATGTATTGATTATATATACGTATAGAATTCCTGGCTTCTAGGATGTAATCTTTCAGGAGGATTCACTTACGCGAAAACAAGTAATTTCTATTTTTTTTAAATATAGAGGAATTATTAAAAAGGCCATTGGGTTCCTTAATAAAAGTTTAGATAAGTAGTTTGTATCTGGACCTTCCAGAACAAAAGATGATTATGAAAGGCGTGCAGCGAACCGATCAAGAGGAGGCCGTATAAGGAAGCCACTCCCCGAGTTAGGCAGATGTTTCAGAGAGCTGTCTCTGTAATTGGATATCTGCATTTACAACACAGAATTTCACTCGCAATCATCTCTCGAAGTTGAACGCTCCTTCTTAATTACAAAACAAACTTAAGTTAAATAGACTAAAAATAGCTTGATGAACCCAGCATCAATCGATACCGCTCTTACAAATTACAAATGGCCTGTATAAAGCCAAAGTGAACTAAACTGATGTTAAAGTTTAGTTTTTTTTTTTGGGGGGGGGTCACCTGTGATGTAGTGGTTATCATAAAAATAGAAGTGATAGCCAATCTAAGGGTTGGAATGCCTAGTCAGTATTAGACAGAGCCTAGACACAACAGCGAAGTTTAAATCTTTCAGACCGTTTATTTATACAAGAATTACATCTCAGCAAACTCTTGTTATATTTCAGGCCGATGTCTTGACACGGATTTATCTGGACCTCATACAGCGCTGCCAGGCTAACAGTTGAAAGACTGAGGAAACGTACCGTTTATTTTATGCGTTATTTAGGGAATTTGGTATTATGATGTTACCTGCATAGAATAGAGCAATACTCACTCTTATTTGATTAATGAAAAATATCGCGATGAAAACAGATTGTTTTAATTTCATACATTCACTATAAATCCCTGAGTTGTATTGGGCTAGTTTATTATTATTTATTTATTTTGTAATTTATTGGTTGTAGTCAGAAATATTTACACATCAGGATCGTCAAGGATACGGTTAACCTAAAGTATTAATTAACTCGTTAACACATTAACTTGCTGTCTTGAGAAGTACTGCTTTCTGCCCATCTTCCAATACTTTCTCTGTCAGCTTTAATTTCTCAATTGAACAAATGGTGTCACGTGAAATGAGGCCATCACTATTGGATATACCTGTATCAGACCCAATTTATAAAGCTGTCTGAGCTCATCGCACAAACTGGTTCCTCTGCGTATCCCACTATCGCCTTAATGGTCGATTGGAAGTTGCTTTTTCTCAATCACCTTCATACATTATTATTCGAACAATGCATTTCTATATTTGTTGCAAAAATAACGACCATATCTCGGCATGCATTTTCCCGCTAACCAGGCTTATTCATAACTTTCCATAAAACTGTTTCATTTGACAAAGCCTTCATAATTAATGTGACGTAGGAATTCTCAGTGCCATTTATTTCAACTCTCCGGTTTCCTTTTTATATCTACCATTAAATCCTGCTTAGTTACTCATTTGCTTATTCATGGATTTCTCATCATCCATTTAGAATCATAAAACTATATTCTAGAATGAACGATCACTTAGAATCTTAATTTTTCAAATTTTATATTCTAGTTTTGACATTATACTGGAAATTTGTACTTTCGTCAGTTAGTAATTATTTATTTTTATAGTAATATTTTCTCATATTAATATAATAATAATAATAATAATAATAACGAATAATAATGAACCCGAAGGCCCGATGCCGATACCACTAATCGCTCCATACCCATAAATCCACTGTCCGCCATACAAACTCAAATTCGACAGAAGACAGAACTAAATAGATATATATATACAGACCTAAGCGCTATCCTCCCAATTCCGTCTCGGCCTACCCTCGGGCGTTTACAATTTTATGCGCTTAATAAGCTCTTTCGTTTACTAACGATGTTTTGATATGTCCATTTTGTTCGTCGCGCTGCTCACACCTCTATTATGTTTACCGGGTACAGTTCACTTAGTTACGCATTGTGTAAACGTCAAAATATTATAATTTTGGACTAATTTGAATTAATTAAAAAAAAATAATAATTCCTTGCAAAACACTTTGAAAATCCATCATTTTTAAGTTATTGGACATTAATTTTCTCTTGTGCTACTTTCGGAAAATTAAAGAGGGATCGGCTAAGAAAAATCAGTCAGTAATTTTAACCAGATGAAACATCCAGCTAGTAGTGATAGCCAATCTAAGGGTTGGAATGCCTGGTCAGTATTAGACAGAGCCTAGACACAACAGCGAAGTTTAAATCTTTCAGACCGTTTATTTATACAAGAATTACATCTCAGCAAACTCTTGTTATATTTCAGGCCGATGTTTTCCACGTCTTGACACGGATTTATCTGGACCTCATACAGCGCTCCCAGGCTAACAGTTGAAAGACTGAGGAAACATACCGTTTATATTATGCGTTATTTAGGGAATTTGGTATTATGATGTTACCTGCGTAGAATAGAGCAATACTCACTCTTATTTGATTAATGAAAAATATCGCGATGAAAACAGATTGTTTTAATTTCATACATTCGGCTACAGAGGGAAGTACGAAAGAAGTCATCGAATAAAACTTTGTTCCACAAAGTTGAGCACCTATTCATACCAAATCTCAATAGTCTTAAAATATGACAGAACTGACTCCTGAAGCGAAATGTTACCGGTTTACCGAGGTGAAGAGCGACAAACGAATGTTTTTAGAAGTCGACAGATTGTTGGCACTACTTACAAAATATTATGCACATGAGACTTAGGTATGAATCAGGATATTATTTTAGGAGATTCTGTTTTTCCTCATGCCTCTGCCCCCATGTCTATCCTTACGATATATATATATATATATATATATATATATATATATATATATATATATATATATATATATATATATATGTATGTATGTATATATATATATATATACACACATATATATGTTTTTGTGTGTTTAAGTTGAAAGAAAAAAAAAAAGAATAATGATAAAAATCGACTTTAGAATTTTTAAGTAAGAGAGATTTTTCCATTTAATTTTATGTGCCTTTTTTCCATACACCACAATATGTTGGTAATACGACACTCGTTCGTTTTTTTTTTTCTATTCCGAAAAGGTCTACTCAAGAAACAGAATGTTAAAGAATAGAATAGATGGTATGAATATCTATGAACCATGAAAAAAAAAGGAGGACCGTGCATGTAGTGCACGGCTCATTACTGGTAATTTAGAAATATATTAATATATTTGTATAATTATACAGACTATTTCGTATGAAAATTTAATAATATGACAGTTTTCTGTCCCAATGAATAAAATAAAATATCCGAGATTATGTTATTAGTCTGCGATTTTTGGATACCCATAATAATAAAAAAAAACGAAAAATACGTAATTGATATAAGTACATGACTTTTTTTTTTTTTAATGTATATCTTTTTTTATCTTTCTTTATTCTTTACCTCTTAATGTATATAACTGGCGCCTTCGAAAAGCTATTTATAATGTATTATAAAAAGTTCAAACTGAAATAAAACTGCGAATCCTTGAAATAACACTAAAATGGAATGATTCTTTAAAAAAAAAAAAAAAAAAAAAAAAATAAGAGAGAGAGAGAGAGAAAGAAGAACTAAATGTTAACAGACTTCTAAATTAAGAAACGTAAACAGTTTTAACGCCTCTAACACAATGTCTGAGGTGAAATTCTACTGATTTTACATGGTATTGGGATTCATTTCACTTTTCCATTAGTGTGTAGAAAAAAAATATTAATAAATTTAATAACTATTCACTATAAAGATAATGAAACACCTATGTGGGTTAACAATTTTTAATCAAAGAAGAATAACAATTTTAAATGCCACACGAATTATATCAAAACAAATATTTGAACAGGTTACAAAAATAATCACTTTGTAACACAAAGATAACAATATGACTTGAGCTTCTCTCTAACAAAGACTAAGACTAACTATCCAGTCACTCGTTCCTTATATAAGTCGTAAGGAGAATGGTCTAGAACCTCGTGGAACGGCGTGGATGGTACTCGAACTTTGTAGTCACAAACACGTGCTATGACAGTTTCTTCCAACTTTTAGTTTGTTCCATCAAAAGGTCTGGGATTTTCAAACCATATATTTTTGTTTAACGTCACAATAATATAAATAAGCACCAAGAAATTTATTGAAATTATGTTTAAATTAGGCCAATTAAAAACAAAAAAACATACACATTCTTATTTAGAAACTTGATTCTCAAATCATATTTAACTGTATTGCTAAATATAAGAAAAAACTATCAACACATTTTAATTGCATCAATTATAATTCTTTAAAAAAATAATAACATTTCTTACGAATTTACAAAAACCATAAAAAAAAAAAAAATAAAAAAATAAAAAAAAAAAAAAAAAAAAAAAAAATTGACACCCAAACTTTAACTTAAAGAAATAAGTTAGCAAGTCCTAATTTTATTGCAAGATATACATGAATCTAATGTTTGAAGGGTACTCTAAGTCATCTATGAAATAAGATTTTAACTAACTAACCAAAGGGAACAATTAAATCCACAGGGTGTCAATATCTAGTTTTTGCACTTTTAACAATAAATATTGCCATATGGTAAAACTATTGAACTTTAGACCCAAAAAAACATCTTGAGTTATTTAGGATAGATAAAGAGGAGCTATAGGAAGTTTCAATTTGATCCCTTCATAAAAAATGTTTTTTCTCACCACAGAAATGTAGTCTTAAGGGTGTCAATAACTGTAAGGTTTACCCTATTCGTTTTATTGTTGAGTTTTTCATTCTTCTGTTTCTCTTTTCTTTTAGCTAAGCGACAGGACCGCAAAGAAATCTTGCTTACCTTTATCATTCATATCAAACTTTCATTGATGAAAGTTTTGCAGACTAAAAATATTTCCTACTACAACTCGTTTCATTAATATTTAACCACGATACCGGATAGTTTGACACTAGCTTCCACAACTTTCATCTATCAGCACCTACTACATCTTTGGTATCCTATTAAGCACCGCATTATTTGAATAATCCTCCCATGACCCATTCAGCAGAACTGAATCTCATTGACGGAAAAGGTGAACCGCCGTATAAATAACAGGTTTCGTTGGGTTCTCGTGATCCCGAATTGATACGGAGCAATGAGCCGAAGCACAATTAACATAGGGCTGACCAATTAGAATGCAGGAGGGCCTCAGCTTATCTCCCCGCCTACTGCACGGCTAGAATCCCTGAATAAGAAGCAGAGGATGCGCTCGGCAGGGGAGTGTCCAAGACAACATCGATGAATATGTATCACTCACTATTAATATGGACGAGGGCTTAGCCATGTTTACTTTAATTAATTGCCTAGTGCCCCGCTACCGTCAGTTATCAATTATCCCTGACGTGACTTGATAGATTTTGATAAAAGTCTCCGGTGGACACTACGCGGTGGTCCTGATTTATTTGATATCCTCTAGTAAATGACAGTCACGCCTTGTTGTAGCAGGTATCGAGATCGAGTCCTTGGAGAAATAAAATTAATGCCTCAAGCTAGGAATTTCAATAACCTAAAAGAAATGACCTTCTCCCAACTTAATAATATTCTCCTTAATTCCCGATAATTACAATAGAGACAAGCCTAATAACACTAAACTTTGACAACACAATTTCTGTTGTTGGGGAGCGGTCCTCTCCCCAGTCCTTTTTCTGATTTACACAGCAGAAATAGTTGGGACTAAACATAAAAATGCTTCTGTAACTGCTTTTGCTGACGACATAGCTGTTACAAGCCACAGCCTAAATGTCAAGAAAGCATTGAAACAGGCAGAAACGGTTTGCCAAAAAATAACAGATCAACTAAAAAACCTAAAAATTGAAGTTAATCCAGACAAGACTGTGGGGATTGTTTTCTCTTACCAAAAAGGGAAAAAGAAAATTCCTAAAGAATTTTACATAAACAATAAATGTATTAAGCTATCTACCAACCTGACGTATCTCGGCGTACACTTAGACAGACACCTAAATTTTTCTAGACATTTTGACAGAAAAATTAAAACAGTGAGACTCAAAACATATAGGCTTAATAAACTACTAATCACTACCAGTTTATCAATACGTTTAAAAATTTTAGTATACACCTCCATAATTCGGCCGGCGCTGTTATACGGCGCACCTCTATTCAAGCATGTAAGCAGATCAACTACAAACAAGCTGCAATCATTTCAAAATGGAATAGTCAGAAAAATAGTCAAAGGGACTTACATGCAGAGAATGAGGACATCAGCGATTCAAGAAGTAATTAAATTACCGAAAATCAAGGAATATATAACCAAGAGGCAGGATTCTTTTTTCGATAAACTACCAACCCTGTCTAATCCACTATTTAATAGCCTCAGCCCTGCGAATCTCCCAAGACGATGGCAGCAAGTATGTGAATGTTAGGATTAAGTATTAGAATTTAAGGTTTAATCAAGAAAGAGGTGAGCCCCATAACCGGAAAGCTAGAAAAACTATTAAATTTTCAAAAATTAGATTTTCTCAATACCCCTTAAAATGCATATAACTGCAGTAAAAGGTTTACTATTCAAGGAAGCAATCAAGTCAATCGAGAAATTACTAAATCATAAGGGGCTATGAAAAAAAAAAAAAAAAAAAAAAAAAAAAAAAAAAAAAAAAAAAATTTCTGAATATTTATAAGTAATAAAGTTCGGTGCCTAAGAACTAAGTCGTACCGGCTTCATCACCTCCTAACTTCCCCGACACTGTCTCTCAGACTGAAGCTGATAATTTAAAAAAGCATCTTACGTCCCTCCCGTATGGAGTATGGAGCCCCTCTCTTCACTCACCTCTCTGAGGGGACACTGAACACTTGCAGCAATTTCAGAACATCATATTAAAGAAAATCATGCGGTCAACTTCAATGAAACAAATCTGGTGCGATGCGTGCAACACACAACTTTTACTTACGAACTTACTTAGATTAGAAATCGACGTGTTTCGATAATATGTAAACGCCATTCCCCAACTTCACAAATTTTTCCACATTTAAGTTTATACTTATATTTGTATATCTCCATAAGTTTTAGAGTATCTCTATAGCAAAATTTGGTAGTTTTTTCTTCAGCACTTTTCGATTCATTATTGCTAATTTATTTATGAAGGGACTAATTTCATCAACAGTCGAGTTTTTTTTACTGCTTTTTTGTTTTTTACTACGAGTTGCTTTTTTGCAAATACATCGTGAAGGTGAATCGATAGGTGTATTTACGTCTCTTATGCCTTTCTGGAAATGCATTTGAATTAACAAGAACGATTACTGTTCCCCTAAAATCGCTTTATATTGTTTTCAAAAATGTATTATGGAACAAAAGTTTCTAGACTAAAATGTACCTATATTAATTATGGACTATTATCTTATACCATATTTTTACAGACATGCATCAAAAATTTGAGCATCACGTATTTAGTAATGTAGTAACATTAATTACATTACACATAGTAACATTCATAACATTACACGTAGTAACATTAATCTTTTTATTAATAAATACAAGTTTTTATTTTCATAATACGGTTAATAAAATTTTGGCTGTCACATATACATACCTACTTCAAATACCAAGTTTGATCAAAATCGTTAAAGCCGTTTTGGAGCAAATAAAACAAGTGAAAATGGGTCTTTCTGTGCAAAAGAAGAAAATAAATTAATCATTGTTACATTCAATCTTTTATTTTGACCGAAGAAAGAAGAACTGGAGAATTATAATTCGGTTAATATAATAGAACGTCTATTAACATGGCCGAGCGAAATTGCGAGTCTTAGTTACAAATGAATTAAAATTTTAAAACCCCGCACCAATTTCAATCAGAATAATATGAAACCCAAAGAAAGGGAAATTTGATAACAAAAAAATTAGAAGTTTTCGCAATTTTTATTTTATGAATTCAACTCTCTATTAAATAGTCTTAATTTCGAATTTTAAATTTGTTGACATGTTATAATGTAAAATATGTATCGCAGTTAAATGTTAAAAGGATGTTTTATGGCTTCCTTAGCATTATTATGGTTATCCAGTTCTCCTCCTTTCATATCACGTAAAGGCTATCGTGTAATTTCTTTCATATAATTTCTTTAAATATCCTTAAACGGGCTTAAACCTAAGTCATCGTCAAAGACTTTTATTGATCGATTTAATTCACAACAAAAGTTCATCGATAAAATAAAATATGGTTTTCCAATTCTCATCCTTTGATAGCACGTAAAGGCTATCGTGTAATTTCTTCAAATATTTTTAAACGGGTTTAAACCTAGAAAGTATTCATCAAAGGCTTTTATTGATCGATTTCATCCACGACAAAAATTCATCGATTAAATAAATAACGATCAAAAATAAACGTTTGGACCAGTTAGAAAAAAATAAATCCGGGGTAAGAGGAGTTGCTGGACATGGAAGTGGTTTAAGTAGTTTGGAAAAGAACCAAAGTGTTTAAAATAAAAAGGGGCAGATATGGGGGCCTTTGCCTGGAGCACTTCTTTGATCCGTGGAGCGATAAATACATCAACCGCAACCTAATTTACTTGCCCGCTTTCCCTTTAAACCATCCTCCATGGCTTTTCCAAATAGAAATTTTACAATTTTCTTTTTTCTTGCTGAAGATAAGCCGCTTCGGGGAGTGTATATGTTAAGAATGCATCAGCGTAGCGATTTTTCAGGACGAAAATTAAAGTTTTATATAATTCAAAGAGATGAAGAAAAACGTCAAGATAAAAAATGGAACATGCATTTCTTCCATTGTTCTAAATTATATGTTATGAGAGGACTCTGAAAAAAAATCAAAACTACAATAAAAAATTGTAGCCACCTCAAGACGAAAATGTAGTGCGAAGGCCAGAGTGGTTAAACAACATATATGAATAACATACAAATATTTTGGAAGAATGTATGTAAATTCTACTTTAAATTTTCGCCAAGGATGAATGACGTGTGAGGAATTTGTAGTATTACGTTTTACCGTTGTTATTTTATCATTTGATTCCTTCATTCATAACACGCGATAAGCTAATACGCTGGCTAAAAAAAGTAAAAGGATAACCACGATTGATACGTATCGGAAAGAATGACACATAGCAGCGGCACCTCTTCCTGTCTTGATTTTCTTCTGCTTCATATTCCATGAGATCCATCGGGCGATTCGGCATGACATTATTAAGCCACTAAGTTTTACACTTGTGCTAATGATTATCATTCAGAGGCTTCAACTATCGGGTTTCCGTAGCTACTATATGAGCTGGTCGTACAGGCTGTTTCTTCGGGTGGTGCGTATCCGATCTGCAAGGACCTGGATGAAAATGTTTTTAAAAAAGGTCCAGAATTTCATTTATAATTGGAACTAGCCTTGAGGGATCAGGATTCGACATCCCCTAAAGAAGGCCGGTTGAGATATCTTAAAAGGGTACAAGCGATGTTATTTTTTTGTGTGGCCAGCCAAAATAAGGGGTTACTTTATATGTTTATAATTTCTTTAAAAAAAAAAATATCTAATTTCAGATAAATGAAATCCCCCTTCCCCGCACGTTATCTTTCTATTATAATTTTTAGGTCTAGGAATTAACCTGCTCATACTTCTATTTTAACTATGATAACTAGTGAATCAGTTAAAATCGGAAAAACGGGCAAAAGATTTACCTCTAAACTAAAAAAAAAAATCACCTCCTAGAAAAAAAAAATATATATAATCACATTTATATGGAAATAAGATGGAATGAAAATTTATTTAACATTTCGTCCAAATCGGATAAACCGGTTAGTTAAAAATTATTGAGTCATAATAATATTTTGTGGAACTAATCTCCTTATACTTATATTTGCAGATTTGTTGAAATTTCGTTAACCGGTCAAATTTTAATTGATTTGGTTCACAAACAAAATTTTGAATTCTTAAAAAAAAACATATTTGTCTTTATCTTATTATTAATACGAAGATTATATGATTAATGAAATATTAGAAACACATCTTCTGATTTATTTTTCTTTATTAACTTACAAATTTACTTCGTTGACGTTTAGGGGCTGTGTCCCCATTCTCAAAACCTGTACAACATTATTACACTTAGTTTATTTATTTTTTATGTACTATATAATTAGTCAAAAAAGAAAAAACATCATCATTATTACAAATAATAAAAAATAATAGTTCATATTTTTAGCAAAGTTGTTATAGAAACTGATATAGATATCATAATACATCAGTATGAGATTATGCATAACAGTGATTTTGGAAACGTGACAGTTATTATTTAATAATATGGCATTTAATCATCTGATTGAGAAATAAATTTAATAATATTGATTTTAAGTACTAATAATTAGGTTGTTAAATAGTTTAATTTAAAAAAAAAAACGAACATTATAAAAGATATAAGAACATTATAAGTGTAATAATATTGTACAGGTTTTGAGAATGGGACCACGACCCCGAACCGTTAACGTAGTTGTATAAGAAAATACAAAAAATTAAATTAAAAAGGAGATGCGTTGCTAATATTTCATCAAATTTTATACAGTGATTACTTCAGAATTTAACATCGTTTTTCAGAGGTTTATTTTTGATATAAATAAATTATGTCTACTTACATTAGTAGAAAAAATAATGAATTATATCTTTTCCCTTTTAGCTTTTTTTTCACACATAATAATTTTTTTTTTTTTGTTTTGTATGGCTGATATGCATTTTGCACCTCGATGCGGTTGGTTTGACCTGTTGCTATAAAATACACATCAAACGGCCCATTGGTTCAGCACAATGCAAAAGCCACCCTTATCATTTTTTACCGGAGCTGTCAAAAGAGGGTAAAATTTGTGGTATTCTTTTGTGTTTGACGGGGGGAGGGACCGGTACCGACTTCTTGGCGCCAAGTCAAATGACCGGTTCCAAATTATACCTGTGCCTTCCTCAACATCACCTCGTAATCCGATTAGATGAGTTCCTCCTTTTTTGTCTAGTCGATTCGGTCAAAATATCATAATTGATTATTGACAGGCCTATTTTAATTTCTGAGGGTCTCTAGTTTGACAAGCCTAAAAGTGATGTTAGTAATCCAACTATAAGTCTCCGAATTCGTCAAAAAAGTAAAGAAAATGAGATAGAAATATAAATACAAATCAAAATCCTACTAGATTGGGCAAAAAAAAAAGAGAAGAAAAAAAATTCTCCTACATTTTCTAAAAATGGTCAAAAGGAAGATGACGCAATATTTAAAAATATGATACAAATAAATATAAATATATATATTTACTTTAAATTGTGTATTATACAGAGAGTAATTAAGAACAAATTACTATTTATTATATAACATTAATATGTCGTACTAAAAAAACAAAACATAAAATATCAAGACATAACACTTCCTAACTTGCATCTCTTTCGTTCTCTTCTCGTATAAGACCCTAAATAAACAACAGAAATTAAGTTGATTATCAATTTTTGAAAAATTCAACTACAGCTCTTGATGTATATAATAAAACAGATTTAAAGTGTTACAGAAATATCAATATGTTTAAAATGATTTAAGAAGATGATTTTTTTTTCTTTTGCACACCTGCTCATTTTCATCATATAGACGAGATTTTGTTCAGGACGAGACGTGTTAGATTAAATAAATAAAGTTAAAATAAAAATTTCGTTCAATAAAATTGGAGGTATTTTTTTCTTTTTTTGTAATGTAATATTTCATTTAATTATTACATTTTATTTATAAATACCTGATAAGATATATGTCTAGTTAAAACAGCCATCAAACCTGCTGATTGTGTCAACATGTTGTTGACAAGCGCAGACTTACAAATAGAGTGAATAAATAATTATAGTTAAATTTTCTTTGGTTAAAATTAATTTTAGGCAATGAACAGATCTTCTAAGATTTTTTTTTTTTTTATGATGTAAAAGCGTATCTATGATTTCCAAGCATCCCAAACTAAATGCAATTATTTGGATAGTTAAGATTGTAAATAAGAATCACAAACAATTCTTTTTTTTTTTAATATTTAAAAAATATTAATTCTTAATAGTATTATAAGATCTACTTAATCAGGTAAAATGTGATATTATTTAAAAACAAATTAGGATCTTATTTTTCTCCAATTGAAACAACGAATTGTACAAAGATTGTTAATTTCCAATATTTAACGTTTTCAGATATGAATCATAACCACATTCCACTACATACGATGACAGTTTTTTAATATCATATCTGTGTATTAAGCATAAAGTGTTAATTAAAAATCATACTTTCGAGAAATTTCGATAAAAAACGTTAGGCTTTTGTAGAATCGTTTTTTGAAAAAGTTTATTTAGCACTTAACATAGTCGGAAATCACCTGAAGGTATAATTTATTCATCCAGGTCTCTTACAAAGTTTTAAAAATCTGCAGAGTTTGTGCAGACAAATAAAAAAATGTTTTTTGATTTCGACTTGACACAATTCAAGCTGTAAGCAAGGATAAAGGATACACATCCCATTTTTATTTATTATATGGATTATTGAATATATATTTTTTGTTTATTTGATCATGATTTGCTTTCAGGGAAGAAATCTATAAATAGAATTGTTATCTATATAATGATCCTTTCTATGTTTTATAGATATATTGAAACTTTCTTCATTGTTTTAATTGCGCGTCATTGGGAGCACCCACTGTGTTAGTTCTAGAGTGAATTATGAATGGAGCATTGAGACATAGCCCTCATGTGACGCGATAACCTTCTTGATAGGACATTGTTCAGGCGCCACATCACCTTCTTTAATTACAAGGTTTTAATCTAGTGGGCATTCTTCTTAATTTGTTTTCTTTTTTTTTTCTTAACAGTTTTGTTTTTTCTCTGGCTACCCTTTATAACATTTTTTTTTCTGTTTTGAAAGTATGAAAGGGAATGTCCACAACCCTAACTCATTGAATGGGGGTGGGTTTTTATATCACTACCTTAAACAGTGAATTAGTTTAATAAAAATACATACATTCTTAATAATCCTGAAACAAGTATATATATAAACGGGCATAATTAAACGCACTGGAAGTGAAAGACGAAGGTTATGTAAAGGATGAAAGGTTGACGATCCCCTAGGCTGCGGCACTTTTCTCCTTTCCAAAGCAAACTCTTATTCTGTTACAACAAGCGGACTCGTATGACATCGCCCAAAACTTCAAACAGATGAGATAGGAACTTGCCTCCTTTTAACGCTGTTGTGCTTAGACAAGCTGTCCTCCATTTCAATGTCAATGTCTCGGCAATTAATATCAATATATCTGTTATTGCGCGGTCACTTGTGGTGTAGTGGTTAGCATAGAAACTTACTAAACTAAAGGTCGCGGGTTCGCGTCCCGAGGTGGCCCTGGGATTTTTTAATGAGAGTAAAAAATCCTTGTCTGTCCCATCCCCCGGATTGGACGTAAAATGGAGGTCCCGAGCCTGTTCGATGTCAGGTACTCAGGTACAGGTTAAAGATCCCTATCCTAATTATATCTGGATAGGCAAAATTTAGGACTCCCACTGTAGCATCGTCCGATTAGCCTTAGTGGCATAAAGTGATGTTAAAACAAACAAACAATCTGTTATTGTAACTGAACAATTATCTATGAAAAATAATAGCATATACTTAGTTTTTTGTGAACAAAAATAATTTTTTTTATTTCTATTAATTACACTAGAGCTTCGAAAATCGGAACTAATGTTGCCAGGGATAAGCCGTATAATCGAAATTCACTAAAATATATAATTATTTCCCCCTCCCCTCTACTCAAGGATCTAATTATAGTATAAGAATAAATTATAATTGGGTCTTCAGTCCTAGTTTAATGGTCCTTAGTAAATACCTATTGAATGTCTAAGTTCTTTGAAATATTCATATAGCTATAAATACAGCAATACGCTTGTAGAAATATTCTTTAGGATAAACCAGACACAATTAATGAAGCACTTTATGAGAAATAATTACGAATAGCTCCTCTCATTGACATTCATGGAAAAAAAATATTAAGTTAGTTTTCATTAAATTGTATTTAAATTAATAATTTTAACAACAACAATAAGCAATTAGACGATCAATTTAATTATAGCCATATTTGACTAAAACACCCGTTTCCGAATTGAGAATTGGGATAATCAATGCTCCACAGTGTATACATTTGACGGTTCATAAATTTATAAATGAAAATTAACGTAAATTTGTTTTTCTTTTTTCGGATCTTAAACAGGACAAAACAATGGACCTGAAATCCACTTGAATAATGATTCATACGCAGGGGAGTGCTACAGCCTACAAATATTTTTATTTCGAGCCTTCGGATTTACGATCTAAGAATACACAAGCCTCAGGACTCGCGACCTTAGTTAAATTAAATAAACAAAAGGAATTATCATACTCATGCAGCCAAGGTAAATTCCTCGTCGTCCCACGCGCTGCTGTTTTGCATCAGAACATTCTTATGGGGCTGTGCGGGTAATAGTCCCCACCTGCCGGACTGCATAAGGAACTGCATACTAAAATCATATCAGAGGACTCTTGAGATGAGGATGGTATCGGTCACGCCTTCTCGGTCTATGCAATGAATAATTGAATTAAACAATGAGTAGCCGACAATTAATAGCTGCGTTACCAAGAGAATATATGAATAAACAAAACCAAGAGATTTCCCTAAGTCCGAAAAATAATAGAAGATGTTAAAAGAGACAGTGTCCATTTAACTAATTTTTTGGTTTAGTTATAAATTAAAGCACAGTAAAAACGGCGTGTAAAATAACCTTAAGGTAATGGATCAAGAATGTGGGTGTTCACTAAGCGCAATTGGAGTAGATCCTTTTTGTGGTAAGAACCTTATTCCTGATTTAGACCCTGTCCTTGGGGGTAACCTGTGGTGAAGTGGTTTATATAGCAACCAACAATACTAAAGGTCGCGGGTTCGCGTCCCGCTGTGGCCCTAGGATATTTTAGGGGAGTAAAAAATCCTGGCTATGCCTAAAATCCTTTGGCTTCCGATAGGACATAAAATACTATTTATTCTCAAGACTACTACTTAAATCTACCCTATCTTAATTTGTACCTGGATAAACAGAATTTAGCGCTCCCATTGTAGCTCCGTCTGATTAGCCTTAGAAGCATAAAGATACGTTAAACAAACAACAACAGACATATCCTTATTAAATCCTACAGTAATTGTTAGATGGCACTCCGAAAGGTCAGCGACCTATTCTTGTTTAATGCAATATTCATTTGATCATAACCTAAAAAACCAGCGTGGTATAGTTAATCGATTATATACAAATAAGAGAGTAGATTATTGTTTTCAATGTATTCAAATTTAAATTTTAAAATAGCAGATAGAAGAAAAGCCCTAGAATACAAGCTTCAAGTACGGGAGGAAACACTGAACCCAAAAAGAATGGACATCAATGGAAACAAATCATAGTATATGGTGCTATGGAACAGGATTCATAGTCAAAGTGTAGTAAACATTGGGAATCAGAATAAGTAATGAATAACAGCCGGTTGAGTTCCGAAAAACGAACCCGAAGGTGCCGACACCAAAACTCGCTCCCTGCTCACTTCCATCTACCGAACGCCATCCAGACCCATCTTTGAAAGATGTGCCTTGACGCAATCCTCCCACCTCTTTCTCGGTCTACCCCTCGGACGTTTCCCATTCGGCACCGCGCTTATTAATATTTTCGGAATTCGTTCACAACTAAGTTTCGAAATTTGCACGCCTATTTCATTCGTTACTTATATTTACCGGGTACAGTTCACTCAGTTCGGCGTAGTGTAAGCGTATAAATTATCCGGTTAAGTCATCCCTCTTCGGTCCAAATATTCTACGCAGTACTTTATTTTCAAAAACGCTAAGCCGTTGCTCATCTCTCAATGTCAGCGAGCACTTTTCCCATGCGTAAAGGACTGTTGGAAGAATAATAGTTTTGTAAATCCTAATTTTTGATTTCGGGAAAGAAGACGCGAGCTCAGCAATTTCGCTACTGAAAAGTAGCAAGCATTAGCGGCTTTTAATCTAGCCTTAACTTCCTTACCGATTTCGTTTTTTCTAGTTACCATCGCCCCTAAATATTTAAATCTTTCTATGTGTATAAACGTTTTCCCTTCTACTTGAATATCTGAAAAATTGTCACGACTTCTACGACTAACCATATATTTTGTCTTATCCGTATTTATTTCCGGCCCAAGTTCTTGTCCTACTTTCATCAACATTTTTGGTTTTTATGTCTATGGTTTCTGCGGAGATGTAATTCCTAAAAAAAGCTCTCGATTCCAAACATTGTGGAGCCATACGACAGGAGATGAGACTGACCACGAAATGCTAATGGAGATCATATAAGGAAACGAATTGATGTGGCTCGGCCATGTACTAAGAATAACGATCAATAGACTCCCAAAAAGTGTACGGGAAGCTAAAAAAAGAAGGTAAGAGGCCACGAGCACGACCAAGATAGAAATACGCTGGAGGACTTTACTTCTTGGTGTTATTCTGTGGTCCGGGGACCTATCGATTTGGAAAGGAACAGGGGACTCACTCTCTATTGACCGGGAAATCTATGAAAATTATGGTAAGGCTGTCCCCAAACGGTGAGGTATATGGTTTGATAAAGAAGGAGCTGTTGAAATTCTTGGGTATGTGTACTAGCTCTGAGTCGGATGTGGTTGTTGATTAGGATACCATACTTTTACCTAACCATAAGCCAAGTCGATAAAGCTGTGGCTAAATGTGGCCATCAGTTAGGCTAAATGAAATAAAGCTCTACCGCTTCCATTTTTACAAAAGCTTATTTTATTTTTTATATTTTGCGTCATTTGCGCCTGCGCTGGGGCGCTTCTAGCGAATTTGTTTAATGCAATTGTCTTAGATTTTCTTGATGTAGGTGATGTGCACGAGCATATCCCTCGGCCATTGTCTTTTCAATCTTCGTTGGACGGGAGGAAGAAAGAAAAAAACAAGTGGGTTTGGATAGTTATGAGTTGAATAGTGAAATATAGTGTATTTGTCATTAATGTATGATTTTACTGCTGCAATTTCCATGTCTTCGTGTATTGTGTTGTTAAAAATCTACCATGGAGCGTTTGCAATTTTTCGAAGAATTTTTGACTGTTATTTGAATTTTGTTTATGTGTACCTGTTTAGCGAAACCCCAAAGTTCTGCTCCATAGGTCCAAATGGGTTTTACTATCGTGTTGTATATTAGTCTATTGTTTCCTAAGTTAAATGATGATCTGTAGTCTAGAAGGTGTGACAATAGTTTATATCGTCTGGTCAGTTCTTGTCTTTTTAGTTTTGTGTGTATGTTCCAAGTGAGTCTTTTGTCCCAGTATAGTCCTAGGTACTGTACACAGTTTTTAGATGGCACCGATGCATTATTAATTTTTATTGGAGGACATGTTCCCATCCTCAGAGAAAAACTTATATGGATCGACTTTTATTATGACTTTGTCGCATTTATTTTTATTTTCCACTTTTGGGACCAATTTTCGAGGTCGAATACTTGGTTTTGGACGGCGATTGATGCTATTTTGGGATCTTTGTGGGAAGAAAGGATAGCTGTGTCGCTAGCGAAGGTTAAGATAGTGGTGCAAGGGTGTTCCGGAATGTCAGAGGTGAAAAAGGTTACAAAAGTTAAAAAAAAAAAAACTTCGTATGAAAAAATTATGAAAGTTAATTAGAATGCGCTAATAAAAACAGGAATAAATTATAAATAGGTTAGAATAAACCTTTCACGTATACAATTAAAAACTACGTCACTACTATAGTATTTCTAATGAAAAACAAGGTATGAGCAATGATGGAAAAACTTTGAAAATTCCTACCGCCTACTCCAACAGGATAATAAACAGGACCCGATGAATAGGTTGAAGAAAGAAAACACGAATCATACAAATGAGATAAATAAAACTGTCATAGTTCAAGCTACCAAGGTGAGGTCTAGGCTGTCCGGGGAATATCTGAGTAGCTAACACCTAAGAGCTGTTTCTCTCTTTCAGCTTATTTACATATGCTCTTCATGCTTTAAAATGTAAATTGAAAAGTTATAAATAAAAAAGCAAAAGCAAGAGGCGAGTATGTTGCTGTTGTGTTAGGATTGAAATATTATTTTTCTTTGTACTCCCCGCGTCCAGCGAACATCATTTTATTGACTCGACTACCAATGTTAGTAGAAGCATGGTGATTTAATAAAAAAAAAATTTCTTTACCTGTTAGCAGATATATATGCGTAAAATTCATATTAATTCCAATGCTTGGAGAAATACGAAATCTTAAAATTCCTTCTTATAATAGTTTGAGTGACCTCGCCTTCTAAAATAAACTCACGCGAAGTTATCAATCATTAGAATGACGATAGTTCTCCACCAACCAGCACTCCATCAAAGGACGGTAAGTTTCCGGCTACTGATCAAATCCTAGAATAATAAATCACGCGATGAAGTATCAGAGGAAGAAATAAGATTATATTGTAGTGGGATCCTTTCATCAATCATTGCTAATGGTTATACCGAAACAGGAATCGAAGTTAGATAAATCCGATTAGTTTAAACATCTGATAACGGACGGCAATTTACATTAGGCGGACAGTTAGTTTGGCGTGATGGGAGAAAGAGATGCTGACTTAATGATGGAGTCAAATTAAAACTTTGTGTGATTAACGACGAGATATTTCTTAAAAAGTGTAAGAGTTCAAATATAATAATAAAATAAGGCAGGCATTTGTAAGTCCAACGATGAAACCAAAATACACCGGTCAAAGTTATTTTATAAAAGCCACTTTATCTACATCTTTGAATTTTATCCTCTCTTGGACTTAAAAATATGAAATAGCTGAAAATATTTTATCTATATAGAAAATATATTTTCTGTATTACATATATAGAGTCCTCTAGTTCCTGTAATTTATTAAAGCTGCATTTTAATTTTAAAAAAAGGTCAGCCGAATAAACAACTTTCAGAACGAATATCACTTAAGAAATCTATGATACCAAGTCCTCACTTCTCAAGAGGTTCTACAAAGGACCACCGAGATAACAACAGCAATTCCTCTACAAGGAATGTTCGGACAGAAAGAGCTGGAACAAACAAACTGGAAGAGAATATATAGTCCTGTCTTGATTACAATGTAGCCTTGTGTTGGTAAACTGTTGGCTTGCCTAAGTACAAACAGTTGGAACCTGCTCATCTCACCACGTGTACCATCCGCTTTGTAAATAAGCGTGAGCGTGTCTTTGTGTGTGTGTTTGTGCGCGTGTATGAGCCTACGTGTCCGTGATGTAAATTTTAACACGGCTCCCTCGGAACGGAGTGCCTGTTATCTGATCTGATACGAACACCTCTTACAATCTCTATCATTCGTCTCTCCCTACCCATCGTTTAGGGTTAAGTACCCTACCACCGTCGGTAATGATTCAATCGTCTCAAGATTTATGATTATCAGATAAGCAAGAGGGTAATGAATTTTCGTATGTGAAAGTTGGCGATGTAAGTGCCATCTAAGTGCGCACTAAATTAAGAGATAGATATAGGTATGTCTTCTTAAAATGCGATTAGTGGACCGGTAGTTAGGATAACTTACGTAATAGTAGGTAAGAAATGAGATAAATTATTATATGCCAATATATGAATTCACTTGAGAGTGATTCGTGAGCTGAATATTGAGAGCAACGGACTCTCCGGAGAGAGACCCACCAACATTTTGTCAGAACTGTATTACTCCGGAGCAGTTCTTATTACAAAAACTCTTTTGTGGAATTATATTTTTATGAACGGAGGTTGGAAATCTATTCCCTAGTCCTGGAAAACGATTAAGTGATCATATGATTGAGATTGAAGATAAAACTCAAAATAAATATACGAATAAATGATCAATAATCTAACGTGTAATTATAAATTTAATAAATGCATTTAAGGATCAAATTAGAAAGACAAAAGTCACTTCAGCTTCTATTGATAGAAAGAAAGAGAAGTATAAAACACTAGAAAAGAAAAGAAAAGAAAAAGATAAAGAGATAATTTCATCTTAAATTATTTCAGCCTATCTAAATCAAACAATTGTTCAATTGATTAATTAATTATATAATATAAATTGATAAAGCTTTAATTAAAGAAATATTACAGCACTTAAAGTTTTAGAATTTTTTTTAGTTATATGAATGAATAAGAATTTGGTGAGAGACATTAAAAATAGTTAAGCCTGTAGGAAACTGTAGACAATTAAAGGGCAAGAGAACTGAATGAAAAAATTTGCTACGTCAACGGAAGAGAATGCAAAAACGTTTGGTTCTATTGGATCATGAATGAGATTCAATCAGTTAATACAATGCATAGAAAATAATGATCAACAACAATCAATTATTTATGTAAACAAGCAAAACCTCTCTTAATTTTGAGTAATTATTCATATATTTTCAGAATGAAGTCAAAGATATTTATTGGGTGGGATATGAGATTTTTATTCACAATGACTTTTTATATAATTATGTAAAAACTTGGTATGCGAATTATGTAATTAATAGGTGCTCTCCAAAGGTAATGTTTTTCTTTTTTATAATCTAATGAAAATAATTGATTTTGTCAAATTTTTGTGATCAATTGTCCTTTAAAATATAATTTAAAAGAGAATGGGTTCAAGAAATCAGGATTTCTTTAAATAGCTATATTTTTTTTCTTTTTATGTTACGTTTAGCATACGAATATCTATCAGAGACAATTTGATAACTTCACAAATTACGAAAGGTATCCATGATAAAGATTTACTTATTCACGGCACGTCACGACAGCTTTCTGAAACGTTACGTGATGAGGCAACCGCTTACGAGCTGAACTTGCTAGCAGCTGATGAAGCTGAGATGTTAGATTTCGAAACCTTCTGAATGAATTGACCTCTGCCAGCAGTCGAAACCGAAACTGAAGAAGTATCAACAAAACGAGTTTGCATAACTAATTAAAAAAACGTTGATTACGTCAAAACAATAAGGAAGCAGCTAAAAACCCTCTTGCATTAATCTTGTCCTGCCGGCTCTCGCTCAACCAACTCAACGGATTAACCGGCTGTAGCAGATAATGAAAAAAAAAAATCATTTTAACGTCCTTAAAAGCACTTAAAATTTTGCTAGATTCTCGACTACTGGGAATAAATTTAGTTCTTTTGTGATTCGATAGATTTTAAATAGGTTATAATTTCATTGAAAAATGAAGAGGACAAAACTGCGTATATTACTGACTTTAGACGAGATCATCGATAAGACATTATAAAAATAAAACAAATGTATAAAACAAATGAATAAGAAAAAAAGAATCGGTATTAGAGCCCCGTTTAAAATAGACGAGGATAATATGTAGTAGAATTTAATCAGCTTTGAAATTGAATACATCACTACGTCCGTTAGAAAAAAAAAAAAAATATGTATGAAGCTTGAAATTAGAAGCCCGATTTGTTTACATCAGGGCTAAAGAGGAAGTGTGGAAGGATAGGCTTGTAATAACCACGACTTGAACAAATGAAAGGTTGTGCTGGATTGAAGAGTACCAAAAAAAAACTTGGAACGATTCCAAAACGACCTTTAACAAAGCAAAATACAGAGACAGCTCAGCTGACAGCCTCGGAAATAATATTTCATAAATTGATGATAGACTACTACAAAACAAGAAGCATTTAATAGAAGCCATAAATAATGGGTTAAAAAAAAATCAAATCAAAAAGCTTTTCATAATGCACTCCTTGAAAATTCTTTTTTTTTCTTTTTTATATTTTCCCAAGATGAAGTATTTTTGGAGATCTGCTTTTCAAGAGATCTCTGTATTTACCTACATAATTTTAACATAAATAAGAACTATTTTAATGATCAATAAGTTCCCAGTCGTGTTTGACAAATAATAAATAAATCATAAAATTTTAAAACTAATACTTACAGTAAAATCTAACTCAAAATAAGCAGATCATTATCAATTAAATCTGTTGAAAATACTAAGCCAATCACAAAAAAAAAAATATATTTTTTTTAATTTGAAAATAAAGTACTTATATTTACTTAAATAAGAAATAAGTTGATGTACGTAAAAAAAAAAAAGAAAGAAAATAACAGTTATATGCTACCGACATACAAACCTTTGTCATTATCATAAATTTCCGATGAACGGTTGAAATTTCATAATGAATAAAATTTAATTTTTTTATAATAAAATGTTTACCTTTGAATGAAATAAAATAGTCAATGAAAAATAAACGAATTAAAGTAAAATAGTAACAATAAAAAAAAGAACAAAAACAGAACGACGAGGATGGGATTCGAACCCACGCGTGCAGAGCACATTGGATTAGCAGTCCAACGCCTTAACCACTCGGCCACCTCGTCCTCGACCTTCGCCGTCTCACCAATGGCATCAGTGTCAAATTTATTCATTAATTAATTAGTTATTGTCTTACAATATTAAAAATATTGAAAGAGCTGAATTTTGAATGCATTTCTTAACTATTTTTAGAAGTATATATTACTATTGATTATTAAATTAAAGCAAGAAAAAATAATTTATAGAAGTGGAAATGGTACTGTTGAAGTAATTTTTTTTTTTAAAGTCACTCAATTTGGGTGCTAGTTACGAATTGATACTCTACATAGAGGCGAACCAAAATCAATTTTAGCACATTTTACCGAGGGAAAATTTGATTTATCTCAATTGTATCATGATTATTTAATTGGAAACATGCCGCAATTAAGTATTGTGCGTAGTGTTAGAATTTATAGAACCTCATGACAGTTTATAGTTTGTCGAAAAAATGATTAGTTTACACATATCAAGATTTGTTTCATGATAAGGCGAAGTTTCGGAGATACGGAGGCCCGGGTTCGAGTCTCGGTCATGACCAATCTTTTCTCTTCACACAATAATATTTAATAATTTTACCTTTACGGTATTGCTGCTATTTACCAATGAGTTTATTTCCTTTCCGGCAAAATCACGCCACTCCTATAGTTTTTTTTTTACCTTCGAGCATTTTAGAGGTTGAACAATAAAAAACTGAAAGGAAATGTGTCAGTGTTCTAAGTAATAACACGGAACAAGATTCGAATACAAATTCGACACTGCGATCCGGTCTGATGATTATTCACATCCGACAATATGACCTGCAATATTCAAGACTTATTCGGTACTCATTAGGTTTTCCCGCTAGATTGTTACATATGACGCCAGAGGACCGTATAAGCGTCATCTCTTATCTGCGTTAATGTCATCTCAGGTAAAAAGGGGATAGCACTTGAATAGCAGGTATGATTAAAGAATTGAAGAAGTTTTCTTTTATAATATACTCAGGTACTTATGTCACTAATTTGATGTAGATTTTGCGTAGCCATAATTAGCAAATCATTCTTTAATGCTCATAATAAAATTACAAAAAAATATAATGTCACTGAGCAAAGCGGCGAAAATTAACATATTTTATGAGACTTGTGGATATAATTAGGAATATTCCTATTTTAATATTTTTTAGAACTTTATTGCGATTTTCATGCTAATTGAAGTTTGTATGCGTATTTAATAAATAAATAAATCAGTAGAGTTGATAAGCTCATAAACTCATTGATTTTATTGCAGTTTTGGAAATATGATAACTTATAAGCCCTTCTTATCATATAAATATATTCCAGTCTTAACATTGAGACATGTTTAGATCTTGTCTAGTCCTTAATAAAGAGGAATGCTTTCCTTTATCATATACAGGGTGGATATATATATGTATATAATATATATATGTATATAATGTATATATATAATACATTATGCTATATATACATGATAACAGGTAGTTCATAATAATAACATAATAAGTAGGGAGGATTTTGTTATAAAAATTAAAACTCTTAAAGGCATGACTCACGATCCGACTGAAGTCTGATTTATCCGTTTTATCCACCGTGAATCGACTTTGGAGTCGAGAGGCTCGAATCGGGCGCATCCAGTGTCAGTAATCTGGGTCCGATCCTCTTCATTGAGTTGGAAGATAAACTTCATCCCATACATAATTTTGTAATACTTGAAAGTACCATGAAGAAAAAGTACCAACGTCTTAACCACTCTGGAGGTTTCACTTTCTCAGGTTTGTTTTATTTCATTTAATTCGACACTAAGTAATAACAATGTCACATTCTCTATAGTTAATGTTTTTTTTTGTACGGTACCCCTACCTGGCCATGTGTGGCATACAGGGGGTTACTCTATAAGTGTAACCAACCTATTTTAAGTAGGTAGGTCGAGATTTATTCCCTGGGGCCTCCATTAAATAAAAGTCAACCACCCCAGGGCGGATTCGAACCGCCGCCGTTCGGCTCGAGCGTGCTACAGCGGGTCGCGCTCCAACACGCTCGGCTATCCCGGCCCTATAGTTAATGTTGAGTATATATTATATTATTATAACTGATTCATTCGCAGACTAACAAAGATCTAGATGCCTCTTATAACGTATTAGGAACTTACCTGGCTTTCTTTTTCCCAACCAATTTCAAAAAATGAGTACATTAAAAAAAAATAAATGATAGAAAAATAAAGTCCAAGGGAACATTTTATATATAAAGGGTTTTCTATTTAATGTTGTACATGCATAAGTGATATCGTAAAGATTGAACGTGAGCCTAGGCTTCACTCCTACACGGGTAGCTTTCCCCCGTTAGGTATATTTAGGGCTACTTAAGGCAGATAAAAGGTGATAATGGTTATCTTCGGAAAGGTAATAAATCGGTACTCACCAGACCGTGGCAGAGGCTGAGGGACACCATAGAGTCGGGGTCGCCCACCACTTTCCCAGTGTACATGCACCCCTGGGTGTTCACAGACGGTTCTTCTACTTGTGTCATGTTGTCCCAGACGTGCACCACCTAAGGAAACATAATAATTATAATAAAAAAGATAATCTAAAATAATCTTACACCTTTATAATAAACAATTATCTGTAATTAAAGACCTTAAAAAGTTACTCCCTCTCGCAATGTAAATGACTTTTGGTTAAATAAATGAAAATTTATTTCGAGCTCCAGATACCAGAAAGCCCTAGGCTTAGGTGCATTTATAAAGGTGAATTTACACTGCGTCAAACCATGTACCCAAACAAACTGACTCAAGCACCTTCGGCTGTTCGTATACGTGCGTAGTTGAAGGCAGTGTACAGTTTGAAATGGTTTTTGTTTTACCTGTTCTCTTTAAATATACAAAATATCGTTTAAATAATAAGTTTTCATTGGTTTTTCAAAATGAAGTCATAATTATTTTATCTGCAATGTATTGAAAATAAACATATCCAACTGGAATACTAAACAAAGTTTCATAAAAGTAAGCTAACATTACATTGAATCAATATAAAATTTAATACCTAAAATAGAGTAAATTAAATACAAAAGAAGTAAAAATTCCTAATTAGTGTAGTGAATGAATAGAACTATCAAAATGGTTGCTGGATATAAATGAATGTACATTGTGTGCCCTTAAATAAGAAAACCTGACCTAACCTCAAAAATAAAATGTCCTTAGTGTATTTGTTAATAAATATTTGGTTGAACTAATATATTATAAATTACCAAAACTGATATCGAATAATTTGTCCCAGACATAGTGTAAAAAAAATAAAAATTGGGTAATACTGAATGTTAAACGGAGTAGAATGGCGCAGAAACGAGTTTCCTATCTCAATCTGTTGAGGAGGTAGAAGTCTTTGTTTTTATTTGTAAAATCTTACTTTTTTTCTGAAAAATCGATGATATTTTCTTCATCAACATTAAATTTTATTTCAAATCCAGTTTCAGTGGCATTTTTAACGCACTAAACACAAAAAATTTATTACAACTAATTGTTAAAATTTAATTGTTTTTGAAAATTCCTCACTCCCCACTGGAGCACCTTGGAAGCCGTCAAATTTCCTAAAATCTGCGGAATTTAGTAAGCTTTTTAGAGGTGTAACCCATGATACAATTGCCCTTCACCTTTTGAGTCTAAAAGTAGTTTTTCTGATAAAAAACACAAGGGAATGTCACTGTCAATGAGGAAGCGCGCTAGACCCTGCATCCAAAGTAATAGATGAAAACCTCCCATGAGTTAGAATTTTTTTTTTTACTTTTTTAAGATTAGAAAGAACAATGTATGAATTCTAAATAATATAAAAAGGGTAAATAATCTAAAATTAAAAAAAAAACTTCTTAGTTTAAATTTAAAAAAATAATTTCTTTAAAATAAATTAAACTTTCTTCTCTTCTACTAAAATTTGAAAAATCCTATTTAAAAAATGTTAAGTTAAGACCGAAGTTTCATGAAGGAAATAATTTCGTTCTAATCACGGTTCATTTTAGTCTATTTTTACACAGTAATGATTTTTAAGTTTATTCTGCTATTCCATATCACAAACCTTTCTGAGTTCAACAAAACAAACAAACACAGTTCACTACTTAGGACTCACATTCGACAGAAGGATGACCTGGGGTCCACACATAAAGCAGAAACGCCAAACCCTAAACAATCGACTAAGGCTTCTAAACCTCTCTTTTACACAAAGGTTCGGCTCTAAAAATCAGACAAAGACTAAATACTTACACTTACTTACTAAAACCTATATGGACTTACGCTTCACAAATCTTTGGGAAAGCAAAAAAGACTCAGATTCAAAAAATACAAACTTTTCAATCAAAAACGCTACGACTTATCACTCGTGCTCCGTGGTACGTTAGTAACAAAACATTACATACAGACATTACATACTTACGCATTTCTATGGAACATGATTACATCCGGTCTTCATATAAAAAATTTCATGACAAACTTTATGGACATCCCAATAGACTTATACAAGACATGGCCACAACACACAAGCCAGACAACACTCGAAAGAAAGCTGACTTTCTGAGCATTGTCGGGTACCTCAGCTAGTATATTATAATATTGTATGTATACATTTTAAAGTAATCAGTAACATTACAATCTTTTAATTCTAAAAACTTATCGAGGAGTGGCTCCTTAAAAAGCCATAAACCCCTGACTGTCATTAAACAAGTAACATAATGATAAAAAAACTGTCATAAAACCCCGAACTAAGTTTATGTAGCACCAAGACAGAAGGCCCTTGCTCTCGTCCCTTATGGCTTCTAAACCAATCGCCCTGATAACACATTGATGGTTAAGCTTGAAGTTTACTTGGTCATATATATATTTTTTTCATAATATCGATTTTTTTTACTTTTAAAATTTTCTTTTACAGTCTCCTTAAAGTCAAGAGGTTAAAGGCTTTAAAGTAGACCGTTATTTAATTGCCTTCGGCAAGAAGAAAGGTTTAACCCCCTTGTGGAGCTTTAAAGAATCACTTAACAGCACCATTTCAAATAAAAAAATAATTAGTGTTACAAAATTTAAGCGCTGGGAATAAACCCTTCTCTGTCCTACTAAAGAGCGACTGCCACACTTGACGGGGGACTAGTCAGGCAAGGAATATGGGTTCGTTTAGCCAACTCCTCACGAAAGCCTCGAATTTACCGCCGTTGTAATAACCCGATAGAGGTTGACTAACGATGAAGATTCATTTCTCTAATGGCCATGAAATTAATATTTAACGCTTAGCTAGGTGGGTTTAAATAATTTTATTCATCAAAAATATAATATACAATGCCACACAATTAATATAAACTCAAAAGAAAAACTGGAATTAACAAGATTACAAAAATTATCAAAACAGTAACCATATAATTTGATCTTCACAGCAGGACTAACTCTTCAGTCCGTTGCTAATCTGAATCTCGACAAGCGTAGGTTCTTGAACAGTCACCAACATCTAATAGAACAGTTCCAACTGTTCTAACAACAAGTCTAGAACTCTTTTAAATCACATGTTTCGAGTTTTTATTTTATTATTTGTTTCACGTTACAATATTAACAGACTGTTAATACTATAAAGTTTTTTCTGATTCATCTCTTCAAAACCCAACTGTATACCTCATTACGTAAGTAGTTGTTAATTGCCAATTTATTAATTAATTATACCAAATTAGGATCTTTTCTACTTTACTCCCCCTATGATTACTTTCTATATCTGTTACTTTTTAATTAACCTTACATAAACAAACACATGTATATTTAAATTATTTTATTAATACATAACCAAATACAAATTGTAAACACTTGTCAAATGAATTAAATAGTATAAAATTCATTATTATTTTTTTTAAACAAAACCTTGAATTAATCCTCTCCTTCTTCATACAAATTCACATAATTTATAACGACGACATTTATAATTATAACACCGCCAACGAAATCCTCTTTTATCACTAAAAAAAAGCTTCACGTAAGTTCCTAGCTGTATGTATTATACCTTCTTCCTGAAACATTTGCAATGCTTTTTTATCATCTTTTCCGAGGTATGAATACAATTCAAATCCGTTCATTATTAACTTTTAAACAATAAATGAGAAATATATGCACTTAACCTTTTAACTTTTTTACAATGAATTTATATTTATTGATCATGTGTTCTAATTTGAAAGAAACCTCTAAGGTAACTGTTCCATATAAGTAATCATAGGGGTAGTAAAGTAGAAAAGTCCCCCAAATTAAACAGTTAGAGAAATATTCAACAATTCATTAAGAAATAACATTATCCAAACTTTTCTTTACAGATTTAGTTCAGACCTATTATTGTTTAGTCATTTAATTCGTCATTTCAAACCTGGTTACTACTACTAGTCAAAATTCGTCATTTACTTCATTATTTCAAGTCCAAATAAAAATGACTGAATTTCTTATATTAGCTTAAAATAAAAACGACAAAAATAAAACGAACCAAAGAATCCACTATGGAAATCCAACCAGTGCCAATTGTAAATACATCAATCAAGACGAAATCACTTATCCATTACTGATCGATAAGAGCTAAGATAGATAGATAAAAGATAGAAATCTAGCATGACTATCCATTTTGCGGCAATCGGATCGTTCTAATGCCCCCTAGGGGAAATTGCATTTTTATTACCCTGCTATCTAAGCTGCTATCTTCATAGTGGCGGAAGATTTAGACAGTGGCTAAAATGGAAAAGGGGGTGGGAATTTATCTCCAGTATCCACGAAACGAGATAATGGCACACTCTTGAACATGGGGGCGATGAATTGGCGTTACGACATAGTAGACTTGATGGGAAATCCAACTTACAAAACGCTTGAGCTGAATTCCCAGACTTTTTATAATATAGGAAATGGGGCAAGTATGCTACAAGTGCATGTTTTTTAAAACGTGTTCGAATAAGGGGAAACTCAGTATCTTTACAGCTCCTGAAAAAACAAAGACTGATATCGTTATGATGCTAAATGCAAATGCTAAAAAAAAAAAAAAACCTCTCAGTTCATTGAGTATTAGAACACCAACCATTCTATAATATCCTAGGTAATCATTGAGCACTCTCGAAGAAAATAGGTAATCATTGAGGAAAAGCAGAAATAAAAACGAAATACTTTTATAATAAAATTTTATTGTAAATGGTCAAATAGTTCGGGACAAGAAGCTAGTAGAACAGATTATAAATCTGTCCACATAAGTAAAATTGACGAAATTGGAAGAACCAAACTAAGACATAAATTAGACTAGTTACCATCTCGAAATAACAGACATAAAATAGAAGTTAATAACCAAATTTGGGGCATCGTATAAAAATTCCTACGGTAATGGACGACTCACCAACCTCCATCTTGGTACGGCACCCATCCCCAAAGCACAATTCATCAAAGAAAAGGAGCATTGACATTGATTAGGTACTAAATTTCTCGAATGGGAGCCTTAACTTCTCGAGGGGTCACAAATCAAATCTTGCAATGATTCATTGGGCGTGGACTTGATTTCTTGGCCGCAAGTCCTGTCATTCGAAAAAGAAAGGCTATTAGATAGTGGACCCGAGTTTCTTGTCTGATAATAAATTACAACCCCTGTTATACCTATCTGGCTAATGTCAGCTATTTTAATAGATCAGAAGAAGAATGCCGATTACACTCGATATATCGCTCACTCCTGTCAACGTCATGACTCAAAAATCTGCTGTTTTAAGTTATAACTGTTTTTAGAAGCCGCTGAAGAATAGTAAATCATTGCAAGTTCGTCAAAATTTTAACTCAATCCAAGCATCACCCTATGCCTTTTTTCAGAAGAACGTCATAAATCAAAGGATACGATTTAAAAGAATTTTTTTCTTCCAAACAGAGGAAAAACGTCGATAAGTATCTTAGCACATCTAGCAAATCTGTTGAATATGGAAACATTATCTGCGATTCACTTGATTAAAACGCGATTTGTTGTTGAAGTATATCTCTCGGTCATTTAATCTTCGATGGAAGGGCAACTGGGAGGAAGAAAGAGAAGAAACGTGTGGGTTTGAGAGGTTGTGAATTGATCAGTGAAATTTGGTGAATGTATAATTTTACTCTCCATGTCTTTGTGTGTCATGTAGTTAGAAATATACAAGGAGCGTTTAAATTTTTTCTAAGAATTTTTGACTCTAGGGTTTGAATTTCGTGTACCCTTTAACAGAACCCCTAAGTTCTGCTCAGTGGGTCCGAATAGATTTTAGTACGGTGTTATATATTATTATTTTTTTCGTAAGTTAAGTGATGATCTTTTGTCTAGAAGATGCGACAGTTGTTTGTATAGTCTGGTCAGTTCTTGTCTTTGTTAGTATTTTATGTATGCTCCAAGTGAGTCTTTTGTCCAAATATAGTCCTAGCCAACATACATGGTTTGAAAAGGAACTGAAGTTTGATTATTTTTATTGGTGGAAACATATATGGTTCGACTTAGATCGGTTGATTCTACTTTTAAACTTTGGATTCTCTTGGAACTCTCTCTCTCTCTCTCTCTCTCTCTCTCTCTCTCTCTCTCTCTCTCTCTCTCTCTCCTAAAACATCGTGCTTTTTTGAGATATGACGTTTTTTAAAGGTGTGAGCGATAAGAGATCAATAAACATTTGTTTCATTTAGAACAGAAGGAATCATCGTATTAATTATATAATAATTACTTAATTACTTTAATTAGTTAATTTCTTATTATTATTTATTATTTCAAATTTATTTCTATTTGATGTGTATACACGAATATATCACATACTTAAAATATCGTACTATACAAGATCTTATACATATATCACATATATGTATACAAAATGTTTGGAACACATCTTGTTATACAGTTAGCTAGGAACATATATATAGCTCTTTTTAAACACTTAACTCTTCTTACTGCTTTTATTTTGACTCCATAAACATTTAAAAGAAAAGCATCAATTTGTTCTTTGGAATGAATTCCTTTGTATACGGATTGCCAGTATCGATATATTTTATCATTGTAATAATAACAATAACAACTACTACATTTATTTAAGAAATACTTATAATTTATATAAAAATGATATATATAATAAATAAAAATAATATATATAATAAATGAGCTTCCCATTTAGGCATCTACCAAAAGAATGAGTAATTCCATTTAGCAATGCTCGATTTAAATAGTTAGTGCCATTTGGAACGACCAGTTGCATCGGGCATTTGAAGGACAATAAAGCAAGTCATGATTAACTGTTGCCACTTAAGTGGTGAAAATTCCATTAGGGGTCATTTCATTCAAGCAAGTGGCAAATTTAAGCAATTGCAACAAATTGACATGCAGAGTGGAATGGAAATCGGCCTACGTAATTCGATGTCCTTTTTTCAAATATAATATTAATATTTTATTAAAAAAAAAACAAAATATATATTTTAGAATATAATGAAATAGTACAAGTGGTTTTGCGAAAAATTACAAATGTTAGCTGCAAAGAAATACCTAAAATATACATATATATGCGCTGAACCGACTGGGTACCGTACGAAGGGGAGGCTGAAACGTAGGGGGAAAGATTCCGTGACGGATGATCTCGTGAAGTTGGGATTAGACGGAGGCGGTGATTGGAGGTATGTAGCAGACGAATGGTGATGACAACATTGAACCTTCCGGTTCTTTTAGTCTTTATTATTATTATTGTTACAAATAAAAATCAATATACATATAAACTGAATTATAATGGTTATTCAACCCACCTGCATTCCAGGCACAGCAACTGGGGGTGCATGCTTAAGGTCGAGGTAGAAAGTTCGGCCGAATCCTTTGAACTTGTACCTCGGGTGAGGGTCCCATATCATGTCTTTCTTGCCTCTGTAGTGGCCCGAATGGTAACCAACAACTTCTAAAAATTAAAAAAAAAACATGAAATTAAAATAAACAATCATAATGTAAAAAATAATCACAAAAATTGAAAATAATATTTTTTTATTAATAATATAAACAGTCCACATCTTGAATGGTGGGTTTGGTCGGTAGGAACTCCTAGGGAGATTCTACTATCATCCATCCAATGGATCCAATGGATCCATCCAATGGACTTGCTGACCAACGATTAGGTTTGCTGGAGGGAGTTGCTTTGACAGAAGAAAGCAAGATGAAGAAAAGAACGAAATAGGTACATAGGGGGTTTCGGTTTTTAACTAGACAATACATCTCATGAAAAACGATTCATACAAAGCGCAGACGATTGTGCAGTGTCTTCAAGAATTCGTTTAGTGTCCAAATAATTCTTTAATAGAAAAAAATTGAATATATATAGGGGTCTAAAAAATTAAGCAATTACTACTCTTTTTAAATGGACACTAGCACACTGTGGCATCCTAGGCAACGAAAAAGCAGATCAAGCCGTTAGCAAGACAAGGAGGTGAAACAGATATGAATAATGGAATGCTGTTACATCGGAGACTTTTTACTTCAATAAGTATTAGCTAAATGGGAGAATGAGAGGTATGTTTAACTACTTACATTTTATATATTTATTTTCATAAACTTTCACATTATTAATCATCTTTCATTTAACCTAATTTAGAGAGCCCTTGTTAACCTATGGCTAGAGACCGGATGACATTCAGCGTAATCTTGCTCTGAATTTTATTTTTTCAGGAAATGAAGATTTCAAGAACAATGAAGTATAATTCAAATTTTCCGAACTTATATTACTAGCTAAAGCCGGCAACTCAATTCTGAGTCTTACTGTAATATTAACTTTAAGGGAAGTAAAAAAATCTATTCCAGTGAAAATTCCCCCACAACATCATTACATATAGTGGTCCAATTTAAGTTAGCGTCCAATCAAAAATGTTTTATAAATTTTCGAGGACATTTTTTAAATTTTAACTATGAAGATAGTTACACTCCTCAACTTTAGAGGAAGGAACATTGTGTATTCCATTGGGATTCATTTTTTCCATTAGGTATAATAACCCTTTGCACTCATTTTCAGTTTTTAACATATAAGGACATAAACAAATCGTAAAAAATATTTATATGATATTTCGCTTTTGATGATAAATGACGGAGTTTTCATTATTTTTATAGTACGTTAATCTTTTAACATCGGCTATATTTTGTGGTTTTAATTCATCTTTTATTTCCTCGATTGTGCAATAATTTAGTTCGGGGTAAATAATCCCTTTACTTTGATTTAGTTTCCCATGTGCTCCTACTTTAACCGAAAAGTTATTAAGTAAGTAGATTTTCACATTTTAGGAGCTTTTCTGATTTGATATCTGAGAAAACTTCTCCAATTAGATTTTTTATACTTTTATATATAAGGAACGGCGAAACCTTTGTGAAATATAACTAAATCGTTATCCGCTCCGGTTCTCTTAATTTTAAAAACATTTTAGGTCTATTTTTGATATTCCCAAAAAAATTATAAGAAATTATAAAAAAATATATAAAATTAAAAAAAAAAGTTTGAAATTAATATAAAATTATAACAATTATTTTGTTTTTGTAACTATGTGTTCTTGAAGCTTCACAAATACATATAACCTTAATTTCATTACAATTCCTTACTTGGTTCTAAAATTTTACTGTATAATATTACGTTTTCAGGGTGTACGTTTTCGCGTATAAGTTGCGTCGAGTTGCCGGTAGGTAACGTCCGAAACGGTGCCGAGTTCAAAGGGTTAAAAGATATAAAGGTAGAAAAACATGAGATCATAAATAGAATAGGCCATAACTCAATTTATTAATTGTCCTAATATCTTTTATTCGTTTCATATGGAAGAAAGGAAACTACCATTTCCCAATGAAAAATTATAAATTTTAAAATATTTTTCTATTCTTTATAAAATTTTTTTGCATTGCATATATTAGGATACAAAGAAGGTATGACTGTTTTTGGCTAAACAGCAAGGTTCAGAAAGGAAAAGGTTCAGCAAAAGGATAAGCAAGGTTCAGAATTTATCGATCCGCTAATTATCTAGTTTCGGAGTAAAAAACATACGGCCCTTACAAGATATGTCCATAATCTTTCCAAAGCTAGTTTAGCTTGACTTTTCTGTATATAAAAAGGAAGAAATGAAACAGAATATTGGTTACCGGAAACCGACTGTAATAGACGTTACTAATCAAAGGCGCAATAATGAGGGAATATTTTTTAACTTAACCACCTGGATTACAGATGACAAGATTTTACAATTTCCAAATAACCTCGAACGGGCAATAGGCCGGATTCATAAATCTTCAAAACCGATTCCCGATTTCAACGGACTATCGAGCTGATTAAAGGTATGGGGTTTAAAAAACCGCCAAGTGAAAAACCGTAGCATACATATTTATGGCCGTCCATTCATCAAACGTCTTCTTCCCGGGCACTAATGAGTCCTACCAGTCAGTCAGTTAAGGAACGATGTAAGATCCGACTTTTTAAAAGACTAGAGACGAAATTAGGGACTCGTTTGGTAAGCTACGTGATGGTTCTTCAAAGACGGTTGCCGGCGGGAGTGACCGGTAAAAAGCTGGTTAGCATTCGGAAGGGACTCCCTCCCAGGAGGACTGTGTACAAAAAAAAAGGGCAGCCGAACAAGAGGGGTCTGTATCTCGGTTCGGTGAACCCACCTAATGACGATAGCGTTCTGCAGGGGAACAACACGACTAATGAACGGTTACTAAAAAAAAAAAAAGTTAAGGAAAATGTTTTTATTACGGTAGACCAGGCTTCTCTTAAAATATTCCATTAATACTTAGTCATAAGAGCTTAGTCTAATAATTATGAAAAAAAATTGCATAATTCCATACACAGGTTTACTAGAGAGTGTTGTTCTAGCTTCCGTACTATTCATATCGGTCTCTAGTTATTCTAAAAATGGCTTATAGTCCTCTGTTTGTTATAATTTTTTACATAGTGGTGTTACATAGTATAAATACGTTACAATGAGGACGTTTTTTAAAAATAAAAACAGTCAATGGTTGGAAAACAACTTTATCGTGCCCTTTGTGTCGGTGGGTTGCGAGACCGACCGTGAACCTGGTTCTTATTTAGACATCCTGAAAAAAGTTATTTAATCCTAGATTTAAAAAAAAAAAAAAGTTTAGGGTGGATGGAAAAGAGAATTCGGTGATCTCTTGAGACATGTCATAAGTGATATGACACGTCTTCCGTCTTCTGGTTGATATTAAATCAATAAAGAGGTATCACTGAAAACATTTCATAGTTAAGGATGCGTGAACGGGAGTGCCGTTTGCTTAAGTGTCCCCTCTTCCAGGTGCCATGTTTTCAATCGTAATACGCTTCATTCAAACTGCATACTTTCAAACGAATACGTTTCTGGATCAAAATGGATTTGTCAATATGTCAACAATTGTTTATTTGCCTCAGTTTTCAGTTTTCTTTCAGCGAAGAGAGTGAAATATTTATCAAATATTTGGTATTTATCAAATAAATGGTTGGAAAACAATTTTATCGTGCCCTTTGTGCCTGTTGGTTGCGAGACCGATCGTGAAACTGGTTCTAGAAATTTTCGAGGGGGGGAGACCAACCAAATTTTTTTCTGAATGTAGTAGGAAATCTTGAAGAGCAACGAACGAAGATGTATTCAATTTTATGTTGGTGTCATCTGACCCATACATCAGTAACTTGATGCCTAATTTGGAAAAAAAGAAAATATCTCTGGATGGCGATGCGACAGATTTAATTTTAGAAGAGTAATATCACATCATAAATATGTATATAAATAAATGATTTATATAAATATTAATCTTATATTGTACTGAAGATGGTGTAACAAGTGAAACCCAGCTACAATTGTATTGTTTATGTTAGAAAAAGAGTATTGACTTTATTTTCAAGTTTCAAGTAAAACCAAAATTTTATTTTTAAAAATGCGTATTTTTTTACCCTGTAACCCTTAAAATGAAATATTACAGCTTTGAAAGTGGCATTAATCGATTCAGCGAGCCAAAAAACCATGGAATATCTATATTTAATCGCCATTTGTGAACGATTAAGGGTTTTGTCCCTAAATTGGTCATTTTGAACCACTGTGCGCCGTAAGTAAAGAGGTAACCTATTCAATTTCCATACCTTAGGGACTAATAGTTCCTAATACAAGGAACAGTGGGGAGCCTCAAGCTGGACAGTAAATATTATATTCAACTGTAATAGATTAAAACTGTTTATTGACTATTTATGATACAGTTATTTACTACAGAGCCGCGTATGTTTATAAGTAATATTTTTAATAACGATATTTTAAAATCATTTTTATAAAAAAAAAAAAATTTAAGTATTTGAATGCCTCGTAAGAATCAGGGTCAATCACCATTAAAAAACCGTCCTGTTTATTCTAAAAGAGTAAGAAGTTCACCAGAATTAACTGATATAAGCCAAAAAGGACAAGTATGGCGACATCCGGCTCTTTAATTTCAGGATCGGGTGGCCCCCACGAAGAAAGAACTTATGAGTTCTATTTTATCTATTGTGAATACTGCCTTGTTACCTTTGAATGAAAACTACACTTCGCTCACTGAACAGTTTAAATCTGTCAACGAGAGGCTTAAAGCCCTTTATAAAGAAATAAAAACCTACTTGAGGAAAATAATTGAATGAATTTTTGTATTTTCTTTTTTATAACCAATAAAGCATTATTATTATTATAATTATACACTGGTTTACTAATTATTTACTGGGGTCACCTATGGTATAGCGGTTAGTGTAGAAACTTACAATACTAAAGGTCGCAGCAGGTTCGCGTAAAAAATCCTTAACCTGTACGATGTCAGGTACTCGTTAAAGAACCATATCCTAATTTTACCAGGATAGGCGAAAGTTAGGACTCCCACTGTAACATCGTCCGATTAGCTTTAGTGTCATAAAGTGACGTTATAACAAACAAATGAAACTAATCATTTTCATCCGTAGCTCAAATATATGTTTCATTAGACCTTAGGGAAAATGAGGTTATATAAAACAATAGTTTGTTAAAATAGGTGGCACAGTAACTTTTCGAAAATATTCAGAAAATTTTGCCAATCAGAAGGATCTACAATGCTTTGATGCAATAAAGATGAAACATGCAACCAGGTTGGAAAGTAATTACTAAGACCTAAGTCCCTCATCAAAAATAAAATTATCAACAGTGAAGAATAATCGCAATAGGTTTCCGATCTAAAAAATAAATATATGGTTACGGTGATGAGAAGCATTGTAACTTGAAACAAGTGTACCAGGTAAACAGTACAAAGAAAGTGGTGACATAGCTTGGCATTGAGAGGCATCGAAAGTTTTTTGAGAGGGGCAAGTTTTTGAAGAGGTTATGAATGTTTGGAAGATGGCTTCGTTTTGCTAGACCTTTAAGTCCTATGATCAAGGGAAAAAGTGGGTCGGATCACAACACGTTATATAGTAAATTAAATTCTACTAATAATTTTTATTTTCACATTTAAATGTACCGCTTTTAAAAAGAGGATGTACCTTAAAAATATAACTAACACTAGAAATTCATAAAATATGGCAGGCAAATTGGGATCACAAAGTAGAAAAACTAAAGAACATTAAGAGGAATCCCACATAATGGACAGCATCGATAAGAAAATCGCTGAAATATATAAAATAGGAAACTGTCCTTTGCCAAGTAAGAATAAGTTCTCATACGTATATTGTCTAATAGGTCTCAAACCTCCAACATGCGGAATACATAATCTAGAACGGACGTTAAGAAACGTTCTACAACAACCTTAGAAAATATTTAGGTTTGAATACGACCTGAAAAGTAAATATAAGACACGACGAGCAAACAGTCAAAAAAACACTTTATTTAAAAGTGACGATGAATATATAAAATATAAATATTATAACCCAAAAGAGGAGAGTAGTAACATTTTTTAAGAGATCAATTAGGGCCTTATATAAGCCTGCGGCTGACCAACTATCCAGATTTATTACTAATTCTTCCATTATCCTTTTTTGATCAAATAATTAATTTATATAAAGCTATGTGAACAAGTTTCTACTAATGCGGATAAACAATGCGGATGGAGAGGAAAAAGGTTTGTTGCTAGGAAGTGTTCTTTAGGTTATTCATGCTGTAAACTCTTACTAGGGGATTGTTCTAGTATTACACGGACGGCAATGATTTAAACTACTTCGGGACTCTAGAAACCTTTCATTTGGAATGAATGGGCACTAGAACCTCTATTTACAGCGTCAAAAGATGTCTGGTATACTTCCTGGGAAAATGCTATAAATAAAATAATTCCAATTATTCGAAACATGAAAAATATTTGCACCGAACTGCAAAGTTCAAGGTCTCGAGTTCGAATCTGACTATGGCAGGATATCTTTCTATTCTGCCTCATATCGACTGTGCTACAAAGTAGGTGCTCTGACGCCAAATCACCTCCTTGCACGAACCTTCAGCGAACGGTACGTCCTTACATAACAATTTAAATAAACCAAGAACCTCCCATAAGTAGTAGCGCAACAGGTTTTTTATGAGAAATATTATATTGTTGTCCTGTAGAGTTAGTTATACTAGATGTATGCACTTTCTTAATATACTAGTTGGATTATACATGTGATTTAATAAAATAAAAACAAGTGTAAACAAAAAAAAATATGGGAGGAAGCTTTATAAGACTGTATATAAAACTTTATTTCTCAATCCAAAATATCGTATCTCCAGGTAGGACAGACACTTAATAAAAATGACCGGAGATAATACCTAAAGTTATTCCAAGCAATAAATTCCTTTTACGGTTTTATGGCTACCGTAATGGTAAGGCCGACCGAAGGCGTTTGAAGCAAGACCACGGGAAATAAAAATAAAGACACTTATTGAGCTGTACTGAAAAATTTAAAAGGCAGCGGGACAAATATTGATAAATGATTCAGCCACAGATTCCTTATAAATACACGATTAATGTCAGCGAGTTCATGTGGGAATTTTATACCCGGATTTTCCCTGCAAAGCCCTTTCAAGTTGTGCATCCGCCGGGTCATTTTTCTAGAAAATGGGAAAACTCACTTTCAACTTGTGTTAATGATTTGCTTCTTGTGATAAAGAAGTATTTTAGAAAATATTTAACACACCCAAATAAAAAATGTAAACCTTTTTACTTTTACTGGCGGTAGTGGGACAAGAATAAATCATTCCTTTCGTGTAGTAATCATTGTAATCAATTATTAACCAAAAATATTAAAAACATTACTGACTATAATGAAAACTAAACTATTCTTTATGAAAAATACCTTCCAAAGATTAATTTTTTCTAAGGGAAAAGAAATAGTGATGTGATATTCTGGGAATTCTATTGTTATTCTCCTTACAGATTTGCTCCTGCACAAAGGCGCATCAAGCAAACGTGGTCATTTTTGTTTTTGGCTGTTGATTCCTTGATGCGTTTTTAAGGGTTTGAGTCTATTGCTATTAAAGGTCTCTTGGCCTTTCAGCCAACGCGGAGGCTGTCCAGGTAACAGAGAGGAGGGAAGAAAATGGATGAGTGGATTACGGTGATTTAGTGTCGAAGAGTGAAATGCTTATTCTGAGATTAAAAAAAAAAAAAAAAAAAAAAAAAAAAAAAAACAATTAGCCAATCCAGACCTTGCTTACATTAAATTTCGTCACCCGTCTGAGCAATTAACTCTGTTCCGTTATATAAGCTACATTCACAGAAGATGAAGTTTAAATGAACGAAAGAATGCAATTCAAATGTGTCGACATCTACAATTCAATCGGAATTAATCCATCGGAGACAGATATAGAATAGGTCCTCAACGATGTCTTTAACGTCTCCTACAGAGATCAAAGACGTCTTCATTCAATGAATCAACTCCTTGACAATTCACTTTATTCAAATCGCATTCATAACGTTTCTTAAAATGACTTATAAGACGTCCTAACAAGTTACATAAGTTGACAGTATTATTTGCAATAGTTGCAAGTCAGGATAAAACATAAACAAGGACTAGTCTAATTTCATATTTAATGATTTTCATCCGAAAAATGTAAATAAAAGACTTCTACTAATTATGGTATCAGATAAGTTTTAACATGAATTATTGCATTACCGTCAGGATCCGGCGGTGGTTGATCTGGCAGTAGTTGTTGGGTTGGCTCGGGAAGCGGCGGCCAAACTTTGATGGGCCTAACATACTCAGACATATCGCTAGCTGGTGGAGTCACTGGCTCGTCCTTCTTGTCGTCACCTGAAAAAAAAATTAAGTCATTTATTTAAATGTAACTAGGATTTTTAGAGTATAGGAATTTTCATAACCCTATCAAAGATTCCAAACATTTTAAGGATGCTGAAAAAAAATTAAACAGTATTTAGCTAAAAAGAAAGCAGGTAGTGAGTAAGAGGTGATTTAACTGAAGAGAAACTCAAACCCCCGTCTATACTATTGTCGTACTCAAGCGGTATAACTATGTCCATATTATCTTGGTCCGTCTTAGATCCTTAAGATTTGATGGGTAATTAGAGTAACTAAATAAAAGGAGATATCTATCCGAGAACCGGATAGATTACGACCACTATTAAATATGTGAAGATTAGATATTAGATTATTCAACTATTGTATAAACTACGATTATTTATTAAAATAATATTTATTAATGTTATTTAATACATGTTTACAATGATGTAAAAAGATAGATTTTTTACAGAACTCCTTGATCATATCGTTTATACCGAAGGATTTTGTTTGTTAAAAAAATTAAGCCCAATTAAATGATTTCGATACCGATTTCATGGTCTAATTATACTTGAAAATATACATTTGTTGAATTAACAACTGGATTACATATCAAAATACGATATAAATATTTGTAAAGAGAAAAGTAGAATATTGCGTGAACAGACATCTTAATGCCTCATTCCTAGCGTCATTCCTTGGACTCTAATAATAGTTTTAAATTAGAAGGTAATGAGACTTCAAATTAAAAACCGATGGTTATTTCTGTTACAATTAAAAGTTCTAGACTTTAGTTGGTACCCTTAAATAACCTTATTAGTACGTAATTCATGTTATACATATCACTGGAATGTTCTTGGACTTTCTGGATTGTTCTGTTAGTAACAAAGAGTTGTTACTAGTTTGAGTTTTGAATTGTTTGTGTGACATTTTTGTTTTATAATTTTACGTGGATACTATTATTTTAAATCCAAATCATTTTATTTTCTAAAGTAAAGCAGGATTATCAAGAATATATGAGGAAAGGTCCGGATTTTTTGAAATGCAATGATGCAGATTGGAATTTCCTTCGTGACAAAATAATAAGTGTCGGTGGCATTCATAGAAAAACTTTCGGGGTGAGGGGGATTTCGACATTAAATATTGAGCTACTGATGATCGAGGGATGTTTTGGGAGTTCTGATCCTGCTGAAAGGACAACTGAATGATGTTATTTTAAATGATTTCAATAAAATTAAAATATTTCAGATTAGGATACTAAAGTTTATTTTTTACTAATTTGTAATTTCAGCAAACTAAATCCAAACAAAACCATTCAGACTAAACTCCACATAAAGTAAAGCGCCATTTGCAGTTTCGGACCTATTTCATCGTAGCAAACTGAAATTAAATAATTCAACCCGTCGTTTAGTAGATGATTAAATTAAAAGAAAATCACATTGAAGATTCGAGGTCAGCGAACGAAAATAGGAAAGACTACCACCATGTTTTTTGCAGCAATCAGGCTGAACAATAAAGAGATGTTTATTAAATGATCATGATCATGAAGAAATACAAATGAGATTTTTTTATAAAATCTCCACATTTTTTAGCTATGTTAGAATGGAGCATAAATTACACTCAGTCAAGGATACTTTGTAGAATCCTGATCTTGAAATACCATCAGAGCAACCTCCTAGGATTACATTCAAAGTATATCTGACATCATCAGTGAAACACAAACCACTCAACGTTCCATTATATAACGACAAAGAAACAAGGTGATCTGTTAGGCTTTTGTTTTTTATTTTTTAACCGGCGAGTCGTGTTGTATGTTTCCATCTAAACGAAACGTTTCCTACATATAGAGGAGGGATACTGAGGGGCGGTATCTTGATGTGTTAATTGGGGTCCCTGACAGCTAAATTGTGAGCGTCAATATTTCGGCACTAAGGTGTTACTTATCGCCGAAGGGAGAGGCTGATAGTTATCAAAATATCATAAGACTACTGAAAGGTGAGCGAGGGATCCAGAAGGCCATTATTCACGAACAAGGTCTTTCCTCCCAGGAAGGACAGAAGAAGACACTAATGACAAAGACTTTAGCCTCGGTCGACGAGACTTTGACAGGAGCTGTCAGCGCTGTTGAGGTACAGCTATTCACAAAAGGTTCCTAGTAAGTTGTAAAAGAATTAGCTAATTTACCAACTGATATAGTTATCCAAAGATTCAAAAATAACTCATGAATTTTTAAAAGAATATTTTTCAATAATGGAAGATTATTGTTCTTTTGATCAAAACCATTTTTGAATTATTATTAAATAAAAACAAAAACACATATTGATAGTAGTAGAATTACACGCCCACCCCCTCAAAAAAAAAAAAAAAAAAAAAATCGGATAGAATGATCAAATCTTTTAATTTCCGCTCGGCCATCTACGTCTACATTCGAACCTCTCGAAAATTTTCGAGATTCGGTCGACGGAATGATGATGATATTAGGTATAATTTATTGACTTAGGGCCAATTCGACAAGGAGAAGCCTCTCTTTGAACATGGATAAGAAAAAAAATCCCTGGTTATATGATTAATTCATTGACCGTTTCTATCTCAACAAAAAATAGAAGAAAAAAAAAGAAAGGAAAAAATAAACTTCGGTGACAATAAGAATGATATCAAGCATTGGCTATAATAATGCCTGCACTGCTCTCACTCTCAGTTGGCGCTTTCCCCACCAGCAATAAAATATATTGAAACTCTTGGTAAGTGCTTCGCAATGTGCAACGAATAGCAGTAATATAGTGATGGTTAAAACTAATAGACAGTATTATGATGTGTTTTTTTTATATATACTGTCATGACAGTTGTTTGCGACGATCGACATCAATTTATCGCTCAGAAATAGCGACATTGACAGTCGACTTAAAAAAATCACATGATCCATTACAGGTGAAGAAAAAATAAATAAATACAGCACATGAAAAATTGATTTTTCGTGTTTGAGAGAATAGTAACCAATAGATAATGATTTAATGATAATTGTAGTGTTCAAGATTTTATGTTACGTGTTACTTCATTTTGATAACTATTTAAAACTTTAGACTCCAATTAGGCATTTTCAGATAAAATAAGAACAATGTATTTGTTCGCAGTTTTCAATTTCAGCTCGGCCGTCTCCGTCAACATTCGAATCACACGGAAATTTTCGGGATTCGATCAACGGAGTGATGATGATATCTAAGCAAATTCGACAAGGAGAAGCCGATCTTTGAAAGTGGTAAAAATATTTGATATTACGGCCTTAAAACATTTTCTAAATATAGTGAGTTTGAAGGAAATCTCTCACATTTCTTTTATAAATAATTTTTTTCTACTTAGATATCAGAACAAATTTAAGCACAGATTAAGAGTATAGATCGAATAAATAAAATCTGTTAAACCAAAAGCAAATAATTTAAGATTCCTGATTTAGTACAAAATAAGAATGTACTTTAACAGTATATAAGTGTTTTTGTTAGATCCCCCAAAACTTTACATATTTTAGACACTTCAACTGAATAGAAAAGGTACCATTGATAAAAAATAAAAATAATGGGTACTTTAAGCCAGGGAACGACGATAAACTGACTTCCTTAATGTTTTTATGACATATTGATGGTGTATTAGTCGATGAATAGCTACTAAATGAAAATTTATTAATAGTTTTTCTTGCTTCACTATAAGCAATGAACATCTAACAGCGCGGGCGCGGCAGCTAAGTATGTCTTCCAGTACAAAGGGCTTACAACAAAAAGTAAAACAAATTGAAACCGAGGCGTATCATGCCAACTTCATTACCAACCATATTCTCAACAGTGAATGAGGGCTATACTTCCAACTGGCAGCTGTACCTACAGTATAATGGGCCGACAAACAGGAGATGAATACTGCCGGATAGGACGGGGTGGAGAGAAACAGACAAATGGAAGGATCAGTTAGCTCCTAATAACACTCTATAGGAATCAAAATAATATTCTATTAGCTCGGCCTCCTTTCACAGCTGCAACAAAGAGACTCCTCTTTAATACCGCCCTGTCACGACACAGGAATAGAAAACGAAGCCTGTTAACATGGCCCCGACAGTGGGCAAGGCAGTGTTGTCTGTTATGGTGTGGGAGTGCTAACCACCGATTCGTCTAAAGCCATTAAATACGATGATAAAGCTCTCGTAACACGCACCAGTCCTTGGAAGTTATTGCGTTTGTGTTGCAAACCAAACTTATAATGGCGATAACGCCAACAATCTCATTAAAATATCTGCTCCATTGAACTTCACCAAAATTAAGAATAGTAAACCACACCAAACACCATCCTCCCAGTGAATATTAGATTCCCAGATGTTTATTCATTATTAAATGATTGAACAGTAATTATATTATAACTGAGGAGCTGGCGAACTAAACCGGAGTAGTCCACTCAAATTTCAAAATCATTTTTTTATCGAATCGTGGTGTCCAAGACCTGTTGCGTCTATTCCTGTTAATATTTTCAATCAAAACGGGCTCTAAGTTAGCTATTAGAGCCCGTTTTGATTGAAAATATTAACAGGAATAGACGCAACAGGTCTTGGACACCACGATTCGATAAAAAAATTATTTTGAAATTTGAGTGGACAACTCCGGTTTTGTTCGCCAGCTCCTCAACTGTAATTACCTTGCGGTCCACAATTGTAATCCACCCACACATGTAAGTTGCAGGCTAATTTCCTAATTATATCAAAAATGTTCTATATTGCTAATACAAATAACTAAAGGTGATATTATTTTATTTAAAAGTTTATTAATCTAGTGGTAATATCAGACATCAAACTTACTTTAATCACAATAAGCATTAACAGTTATTAATATATTTTATTTAAAATTTTTATAACCCCCTCTCAATAATAACAATTTATCAGCAAAGCCACATTCCTTTTTTCCACATTGCCGCTCGTAGTAATTAGTAATCGTAGTAATAAGTCATTACTACTTTGATAAAAAAAAAAAGAAGAGGAAGGAATTCAACTAATTAAATAATTTAACTCAATTTAATGCTATTAAATTTAACTCGATGCTCCTTCCGAGACCGTAGTGGCTCAGATGTTCCACCTTTATCCTATATAAGCAGGAGTCCCCTAAGGCAGCGTCTTCGGTCCTGTTCCCTATATTCTTTTCACGGCCGAGATTCCCACCACCTTCCACCCTTTCTCAGCCATATGCGCAGAGGACATGCGAGGTCTTTCATCCCATCCCGATCCCGTAGAAGCCTATGTACAACGGGCTTTTGCGCACCCACGACTTCGAAGGCGATCGTACCTGGCCGAACGACCTACACCGACCGCCTCCCTATCATGGAGGCAAAAAAAGAGATGAAGGGGACAGAACCTGCTAACCAGCCTGACCCCAACAAACACTCAACAGGTCGGCGTTTGGTGGTCCCAGTAACCACGACCAGCACGTCCGTACCAGGCACCCCTAGGGGTCCTGGTACCACCCAACGATGACGCCCGGGAGAGTGTCATCCCCGTGGTACCATTTGGCATCACCGCCTTAAATCCCGAATGGATAGCGGGCCGGACAGGTAGTTTTTGACTAAGCCTGTCCTACGGATTTTCCTACTTAGGGCATGATGGCGGGTGCTTACCACCATGGCCTAAGGAGGACTGGTCCCGTGCCAGTGCCTCTGTCGTTCGCGAGTTGTAAACAACTCCCCAGGGGTCACCACAAGGTAGGCGTTGCAGGGGATCGGGCAAGCGGGGAACAACAGACAGTGAGTGGGGCACTATAGCCTGTTGTTCCCACATGAGGGTAGGAAGACTCCCGCACCCGTCTTCCGCCTCAGCCCCCCTTTACCCCTGCCATTTGCCCCCCAGAAGCCTATGTACAAAGAAATCTCTCCCTTATCAAGAAATGGCGCAACTGCTGGCGTATATAAGTTAATCGCAATGCAAAAATGTTACTTGCACTATCCGCCACATCTCCTGTCTACTACACCTTTTTCTAAAGCTGACACAGTGCGATACCTTGGTTTCATGCTCGGATTAAGACTGGAACGCAAATAATAGAATTAAAAGATAAAAACTTAACAGAAGATGTATTCAACTATAACGAACACTAAGCAGGATCTCCCATCTATCATTTTGCACATGTTATGTGTGTTTCCACCAACAAAAACCATAATTATGAACGATCAGAATGTTTATAATTAAAATAAAACCACACGTTAGAAGGTAATAGTGATTAATGTATACCTTTATAGCGTTTATAATGTTATATATGGCGTTAGTAATTTCTAATATTGAAAGTTATAACATATAATGGTATTTACTCCCTATGTAATTAAATATGATGAAAAGATTGACGCGTTCAAGATTAGGTCACGAACTAGGGGGTATCGGGTGAAAGTCATGTGACCTCATTTAAAATATCGTTCGGGAAACAATGAGTTCCTGTACCCGAAAGGTTAGCGTATTTTTAAAATACCAAAAGAGTTAGAGGACGACAAGCAGTGTCAGAATTTTACCGTCATTCATCAACGGTGATCGGGACATTGTTTCGTGATAGTTCAACTGCCAATTTCAGCTTTTCTTTTTTTTTTTTTGGCGGTTTTGATTGAGACTTGCGGTAAGAAATTACGGGCGATAATTTGTACTCAGCTTAGAGAGAGGAGTAAACAATGAAAAAATAAAAAGGAAACCTATTTTTCGAGGTTAATTTTATTTCATTCTACTTTTTCTTATTTGTTTTCGTTTCCTTTTTTTAATATTTACATTTTTTTTTTAATTCTTTTATTTATGCGAATTTGTATATAGATAGTGTGTAAATCTGTCTTTAGAGCTCTTTTAAATGTCATTGACTGTGGTATAATGTATCATTTCTATCTATGAAAAAGAAAATTTCGTGGAGTTGGTACCACTATCTTGAACTTATTCACATTTTATACAACATTTTATATTCTACGTGTTTCTTCAACCACGTACAAACAGAAACACCCCATTGAACGGAACAGTCCAATCAATGGAGCAGGAACTTAAATTTCTAAGAATTTCCTTATAATAGTTTCATAAATATAGTTTTACATAAGTACATATGTATATTTATACAAGCTCTTACTTAAGAGATGCATTTTTTTTTTCACAAAGTTTTCTTTACTTTATATATTCTAAAAAAACATGATGAAATGTGTGTAATAGCAGTTTTCATCAGTTAATATTTCTACGATATTTATTTAAATATGCCATTAATTGTTTATACTGCACATCGATTAACGAAAATTACCATATACCAAAGTGTTACTAAAAAAAAAAAAAGATAAAGAATGTATTCATAAAAATAATGTCTTCATCAGACGTAGCCTTCTTAATGGCACAAAAAAATACTAGACGGGAGGTGGCAATGGTCAAAAAATAGTCGGGGAAAAGAAAAAAACTTGCGTGAAAGGGAAGCAAAAAAAAAAAAAAAAGAAAAAAGAAATCTTCCGTCCACCTTTATAATACGTATACTTAAGCATCATTATGTTCCGGATACCCAAAATCGCTTCCAACATTACTATACTAAAGTTTCAGCCTGGTCTAAAAGGTTAACCACGAAACCACGTTGAACAGCTAGGTTCTGAACTGACGCCGCAATATAAAGAAACTAAAGCAAATATTGCCTTCTTATTGCTTTAGCAAGAATGGAATTATGCTTTAATAAATTTAATAATAATTAAACTACCATGCTCGATTTGACGTATTGTATCATAAAATATTAACAATAATAATAAAGACATACCAAACCGTCATACCATACATAACCAAACAGTTAAGGTCGTAAAAATGAAGATATTAGTTAAGTAGATTAAATAATGTCATCACAATGCATGATTCATGTGATTTTTCAATAAAATTCAATTGAAACTTTGCGTGAATTCGCTTTTAAAAAAATAAAAATCTTGTATGGTGCGCGCCTCCCACATCTTTCATTTACCTGTTTTATTTCTTAAAAAAAAAAAAAAAAGACCAGATATTATTTTATGAAAAAGACGTATTTAAGAGCTGCCAGATAGGCAGGAAAACTTTTTTCTATTGGTTTTGTTATTTCTGTTGGAATGTGGGGTATGTCGGCAATACTTCGTATAGTGTATATTTTATATATGTTACCAAAAAATGAAATTTTGATTTTGTGGTCTATGAATGAATCAAGAAAACGTTCAATTTCTGAAATGATCTCTCAATAAAAAAATAAATTACAACCAATAACTTAAAATAAAACCCGCCATTATAAAGATATTTATAATGAAATATGAAAAAAAAGAGGGTTAAAATGACGGTCGAGAGCCTTTGCAATGTAAGGCATCTTTACAGATCCCTATCCTAATTATAACTGAATAGGAAAAATTTAAGACATTGTAGCATCGTCTGATCCATCATTATAGCATGAAGTGACTTCAAATAAATAAAAAAAAACATGCAAAAATGTTAAGTGGATTCAAATGTAAGCAAGTGAGATGAATAAAATATAGAAAACATCAAAAAGTGTCATAAACCCTAGAGTGATGGCGAAAAATCCATAAAATTTTGATGAAACGTTAGATAAACATAAATCAAACACTTATTTGAGAAAAGGATGAGATTTTATCGACATGCTGTTGAAGGACCAAGAGGCTTATGCTAAAACCAGTTGTATAGTTTTAACAAGGTGAAATATACAAAAATGACTCATTTGCATGAACTACCATCTCCATGGCTTGAGCGAACCACCTGTCTTTTCGACGCATCATAAAATGTATTATTAATGACTCGATAAAATCAGTGTGAAAAAAAAAACAAATTAAATTAGTCTTGTCCAAGAGAACTAACATAAATAATTCAAGATTTAAGTTTTAAAGCTTCCTTACACTTGATGAATAAGATATGTGGCAGTCTGCTCTCTTCAGCCTTTTTTTTCGGTAAAGTTAACGGGTTTTTCCACTGAATAAGTGTCTCTTTGTCATCCATAACATCTGTCAAAAACTACGACACTTTATCCACATAATATTAGTATATTTATATACACATTTGGAGTAGCATATAATTTATTTATAGAGTCCGTGAAAAATAATAAAGGGTGCTTTATCGCATAGTGAATGTCTTAGGGATTGATCAAAAAGATGGTTGGGAATGGCGATAAAACTGTTCTTAGGGAGAGTTGGATTTAGATGATGGCATGTAGATAGCCACTGGTCCGACTCTACACCGAACCTACGAAATAGAATTGCTCCTCATGTTTCTATTTCAAAATTAAAAAAACATACTACTGAATAGTTTAATTGCTGAATTCCTTGCAAGAGATGTATGTAGGTGCGGAGAGAGAGGTGCTTGGTCACTTTAACGTAACAAACCAAAATATATACTAGTACGTAACGTATCTGGGATTTGTTTTTGTAATAAAACACGAAAACAAAGAAAAACATGAAACATCTGGCATAAAGAACAGCTGGCCCAGACGGTAGCGCCAGTCTGAGGGTCAAAAGACACCAATTACGAACTTTGAGTCATCTCATTATGTTCTTGGCAATGGTGGGGATTTATTCGCCGTTCGACTTAATCATCAGCCATTTAAATGGGATCAGTTTTAAAGCTTTGAATTGATAATTAGCTGATTAAAAATCGACCCTAAGGATCTTAGCGGACTTTATAGCATGCACATAAATGTTATAAAGAAAATTATTAATATAATTTTTCCAGATTTCTCTATTTGGATCGAGATCGCTATGAATAGGTGATACAATCATGTTAAATTTAACTAATTTACATTTTTCCTTTTTTATTGCAAAGGAAGAAACAAAAACAGATGTTTCATAATGCCCAGAAAGTTCTAGAATTTTCAAGTTAGCCAACGGCAAGAGAAAAGAAACACATTTTGTAAGGCGGAGCAAAAGGCCTCTTTTAAAAGGCTTTGAAAAAAATAAGTACAGAGCTTGCATTTTTTTTTGTCATACAGATTTCGACTTTCTAATTGGTTTGTATTCCTAACGAGAAATCGGGTTAATTATCTGTATCAGGGCTTAAAAGTTGTATCGTATTGTTATTTTAATAATTAGGGAACCTAGCTCAATGTAACATTGTTTTAAACAACAGAATAATTAACACAAACAAATAACCTATTAATATTATGCTCAATGATGGTTTCTATAACCAGACAGCTAAAATGACAATTGTTCCCAGAGTAAATTTTAAACAAGGGAATAGTTAGCTTGTAGGTCGATAAAGCTTATTATTTTTCAATAATGTTTTTGATGATTCTTAATAAAGTAAGATAAGTTGATTCATAGTCAGGATTTTCAGTTAATTTTTTTCTCGATTATATTACGTTTCGATCCCACTTGTCATGGTTTCTGAGTCCAGAGTAATTCAAAGCCTGAAAAAAAAAAGTTGGCTTATCCAAATTAAAACAAATTTTTAACTGAAAATCCTGACTATGTATCAACCTATCATAAAGAATAACAGTTGACTATTTCTCACCTCTAAACTTAAAAAATCTGGTGCGTGCGCGCAACACACAACTTTCACTCACCAACTCAAAGTTACACATTATTCCACATTCATTTCTTATTTTGGTTTTCATTTGCTCTATAAAAAAAACTAATTCTTTTATTATTAAATAAAAGTTTTTACTTGAGATAATTCGGCAATGCAAGCATAATACTCCAAGTCGACTGATTTTATAATTCTCTGTGTACTTGTTGAAAATTTCATTTAGTTACCATGAAACAAATAATTTCCATTAAATGAACAGAACGGCTTTAATTATGAACAATGGTCTGTCATTAAAGGCGTACTACGCATGCGCGGGCTCAACGTGTTTACTTGGTTTTTATCATATCTGATATTTAGTCATTTCTTATTTTTAGGAGTAACGAGAGACAGTTAATTTCTCCATATAAACAAAAATAGAGGTACTTTATAAGAAACAAAAAAACAAAAAAAAAAAAAAAGGTCCCTACTCCATTTAAGAACCCTCAGAACATTTTAATAATGATAAAACTTACTTGATATTAAAGAACACCTAATTTTCATTAAACATGACGAATTTGATGAAAATCGTTAAAGCCGAAAATAAAAAAAAGCATAAGAAAATGATACAGAATTAATTTTTTTGTATCAGCCTTACCAGTGGCTCAGACTTTAAAGAAGAGGTACAGAATAGAATAGAATTTAAATCTATATGACATGCACAAAATATTTTTTTTATTATTATTAACTCACAGGGAGCGGGGTAGCTCACTGGTAAGGCTGATTGATCTGCTGTGTTCAAAGTCCCTAGTTAGATCGAGGTAATCCTCCCACGTCCGTCTATCCTTCAGACGTTTCGCAGTCAGCTAACCGCTTATTAATATTTTGGAATTCGTTCAATATTAAGTTTCGCAATCATACACACCCATTATTCGTCTCGCTGCAATCACGTCAATTATATTTATCCGGTACAGTTCACTCAGTTCCAGCAATCCAGTAGGTGGGTTATAATTTCTTTTGATTGGCATGGCCAAATTAATTTTTAAAAATTAAATTTACCAAACAAAATATACATCATATTGAAAAGGTTGTACTGAAAATACTTTAAAATGTCGGATGGCCTATGTACCGACGTATGGGGTTTTACATGTTACTCTCACTTGCTTAAAAACTTATAGCTATTCCGTATACATTGTTGCGCGGGCCTCTGAAAAATAAATAATTGTGTTATGTAGGAAATACTTTATTGATTTAATTTTTTTTAAAAACTTTTTAAGTTTCAAATTTACACGTACTCAAACTCGAGATTAAATATTAATGGAGATCTGCAGGTTTAGGCAATTTTTTTTTTTAATTTTCTACAATTTATCAACAATTATACATTAATAAACCATTTAGGACGATGGTGTGAAATTAGGAACATGGTGTGAAATGATTCAATGAAATCTTATTTTAGTTTTGTTTATTAGTTATTTCTATAGTTGTTTCTCCAATTTATTTCACGCTTGCTAAATTAAGGAGGAAGCATTTTGCTACCAGGCTCTGTTTATACACGTGTTGGGAAAGCTATATTCCCGATTTCCTTGAAATTTCTCGGAAAAGGGAGTTTAAAATTAGTCGAAATTTTATCCTTCCTCTTTATTCAGCTATTAACAGATTTATTCATCATTTTCTTTCTGTTAAGATACAATAGTCCTTATTATTTCAGTTTCCTATTAGACCAATTTATTAAATTTAGTAATAAATAATTACTACTACCTTTAAATAATTACTATTGTAAGAAATCATGGTAATTTAAGTATTTTCAACGGCTTTGAATTGAGAATGAGACAAATCTGTCAAATTTTTTTAAATGTTGCAATAAGTTTCTTTCGAAGTTATGACTGGATGGCAGTCGATAGATTGGGGTGTGCAGGGAGCTGTGGTGTCGGCATCGAACCTTCGGGTCCGTTAAGCCTTCATTATTATTATTATTATATACTGGATTAGTATTGAGCCAAAAGTTTGTATTAGAAGATACCAGAGATTAAATTAAATAAATAAAGAAGTGAAGTAGATATAATATGAGAAATCGGAGGGGACTCTTGACACATATATTTTCCGGTGCGTACGTTTGAAGTTAAGAAAGTAACTTGCTCAGCCCATAAATGGGACAAAGTACGAGAGTGGGTGAGGGATTCACTGACCCGTGATATTGTGTATATAAAAGTTATTGCAGGCAATAAAGTTGGACGCTGGTCCGTTAGAAGACGGTACAGCATTCAAGCTTCGTCTCAATAAAAATAAAAGTAATAGCCGGAAACAGTAGTTACTTGTTAAATCCCAGGAGTCCTCGGATATAGCCTAGTAAAGTCAGCTAATAAAAAAGATTATAGATGTCGGGAGAAAGTCTTGAGGGATTACTCAGCATTTGACCCAAACGCCTAACGATAAAATCATCGATTTTCTAGTTTTGCGACTTTAGTATGATTTTAACCATGCGGATGAATTAGTTATGAAATCAATTCATTTACTTATATTGAATAAGTTACAATAATTAAACGTTGGTAAAGCTACATAAGTCGGTCAGTGGAATAAGGCACTTTACTCAATTGCTAAAGAGTTCAAACCTGAATGTTCACTTTTTTCATTCGGTTACTATAACCACAATCGTATACCGATAATAATGTCGAGAGACCTTCCTTGTAGACATGAAAAAGAGAGGAAGCTATAACACCACTGAACCATTACTTATTCCAGTAATACTGCATGTAAGCGCATTCAATGTCTCTCAGATTATAGCTAAGGACATTCCCAGTGGTCTTGGTATGCAAGAAAGATGGATAGGTTAGGTAAGTAACGCTCGTTTTCATAGAACGCCACTCCAGGAAGTAGCCACAATGGAATGGAGGGTGGAATTCAAATACTTCAGATAGTCATCGTTTATCGGACAATCTTGATCTTAGTAATTGATAATTAATTGTGTTTATTTATTTTCCGTATTTAGAATCCAAGCCTTATGTGGAGGCGTGATATATTCTAGTTGTGGAATCGATTTCCCTACAATTGCTGATAAATATTATAATTTTTTTTTTGTTCAGTACCTCTACCTGGCCCCTTTGTAGCGTATTGGGGAGGGGGATACCATCTAGGAGTTCCAAAGCCATTCTAACCAGAGTGGGAATCACGAAACTTATTCCGCGGGTCCGCAATAAAATAAATTTCTACCGCCACCGCTGGGCTCGAAAATGCTAAAGCGCTCCAGCACGCTCGGTCATCCCGGTCCCTTAAACCATCTGAAATATATTAAAAAAGCTCCAGGATCTCTTGGAGTCATTTTTACCCCAAAATTCAAGGGATATCTCCCAAGGAGGTGATAAATACAGATTCAAAATATTTTGAATACCTTTGTACGATCTTAAGACTTTATTAAAGATACGTTGCCGATGACTCCATCGACCGCTCCCTCCACCTTCAATCCCAACCCCAAATGATCAGACCTTACAGACCTTGTCTAATAATAGGAATCGCTATGTTTTAACGCCCATTTTAACCGGCGTGCGTCTAAAATTTCTATAAGAGAATTAAAAAAAAACCGCTACTTTAACATAAATTTGAAAAGCTATTAACAGCATGAAATAACAGTTAACGATTAATTAATTGCTAATTAGCGACTTTTATCTTTAAAATTGTTTGCATGAAATAAAGAAGGTTATTATAAAAAATTATTTCTACTATTACAATTACAATAGTTGTACAAATAGGATAAATCAATAACAAACAATTTAAAAAAAAAAGTCTATTCGAGTACATTTAATAACAGAAAATTTGAGGCAATATATATATTCATTTACAAGTTTTTAGAAAACATGTTTTTCATCCCAGATTATTATTTTTTTTATCATAATCTATCAACAAAAGAATTTCAAAACCTGCCGCCTGTTTTGCATTTTTTTTTTAACACGTTTTACAAAAAAATGGGATGAAAAAAAAGAGAGACCAGTTTCTTCGTAATTTTTGTGGTTTGTAGAAAGCTGTTTATGCGTGTCATATGAGAGAAGAGATCAGAAAAAAAAAAAACATAGACCACAGGATATCAGATTTTTATCTTTCATCCACAAAAAAATAGGATGGTCCTTGATCAATATTTATTTTTAGCACATACAGCATCAGGGATGCAAAATGGATTAAAACAATATATAGAACAATAGTTGGATAACTTGATGTCATCGGTTACATTATAGAACAGACAATATTTCATTATATTAGAGAAGATTTATGTTATCTTTACAGTTTAAATTTAGTAGTTTTTTTTTAAACTTTTTTGTATTATCCTTGGGTAATGAGTTAACACATAGTTCCAAGTTAATGTACTCATTTGAGTACTACTGTGTCAGATAATTATTTATTTCTAAATTAGTCCATTCCACGACTAATTTACTAAGTCTTTGGGTCAGAAGACTCTCTAGAGGGTGAGTAATACAGTAGACAAGTGAGTACTTTTAATTGGGATGAAATTAGGAAACCAGATTTAGTATTACTTACTAAATACTATGCCTTCATATATCGTTATAAGTAAGTATAGCTTCATTGCTTTTTTTAATCTTAGGCTACAGGATGCACGAAGAGAAATAAATATCTTGAATAACTTAAAAATTTATAAATTTCAGTAATGTCGGAATTACGAAATGATAATTAAAACTGTAAATTGGAATTGTAATTGATAATTAAAACTTGCTCAGTTTGTTTATCTAAAGTTTCGCTCTCTTTGAAACGTGCATTTCTTTAAATGAATCAGCCCAAGAATGAGTAGAACGACACATGCTTTCATACGTCAGTGCTATAAATCAAGTGCAATCATAAACGCTGTTGCATCGAAGCAATTATAGTAAGATCTAGTAGCTGCTGCATCTGCTTCCATAAACAAAAAAAAAAATCAAATGCTAGGTCGGACTAGAAATTTTTTTAATGCGCTATTATCACTTCTAATCCAGTCTAGACGTTGAGTCACGGGGGCACTGCGAAGTCATCTCAAAAGCTCTATCAAGAAATTAGTACTTAGAAAAGCTTATTCAGACATTTTCATAAGTCAATAAGAAAACTTAACCTTCACAGACATGACCCATAATTAACGAATGTTAATTAGGCAAAACGATACTGGTCAAACAATTAAAAATACATGACTAATACTTTAATAACTGATATACCCCCCGGGACATAGTCATTTGGCTACTTATCAGAATTTCGTCACCCAATGCATGGCAAGCACATGGCAGTGCTATTTGTAATTTTCCACATTTTTTTTTTAATATGTGTCCAAAATATAATAATAATAAGCCTTAGCGATCTGATCGTTTTCAACTAAGACTCACAATATTGCACGCCCATTTTTACAGACGCGCGGTTATAACTTCAATTATATCAACAGGGGAAATTCTACATTACTCAGGCTGATTCATCCTTCTTCAGTTAAATATTCTGTATTACAGTAAAAATTTACGATATGATTATTTATCGATTAGAACAAAAGAAAATAAATTCAGAGACTTTGAAAAGATGTATATATTATTAAAAATATATGAAAACGAAATATTAGATACATGTATAAAATAGTTTCGCCTCGCGCGGGTCTCATTACCGCGTATGGGGAGCGAAGACAGCGATGACGAAGTTAAGTCGGAATTTTACGATAAACTAGAGTGGGTCTTCGATAAATTACCGCGAAATTACATGAAGATAGTTTTAGGAGACGCTAACGCAAAGGTGGGCAGGGAAGAAATATATTATCCGACAATTGGAAAAGAAAGTTTACACGAAATTAGTAATGATAACGGAATCCGATTGATTAACTTTGCTACTTCTAAAAATTTAATAATCAAAAGTACAACTTTTAAACATAAAGATATTCACAAATATACCTGGACATCACCGGATTCACAAACAAGAAATCAAATCGATCACGTTTTGGTGCAGCATAGGTGGCAAAATAGTGTTATTAATGTTAGGTCGTACCGAGGGGCGGAATGCGGGTCGGATCACGAACTAGTAGTCGCTAAAGTTCGGCAAAAACTTTCAATAAAAAAAAGGTTAGCAACCGGATCTCATACCGAATATTTTAATCTGGAAAAACTTAAAATTCCGGCGATTAGAAAACAATTTGAAATTGAACTCAAGAATAGATTTGATGTATTAGAACCATCGACAGAGAATGATGAAGACATTGATCAATTGTGGGAAGGGATTAGGGATAATATTAAAGAGGTCAGTAATTTGTGTCTGGGCAAAAGGGAAAATAATAAGAATAAACCATGGTTCGATGAAGAATGTTTAAACTCGTGTGAGAAAAGAAAAGCCGCTAAACTCAAAGTCTTAAATAATCCTAGCGAAGACAATCGTGCCTACTTTCGAGGCATAAGGAACGAAACGACTAAATTGCTTAAAAATAAAAAAAGAGAATATCTCAAAAACAAAATAATATACACGGTGGGCCAGACCCCCCTACCGTGCACCCCCCCCACATCCCTATAAATTGCATATCGTTGTGTTCCTTGTGATAAAAGATTAAGAAAAAGCCAATGTTCCCAGAAAAAAAAGTGGCCGCAATAACCGAAAATGGCGGAATGACGACTTTGATTTTAGTTAGTTTTTTTATTACTGACATTCACCATTATGCTTAATTTCGCCATAACTGGTATTTTATTAAAGCTAGATAGTTCTATATTCAGAATAAATAAACAAACGTTCTAAAATAATTAGTCTTGCCAACATAAAATACATTTAAAGTAAATTTTTTCAAGTCTCTCGCGTAAAAGTTAAAATTCCAAGTTAATTTGTGATTAAACGGCCATCGTTAACGAAAAACACCCTTAAATAAAACATCTGGAGCAATCATTCTTCTTTAAAAATCAGTGGTCAAATTTCAAAAAATATCAACTAGTTTCATAGAAAACGGACCTACAAGGCGAAAAGGCGCCGGTGACTCGGGCGCATCCTGTCCTCTGCCACATCGTTCAGTTCTTATACATCATATAATTACAGCGGGTTTACGATATTATTTTGAATGTATAATCAAGCCTATGTAACTGCAAGTTTTTAATTTACAGAAATAATTAATATAACCTTTATTTTTACTTTCACTTACCTATATATGAAATATATAGTAAGTGGAAGTATTGCGATCGTGAAAATTTTCGACTTCCGGTTTTCAACGGAAATACACGTTTTGGGGTCCCCTGAGTCCAATTAACCAAGTCCCGCGAAATGGTCTGTGTGTGTGTGTCTGTGTGTGTGTGTATGAACAGACTAGCTCAAAAACTATAAACCGTGCGAACCTGAAATTGGGTATTTAGTGTATTTATATGCCCGCGATGTGACAGCAAAAATTTCATCAAAATTGCTCAAAGGGAGGGGGTGCTTTATTTAATAACTTTTTAAGTATTTTTCGATTTTCTCAAAAACGGCTCTAACGATTTTGATTAAACTGAATATTTGATCCATTTATATGCCCGAGATACGATTGTAAAAATTTCATCAAAATTGATCAACTGGAGGGGGTACTTTACTTAATAAATTGTGTTCCACTTTTATGTGTTTTTTTTTCATTTACCCAAAAACGGCTTTTTTGATTTCGATCAAACTTGGTATTTAGTATATGTATGTGCCCGCGATGTGACAGTAAAAATTTCATCAAAATTGATCAATTGGAGGGGGCACTTTACTGAATACGTGTAGTCTCATTTTCAAGTGTTTTTTTATTTATTCAAAAATGGTATTCACGATTTTGATCAAAGTGAGTATTTAATGTATTAATATGCCCGAGATATGGCTGTAAAAATTTCATCAACATAGATCAAATGGACGGGGTACTTTACTTAATAAATTTTGTATCATTTTCACATGTGTTTTCAATTACTCATAAAAGGAAAAAATAAGAAATGAATGTGGAAAGATTTGTGACTTTGTGAAGTGGCAATTAAGAAAACACGTCAATTTCTAATCTAAATAATTTGGTAAGTGAAAGTTGTGTGTTGCGCGCACGCACCAGATTTTTTTTTTTTTATAAATCTGATAAATAAAGGATATATATCTGATCAATAATAATGAATTAGTTGCTGATTGCACATTAACTAAACCTCACTTATATTGATATAAACTGGTTATCTTGAAATTAAATAATAATGTTCTCATGGTAGTAGTTGGATTACTGACACTGGCTTCTGATCATTCGTGAAATTTGAAATAAATGCATTTTTGCAAAGTATTGATTATTTACAGATTTAAAAACAACCCAAATAAAAAATAAAAATAAAAAGTTCTGTTTGTTCGTTGATATGTAGAAATTATTCGTAATACAATTTAGGAAGTATATACATAACACAATTTAATAGCTCACAACAATTAATGAAATAATAGTTACACGATGTGTTTGTGTATATATATATATATATATATATATATATATATATATATACATATTATGATTAATTTAAAATTAAACCACTACTGGAGAGGAAAACCAATTAAAACATGTAAGTATTCATGCATCTACTGATCTATAATCCACGAAGTTTTGGCCTTTTTCGGTTTCTGGCATATAACTACACATCCAAAAGTTTACTTTCTCTTTTTTTCTAAAAAAGGGTATACTAATACAAATAAAATGAAATATTTGGAGTGGTAATCGGATTAGTTATTTAACCAAATTCGAACATGAAAGATCGGTAATTTTTATCATTTTGATGAAAACTCATGTTCCAACGCTTATAACTCGACAATATGTACTCTAAATGAAAAATGTCCCAGATAAAAGTTTTAGGACATTAAATATAGCATAAAATAAGCCCATTTATTTTAAAATTAATTTATTCCTGCGTAGAGATACAAATGAAAAAGTGAAAGTATTTGTAGCGCTTACTTCATACTTTTAACTACATCTTCATTCCTTCCTATATCTACAAGTCAAAAAGTTTACTTTCTCCTTTTTTCGAAAAAAGGGTATACTAATACAAATAAAATGAAATATTTGGAGTGGAAATCGGATTAGTTATTTAGCCGAATCCGGACATCAAAGATCGGTAATTTTTACCATTTTGGTAAAAACTCATGTTCCAACGCCTATAACTCGATAATATGAACTCTAAATGAAAAATGTTACAGATAAAAGTTTTAGAACATTAAATTTAGTATAAAACATGCCCATTTATTTTTAAATTAACTTATTACTAAGTAGAGATACAAATGAAAACGTGAAAGTATTCGTAGCGCTTGATTCCTTCTTTTTGTGAAAACTAAGGGGATATGATATAATATTCACAGAACTAACTATTTAGGTGGGCTTATTATATGCTAAATTTAATGTCCTAAAACTTTTATCTGTGACATTTTTCATTTAGAGCACATATTGTCGAGTTATAGGCGTCGGAACATGAGTTTTCATCAAAATGATAAAAATTACCGATCTTTCATGTTCGAATTTGGTTAAATAACTAATCCGATTACCACTCCAAATATATCATTTTATTTGTATTAGTATACCCTTTTTTAGAAAAAAAGAGAAAGTAAACTTTTTGATGTGTAGTTATATGCCAGAAACCGAAAAAAGGCCACAACATCGTGGATTATAGATCATTAGATGCATGAATACTTACATGTTTTAATTGGATTTCCTCTCCAGGAGTGGTTTAATTTTAAATTAATCATAATATGTATGTATGTATGTATATATATATATATATATATATATATATATATATATATATACACAAACACACATCGTGTAACTATTAATTCATTAATTGTTGTGAGCTATTAAATTGTGTTATGTATATACCTCCTAAATTGTATTACGAATAATTTCTACATATCAACGAACAAACAGAACTTTTTATTTATATTTTTTATTTTGGTTGTTTTTAAATCTGTAAATAATCAATACTTTGCAAAAATGCATTTATTTCAAATTTCACGAATGATCAGAAGCCAGTGTCAGTAATCCAACTACTACCATGAGAACATTATTATTTAATTTCAAGATAACCAGTTTATATCAATATAAGTGAGGTTTAGATAATGTGCAATCTGCGACTAATTCATTATTATTGATCAAATATATATCCTTTATTTATCAGATTTAAAAAAAAAAAATAAAAATAAATAATAAAAAAAATAAAGGTTATATTAATTATTTCTGTAAATTAAAAACTTGCAGTTACATAGGCTTGATTATACATTCAAATTAATATCGTAAACCCGCTGTAATTATATGATGTATAAGAACTGAACGATGTGGCAGAGGACAGGATGCGCCCGAGTCACCGGCGCCTTTTCGCCTTGTAGGTCCGTTTTCTATGAAACTAGTTGATATTTTTTGAAATTTGACCACTGATTTTTAAAGAAGAATGATTGCTCCAGATGTTTTATTTCAGGGTGTTTTTCGTTAACGATGGCCGTTTAATCACAAATTAACTTGGAATTTTAACTTTTAAGCGAGAGACTTGAAAAAATTGACTTTAAATGTATTTTATGTTGGCAAGACTAATTATTTTAGAACGTTTGTTTATTTATTCTGAATATAGAACTATCTAGCTTTAATAAAATACCAGTTATGGCGAAATTAAGCATAATGGTGAATGTCAGTAATAAAAAAACTAACTAAAATCAAAGTCGTCATTCCGCCATGTTTGAACGCCATTTTCGATTAGTGCGGCCACTTTTTTTTCTGGGAACATTGGCTTTTTCTTAATCTTTTTTCACAAGGAACACAATGATATGCAATTTATAGGGATGTGGGGGGGGGGTGCACGGTAAGGGGGTCTGGCCCACGTACTAATAGAAATAGAAAATAATGGAATCCAAAATAACGTCAGAGATATGTATAAAGACATAAATTTATCACGTAAACGTCTAGGACCAGTTACGACTGGTATTAGGGATAATAATAATAACATCATAGCGGATCCGGTAGACATAGTAAGGAAGTTCAAAGAGCACTTTGATAGTATTTTGAATCCAGAAAATACCCGTCTATCACCACTTTTGGAATTTCAAAGTGCTGAACCGTTATTAGAAGAACCGAGTATAGGGTCGAAATAGCTATCGGAAAATTAAAATCCTATAAAGCAGCGGGGACGGATAATATTCCTAGCGAACTAATCAAATCATGTGGGGAAGCTGGAATTTCAAAAATACATCTTTTGATTAAAAAGATCTGGGAGTATGAGAAAGTACCCGAAGAATGGAAAGAGTCTATACTTATACCGATTCACAAGAAGGGGTCGCGGACAGACACTAATAACTACCGTGGGATCTCACTACTTCCGGTCTGCTATAAAGTATTTACGTCAATACTGACTAGCCGAATAACCGAATACGCCGAGGAAATTATCGGAGATTATCAATGTGGTTTCAGACGGAACCGATCTACCGTAGACCAAATATTCTCCCTCCGTCAAATATTAGAGAAAAAATTAGAATACAATGGTATTGTTCATCAACTGTATGTCGACTTTAAAAAGGCTTATGATTCAATAGACCGCAATAAACTATATAACATCCTGACTGAACTAGGAATACCGAAGAAGTTAGTAAACTTAGTAAAAATGTGTATGACCGAAACGTTCAATAAAATAAGAATAGGTCGTTATTTTTCTGAGAAGTTCGAGGTTCACTCTGGTTTGAAACAGGGGGATTCGCTATCCCCTGTTTTATTTAATTTAGCTCTAGAATATGTCATTAGGGAGGTGATAAATACCGGAAAGGGTTTGAATCTGGGGGAAATATATCCGTACTCGGTTACGCTGATGATTTGGTTTTGCTTGGCGACGACGTGGAAACGATAGAACTAAATACAAAAGCATTGATGGAAGCCGGAAAAGAAGTAGTGCTAGAAATAAATTTATTTATAAATTTATTTATACTAAATACAAAAGCATTGATGGAAGCCGGAAAAGAAGTAGGGCTAGAAATAAATACGGAAAAAACAAAATATATGGTTAGTTGTAGAAACGGTGACAATTTTGGCGATATTGAAGTAGAAGAGGAAATATTCGAAGCCGTTGAGAAATTTAGATATTTAGGATCTACTGTAACTAGAAAAAACGAAATCGAAGAGGAAATTAAGGCTAGATTAAAGGCGGGAAATGCTTGTTATTTCTCGGTTGCAAAATTACTTGGGTCACGCCTTTTATCCCGAAATTTAAAAATTAGGATTTACAAAACTATAATTCTTCCGACTGTTCTTTACGGTTGTGAAACATGGCCGCTTACAGTAAGGGATGAGAAACGCCTTATGGTGTTTGAAAATAAAGTGCTGCGTAGAATATTCGGGCCGAAGAAAGATGAGTCAACAGGAGAATTTAGACGGCTACACAATGCGGAATTGCGTGAGCTTTACCCGGCAAATGTAATCGAGTCTATAACTGCGCGTCGGCTAAAGTGGGCATGCAAAATGACGAGTCTTAGTAGTGAACGAATTCCTAAAAGATTGATAAACGCTTTGCCGACTGGAAAACGACCGAGGGGTAGGCCTAGGCGAAGGTGGGAAGATTCGGTGAAAGCAGATCTTGTGAATTTGGGATTGGACGGTGGTAGGTGGATGGAGGTGTGTAGGGACCGATTGGTGGTGTCGGCGTCGGGCCTTCGGGTCCGTTAAGCCTTATTGTATTGTATTGTATTGTATAAAATAGTTTTAAAATTTTTGTAAATTAGTTACTTTTACGTTTTGGAAAATTTATGTATTTATAATTTTTTGGCGTGTGGGGGTCCGGAGCTTCGTTGTTTTTTTTTAAAAAAGAAGGGACCAGCTGGTCGAGGCGAGCGGTCGAGGAGTGATAATTGAAGAGAGCGTACACCTCATGGTGACCGATTCGTCGGAGCGATTTCAGTGGTTTTTTTGGGTGCAGTTTTCGCTCAATGGTGAAGACGTTTGAGCGAAATATCTGGAAGGAGATATAGCCAAAGAAACCACATCTAATCACGGTGGATAGTCGAGGAGCGAGGGACCTAGCCTAGGACGGCCTCATCAACCCCGCTGTTCATTCAAAAGACAGCAATTATTACTATATTTGTTCTTGGTGATTTTTATAAACAAAATATATTAGTTATTAAGGCTCTAGTATTAAGATTTATTAAATTTACTTTAGGTTAGTTAAGAAAAGGAATATTTTTTTTTTTTTGTATGTTTAAGTTTAATCCAGCTGGTTTGATTTTTGTTTGCTATTTAAATTACTTCTAATAAATTTATGTACTGTTGTTGTTACATTATCTCTTATTTCGTTTTTTGTTCCATATAAATAATTTTGTTTAGAGGTTTAGAGGTTACGATTAATTTAATTATGACTCACACTCACACACCTCTCAATTTCTTTTAGTGTATGAAAACATTTATAAGGTGGTTTACTAATAATTAGGATTTAGCCAGGTTACCCGAAAGGTAATGTAACAGATTCCCATCCAGGTTATCTGCGTTCGAATCTCCCTCTGGTTAGTAATCTTTTTTTTTTCTTTTTTAAAATACAGTATATTGATTTAAAGTTTAGTGTACAGTCAATATTTATTAAATTAACGATTATTATTATTAGCATGATTATTATTATTTCTATCTTTTTAAAGGTGTTTCACTATTTTCCTTTCAAATAGAAAAATAAATTGTATTATATTTTTTTTAGAAAAAATAGTGTGACGTCCGAAATAGATTTGAACGAATAATTAAATTTGGAGATCGTACGGATTGTCCCTAAAATTATTTCTTATTTTTTTTCCTTGAACCCTGACCGTCTCCTCTGAGCGTAGGCACTTTTATTTTGTTACCCAATAATTTTGGTAACATTTGAAAATAGGAAATAATCTCAAGGAGTTGTTGGGAGACACGGAGGACTCGGTGAAGGTAGTGATGTCTTTTTTAAAGAAGATAAAACTGTACAACCAAGTTTGAATCGAAAGCGTTTTTGCCAATGACCCTACCGGGTAGAGGCAATAATAAATAAATATAATTTCGATAATGTAAAATAATAATAATGATGTAATGTCTAATATACTAATATTTATATTTATTTAACAATACCACACAGAAAAACAATTGCGTGTTAATCTCTTGCACATGAGCATACTTTTAAATTTTATAAAAATGTGTTACTTTCTTGATGACGAAACTATTGGAGGAAGGTTTCAATAATATAATATCGTTACATAATTATATTTTATTTCGTAACATTTACTTATTATCAACAGCCTGGCCTTGAGATCATGGGAACCTCTCTAAAATAAAGAAAACCTTGGCAAAGAGGACAAGCTAGATAGATCTGGATGACAACAGGACATTTACGAGTAGAATGAAAGTTGGAGTGCTTCCATTAACTGTCGTTTCCTAGGAAAAAATAAAACAAGTATCCGATCTAGGAACGCTTCACGACTTCAGGGATTTATGAAAAGGTCACAATAAAATTCAGACCAAATAACCGAAAACCTAGGGCTGTATTAAAGACAATTTAGTTGTTCCTCACACCCTTCAAAAGAAAAAAAATATATACATATATATAAACATCTGATAGCAAAAGAGACTTATATATACTCAGCTTTACCTTACCCGTATAAAATTTTGGCATCGAAAAATAAAATTCAAACAAAAATCGTTGAAGGCTAATTAAAATCTGACATATCTACTTCTAGCCAATAAGCTCAGAATTATATTAATTTAAAAAGACATATTTAAGAAAAAAAACTTATAAAAATACAATTTAACCATTTATATTGCCTCACAGACTTCCACACTATTTTATAGCTCGATCACATAGACAATATTTTATTGTGGGTCCAAACTATTATAAGTCATCTTCCTTTTGCTAGTTTGAAACTAAGCTTCACTGGAATACAAAATTTTCGTTCGAGAATTTTCAAAACTGTAATCAACTTAAATTAATTTACACCAACATTACTTTACTTAAAAACTTTAACAGATCAAAAGTTAACGACCTCTGACATATGGACAGGGAACAAAATATTTGGCCATAATTTAAACGGAAATGCTGACCCACCCACTTGACAAATATACAAATATTGTATATACATAATATCTCATAACACCCTTATAAGGCAGAAAAGAAGAAGGGTGGGCAAGATCTTGCTATAATATAAATACTGAATGAAGTTCGTGAAGAAAAGGGAGTCAGGATGCCTCTGAATCAATCCTACTAGTGCACATGAGCTGCAAATTATCAGGACTCCGAGATAGTTTTCTATCGGATAGGCAGAAATACATTCGTTTAGTTGCTATTTTAACAATGCGAGACCCTAATATCCATGATCATTGGATTTCCACTCTAGTTGTCAATATTTCTGATATGTCTGAGCGAAGACTTTAAAGTTTCTTAACTTAACTAACATACTAAAGAATTGAAAGTAGATAAAGAAAATTTACTGTTTCATACTATCAGGATTTTTCTTCTAATTAAGAGAAATTTTAACTAGCCAAGAAAACAAGTAATAATTAAATTATTCGCTAATAAGATAAGATTATTGGAGAAAAATATGAAACCTGGTAAAAGCTTTAGCTTATGTCAGTAAAATAACATATAAGTAGCATAATTTAAAGGATTTATTTTTTTATTGAAAATTTAATGGCTATGCTGGTATTTTCATTAGATAAGCGGAGCGGTGTGGATGCCCGGAACTCTAAACTTGACGAGAACGTGCATTATTGCCAACTATTCGAGTGCATATTTCAATTTCAGTCTATTCTTATGTAGTATTGTATTTTGAAACAGTCCCAAAACTATTAGCTAGATATTAATAAGTAAACTTTCTACGCCAGCTCCCGAGTTATTTAAAAGAAGATGCATCATTTTCTGATTATACAAATATTTATGACAATTCATGAATATTTATTTTTTGTACTTTTAACACTGTCCGATGAATTAATTAAAACATTCAGGTCTTTGCCAAACATGTTAAGTTCTAAATAAACTTTAAAACAAAATTAGATTTTATGAAAGCTCAACTTTTTCAATGGATTTTTCTCACTTCAATCGATTAATGTAATGAAGGAAAAATATTTTGAGGTTTTCCTGACAATGAATTTTCGTTGAAATTTTATTTTTATGCACATGGAGAGTTAATGCAACTATTAAACTAAAATTAGGTTATCTATAGGATGTGCTATACTTTGGCTTATCTGAAGAATGTGGGTGTGTAATAATCAATAAAAAAACTGTGACCTTCTCTGTATGTGATTATTTCAAATCTCTTTAGTGAATGAAAGATCGAGAAGTGAATAAATATCTCAGATAATTTGCAATTCGATCAGCGCAAAAGTTATAGCGTAAACATTTTTAAAAAAATTTGGTAGAAATTTTTTACTTACTTGGGCCCTCGTTTTTTCCTTCGATATTATATGCAATATAATGTAATATGTTTTATAATAATTGTAATAATATCAAGGCGGCGACAAGAAACATAACAGAGATTTAGAGCAGTATGTGATACAAATATACAAACCTAACATCTGAAAACAAATTATAACAATAAATAATAATAACATATTTATAGCCGTCTTTATTTAAAGCGTCTTTTGATTTTAGCGATTACATACAGACTCGAATTATTCTACTATAAGTGGCGATATTATTTCTTTATTGATTACAAAAAAGAATCGATTGATAAATAATAACACACAAATCCATTCACAGTAAAGGCGAAAAATTATATCATGAGTGATGAACGTATATAAGATATTCTTCTCGTCTTTTATAGCGCATCGAAAAAAATCCAAGACCTAGGCATAACATTTTTCGACATTGTATCACCAAAAAATATTTTTATGAGATTTAGTGTAGCCACGTTATTAGTATCCAGTTGTTAGTCGTGAGCGAACCCAAAGCAATTAATAAGTGCGGTCCCAACTTGAAAACGTCTGGGTCGAGAAGGAGGTGAGAGAATTGTGTCAAGATCGTATCTATCTTAGGTTAGTTAGGACGGCGGTCGCTGGATTAAGGTGCGTAGGGAGTCATTGGCGGTGGAGCATTGAACGTCCGGGTTCGGAAAGTATTTATTATGAATTTTTTTTTTTAGGAGTTTCCACTAATGGTGGGTTTCCTTAACCTATAGATTGTCAATGGCCTCTGTTTGATCTAACTGTCATTTTGGAAAATTATTAAGTTTTGATCAATTTGGTAGCTATGAAAACATGTGGACTGTATTAGGTTAAAAAAATAACAAATTAGGTTGAAAATAATAAAAATGAATAGATGTTAGAAAAATTTATGTTTAATGGATGAATGATTACAAAAATTTGGGCAATTTACATAAATTATGGATTAACTTGACAAATATATTTTGTGATCAATGTGCTCTGGTGGGCAGGCAGCATGCTTTTCTTTTCTTGATTGCGGTGTTTTCTCTTCAGTTTCATCTCCGCGCCTCTCCGTTCCACTTCTCTGTTCAGGGAGCTCTGAGCTCTACTCCATTGTGATACTATTTACAACACTGGAGAAAAAAAGAAAATGTCCAGCTCAAGCTCAACTTGATACGAACAGGAATGGCGACGGAAAAATAATAACGACTGTCCAATGAACATCACTGTCGATTGTTCTATTCGATTTGTCGATCTTGAGCGGTTTCTCATGAACCGCGAACAGCCTCCTTCCAGACTTTTCTATCAAAGGCCCATTCTTCTCGTTGACCATGCCCCATCAAGGATTTTTCTATTTCGTTATCCCAGATCATCCTTGGTCTACCCCGTCTTCTCCTTCCATCTATTTTCCAAGAATGAACAGCTTCCGGCAGTGTTTCTTCGGACATCCTTTTCAGACGGCCAAAGTAGGGCATTTTTCTGTAATTTTTTTTATTTCTTACCTTTTCCATTGTGGATATTCCTGCCGCACGGCGCCAGTAGTCCATTTCGGTGGCCAGAAGTTTCTTCCGAAGACTGCTCCATATATCATGATACTTAATACTATACTTTTATAAATATATATTTTTTTTAGGGATGATATTTTTGTTCCACAGTATTGAATTAAGCATCGATATAGTCCTTTTCCCATCCGAAATCCTCCTCTTGATCTCTTTATCACACCAGCCATTCAAATCAATTATAGACCCCAAGGTATTTAAAATGTTTGACTCTTTTCAGAGCCTATCCTGGATGCAGTTCCATGTCCTCACTACTGGATGACATGAATTCTATCTTCTCAGCATTATTGGGCTAGTCCCCATTTTTTGTATTCTTACTATTCTTCTACTCTTAACATGTATCCAGCATCTTCTGTATCCTGGGCAATTATGACTTGGTCATCCGCAAATGATAAATTATAGAGGGATACATCTTCTTTCAACTGGAGCCCCATCGGTTTACATTTCTCCCTCCACCCTTTGAGACATATGTCAAGAAAAATCTTGAATAGGGAGGGAGATGCACAGCCCCCCCGGGAGTATCCCTTTACTTGTTAAGAAAGGCTCGGAATTAACTATTAATGTTAAGAATCACGTTAATATAAAGAAGAACGTTTAGATTTTATTGTTACTAAAGTTTCGAAAATCAAATCTTAAATCCCAGTTTAATATTTTAATTTGTAGTATAACCAATAAGATTTGTTTAGTAAGTGCGCATTATGATGCATTCAGTTAGTGTTATACAATATATCTCCGTCTAAACAACATGAAACTTTATTTTTCGGAACAATTAATATGTGTCCTTACTCCTTTATACATATAAACGTTATAATTTAATGGATACTGGGAAGAAATCTTAATCCTTAAAAAGAAATATAATTGAAGCAACCGACCAGGTTTAGTTTATAGGCAATTGTAAGTGTCAAGTCAAGTTGAGCGAACAGCTTCTTTCCAATGCAAATGATCTTAAGAACTCCTTTACAAGTTAGCGGTAAAATTGAATGCGAACCAAAGTATCGTAGAGTTACCGCTTCCCAACGAACTCACTATCAAAACTATTTATAATACTGGCGGATCTCGGTGGGTGGCATTGAATAAAATCACAGAGGGAAGCCTTGAATAAAATTTACACAAGAAAGGGGAATATTCATTAAGATCGAATAAATAAAAGGAACACGTTTCTCGCAAGTCAGATGTTTCTCGCAGGATCCAAACATGGGTAAGAATTATCTGAAAGATGGAATTATAATAAAAGGTCGAAGCTCTTAAGGGTCAGGAAAAAAAAATCTCTTTTGATTTCTACTAACATTTAAGGAAGAAAATTCATGCTAGCGAGTCAGAAACAATAATGCTATAACTATAATTCCCTTAAAATTCCAGAAAATCTATTTAAATAGGAGCGTCTACGAAAAAAAAAATATTCAAATTATAATATATTTTATTCTAGAACGTCTATTGGCTTTAAAAGCTGTTATGCTTGTTTTTACTTTAAAACGAAAAAAAAGAAGAAAAAAAACGTAATTCACATCAGCCTACAATCTTTGTTCTTAACACATTTGCCTCCAATAGGAACAAAAGTGTGGAAACAATAGGTAATTTATGCATTGTGTAGAGGGCAGGAAATTAGAAACGTTGTTTGGTTGTTTTAATATTTTATTAAGGCGCAAAACATCTCAAATCATAAGCGCGATACGATATTTTGTTAACACTATTATGTTCATACATAAACATAATTCAACCAATATATTACTTTATAGATTACTCCATCTCAATCCATAAATTGATACATACAAAGATTTTTGAGTCATTCATAAAGGTATAAATAAGAGGAAAATCCTATTTAAAGTTTTTTTTTTAAATAGGTATAATAATTATTGTTAGAGCTCCAAGATATTTAACCTCTCTCTATTGATTATGGTTTGCTTAGAGTACTCTTCTCCACATGGCAACTCATGTCGATCCTTTCTTCAGCGAATGAGCAAGTTATGTTGAAGTTTTTTTTTCTCCCCTTTATAGTCTTTTAGGCTATACGGGGTTTCATGGGCCAGGGGAGAGGATGGGGGATTAATGCTGAGTAAATGTCCCCTAGCTCCGGGTTTTGAACTGGCTATCTTAGGGTTATCACTCATATGCTATTAGGGGTAATGCGTATTTCCTAACGCGCTAGCAAAAGCTGCCATCCTCCCAGCCTTAAGTTATGTAGGTTTTAGAAGGGTCTTACAACAAGATAAGACAGATTTTCTCTTTTCCACCTTTGCTGGTCACTTCGTACCTTTTGATAAAATTAACGTTATCCCATTTGTATAGTTTGCTTGATTCCTAGAAGATCGGAACGTTAACGCTCCTACTACATTCTGCTAAATAGCAATTTTTATATAAGATATAGATATTAGATTTGTAAAACTAAAATAAAAGATCTGAGAAGGATATGGATATTGCAAACGATTTCATTTTCTTTTTATTTTTATATTTAAGCCATATTTAGAGGAAGACGATTCGATTATGTACCATTCGTAGAACCAAGGATACAAAAATCCATCATATTTTCAAAGATAGAAATCGTTATAAATCGTAAAAAACATTTAATAATATTATTATAATATTTTAATTATTTTATCAAAAGAGAAAAGATTGGCCAGGCCCCGGGAATCGAACCTAGGTCTTCTCCATCTCCGTCGCAGTGCCACTAGCATTGAGCAAACGTTGGGGTGATTCCAGGCATCAACAACCTTCTCTCTTCAGCGATCACACCCACCACTTCCCGCCACATTGCAGCGTAGTAGTAAACGAGGGGATTGAGAAATGTCTAAATCATAGGATCTAATTGACATAATCTCACAGTTAAGTATTATTCGATGAAAATTGTATGATTTTCTTATGTGATCCTCATTTCATTCACCATATTTTTAAATTCACTGTTTTATCGGAAGAGAAAAGACTCTCTAATTATTTTATCAGAAGAGAATCTGTTCTCTTCTTATAAAATAGTGAACTTAAAAATATAGCGAATGAAATGGAGGATCCCATTAATCTTACAATGTGAAGGAAGAAATTTAAAAAAAGAAAAAAAGTTAGAAGTCTTCATTACATAGTAGGCTAACACAGCAAGTTGGACTATAAGTGCAGAAATGTACTGAATATGTTGAAAACAAAAAGATAAGGGATTCCAATTTCCATATAAATTAATTATGAAGGGGTTATTATTACATTCACGTTTATCATAAGTGATTCAACTAGTCTCAGATTGCGAGATTTCTCTTAATACGGCACGTTTGAAGCTTCAACATTATTTATTCTAAATTTATTATACAGAAACTTCTACAACCGCTGAGGGAACCGCATCATTTTCAAGGTTTTTAGCTTCGTGTGCATATCATAAAATTGTCTGTGAAAGGACAATTAATCAACGAGAATAGACGTTAATTACCGTCAAACCTTTGACATTTCATGCAACCCATTTCCCTAGGGCCCGGATAAAATACAGATACGGAACATGAGGTCGTATTCATTACTGACTGGATCAAAGATCAAACTTCACATCTCTATAAGGTATTTCCTTATAAAACACCATAAGTTACCTTAGCAGACAAGGTCCTTAAAGACAGCCATTTGTGGATAGCACGCATTGCTCCGGCATGTAAAAGAGAGCAAGATTATCCATTGAGCACGGTGACTTATGACTTACTTAGAACTACAAGCCGTTGTTACTAAGCATTAATGGGATATCTGAAGCAGTTACTTACTCCTTCGATCTTGTCTTACACGGTACTTATGGCATTGAGCGAGGGATTGACCGTGGGGTCGTATGTCGGAACGTACTCAACTACTAGCTACTTTACCTACAACATGAACAAGCAATTAGGTTCCAGCCAATGCAATATAAATTATAAAATAAGAGTATAACTTACAACAAATTCAAGGTATTATGCAATACAGATTGAATAATATCTACAAAAAAGCAGTAAAACAAATTAAAAAATGTAACTGAAAGAAAAAGAAATATTTGATGATAATATATATAAAAATGTTGTCGTGGATAAAAAAAATAATCTTTAATAGAGGATGTTATGAATCATATCAGTTGATTTTAATTAAGAGCGGTACTTACGTGGTATCGGATCGCAACCGACTGCTACCTCTATGGTGTATATAACCTGTCACCAAATACACTTAAATAGCCTTTATTTTAAAAAACAAAAATTTTATTTATTTAATGAATTGTTATTAATGAAAATAGACAATAGACCCGTTTGCGGCTGAAAAAAAGACCTGTTAATGTCTGGTCCACACTAAACAAAAGCCAAGAAAGCTGGGATCTAATAAACGGCACCAAAATAAAGGTAATACTGAAAACTTAAAATTGATGAAATTTTCATTTTATTTATTTATTTGTTTTGGCTTCATATTTTAATTCTGTCGACAAACCTTGACAATCAGCAAATGTAAAGAAATTTAAATAACCATTTAAACAGTTAAAAACATAAAAACGACATAGATAAAAAAGAACAAACGAAAAACAGGAGTCATAGGAATAGGCTACGAAAAGTTAGTAAATAACAGGATTAGAGGTTAGATTCCGTTACGATTCGATACTACTTAAGTTCCTCAAAAGCTGCCGCCTATGTTTAGTTAAAAATTCCCTTTGGGGAAAAAATCAATTAAAACAATTAAAAACACAATTTTTGCACACGGTTACCTTACTTTGTTAACTCATAGTTATAATTAGACGAAATCGATGAGGCAATATCTTAACATTAAATTATGTTTATAAAACATTAATATCTGTTAATTTTAACTTGTAATAAAAAATTTGTTTTTCTTACCGTTTTAGAGTAACAAAAGATACGAGCAGTTAAAATATTATCGAATCGAGATAGCGAAATTTCAGTGATGAGTAAATTTTGTTTATACCAAAAACTCAGCTTTAAAAATTCTTTTAATTAATTCGTGAAATTTTATTTATTATTAAAACGAAAAAAAATGTGTTGTAAAGCCACTATAGATTAATGATAATAAGTCATGTGCAACATGAGTAACAATTGATGAATATTTGTGGAGGAAGAAGGAGATATTGAAATAAAAGGGCAAAACCCAGGATAGGAGGAAAATATATTTTCTATATTTAACTTAACATGTCTGCACTGGTTATTTCGGTCCTAGTAAATATTTCTCAAAGGTATACAGACTAATTTTAAATTTTTTGCAAACATCATGGTAAAAGTTCTTCAGAGTTTAATTTAAGAAATTCTTGCAGTAGAAATAAAGTTACAATCAATCGATTCGCAACCTAGGAATGTACTCTCTTAAATTATTATGTAGGCAGAACTTACGCGATTTCCTGCCAATACAGACACGGCAGGTTGCGAAATAACTTAACTAACTTTAAGATACTTCATTATTCGGTGAACAACTTCCATTATTGCCACATAATTAAAATGGGGGAAAAAATACAGAAATCCAAAAGTTAATGCATGCGAAACATGGAAAACTAAGACTAGACATTTTAAAAAGAAAATGTTTTTATATTAATCTAATCTTAATTTTTGGGTGAACACCTTTTTCAAATTATTTTTAAATAATTTATTTTTTGAAGAGAAAAGATTTGGCTCCACCGGAAGTCGAACCCGGGTCTCCCGCGTGACATGTGCGGATGCTAACCACTGCACCACAGAGCTCGGCTCCAAGCAGAGCCAATCCTTCCTCTTCACTAAAACCTACTCAGTGAAGGTGTTTTATATTTTTTTTCTCTAATCATTTTTTTTTTCAATTTTGGCGATTCATATGATTAATTAAAGACAAATATTCACCAAAAACAATAGAAGTTTATTTAGACGAAGTTTCGGCTTCTAGAGCCATTTTCAAGCCTGCAAGCATTTTTCATAAATTATTATTTATAAATATTATCAAGTTAAACAATTAATTTTTTATACTAAATTCAAATTGCGAATTTCTTATTGTTTGAAATATTCGATTCGAAGGGAATTAATTATAACTCTCTAATTTAGTTTCATTGATTAATAATCAGACGCTCAAGAGAAAACAGGATACGATTTTTCATATCAGCAGTTTGAAGATTTGAAATTTTTATTCATATCAGCACTTCAATATTTCCTTGAACAGACAAAATTATCGCTATATTCTATTCTTTAATAACATGGTATTCCAATTTTAAATGAATTAATTTGGGTGAAACAAGATAACAGATCAAGACATTAAGCTACTGTAAAATAGAGGTAAAATAAAATACCAGAAAAATATCAAAGTGAGTATGAAAGAAGAAAAAAAGAAAATTTTAAGTGATAGATAATTTTAGTGTTTTATCAATAGCACGTCTTAATAAAAAAAATAATAATATTGGAAATAAAAGATCATTGACACAGATATAGACCTAAAAAAATGAATGAATTATTACTATTGGTTTATGTTGATAAAATATGCTTTTTCAGCTTAAGAGCGAAAAAAGAAAAACTATGGCTCGAATTTAAATTCCAAGCAGAGCTAAATATGAAGTGCTAAGTGAAAAATCACTCATATTTGACTGACAGCCGAGGGCTATTAGCCTATTATTGTCGTCAAAGCGCCCACTCATGACAGGAATGTATTGACAGAAGCAATCAAGCAAGGCAAGTTTGTCAGGCAACTTCAAGTGGACACTCACTAGTGTATTGTTCAGATGTCAAAACGAAGGTACCTTCCACCTAGAGAATAATAGAGAGCAATGATGTTTAGGTTCAGATTATAAAAGGTAGGTTTTATTTTATCATTAGACAGCGAATTCTTATGTATTTTTACAATTAAATTATTTACACTTTTATCACTTCTTTTATTATTATTTTTTATTTGAATGTCTGTAAGGCTCTAAGCTGTGAGAAACGGGACAATACGAGGCAATTATTTTTCCATATTTGAATAGGAAAATGAAGACGTATATTAAAAATATATAATTCAAACCAATGAATATGAAGTTATAAAAAATAAAAAAAATTATTTAGTCAGTCATAATGACAGAGAAACCTTGTAGAAGGAGAGAAGAGTGATCAGGAGTGTTATCATCCCTGTAATTTTTCGGAAATATTTTTTACCAAAAAGTTAATGAATTTGAAAATATTGGTAGGGGAGGCCGAGGTGAGTTGAAACAATGTTTACAATTTATTTCATACCCTAAATCCTATTGACAGAAATCGTATGATATTAGTACCAATCGGTAGTTTAAAGTGTTAAATATTGTGGTTAAAAATCCGCACATTCCTTCTACTTACTTCCAGATTCTTCAATCTTTCTTTCTTAATCGGTATTTCTGTTGACTCTTCTCTTTCCTCCTTCTTTCCTTAGTTTGCGGGTGTATCACAAGGTAGTGTTTTAAGTCCTCTACTCTATTCTGCCTACACATCAGATATCCCTCGCACCACCATATTTAGCTTCGCTGATAACACAGCTATCTTTTCATCGCATCAAAATCCTACTATCGCATCCTTCGCCCTTAAAAGTCATCTATTTGAACTAGAAAGATGGTTCGCAAAATGGAGAATCAAAATTAATTCCACCAAGTCAAGTCACGTAAGTTTTTCTCTACGAAAATCTACTTGCCCACCTGTGAAATTAACAATGACTCAGTTCCTTCAAAGAATTTCGTACGATACCTCGGACTGTACTTTGACAAACGACTCACTTGGGACATACATGCTACATACAGAAAATTAGAACTCAACAGACGCTACAAGCAGCTTTCACATCTCCTGGTTTACAGATCCAGGTGGTACTTGGGAAATAGCACACGAAATGATTTTTACTATGATCGATGGTAGAGTGGATAACATTTTAAGTGGCACCAATTCTACTCACACATGCTACATTTGTGTTGCAACTGATAATACAAATATGGATCTTATGAAAATGCTTCTCCTTTCATCGAATCCATATTTGTCAACTTTAAGAAAGGTTAGCTCCGAAAAATATTTACAAATGTTTCAACATACTTATTTTTAAGAGAAAATGATAGTATTAGTTTACAATCTAGTGATTCTGAAGAGGAATCAGTTTTTTTATTAATATCGTATTATTTTGCGTATATTATAGTATGCCTATATATCGTATAAGTCTCTATGTAATTTTATATCTTAATAAATTATTTTTTCCGTCATATTTTTGTTGTTTAGTAGCTTATAAATATAATAAACCTTCTGAAGAAATAGATAAGATTTTTGAATTCTTAACCCGTAAACTCGTGACACTGTTTGCCGGGCTAAATTTAATTTGCAATGGACGTACTACTCTTTCAGCGTAAAACAGACATAAATTATGGCAGATTTTAGAGATATGACGTTGTTGAAAGGAGTGAGTGATTTGTAAATTACTAATCATTATTTTTAGTTATTGTTACCTTGTGATAGTTTAACTTTTTTGTAATATTTTATTAACACCAGAAATGATCTTGTGTACTTATTGGAACACTTATATGGGTTAAACAATTTATTCATAAAGCGAAAATAATAATTTACAATTCCACAAAAAACTATGGAAACACAAATAATTAAACAGGTATATAAAAAGTTTCACTTTGTCACTACACAGGAACGCAAAAGTAACCATATGACTTGACCCTCAAGGCATGAGCCATGTCCATTGCAACAATCTGAAGTACTATCTGGAAGGTTGTAGGCCAGCGTAGATGGTACTCGTAGTCACAAACATATACTATAATAGTTTGTTCCAGCTTTTCGTTCTATCTAACAACAGGTCTAAAACTATTTAAAATCATTGTTTTGTATTTTTGTTCTATCTTACACTATTATTATTACATGATTTTGAATATTATTTTTTTTCTTTCTTTCAGATGCTCGTTCTGATCTTATTATTCCAAAGGGACTTGTAAAGTAATAAATCGAGATTATTAAAATCAGTATTAAGCCAATCTGTATACCTAGCTACTATTTCAAAGTTTATCAGATTTTATCCAGGTGAATACCAATGAAAAGTAATGATGAATAATGACAGAAAATCCGAAGAGAAGAAATAATCATTTGCCGGCTCAGAATCGTCCACTTCAAATTTTAACATGTTTAAACTAATTAATTAGAGGATAAAAAGTTCTCTGCAGAGGAACTTGGTTCGCTTTCCGGCCTTGATCGAATCTGTTATCTTCTAATTAATTAGTTTAAAAATTATAAATTATTTTTTTTAACAAACTATAAATGATTAAGTAAAATCATATAATATGTTTGTCTTAACAATTGATGGGCTTCACTAACAGAACGAACATTAATAAACTACAAATATTACATAACAAACGCCTCAGAATTGTTAACAACTACCCATATTACACTAGAATAACTAAAATGCACTCAGAACTAAATATAGACAGGATACAGGAATACATATATAAACTGACCCATAATTTCTTCAAATCTTGCTCAAACTACTCAAACCCATTAATAACAGAAATAGGAAATTATAACAACTACCCGTAGATGCATAAAAGAACGAAACATATCTCGTATTATTGTAAAAATTATTTAATCATTAATATTTTATTTAATGATTTGTACTTAATTTTATTTAAAGATATGTATTTTATTTTATTTTAATCATTGTTTTGTGTTTTTTCTCTTTTTTTTTTACCAAGTTGTATAAAACAGTTTTAAATTAAATTGACAACAAGAAAATGAATTGTATAAGGGAGTACCCCAATCAATTATAAACATGTATATTTTGTAAATATGGAATAAAACTATTATTTAAAAAAAAAAAACAATTGATGGACCTCGGTACTTTGCTACAATGTTGCGAGACCTGGTGGGTGGGATTACAGAAGATAAAGATTCGAACACGGTTGGGAGCGACGCTATGGTTAGCTCAGTAGTAAGAGCGCTGCAACGTAGATAGAGAGGACCTGGGTTCGATTCCCGGCCGTGATCTAATCTTTTATCTTCCATTCAATTAGTTTAAAAATTATAAATTAATTGTTTAACAAACTATCAATGATTAAGTATCTTCAAATGTTTATCTCCTTCACGATATATGAAATAACCAGTTTACCATATACTAGTTCCATGCAAAAATTATAAAACGGCAGCGAAAAACTTAAATATGAATGAGACAATCCAGGAAATATTATAGGATATCGAGACTAATGTTGAGTACTAATAGGTTTTCTGAAATCATCAAATTCTATAGTAAAATGTAAACAAATAATCGAGATGTTGCCTATTGAGTAGAGGCATATTCGAAAATAGTGTAATAGAATAAAATATTTTTATCATTCGACAAAAAAGCCAATTCAGAAGGCTTTAAACCTTGGGCAATGATAAGCGTCGTATTTGTAGGAAGACGAAGAGGGTAGCGCCTGGCGGCAAAAGCAGTGGGTGAAGGTCGACATGAGTGTTCTCTTAACCTCTTAACAGGCTACGACTAAAAATAACAACTTCTGTCTAGTCATACCTCTTCATTAGTGCTTCTTCCACAGCAACTTAACATCGATAGTCTTAAAAGAATTCCAAGGTTCCGAATAAAAAGAATGATAGTCGAAAAATTACAAATGCAGGCTCTCCTTGAAATGATACGGTTGTATTTTACAACAGGGTATGCGAATTAGAAACCAGCAAAAGAATTTGTTTATTTGTCTTTGGTGCAATAACTAGGAAAACCGAAACTTAACAGGAAATCAACGCTAGATTAAAGGCGGGAAATGTTATTTTTCAGTAACGCCTTCTTTCCTGAAACTTAAAAATTCTATTTTTAAAATAGTTCTATTTTTCTTCCTACTATCCTTTACGGATGCAAAACGTGGCCGATGTCATTAAGAGATGAGCATCGAGTTAAGTTAAGTAACTGTGAAAAATACTGCTAAGAAAATATGAACCGAAAGGGGCGAATCGATCACAGAATTTAGACGTTTACATAACGCCGAACTTAGTGAACTGTACCCGGTGAATATAATTGAGGAGAGTAAATTGGAGGAGAGTAGCGAGGAGAACAAATTGGCTAGTAAAATTGCGAAAGTTAGTAGTGAACGAATTCCGAAATATTAATAAACGCATTGCTGACGGAAACGTCTGAAGGTAGGCAAAGACGGAGATGGGAGGATTGCATTAAGATCTGTAGAAGTTGTTTAAATGTTGCTATAGGTTTATTTATTTATTTGTTTTACAGCTTGTTTTCAGGATCAAGCCCTATACAAGTGGAGCCTGGCATCATAAATATTTCTTGATTAATAATAATAAATTGTAAACTATTACAAAATAAGCTGTACATACAATATTTAACTTATAAAACTATTTAGCGAGCCCAATAACAGCCCAAATCCAGTAAAAATATAATTAAAGTATCAACAAGACCAGTACATTAATCATTCTCTCAACAACTACTACCACATAATAACTATTAAATTTATAAAATAAAAAGAACATCAAAAAAAGCTCGGTTTTAAGCATTTAAGTTTGTGATGAAATCTATTTTCCCTAGTTAAGCTAGTATGAAACCTATTTTATTTCAAGTAATTTGATTTTGATTGGCTAGATTTCTATACCCTTAATGCATATTATAAAAAAAGTGTTTCTTGACTTCATCTAAATGTCTTTGATTTAATATTTGATATGTTGCTTGCGTGTTTATTGCTGCAAGAAAAGAATTTCTTAAAGAATTATACATTGGGCATTCAAATTTTACATGGTATAGCGTCTCCTTTACACTCACATTGCACATTTGACAGTACATCTGTGGGTTAATTACGTGAGTGGTACTAAATGTTTCAATAGGTTTCCAACACACAATCCGCGCAAATTTGGTTTTTGTATCTCTAAAGCCAAATGCCAAAATCAGAGGAAAAAATTTCTCTGGTTGGAATCGTTGTACGCCATTTCTCGTAGAACCAACAAACCCATTTATTTTTATTACTAAAACAACATTCATAAAAACTTTGACGGGAAGATAGCAATACCTAATTGATGTTTCGATAGGGCTTTGGCTAATACTTGGGTGGTATCGACGTCGAATCCACGTTTACTCATTACATTTTAATGCAGTTTTCTCTAATCACATCTAAATCTCCGAGCATCAATTTACAACTTAATCCATTTACAGCACAAAAGGACAGTCCGCCGTATCGGACATTTTCTAATTTATGCACAGCTGTCACTACCGCCATTTAATGCTCGACTCGGAGACAGGTACCCAGCGATAAAAGTGCATAGATAAAGACTAAATTTACAAGCAGTCCCAAGGTTAATGCTTTTACCATGGAAACAGTATAAAAGAGCTAATAGGAGTCTGTCGTGGAACATAAATCCAAAACCATCTCCTCTACATATAATAAATATACATTCGAGCATAATGGTTATTAAGAGTGACAAGTTGATAAATTTTCCGAAGCTTCTATAAAAGCCAGAGACAAATGAACGAAAAATAAAAAAAGTGTTGCCTTTACATCTAGGATTACACACCAGTGTGAGAGGGGTTACATCACCGACGAGTGGGCGTCCTATAAGTCCTCAGATGCCCATTCAAGAAACATCTTCAAAGAAAAAGAACCTTCGATAGTTAATTGCCAGAAGGACAAAAGTGACTAACACAGCTTGTACAGTGGAAGACGTTTTTGTTAATTAATAAAGACAAATGACTTCTGCTGATTGGTACAAATCGTCAGAGTAGTGTCACTCCCATAATAAATACTAATACTTTTACTATTTATCAAAATGACATCGTCTTACAATCATGAGCTAAATAAAAACATATATAAAAGTAATTAATACTGAACAAAAAAAAAAACTAAAAGTGTCACATGTGGTGTAGTGGTTAGCATGGCAATCCACAGTACCGTCCCGTGGTGGCCCTATGATTTTTTAATAGGAGTAAAAAATCCTTGGCTATGCTGTCCCTCGGATACGAAGTAAAATGGTGGTCGCGAGCCTGTATGATGTCAGGTACTCGTTAAAGAACCCTATTCTAATTATACCTGTATAGGCTAAATTTAGGACTCCCTGTGTAGCATTGTCCGATTAGCCTTAGTACATGAAGTATAAATACAAACAAACATCCAAAAAAAACTAAAAAATCGTATTATTACATTCTAATTGTACCTAAAACATTAAAATTATAAGAAGAAAAGATAAAAGGGAAAAAGTAAACTCTGATTGCATAATATACTGAGAAGAGAAAATTAAGAATGATCATGTTCTTAATCCTGACCTGTTTATAAACAGACGCTATACAAAAATATAAATAATGAAAAATCAAGAGATTTTTCTCTTATTGTACGAAAAATTTATATGGTACAGTTTTTGTTTGAAAAGATGTGAAACATCGATACTTATATAAAATCTCAAAATCGATTGAATTTTTTTTCATTTATTAATTCGTTCCAGCATTAAATTTATCGAAAATGCGTTATCGTGGGACCAAAATCAGACAACCAAAAGGCACTCCTTTAACACCAAATCAAATCGAAAAAGAATTTTTAACCATCAAACTAACTTTGCAGGGACTGATAGCAGGTAAAAAAAAATAAAATCCCTTCGTTCTCGCAATTCTAATCAACCGAAAATTTTATTGCATTTTTTGAAAAATAAATACTTCAGACGATTCTGATGATCTTGGAAACAATGCAATATTTTCAGAATTAATGGATTTCAATGAAAGCTCAGAGCTTTTGATTCCCCATTTTTATTCTCCTAATTTAAACACTGACCTACCTATAGGTTATCCAGCACGTTTAATGCCAAATTTGTTTGACATAAGAATTCGGTTTACTGTTTCTTGTAGGCGCAGGGCCCTATAATGTGTTTCAATATCTTGGTTGAGAAAAACCGGAAACTTACTATTTCCGTCATCCTCTGTCGGCTATAAAGTGATTCATATAAATATAGATATCCCTCTAGGAAAAAGGAAGCGGTAGATTGTTTGTGAAAGAAGACAAACGCTGATGGTAGCAGATAGCGGAAGAAGGGGGAAGGAGAAACATGCCGTATGTATCAGAGCAAGATGGAAGGGAAATGGTGTTTGTTTGGAAGACGGTCACAGGCACAAACAAACCCAAGGGAAGCGACGATAAAGAAGATGGAAACGGAGTCGGTAGAAGGAGCTTCCAGGAAGCCCCATCCAGCTAAGTCATGATACGGAAAAAATGTTTATACTGTGTATACGTGGAATGGGGAATATCAGAATGAGTTTATTTTAACAGCTCTGACAACAGCCCTAGTCTTGTTTGCGTTCTATTTTATATTAGTTTTCAAGATCATTAATTATTTTAGATTACATCTCGTCAAAAAACAAACACATTTGAAGTTGGATTGATCGAGAATAAGGATTGAGGGATGGTGCGTGTTCCAAAATTGTAGACAAGAGGCCATCAAACTAGTCATCTCAATCAGAGTTGGGCAAATTGCAATCTGAATCATAATTAATGAAGATGAATAATTGGTAATCATAAAACAAATGAATAATGAATAATTTATTATTAATAATCATTTTTCATAATCAGTACGGAGTATTTTTAATTATTATTGAGTGTTTATGGTATTTATTTGAACTGAATAATGAATAACTTGTATTCAGTTATTCATGATTAACGAATATTGATAAATTCAGTTAGGCATTATTTATGAATAAAATGTATTCATAACCTAGGATTTATATAATATTCACCAATCATGAATACCTAATATTCATCAATAATGAATAACAAATATTCACCAATCATCAATATCATATATTATACATTATTCATTTAAATTTAAAAGACGAGAATGCATTTCTGAATTAAAAGTTGTCCTGATAGTAAAGGTCTAAGACTAGAACGGAAAGAGCAAACAAATTTTCAATCATCATTCATAATTAGTAAGACTCAGAATTGTGATTTTTTTATATTCATGATTAATGAATGATCTGTGATCATGAGTAGTGAATTCCCATTAGTGATGATTAATAAATAATGAGTATTCATGAATAATGAATTGTTCTTAATCATGATTACTGACTAACATTTCATAATGAATAATGGTCATTCGTGATTGTTGAATACATTATATTCATGAATACTCCACGACCAGCGATTAATACAATTGATGATTAATGATTCCGCGCCAAAGAATGATTTGTAAATGATGATTACAATCATTATTCACATTTTTAATTATTAGTCATAATCATGATTACATTTTTATTTAAATATGCCCTAAAAACTAGCTAAAGAGTTGGATGATAATGACCTTAATAGACGACGTTTTTTAAAAAAAAAAATCTGGTGCGTGCTCGCAACACACAACTTTCACTTACCAATTTACTTAGATTAGAAATTAACGCGTTTTGTTAATTGCTACTTCTCAGATGACCAGAACGGCTTTAATTATGAACAAACGTCTGTCATTAGCGTACTCCGCATTATTTTTTTCTCTTTTATATGAGTTCTTTATTTTTATCATATATCATATTTAGCCATTTCTTATATTTAGGCGTAACGAGAGACAGTTAATTTCTCCATATAAACAAAACCAAAGGTACTTTATAGGAAATAAAAAACCAAACAAACAAAAAGGCCCCTACACCATTTAAGACCCCTCAGAACATTTTAATAATGATAAAGCTTACCTGATATTAAAGAACACCTAATTTTCATTAAACATGACGAATTTGATAAAAATCATTAACGCCGTTTTTGAGATAATCGAAAAAAAGGTAAAACTTGGAAAAAAAGTTATGAAATAAAGTGCCCCCTCCGTTTGACCAATTTTGATGAAATGTTGGCTATCACAACTTTGGCATATACATACATCAAATACCCAGTTTGATCAAAATGGTTAAAGCCTTTTTTGAGTAAATAAAAAAAACACGTAAAAATGATACAAAATTTATTAAGTAAAGTCCCCCCCTCCCTTGCATCAATTTTGACGAAATGTTGGCTATCACATCTTTGGCATATACATACATCAAATACCCAGTTTGATCAAAATCGTTAAAGCCGTTTTTGAGTAAATAAAAAAAACACGTGAAAGTGATACAAAATTTATTAAGTAAAGTCCCCCCTCCGGTTAATCAATTTTGATGAAATTTTTACAGTCATATCTCACGCATATTAATACATCAAATACCAAGTTTAATCAAAATCGTTAGAGCCGTTTTTGAGAAAATCGAAAAAAACTTAAAAAGTTATTAAATAAAGTACCCCCTCCCTTTGAGCAATTTTGATGAAATTTTTGCTGTCACATCGCGGGCATATACCTACACTAAATATCCAATTTCAGGTTCGCACGGTTTATAGTTTTTGAGCTAGTCTGTTCACACACACACACACACACACACACACACACACACACACACACACACACACACACACACACACACACAGACACACACATACACACACACACACACAGACCATTTCGCGGGACTTGGTCATTTGGACTCAGGGGACCCCAAAACGTGTATTTCCGTTGAAAACCGGAAGTCGAAAATTTTCACGATCGCAATACTTCCACTTACTATATATTTCATATATAGGTAAGTGAAAGTAAAAAAGAAAAAAACTAGTCATCAGAAAATTTTATTTTACAATGGTTTTTGAGCGCATGTTTTATAAATATTCGTGTCTAGGTAAATGGTTATAATTATAAATTTTAAGCATTAATGATAAAATGAACTAAATAGTACAAGAGCTAGGTCAACAAAGAATTTTCGATCTCATGTACAGAGCACAGCAGTATAAATAGTAGTGCTTGACACTGAAAATGATCCAACCATTGCAGGAAAAGAAAGGGATAATATATGGTAAAACTGCTGTAATTAACTCTGATTTTGTTAGGCCATATAAAAATATTCTAAATGATAATTTATAAGTTATACACTACGGATTTCTGTGATTTCCGATACAACAGAACTAATGGAAATCGAAAGCTGGATTATTCATTGATTGAAGTGAAAATGTCTTTTTCCCTTCAATTAATGAACAAAACATTTCAAGTGTCGGAACGAAATAATAAAACAACTAAAACTAAACCGAAATGGATTCTTTCTTTATTCCTCTCTTGTTTATTTATTTTTTCTAATATCTCATAAATTACTTCATTCCGCTTTTATTTTTAAAATTATATTTATATCACGATAAAAAAACTTTTATAGACCTAGCGATTATCGATTTTTTAAAAATAATTTTAGTTATGAATGTTACCATTGTGCAGGCTGAGTCACAAAATAAAAATTTCAAAGAAAGAGTTATATCCTTTAAAATTTGTATAGAAAATTTTCGTTAGTTTTTATGCATTTAAAAGGCGTTTCATTAAAGAATAGGATTTTATATTTAAAAAATTAACGAAAATAACGAATCATGAAGCCTATGATATAATTCTAAAGGGTATGTTACTCTTACCAATTGGTTTTTAATTCAAGGTTTTAGGGTTAAAACCATTAGGTCATCAACCTATTTCTTAAAAAAATGTTTTGATACTCATGGCTGATGTTTGAAAACGATACCATAAGTTTATCAGATGACACTATAGTCAAATAAGGACATAAAACGCTATAACTAGCAAAATATTAATATTTTTTAAATCTTCGTGTTTTTGTTTTTACCCAGGCTGTTAAACTATCAAAAGATTGTTGTGACTATACTAGTTTTAGCTAATGATATATAATAGGATATTTTGTTCGAGAAAAATTTAAAGTAAGTGCAGGGGCGGTAATTGAAATTACACGCTTAGTAAATAATGTCGATGTCATGTTGAATAATGTAGTCACATTAAACTTAACCACATCGAGATAAGTTGAAACAGGTGGTCATTAAGTTATTCACTTAACAAGGGCTACATGAGAAAAAAAACAACAACAATTTTCCACTTCCCACCTTTCTAGCAACGAGGTGAGCTAACCGATTTGATTTATTACCGCTAAACATTGAATAATTTATTGCCAATTGCTTTTTTGAGTAATTAATCTGCGACAGGGGACCCGAGTCATTTGTCGCTTCTAATTTTAAGGCGCGCTTCTGAAAATATGTATTATAATTGATGTAATTATAAAAAAAAAGAAAGAGAAAAAACAGTGTTCGCAAAGTTGTCCTATAACTTATCAGCACATTCACCTCGTTATCCTAAAGCATATTAGCATTCTGGGTTCATTTTCCTTCCTAACATTTTTTTTTTTAAAGGAAAAATAACTGTTTCTGATACTGAATGGACTGGATCACGTCATATAATCTAATCATTAATGAATAATGGCGCACAAACTTTTTCCTTAATTCCAAAGAAACTGCCCGCCTAGTTTGATATATAATAAAGAAAGGCGCTGAGAAAAACCAAAAAACAGGTTTACCGAACCTTGTGGATTGAGATTAGGAAAGCTGAGACATTACTTTATTACCTTATTACTACAATGATAAGTAATAGTCATTTTTACTTTTTAAAAGTTCTTCGTCGTTAAATTTCTTAATTTTTCAGAACAGTTACAATACTTGTACTATTAACAACAAGAAACAACCACTTTATTATACCATTATAACTATACTATATTATACTTAATTATTTTATTATTATACTTAATTATACCATAAAAACAGATGACCAATTATTTTGTATCCCACTTTGTTAGCTGATTACAATTTTCTATCTTTTTCTCAAAAATTAATATAACATCAGACTTATGACACCTTATTCTTATCAATTACGAATAAAAACTTGATTTTTTAGTAAAAAAGACATATGTCATTTTGCCATCTAACCACAAAAATAACTCCCGTAAATTATTTAACTAGATATATTCAACTGAATTTTATGTACTTAACATATATAATTTATATAAATGTTTTGGTATAAGGTAAGTGTTACAGTTTTGTGTGTAGATGTAATTTATTTTATTAATTTAACCATAGGATTACCAAGGGTATCCTTACTCTTATAATATATAATATTATATATTAATATATATAATATATCAATACTCTTGGAGCCTATTAATATTTCTCCACCCTGTTCTGCACCTGAATTATTAATAATAAATCTGGAAAAATGAGCAGTAGTCAGAAAAAAATTCAAGATTAATGTAAACTTGAATTGAAAATTGTCTGTAATATTTTATATCCGGAAGAAAAAGTTAAGTGAAAAAAAAAAAAATACTGCAATAATGAAACACTGGTATCCCATTACAGTCTCAATAATATATATTGACACTTGACATACCTTTATGTCATGTTCATATCTATTTTAACCATATCTTTATTAATTTAATGGTACTTTAATTTTTATTGTTTACATACTGTATAAAAAAAAAAAAAAAAAAAAAAAAAAACTAAAATCAAGTGTACATTGTGCAGGTGATGAGTATGGACGCAACAGTCCGAAACGTCCACCAAATTTAAAGAATGTAAAAAATATATATTGAAAATATATATTATTGAGACTGTAATAGGATACCAGTGTTTCATTATTACAAATAAATCAAAGCAGTCTGACAAGATAATATGAAAAAATACTGCTTGCGACCTCGCGGATATAATTTAAAATTATTAAACGCATTGATAATAAATTTCAAGTAATTAATGTTTTTTTTTTCTTTAATGCACCTGAAAACAAAATTTTCGAAAGTGTAAATTAGTTAAATATCTTGTTTATCATGATGAATTTTAGAAAACATGGAAACAGCATTTCTAATTATCTAGAAAAATGACTTTCGTTTCCCTATGTAATTTTTTTTTTTTTTTTTTTGCATCGACAGTTTTATAAATATGTAAATATTTTAATCTCATGAAATAAATTTAAAAAGAAATTATTCGGAGTTAAAATAAAAGACAGCTATAAGTTCGTAGAGCCCCTACTAGAGTAATTTATTTTAGTCCTTAATGTTTAGATTCTAAACAAAGAATTGCCCTAACTCAATTTCGACATTAAATGGTCCTTGCAAAAGCGACGCCTCATTACAAAATTTCACCCAAAATATCTTTATTTAATGATTAATGAGACCAATTAAGCTCAACAAAGAAGTATTGATTTTTATATTAATGTAGACAGTCACTTCCTACTGTTGTGACGACACACAAGACCTCAAATTTGGTCAAGGTTTTATTTCTATTGCATTATATTTTAGTTTATTTTGTTCATTTTGTTTAATAAATTATACAATAATAATTAAATTAGAAAATACTTAAAGTTTTATTTATTTCGTTTTACTCATCACATTTATCGTCACTGACGTCAGGAGGACCTAGCACTGACTTTATTTTTTTATACAGTTCATTTCTTTACGTCTTGATCCTTGAACCCTTAAAATGGGAAAATAATGAATAATGAAAAATCGGATTTACCAAGCAGCTTAACCTCAGCAATCCAGGCTGTAGATACAGTAAATTCTTCTTTTCATGAAAAATTACTCCGTCAGAATACAACAGATTGGTTTGCCAAAAGAGAGTGATAAAACTTCAGGCGTGTTCTGAATACCATAGTAGAATACCATAGGCTTCTACCTACCAGCGAAAGTGGAAAAAATAGACGACGAACCATTAATTATATTATGGAACATGAAAAATACAATATAAGTAATATATAATGCTATATAAGAGTCATTATCTGAAGATGCGTAGATTTCACTTCCTAAAATTTGATTATTGAAATGTCATATTTTCGGTCCGAAATAATTCATACGTACTCAGTGGCATATTGCCTTCACTTTTTAAATAGTAGCCGGACAGGAGAACCTTTAATTGTTCTTTTAAAAAATTATGAAAACAATTTCAAAGTGAGGAAATGAAGGGTGAGTGAGGTAGTGAAAAATGTGTTGAGGTAGTAGTCAAATTTGAGAAGTGAAAGCAAAAACGCGCATAGTTTAAAGAAATACAATCTTAAAAACTAGTAGAAATATAATGAAAACAATTTCAAATTCAAAAATAGGAAATTTCAAACGCTTATAGCCAAAAGTAAGCTTGATTTTAGAGTTAGGACATACCTTTTTTATTCATTTATTTTTATTGGTAGATAAATGAAACCGCTTATTTTTTTATGGAATCTTGAATTAATAACTGACTTCACCGATTAATCAATTTAATCAAACACTCAATTGTTGAAAGAATACGAATTTTTAAAGTGGCTTGCCTGGAAGTCGGACAAGGTGAGGGAGTGATAAAATAATTACTTTTATTTTTTTTTAACTAAATATAAATTTAGTTTGGAGCTAAAACATAGCCTCCATAGAACAACAAAAGGAGTGAAATAGTTCCTACTTTTTTATAGTAACTAGCTCTCATTTTAGTGGTTGAAAATGGACCGGACGGAATTGATGGAATTTACACATTTTCAGATAATGACCCATAAATATAATTCTATAATAACATAGCGAAGTTGGCCTCGGGACCTTCTCTGTTAAGTGTATCAGTTAAGTGCTACAATTAGATTCTACTCTTCAAGCTGTTTCCTGACATTTTATTTTCTGATTGTTATCACATTTGGTGTAATTGTTTTATTTGTTGTAAATACAGATGTAAATATCAATAAATTAAAAAAAAATTATTACATAGAATTTTTATATAATTATATTTTTAGATAATTACATCTAATGTAATTTCTATATTCCCATACGCTGAAAGGCACAAAGGGGATAAGCAAAAGAAGAAGAAGTAATTACTATGTAGCTATCTCATTCTATAGAATATCTATATAATTCTATAATAATATAATTTTGAATACATTAATCAATTTTCTTTTTGATAAAAAAAAATCTTAGTCGCAGGAATTTGTATTTAAGTTTTAAACTTTAAATTAAAAGAAATAAAATATAAGTGTTTAACTATTAGAATAATTAACCTAATATTGATAATGTTGATTGTTAAACAATTATGTACGATATGTACAGAATCATAATAATCTCTGTAGTGGTACTTTGTTGATACATATGTCATAAATGTGTTTTGCCAAAAAAAAAAAAAGTAATAAATTGTTAAAACTATTGCTATCCTACTGATTTTAACGACATTAGAAACGTGGATGTTAGAACTCATGCCAAAAAATCAAACTCGTCCGACTAACTAGTTCTGATGCGTTAGTGTGACTTCAGTAGAACTTTCGAAGTGGTTGCAAGTAGGTACTGTAAACACATCAATTGTATTCTTATCGTTTGGCTGTTCCGACAAACAGATGTTTTTAATACATGGGTACAGATGGGTTTAATACATGATGTTCAAAAATAAATGGCTTACTGCTCGAAAGAAACTAATTTCCCAACTTTCCAGGGTAAGCCATCCAGACCCGACTTGGCTGGAAAGGATGAAATTGATTGACCCAATAAAAATAGTAAACCTGCCAATACCAATGGGGTAATAATGTAAGACCGTAGGAAAAATTACAACTTCCGAACAACAGAAGGGGTAGAGATTGCATTATGAACCTTTATCTCCCGGGAACCCCGTCGACTTCCAGTGCCACTGTCTTGAAATATGATATGGCACTTAAAATTTACTGTGAAGGAAGCAACAGTGTTTATGGCGCACAACGACCTCATGGTAAATGAGTGTCATAAAAATTTATTTCTATCTTGTATAGGAGCCCATGGAATATAGTAAATCATAATGGCGTCGTTGTTCCGACACAGTTACAACGGGGAACAGAAGAGGAGTGGTCAATATGCTCATTTCTATTCAGGTTTTATATATATAAATTATAACTTTATAATCCGATATTTTATAATTCATATAAATATAAAATAATAAATAAATTCAGTTATGAATACAATAATTTAGAGATTAAAATGAAAAAAAAAATGATATGGTGTGACAAAAAAAAAGAGAGTAAAATCCCGAACAAAGGTTTTTATTATAAAAATATAACATACAGATGATTTTTCCCCATTATGAGATTATTTTCTTAACTTGACAGGCCAGTAATACCTTGTTCAGTTATCCTCTTTTCTTACATCATAACCTTTTAAGAGAATTGATTTTATTGAAATTTATTCTACGCTAACAAAGAAAAACAATAGTTTTTTTTTTAAGTCTTGAAAAAAAATGACTTAATAAGTAACCGCACCCGCAGTTTCGAAGTCCAAACCGATAATCGTTCCATACAAAACTCCATTCCTTCTAATCCCGATTGTTCACTTTAAGTCTGAGAATCGAATAGTCCCATTTTATTCGCCGCAATTCTATCACTTCAATTATATTTACCGGATACAGATCACTCAATCCGGCGTTGTATAATCCTCTAAATTCTTCGGTTGCTTCGTATCTCGTCGGTCCAATTATTCTAAGCAGGGATTTATCTTCATAAAACTCGTCCCTCCATATTAGCGATCATTCAATCAATGAAATCATAGATTGTTTATTTGATATAGAATTATGAGCCAAATAAAAATAATTGAAAGCAATTAAAATATATATATATATATATATATATATATATATATATATATATATATATATATATATATAATTATATTTTAACAAAAACATTTTATAATAATAGAAAGAAAAGATTTAACTAAAATATGAATAATTCAGGAAAAATAAAATTTAAAAAGTACACTGAGATTGTAGATTATACAACAAAGAAAATTAAAAATTATCATGTTAGTCTGTTTATAAACATTTTTTTTTTTGGGTGGGGGGTCATATATAATTTGCACCTTTCAACAAATTTTGACAATCAGTAAATGTTTTCGGGGAACGATGGCACCCAGCAGTTAAACGCTGGCTTGTTTCAGTTAATACGGTTTGTTAACGAAGATCTCTCATCCAGTGCATTTTTAATCTCCTATTTATTGACATATCAGCTGTTGCCATGCCTCTAATAAGTTGGTTGAAATGACCGTGTAAGTGAGAATTGGAAACTTTTGCTAAGTGTTTTTCCTTCGTCTACTGTTTCTATTTGTAAGTCAGTATGTATGGTTTTGTTGGTTACTTACCATGGTGATTTTATTAAGAGTCTTAACATTTTCGATCTACATATCTAAAAACATAATATAATATAATAATCTGAAAGATTTACCTAAAATCAATAATGTAACAGATATTCATAATTTATAGATAATCAAAAAGCATGGCCACTATTAAGTAAACCTGTTTTTTAACAGAGACTCAGTTTTTTTTATTTATTTTTTATTTTGTGGTTATCAGATTTGAATATAATCTATAAGAACAATAGATAATGTCTTATATATAGACATATAGGGTCACAGTAATTTATTATAGCTAATTATTTGTTTAGTATATAATTGGAGTTTAAAAACATAAAAATATTTATGAGTTGTAGCAAGTTTAAAGATCAGTCAAGAGATTATTTTTTTTTTCGACTCACGCTTTGTCTTTATTATTCATTAATTAAGAGACCACTAAAAACTTACCCCTTTCAGGTCCAACTATGTTGATAGAGGTATATTTATATTTCGCCAAAGGTTCTTTGTGGGTCCAATAATTATTTATATAATGTCAGAGTATTTTTTTTTTTTTTTTTTTTTTTTTTAGCTATTCATAAAAAGATGGTTCGTTATCTACTAGCATTTCTTTCTAAAACATTCTTTAATTGAAAAATAAACCGATGGTTGGTTTTTTATGGGTACCAACCAGCTCACTTCGGCATCCTGGGCAATGAGAAAGATCAAGCCGTACATTTCGCCGGTAAAGGAGTTGAAACAGATGTTACTAAATGGAATGGTGTTACACTGGAGACTTGGCATTTGATTAAATACAAGGAGGATGGGAGAAGGATTCGATGAGAGGTATACTTATTTATATACTTATATTTTATATATTTACTTTTACTTTATTAATTAGCTTGACAGTTAACCTAATATAGCGGGGCCTTAATAGCCTATGTTTGGGTACCGGATGACATTCAGATCTCTGCCCTGACATTGAAAGGAGCGTAACCTCGTGCCAATAAAAGAGGAAGAGAAGCCCGATATGGCCAAAGGTCTGCGCGCTAAAATACATCCCCTCCAAGCAGCCAATTACACCTTGCGAGTACGAGTCTTCCGGGTGGGAAACGGTTCACAAACGAAGAAATCCAGACGACTCAACCCGAATCAAGTATTTACTAGAGGTTAAAATTAGCTTTATAAAATCTATTGTCCACATCCAGTTTCATTATATATATAAATATATATCTATATTAATGAATAATATGTTATTACATATTAGAATAAACAAATATTATAATTTCTATATATTATAATTTCTGAGAGGGAAGGCTTCCCAAAATAAATAAGCCTAAATTTGGATAATATTCTACATCCTCCAAGAAAATGATAAACGTTTTCATAGCAGTTAGAATTACAGAGTGATTACCATTCAGAATCTCGATCTTTCTCTGACCATGACCTAAAGTCAAATATAAAAGTTCGCCCCTAAGCTGTGAAAACTCAGATCATCAGCGAAGCCGATTTTGGGGTCACCTGTGGTGTTGTAGTTAGCATAGAAACCTCCAATACTAAAGGTCGCGGGTTCGCATCCCGAGGTGGCCCTAAGATTTTTTAATAGAAGTAAAAATTCGTGTATATGCCGTCCCTCGGATAGGACGTAAAATGAAGGTCCCGAGCCAGTACGATGTCGAGTACTCGTTAAAGATCCCTATCCAGCTATACCTGGATAGGCAAAATTTAAGACTGTAGCATCGTCCGATTAGCCTTAGTTGTGTAAAGTGACGTTAAAACAAACTAAGATACCTATTCCTTATAATCTTTCACCAACACTTAGTATATCTCAAACCGACTTGATGAAACCGCGACTTGATCTTGGTAATCAGCAACTCTTTTTGAAATCAGCTAGCTGGTTTAATTTGGAGAGATAATATGAATATTTTAAGAGGTGGTAATCGTGTTTCTTTTGCTAAAACATAATTTGTATTGCATTAGGAAGAGAAATTACTTTGTTTAAAAAAACTTCGTTGAAATATTTCTAGAATATCATATTGTTCGAAGCCCCACACCTGAGCCGCAAAACATACTATTGCACGGGATACACTATTACAAACTGTAAATATGCAGAAATCGGTATGTAGTTGATAGTCATTAACTCGGACTTACTCTGTTTAAACCAGTTTTGTAAATACATATATAGGGCCACTGTTTGAATAATCTAGCTTGCAACCACTGTAGATTAGAAATGGATGTTATATTACATGCGCATATTTCATCGAAAATGGACGATTAGCACGATAATTAATAGGGCAATTCTTATTTAAATAAAATTCCTAACCGCAAATAAATTAGGCGTTGTTTAAAAATAATTTAGAGCCAATAATCGTTAATTAAAAACAAAATTCGTGTAGCATTACATAACTAGATAACATTGTGAACTGTAGAAATGATATAAACACATGTTTAAACAATATCAATGACAGCAGAACTGATAAATATTAAATATAAATATATTAAACAAGAAACGAATTCATAATGATATAATAATTAATAGCCGCATAAGGGTACCGCTGGGTACTACTTAACCTCATGGCTACTTTTTATTTATTTATATATCTTTTCTCTTGTGCCTGCCTCATATTTGTGTCTGCTCGTTTGCAGATTGTTCATTATTGTGCTTAATAGGTGAGGATTTTAAATAAATAATATAAAAAATAAATAATAAAAAAAAAGAATATTTATAGGTATTACAAATCAAATAATTAATTGCCTTCAATGATTGGATTAATGCCTTCAATTCAATCTTTAAAATTTCAGTCCAAATAAAATCTTATTTAATTCGTTATAATATCATTAAAAATATACTAAACATTAAAAAGATATATATAATAAATATTATACTATAAATAGGCAGTTATTATTAGAAGAATAATGGAAACGCAAATTACTAGCAACTACACTGTATGACAATAATAAAACTCATTTTACGATGTACGGAAGCTTTTTTAATACTGAAACAAGGTTATTGAAGGTAGCAGATTTATCTGATAACTGTAAACAAGCAAACTTTATCCACTCTAAAGGCAGTAGGCGAGTGGTGCACTTCATGCAGCTCATTTTTATGAATAATAAATAATAACTCTTACTTATACTGAATAAACGAAGTTTTGTATATACGTATATGTTTAAAAAAAAAGAAGTAAAATAATTGATACATTATCCTAAATTGTAAGAAAGAATTATACTACTAGGTATGATCTTGTAAATATATTGACTCTCTAAAAAAAATTATTTATCAGTGCAAGACTGGTTTAACTCAAATTAAGTGATTTTTCAGGAAAGCCAATTAAATTTTTTCCTTATACCTTCATTCGATATTCGTCACCTGATTTATCCGATTGTTAAACTTTTTCACAAATTATCGATAGAATCATGATATATCATACCGATATATCATTGTATTATACGCGATCTTTAACAGATATAGAAGAGGAGAACTGGAAAATAATTCGTGAAAAAAGTTAAAAATAAAAAATAAGTACTATGTTGAGTTAGACCAGTATTGCATTAGACGATGTACACAATAGAAGTGAATTTTTTCTAAAATTAAATTAAAATTTATATATTTATTTTTGAGAAATGGAAGCTATAAGAGAATAGAAATAAGTACCTCAGTTCTTTAATCTGAATTGCATTTTTTTATTTTTTTATTTCATTTTACACCTTTAACCAATGGCGTCTGACAATAATTTTAATTATATGATAATAATTTATGGTTCTTAGGAATATAAACAAAATGGGGACTCTAGCTATATTTCTCTTACATAACATTCTTGTAATAAGCGCTTTACTTACCGATTTTGGCGCGTTGTGAATCTTGAATCTTTTCCTATTTTTGAGTAAAAATAAATAAAAACGAGAATTAGCTAGAAGCCAGGATTCGCAAAGCTAGGTTCTAAAGGAGGTACAGATTTAGAAGCGGAAAATAAACAGAGCACAAATTATCCATGATTAGTCTAAGACATGGGGTAAACAGAAAAGAGATCCATTTGGACAAATTAATGTTTTCCCTTTTTTTCTTGGTACGAATTTGGAACTATTTACATATCAATTTACAAGGCCTCTCTCCTCTCCAAACCACTTCTGATTCGCATTGAAGAAATCGAGATTGCACCTCACCAATTACAAGTGTTCGTTCACATTGAACTCATCATGACTGACATAATATCTTATCACAGTCTGATGTTTTAACGTCAACATCATCAGATGAAGGAAGAATAGAACTGTGCGTCGGAGAAATTTGGAATTAATAAATTTTACTTTAGGTACTATCTATAACCTTGAAATGACAATACAATAAATTAAAAAAATTGTTGCATATCTTTTATAATAACTTTCAAGGCTGAAAAGAGGCTATTTTGGGTAATCTACAATAAGTTAAGATATATCAAACAATTTATTGCTAATATTAAAAAAAAAAAAAAACGAAAACTACCACTAGGGTTCAGCTATGGGTAAGAAAGTATGGTATGTTGGTCACCGGTCATACAAGGAGATGATTTGGCTGTGTCCTCGATTTTCACGTATGATCTGGTGCAGAATAGAAATGATATCCTGTCATAGTCAGATTCTAACCAAGGTCCTTGAGCATAGCAGCTCAGTGCCTAACTAATGAGATGTCTCAGTCCCTAACATTACAATTATACTCTGAGCTATGAGCTACTAGGTTAAAGGCAAGTTTAGTCTACTACGTGAATATCTAATTACTATTGGATTAAGCTCATTTAGAAGAGAAACTTGAAATTTAAACTTAATTATATCCAATATATAATTGGTTTCTTAATTTCCTGGGATATTTATATTATGGGTATAGTGGCTGTTAACCTTATTGGAGCGATCACCAGGACAATCTCAACTTTACCATTTATTGCTTATTTTCAACGTTTCGGCTATGTCGCCATTTTCAAGTCTCAATCTGAACACGGATGTAATTTATTCAGCTTTAAACAATGCCTTCATCAATTCAACATAAAATTCCTTTTTTTATAAATTAAATATATATAAACCATTAACTGGTGTCGTCATGTGTTTAACACACTATTTAAGTCTTTCAGCATGACGACACCAGTTAATGGTTTATATATATTTAATTTATAAAAAAAGGAATTTTATGTTGAATTGATGAAGGCATTGTTTAAAGCATTTTAGCGCATTTTAAATGAACATAAAGTACCTCCTTAACCAAACTGTGCAGAAAAGGAATATTTTGTTTTCTTCTCATTATCGCCTGAGACCTTGGGAGTGTGGAAAAGGTTTCAGACCGTTTTACCCCGAGGAGTGAATTATTTAACCCGTCGACGGAACGTGTCCATAGAGTGAGGTAGTTAAGCGGCTATTGTCCTCGGGCGATGTGACTTCTAAGAAAATATATCAAGCAGACCTGACGTACGTAGAATCCAGCCTGACCTTTCTACAGGACATATCACAGCCCCATCCGTCTCTTTTTTCCATGGCTACTTAATTTATCGACCCTTCTGGTAATGCCATCCAACGAGCACTTGACCGGCAATTAATGTCTGTTTTTGTTATTTGCACCTTTTTTCATTCCGATACGATCCAAAGCCGATGCGGGGAGGGAATTCAGGAAGTGAATTAATAAGGGCCTTCAACACTGGCCCCGCATTTTCCTAATGAGTAATAAACAGCTAAAAAAAGCAGAAACAGTGTAATAAGAAATATTAGGCAAGTATCTATAAGATGAAATTTATATGAGCCTTTCAGTTTACAGAATAACTGACTCCTTATCATTCACATTAACATTTTGGCAGAAATAATAAATTATAACAGTTTACTAAAATATACAAACAAAATAAAAAGGTAAGGATTTTTAAAAGAGGAATATTATTAAAAATGCATTCCAAAAAAATGCTGAATTTTGAGTAGTCATTCTGTCTACTGAAAGGCTCATATGATGAATCCTTAAGACATGTTTCTGTAACAGCTGCTGGGAAAAGTGGAATATACAATAGGTACATCAAAACCTCAAATGGAAGTTTAAAAGTTTTTCTTTTATCGATTCGGGGATGTGTACCCCTCCGAGCAATTTCATAGTAGGCAATTACCAATATTTTATCTTCCTAATAAGTATATGCAACAACAGGGAAAACATTTACTTACATAAATCATATAATAGCTGTTGTAATCGATCGGTGAACAAGTAGTCAACTCTAACATTTTAATTCTGATAAGATTCTATTCAGCAGGTTGAATACTGGTATCAAATGTCACTATTTTGGTATTCTGACTAGATTATAACGCCTAATAATGAAGACCTGATTTTTTAAAATACTCAAACTTTAAGAGTCCTTCCTTGATAAGAAAGGAAATTTGACTTATCCATTTATTCATTGCGATGACAGATTAATTCATGTCACTAATTCGTTTTTTTTCTTCTTTTGGAAAATTTCAGTTTTGGCAATTACCTACTTTCCATTTTCAACGCCTCAATTATGAATAACCTATTACTTTAATACAAAAAAGTAAACTAATACAATGCATAAACAAATAAATACCTCAGAAAGTCATTGGTAAGTATACATTGTAACTTTAAGCCCTTGCCACCGACGTTTCCTCGAAAACGGTAGATTCTTAGGGCTTAAAAATACCAAAACGATAAATTTCCTATGGAATTGTGGGCATGTTCCGATGATTAATAAAACATTTTTTTTTATTCTTTTCTTCTAAATTTGGTCGGAAGATTTTATTATAAATGATGATAAATCAACAATGTATCTTACTTTTTTCCACAATAAATGTATATTTTCTACATTATAACATTGTTAACGTTTCGGGGCTTTGACAAAGAAAAAATAACAAAAACATAATTTTCACAATCAGCTGGGGAACAAGGGATATCGCGTTAATAAAGTGAAATTATAGATGACAAAGTCCATCAGCCTTTAGTCAATTGGAAATGGAAGAGTATGAGCTGACATATAGAAAATGTATAACAGTCTATTTTAGCATATGCCATTGATATGGTATTGTAATATTTATTAAAGGACTATCAATAATACGATTGAGAAATTATTTATGTTAGTTATATTTAATTTATTTTATCTAAATTATTAAACTAGTGATTGGATCATTAAATATTAATGGATATAAATTAATGTACAGGTTTTGAGGATGGGGACACAGCTCCGAAAAGTTAACAATGTTACAATGTAGAAAATAATCATTTATTGTGGAAAAAGAGAAGAGACATTGCTGATTAATAATCATTTTTTTTTTTAAATTGCGTTTCGTCAAATTTGCTATCGTCAATGTTTTTTCCCAATCCAAATTTCGATTCGTCACTTCTCCATATACTTATCTTTCATTTGATGCCATATTTATCAAAATAATTCCGTTTTTTTGTGGAATCTTCTACAGTGTACTGATGTTTACTGGCAAGGCACTTAATCATTCCCCCCCCCTATTTTTCTTGATAAGTCAGTTTTTCGATTAAACATTCTTAATGTAAGATTTTTCAGGGTAAGTATATTTTTCTATTTAAAAAAAGGAACTTTCGGTAAGGAAACGAAGATTCTTCCATGCTAAGTTAGATTCCGGCGATAAGATTCCTTGAGAGTCCCGTTGTATTTGTATTTTTTTGTTTGCCACCACTTGTAATGCATTTACCAAACCAAGTGAAATATATACCCGACCAATAGCCATGTTATTGAGTGTGCATGTATAGGGAATATGCTACAGGCATACATTATTAGGTGTAATGAAAGGCTCAAAGTAATTTATGAATAGATAATCGATAATCGTGCGTCACACTTTCTTTTATTGAAGCAGCCACATCATCTACATTATCTTAATTAATTGTAATTCTTCTCGGTCTTTGGGGTTTTAATAAGAAAAATAAAATTACAGAAAATAAGCGAAGGTGTATGATGTATGGTGTGAAACTGCGTTCATAGGTGTATTGTTATTTAAATTTTAATTAGAGGGGATTTTTTTCTCGGTTCCATTTTCACATTTGTATTTCTTATGTGCTGTATAACGCCGAGCAACTTCCACTATATTCGTATACAAAGATTTATCAAACCCCTTAAAGCCAAACCATTAAAAAACTTTGACCCAAAAGGAAGAGATTTTTATAATGCCTCATACTGATACTCTTGAGTCATTCCATGTCACATCAACACACTTTTTTCCCTCACCATCTCAGAATTTAATGAAATTTGGTACAAAGGAATGTACGAAGGATTGCCCTTTCTGTAGACTAAGAAAAATACCAAATTTCAGCTAAATATCTCAACAGGTTTTCCAAGAATAGCTATGAAAACCCATTTAATAAACCCACAATTTTGACCTGTCGCATCATCAGGAAATTGAAATTTCAGCTTTTCTAGGCAAGATAGAGAGTTTATGTCATTTTAAAACTGAATCTTTAAACTTCTTGAACTTATGATATGCAACTCAATAGGGGTTAAGAAAAATTGGTTTTACAAAATTTCAAATTTGAATTAATCAAAAAGCGTATTTTTTAAAAATTTTAAAAAATTCATTGGAGTTGAAAAGGTTGTCATTAATAAGTGCTACAAAAATTATTATGGGACAGCAATGGGTTCATGCTTAAAATACTTATTGAAAAATTTGAGTTTTGCTTTTAGATGGAAAAAAAAACATTAGCTATTAAGCTTCTCAGACTGTAGCCTATTTTATCACAATAATGACTTTCCTACACCTGTCACAAATCTTTGAAACATTGTCTAGTTCTGGACATTGTGATTTAACACATTCATTTTGTCACATTTCTTAGTATTTTTTCTTTTACAGAATGCTTGTCTTTTTTCAAAGGATTGTAACATTGTTGTATTTTGTTTCTTTCCATGTCTACTTAGTATAATCCACAAAAATCTAATACCTAGGAAATAAATAGCTAAAAGTAAGTATATAGTAGTAGTAAGTATATTTGGAAAACCGGTTGAGATTTGGTGCTGAAATTTGGTATTCTTCTTAGTCTACAGGAAGGTATCTTATGTTCTAAATTTCATAAAATTCAGAGATGGAGATGGTGAAAAAAGTGTGTTGATGTGACATCGAATGACTCTCTTATGAGTTTAACCTTGAACAGCCATTATTTATGGATCATGGCCGATTGACCACAAATTCTCAATATGCCTTGTCTATAAAAGTTAAATCAGTACTTCCTCCATTTAAAAAATTATTCGTTTCATTTAACGAAATATCATTATATCCAATAAACGGTTATTATCACGGAGAGTTTTCTATATCAGAAAACTCTAATCGAAATAGGCACTCAATGTTAACTCGGCACAAGGAAGCTTTCACTTTTGAGAGAATGATAAAGCAGATATGTTAAACAGCACCGTGTTTCCGTCAAGCAATATTAATCAGTAGGTCAAGAGGTTAAAACAACTCCCAGTAATGGAATACTAATCACCTCTGTTATAAATGTTACAGAATATACTGCCTTAGTGTTTATTAATGCCTTTAAATACATGTCAAAGAGTAATGCCTGCATTCTTCATTATTGTACCACTACACAGGGGGAAAGATAATTGCCCAAACTGTAAACATAATACCTCACTGAAGTTTTATCTAACGTACAAGCAATGTGATATAAAAATTATTTCAAAAAAAATATATTTTATATCTCATTATTGATGAAATTCATCTAACTAAATAACATAGTTAAGAAAGTCATTAGCAATATGTTTATTTAAGTTTTTCATAACGGCATCTCGCAACAGGTTATTTCGACTGTTCAACCAGATTTTCTAAATCCAATTTCCCAGCAGCCATACAATAACAAGACTAATAAGCACTATATATTTTGGGAACTGTTGCAAGAAAGGTTTATGTTTAAAATATTGAAATATTTTATAAGGTAACCATGTCTAAAGGTTTTACTTATTGAAGTATAGATGCAATAATAAATAATTGCCGTTGATTTATTTATTCTACAAATACGGGAATTTTCAAATTGAATCAATGAAACGAAATTTCAAGTATGCAGTAGGTAGACTGTACTATAAACTTGGTTTTTAGATAAAACCGAGGTCTTACACATAAATACAGTCTAATTTTCAAAATTTCTAATCTTATTAAACAATTAGTAGTTTTCGGCGTAAAGCGCCATATTTATGTATAATATTAAATTTCATTAACCAAGGTAAAAACATACAAAAAAGGCATAATTATCAAGGGGGTAAAAGAGTATTCTCACTTTTTATTTTATTTGTAATAATTATAATTTTGTTAGGAAGTAAAATATCCATGATATTTTCCAATTCTCACTACAGAATAAATAAAAGCTTTGTATTTATGGAATAAGTAAACCAAATTATTATTCTCAGGATCGAAATTTTCATTCTTTCGAAGTTTTAGTTGTATTCCTTTTAGTTTGTAGTCGAATATAAATGCTTCGATTTTTGAAATTTGAAAGACATTTTAAGAAATATATAATTGTCCCACTACGATTCGCCGGTCGGCAAGAATAGTGACACAAGTCGGGATCGTCTAATTAAGATTTATGGAAAGAAATTTGCATTTTCATTATTACAAAATATATTTTATATAAAAAACTGTAAAATAGTAGTTGATATGATATAGTTGTATTTTTGATATGACTGTAACATATTCTTTGTTCGAAATTTACCATGTCTCCTTCATACTCGCGCATAAATTTAAAAAATTAAAATTTCGACAAGTGTTATTGTTCTTGCCCACCGGCGATATGAACTTTATTAAATCCTACATTTTACATTGTGGTCTCCAGTACCTATGGAATTTATTGAATTCCACCTTATGAATGCAAAAGCTTAGTTTCCTTTTGACTCTTATTTGAGAAGCAGTATGCAATAGTTTCGTCAAGTCGAAAGCTTATTTTTTTTTTTAGTGAAATTTTCCTTAGCATCTAAAAATAAACATAGAACCCTTAAAAACTTGATGAACATTGCAGACTTAATTGGTAATTGTTATTGTTATTGTTATTGTTAATGGAAACAAATTGTTATTGTTAAAGGAAACAAAAACGATGTGAAAACTAAACGTAAATCTACTTGGTAGATAATAATAGTTAGATACGGTAATATAACATACAAAGATATTTTAATAAGATTTGATTAGGTTATAATTAATAAAGACAGGATAAAACTAGATATAGTTGTTTTATGGTATAAAAGCCCTCCATAGGCTAGGCGCACATTGAGACACTCGCAACGTAGAGCAGAGCAGAGCAGTTTTTGTGGAAAGTGAATTAGATAGGAACCGCGCACATTGGGACGCAGAGCAGGGCAGCGCAGTTTCATATCTACTATACGTATTGCAAAAACTGCTCTGCTGTGCTCTGCGTCGCGAGTGTCTCAATGTAATTATTTTTTACATAATAATTACTTACTATTATATTTATAATAGTAACTACTTTATTATATAACATAAATTTTTGTAATTACTATCAACAAAAGTATTTTCTATCTATCTACTTGGTAGACTTTTTTCGGAATAATTTGTATTTTTTTTTTTTTTTTTGTCTTCCCATCTTGATTTGCGCCTGTCAACAACTTCGACAATCAGCGAATTTGAGCTATGCTAATTTAAATAAGGGCATGTTAGGCATGGGGAAGGATGGCACCCAGCGATACCTCTTCCCTGGCTTGTGTCAGTTAATCTGGTTTGTTTAGCGAAGGAGATCTCTCATCCAACGCCTGTTTAAACTCCTATTTATCGGTATATCACCTGTTGCCATGTCTCTAATCAGTCGGTTGAAGAGGCCTTGTGAGTATGAAAACGTTTATAAAGTGTCTTTATATGCTGGTCAACAGTTTCTATTTCTAAGTCAGTATGTAGTATTTTGTTAGTGACGTACCATGGTGCTTTTACTGTTAGTCTTGACATTTTTTATGGAAAGGTCTGAAGTCGGTGTAAGTCTTTTTGCTGTTGCGTATATCTGTGAAGAGTATGTAACTAAATATTATTTTAGATGATTCCCAACTTTCTGTTAAAAAATTGTCGTTATCTATAGTACTTTGAATGTTTCAAAACTAATATCCAACATTGGTATTAATGAAAGAGTCCCGCACTAAGCCGCTAACCTTACATTTTCGGTTTATGATTACGGCGTGGGTAAAAAAACATTAATAAAAATAATATGCATCGTTCTGAAACACTAAACAAACAATCAATTTATAATCCATTTAGTGCGAACTTGAGTACTGGCCTAAGGACAGTAATTTTTGGAAGAAAAACAATCACAAAAAGTGGCCGACACCTTGAAAAGCCGACTTATAATCTTCGAGACCAAGGTTATCAGATGCAAGATTTACAATGAAAGTGAAGATGAAGGTCAGGAAAGAGTGAATGGGAGGGAACCAGATGGTACCAGGATTCATACGCTAGCCCACCTAGCCCCTTCCCACTTACGCCAATGCAACATCGCCTCTCACTTCCAGCGAGCCATAAAATAATAAAAAATAACCTAACAAATTGCTGTTAGGTGGAAAAAAAATCATAAAATATAATAGCTCTTCAATTTATGTTAATTTGAAATTACTATATAAGTGCTTATGAGTTGCAACGCGAAATAACTCATTAGATAAATACCACTGACTATACAAAGTTTCTATGTATGTATACAAAAGTTATATGTAGGTTGGTTAAAATTGTTCACATCATTTGCTTTATACAAGTAGAAAATATATCTATTCAATAGTGCTATTTAATAATTTTTTTTTTTCGCTTAGTTGTGAGGATGGTCTAAGATTCTTACAAGTAATATTTTCTGACACTAACACGTCTAATAAACAAATGCATTTATTTCTTCGAGTAGGCCATTACGACTTCAAAATTTGTTTATTATATAAAAATTGTTAAAAGAAAGATCCTTTGAGAATCTGTCTGTGTTATCCTAAAAATTAAGCTAATTAATAACTAAGAACTAATTTAGAAATTTACTATAATAATAATGACATCCTGAAAAATCCAATATAACTGCAAAATCGAAAATTTCTGACATACGACCTTTTGCAGTATCATTGACGATATCAAATAAGATCCTTTGAGAATCTGAGGGATACTGACCGTATGGTATAGGACCCCAGCTGAACCTCCACGCGATCCATAACCAATTACTAATTTAGAATTTTAATTTATTAATTACAGTTGTAATAATGTATTAATTGAATACAGTTGAATTAATAATGACAGCCTGATTTTTGAACTCCGATTTGAAATAATGTACATAATACTTTTTTTTTTCGGCTTCTAGGGACCAATTGAGCGAATGGTATAATACGTGTTACTATTTTTCTATTATTAGTTACTAGTTTACTTCCCCAGGGAGTTCTGACAAACAATATATAACTCTCTGATACATGAATACGATAAAAAAAAGTAATATATTCAAGTTGTACTTCAGCTAGTTAGAAAACTGTATGGGTCTGTAATGTAACAAGTAAGTGTGAGCCGATCTATTTTGCTGTTTCTGACAAGACGAAACTACACGCCTTCGCCATGACTGTAGGGCTTTGACAAACTGGCCTATATCCATGGATTATGGAAATGAATCCAGGGACCGCCTGAGGTCTTCTACTCCTTCCTCATTGTGGGCCAGTACAACAGGTCCACTTGGAGTATCGTGATTACATTGAGAAAAAGAGGTCGTCACACCTACACCGAATACTCTCCGTTGACAGGTCACACCTACCTCCTCTTCTTCCAGACATCACCAATTCCTGAGATGGAGATCTGGTCTAGAAGATAGATAAATATCTTGTACCATAAATAGAACTTCTAGGATGTTTAAATTCATAAAATATTATGGTAATTTCAATAATTTGACAGTGTTCAAGTCTGGAAGCACTAAAATTTAATAAAATGGCTCATCAGTAATCTCATTTTCCTTTACTATAAATATTTTTTTTTTATTTATTAAAATATTTGCAACAAATATTGATTAATTCAAGCAGAAAATAGAAATTCGGTCAATCATCGGTTTATTTACTTTGTACAGGTCTTTATTTTATTTTTTGTTAAATTACTTTTAAGGTATATATTATTTATATTTTTAGGTTAATATATTTTTTTTTAGGTTATTGAAAATACTTTATTTTGGGTTACCAAATTATTTATATCGGTTTTATTTCTCACTTGAAGATATTCAACCCTTTTTATACTATCATTATTTCACCTCGTCGACGTTTCGGGCCCATTTTGCCCATCTTCAAGACTATAATTTATCTAATCATACTCTTACTACTCATCGTGTACTTTACAATCGATTTACATTTTTTTTTATTTTACCAAAATTTCATTTTAAATTTATTTATAAATCAGTCTTCACTTCATTATCCACGCTTTGACGAGGTGAAATAAAGATGGACAGAATAAAAATGGTAGAGTAACTTAACGCAAGAAATTTTAAAAATTATTTATTTAGGTTTATTATTTTCATTTACATCCATTATCCTTTTTTATAAATGTTTTAGCTTTTTTTTTTGTTACAAAATTTATGGTAAATTAAAATTATTTTAAATATATGTTAATTAAGAAATATTCAGAATACCATAATTCTTTAAAAATTAAATCATGTGCTAAAAATTATTCCAGGGATACGGAATTTATATGCAATTGGTAGAACAGAAAGGGCTTTAGTGAACCTAATAAAATAAATTTAGTCTGTTTTGTATTATATTCAATAAAAAATTTAGGGATTATAAATGGTCCATCTGAGGTCATAAATCAGATAATACGATAGTTTGAAGTTTCAGTAAGAAATTTCCTTTATTTATTTTTTATTAACTAGAGTAAGTACATAAATTTCTTACTTAATACCCTCACTATTTATTATTTCAGATATTTTTAAAAAATGTTGGGATCTCTGAATCATTTGTCCATGGAAAAGATTTTATACATATCTTATTTTAATAAAATTCTTAAGGCTTTCGATAGCTGATTTTGACAACTTCAGGGAACATACAAAATTTTTTTTAACAGAAAATTCTTGGGAGTCCCAATGAGGTTCGCTATCCGTACGTGAAGAAATTTCAAATCCAACCTTCCCGTTACGAAATAACCTAAATCATTTTCTGAAGGCTCTAATATTACGAAATGGATGTCTTCCTTTTCGAGAGGATGGGGGTTTCTAAATTGAGCGTATCGGGGGTGCTAGCGTAATTAAATTACGGCATACACATATTGCAACGTTATATATATAGATATATATTTATCATCTTCTAAATTGAAATTGGTTTATAATTTATTGAAGTAATTACTAAGTATTTATATAAATTACGATTTATAGGAAGATGAAATTACAACTAAACACTTAAATAATAGAGACGCTAACAAATACAAAGAAATACAAGATGAAGTCAGTATTTTTACTGTGATGATTTTGGAAAGCCTTTAAAACCAAACAGTTTAAAGTAAGATGTAATCTATAAAATCCAATCTAAAGCTCAAATCAAGCTATAATATCAATAAAGGTAATTAGTGCATATAATTAATTTTAGATTTTAAAAAAGAAAGGCTCTAAATTTATATTATATTATTAGTGTATATGCCAAAAAAAAAAAAAAAAAAAAAAAAATAATTTAGCCAAACTGAAATTGTAATTTAAAAAAAAGTACCAATCGTAGAGATTGGTGGCTTCAATTTGCGCTGAAGTTTCGTGCTAAAATTCAGACCTTTCTCAGGGCTTTCAGAACATCACTAGGCAAAAAATAATTTACTTATAAGCATATTTCTTTTTTATTAACTTACATCCCTTGATCACTACCCCTCTCCTAACTTTTGCAAATTCTACTTACAGCAACCTCATACAATCATACGAAAAGTCATCGGTCAGAACCAAAACCCATGGGATAATGATGGATTGTACTGAATAAAGAATAAAAAGATGACTAAATCAAAAAGTTAAAACTAAGATTATATTTAACGATCAGAAGTTCATTTAAACCCTTATTTCTGTTAAATGACTTCTTACTGTTACCAAAAAAAAAAAATCTTTGACAGATCTCAACTTGGTGTTTAACGAAGAGGACAAAGAAGCACTAAAAAGAAAGAAAAAAATAAATACAGTGTTAAGAAATCATAGCCATAAGAAAAATAAAGAAGTTTTTAATAAAAAAATCAAGTCTAGAAAATTGAAAAAAAAATTCAATCTTGACTTTTTTATTAAAAAAAATTGAATAAATTTATTATTGAATTTATTAAAAAAAATTGAATAAAAAGTCAAGAGGAAGCTATAATTTATGCTCTAGTTTCATCTTGAAAAACTTTTATATTTTTATATGACCCTGAATGAATAAGCGTTTCAAGCATATAAATATAATAAAGATTATATTCAATCTGTTTATTGTGAGGCTTGATGGAGTTTTCATTATAAAGTCAATGGGGTTGTTTTTAAATAGATATAAAACTTTTTTTTATTACCTATTTTTTGTTTTGTTTTATCGATATATTTTAATTCGTGCCTGTCAACAAACCTTGACGATCATTATTTGTTAATTGTTGAGTTGACAGGCACAAATTAAAATATATCGATAAAAAAATCTTTTATATCTATTTAAAAGCAAACCAATTGACTTTTTAATTCCCCAATCATGTCCGTTTTAGGAAAGTTTCACTGTATATATTTATCAACCTACAAAACGTTATTGGTTTACAATAATAATTCCCTAAGTATTTATATGAAGTAGGGTATATAGAAAGATGAAATGAAAACTAATTACTTGAAAAAATCGAGGAGCTAACAAATACAAAGAAATATACGATGAAATTTATATTTTACTGTGACGATGGCCAAACAGTTTAAAATAAGCAGTAATCTATAATCCAACATAAAGCTCATCTCAAGCTATCATCAATAAAATTAACTTTACATCTAATTAATTTTAGTTTTTACATAAAAAAAGGCTCTAATTGAAATCTAGAATATTTTATATACTTTTCGTGTATTCCAAAAAAAAATTAGGAAAAACAATGTTAATGTTCAAGGTTTGTTGACAGGCACGAATTAAAATAGAAGATAAAGAAAAAAAGTTTTATCTGATGAAAAATAGATGTAAAAAATAAAGAAATCTTTATGTTGTATATAGGGGAGGCCCGGGCAAAGTGAATAGGTCGGGCCAAGCGAATAAGCATTTTCATAGACACGGTAACAACGCTAGCGCTTTGGGGGCTAATGCGAGAACTAGGGATAGAAGCCGCTTCACAGGACGGAGAAATATTGGTTGTTTCATTTTAGTTGTGTGATAATTTGTTTAAAACGAAAAGTGGTACGGTTCTTAAAATTTGTAAGGTAAGTTTTTATATCTTTATTGTATAACCAATACAAGTTTAACAACTATTGCATGGTTTAGTTTAAACTGTAGTATAAGCAGATAGTTTTGGCGGGAACTGCCGATTTTTAGATTATATAGATAAAATGGCGCGCGCCGGGTAAAGTGAATAAGGGCAAAGGGGCAGCTATTGCCCTGGTACATGCATTTGTTTTATCTGTCTAAGATCCTACGGGGAGCCTCCATTTGACAATTGGATACAGTGTGGACAGTCCAAGGATTGGGTGCATGAAGGATGTTCATCGTACTCTGGTGTCGGATCCTTTTTCTGTGACATTTCCCATGAATCATATTCGTGAAAACGACGCATTTATAGTATAGAAATGTGTAACTGTAATTAAACAATGTCTTCTTAAAATTTGTTTTCATTTTCCGGGTTTTATTCCTAACTGGAGTACTATATTCACTTTGCCCGCGTAGACCGGGCAAAGTTGATAATTGACAAAAAAAAAAATATTTTTTAATATGTAGGATTGGCTTAACTGACATTTTTATAATAAGTTGATAATATGTCTCTTACTCTAATTTATGTTTTAAGTTGTATTCATATGGTTCCAAGTATTTTTAAGAAGTATTTCTCTCTTAACATATTCACTTTGCCCGGGTCTCCCCTACCTACTATTCGTGTATGTCAAAAAAAAAAAAAAAAAAAATCGGAAAATAATTCATAGTCATATTATAAAAAAAATAATAGTCAAATATAATTAAAAAAATTTGATGGTTAAAAAACTAAAAAAATATAGTAGGCATTTATTTTTTTAAATCTCTTATTACAAATCGAATTGTGATCAGGATGTGTTCACTTTTATTTATTTTGGTAATTATTAACTTTACTTATTTATTTTTTTTTAACAAGGTACAGTTTGAAATGATAAATAAAAACGATTTTCTTCGATGATATGTTCCACCAACGTGGAGTAATTTGTTGGTCTCCTTTACTATTCGAAGGCTAAATTGTTCTTCGATATTGATAAACATCGTTTCGAAGTTCATCGGACGAAGGTACTCCTTTGTATGAGAAAACTCGTAAATAACAAGGTACAAGAAGTGCGGTAAGAGCAGATGTTTGTATGGAAAATAAGAAGTGTTCTCGAATGTGGGTAGTACCGTGGGTGTCCTGTCTGGCTATGGCTACAGTAATGAGCCGGAGCAAATCTATTCCCTCCCTCTGTGTGACTAGTACCAACACGCAAACCATCCTACTTATCGCTAACGAGGGATCAGAGAGGAGCAAGTCTGGGTCCAAACAGGATCGCCTTTGATGTTAAGGAAGGACTAAATCATTGACGAATATTTAAATTATACACATTTAACGAATATTTCCTATCAAAAATTTAAATAATTATAATGAGAAATTGCTCCTCCAATGGAATACTGATCTAAAAAAAAATAAATAAAAAAATGAGATTTTGCAAATTAACTTCAGATTAAAGTTTCTTCTTTTCCCTTCCTTTGATATCTGTCGCCTGTTCCACTGAAATTTTTTCACGAATCTATAGTTTAATAGTGTATAATCGGTCATCCAAATACATAATAGAAGACTATCCAATAAATTGGACAATAATTCCAGAAAAAAGGAAAAAAGAAATAATAAAAAAAAAATACGAGTTTGAGATAGACCAATTTTAGATTGAACGAGCAATATATAAAAATGAACATTGATAAAACAAACAAACGCCCATTAGAGGATAAAAACCTTAGAACAACGAATAAACATGATACAAAAATTATACAATGGTCTCTTGACCACACCGGGTACACTTTTCTGGTCGATTTTGTTTTTGTGCATAACAATATATTTTACAACATTCAACATTTTTAACATCACAATCTTAATCACACCTGTCACAACTAAGTGACAAATAGTAAACTAAACCAAGTAAGCTAATGATACATTGCCATTTTCAGGCATAATGGAAAAAAATATACATCAGCATATCATCCCAGGAATTATTACAGGAAAGAAGGTCTCTCATCTAACTCCTTTTCAGTTGCCTAATACAAGGCATGTCAGTCGTGAAGATTTCAATAATGAAATTATTTCTTTAATTAAAATTTTCAATACAATTACTTCTAAATTAACTTTAATTATAATTATTTATGACTATAATTGTGTTGTTATCTCCGTGAATTTAATATGAAAGTCAAAATAAAGAAATCTTATGTATTTGCCGATAGTGGTAATTCAAGTCGGTAAGTTGAGTTTGAGTCGCTATGTTGAGTTTGAGTTGAATTTAGAAACATTTGATATTAGTCTATAATTTTGGATTAAAAGGTTGTAGTTTTTGTAAGTGTGTATTTTTCGCTGAGCTATAAATCAGAGAGGAGTATAGGATTTAGGAAGTATGGGTACATATTAAGTTTCTGTCAGATTTTCAATTTGATTCGATATATATATTTTTTTAATAGGTGTTTGGGTTTTGTGTTCCAGTGGCGAGTTAAAACAAATAATGACAGGTAGATAGACTTCATAAAGAAATATAATATTTGTGGAGCTGTAAAAGGAGCTTTAAATATTGTATGAGTTGCAATAATGTTTATAATGGTCAGTAGCAATGAAGTCTAAGTTAAAAAGATAAAATATAGTTTCCAAAATATAGTCATGTACATATCGATCATGTAAAAAAGTACCTTAATAAGATAGAAAATATAGAAATAAATATACTATTAGGGAATGAATCACTGAATGAATGGTAAGAAATTCATAAATACATTATGATTAAAGGATAACCGTAAGATGTATAATTATAGAACTATATAATTTCTGTGATTGGTTGTTGTTTGGTTTTTCTCATTTAGGCCTGATGATGACCTAAAATTTAGGTCGAAACGAAAACAATAGCACTTTTTGTATACGAATCTTTTTAACCGCTTTATGCGATAGAAATTTCAAGGGACGTAATGAAATGATTAGTTACTGACAATATGCAAGTGTATAGGGCAATAGCTCTCTGCTTTCACACCAGTAGTTACCAGGCGATGCGATTCAAGCTAATGTCAAGGAATCGTAATGGATTCCTTTGTTATCAAGCCAGTTAATAAAGTTATTTAATAACCCAACAATTACTACGAATACTTACATAAAAAATTGTACATGCCGAGTTTGCCTACACTTTACTTTTTCTCACTAGAAAAGAGTTATTAAAAATTTAGTGATCAAAGAACTTTTGATGACTTATTAACATTAGAAAAATTTGTTTCTGAAGATGGAAATTATTTTCCTAAAACCTAATTTTAGGTGTCAATATTTGCGATATTGAGGTGATATAAATGGGAAGTAAATCATAAAACATTTCCCATAAATAATACAAAGTTAATGTTTGGAGAAGTGAAATAAAAATAAAAAGAGTGTGAAAGCCTTTTAATGTGACAGAAGGTTGTGACCTTCCTTACTGGTCTTGTGTTTGCTGTTCAGACGGCTAGGAATATTATTTAGAGCTCTCGACTAAACATCTCTTCGGATAAGAAAGAACAGCCTCCAAAGTAAAAAATAGAAAAAAAAGAATACCAGGCATCCTTAAAAATAGTGTAGAATACAGGCCGCCAGTCAGTCGACTTTGGCGTAAGTCCAGCGATCAGTTAACAGAAAGAAACAATAAAAAAGAAAAGAAAAATCCCCAGACCGTAAAAGTGTTATCCTTCCTCTTAATGGAGGGTTGAGGCAGAGGATCGGAGAACATGCTACCTAAGGTTCCCAGATCTGGCTTAGATAGGATAAACTTTCTTAGGGGTGGTCCTGATAGGGGATCTCGTAATAGGCAGTGATGGTCAGGCACACGAGATAGCGGTACAGAAAAACATAGGTACCCAAAAGGTATACGATTAGCAGGGAATCAAAGTTATGTAAGGAATGTTAAGATATTTATAAAAATCCAATAAAAAGGGTTATATTGAATTCGGAATTATCAAAACTTCAAACCACATCATTATAATAAAATGTAATAAACCTAAAATATTTCAGCATGACTAAACCAGAAGCACTAGATTTAAGTTACAGAAAGACTAATACAATAGAAGTACCAGAATCACTGTACCATATTCATTTATTCTAGGTTTAACTAAATAATTGAATCAGATTCATATTTCTACATTTGATGGAGTAAACGTAGCAAAATCTAATATATTATAACAGCGTTGAATCTATTCGCATACTTATCAAGGGATTTCTGATTTGTTTGGGAGGTTCCCAAATTGAATAACTTGTTACTAATTTCAGTTATTTTACATTCACAGGATGTGAGGGAGAGTTGAGAGTCAGGATTTTTTTTAAATATAAAGTCTATTAAAACTCGTCCCTGATTCTTAATAATTCATGGTTCCCCGATGTTTCGGATTTTTGTCCCATCTTAGTTATATCTGGAGTAACGTAATTGTCTACAACCATCAACTTTGTCAATCCCTTTTTTTGTACTAACCTTTTTTCGGTGTATGTAGATTTATTTCATTTCTCACTAATCTCCTGTGCCTGGATATTCTCCCTGGACTTTTAATACCCTCTTCTAAGTAAAAATTTTAATATAATTTTCGCAGCGACATGTAGGCCATTTCCAGACATTTAGGCTTTGAGAAGTGTTTAAGGAGGAAACACAATTTAGAGTTATCTAACTTCACAAGCCCCAAGACTTTTATATTTGATAGAATAGAATAAAGCTTAACGGACCCTAAGGCCCGATGCCGACACCACTAATCGTTCCCTACATATCTTCATCCACCTCCCGCCGTCCAATCCCTAATTCACAAGATCTGCTTTGCCGAATCATCCCACCTTCGCCTAGGCCTACCCCTCGGTCGTTTTCCAGTCGGTAAAGCGTTTATCAAGATTATAATCATATTTATAGTGATAATCGTAATTATATATGATAGGGTGCATTATTGGAATGAACTCTGAATCAACAATAAACTGTTGTAATGAATAAAAATGAAGGCTTAGGGGACCAAAAAGTTTGTTACTTACACCACAACTCGGTCCCTACACACCTCCATCCACCCACCGCCTTCCAGATCCAACTTCAATAGATCTGCCTTCACGCAATCCTCCCACCTCCGTCTCGACGTATCCTCGGACGTTTCCCAGTCGGAAAACAAATCTTTTAGGGATTTGTTATCCACCGAGTTTAATAACCTGCAGTATATTTACAGAAAAAAAACTTGATACTATCTGGATGCTGGTAGCGAAATAAAACTTTTTACGATACTAAAGATAACAAGCATTTATCTCAGAGTAGGACAGCGTAGTAGATAAATATTTTCTTATGCAGTAGGCAAACTGTAATAGAGTTTAAAGTATGGTTTCTACACTTATGTCAGCCCATGTTATTTCAATATTTTTTCTTTTTTCACCACAAATAGACGCTTTCAAGGTCTCGAACACCATATTCATATTAAAAATGATAAAATACTTTTCATGGTAATTTATGGAAACCCATAAGCAAATGTAATACGTATTTATGAAGGGAGGGGTCCTATTATGACATCACTTATGGCTAGCACAGATTTATTTTTTATTTTGTTTCAAAAATCAATATTTTGATATTAATCTCATTGAAACGTCCATTTAATCATCAAAATAAAAAGTAAGATTACTGCACTCTGTACAATCTTTTAGACCAGTGCATCAGAGAACATTAGGAGTGAGAAATGCCACGCATTAAGCTATGATACGCTCATATGTTTCGCAAGGAATGCAAACTAATGTTTCACTTACGTATATTTTAACTATATCGGAAAATTTTAAGCTATGATCATTTATTTCGAGTCTAAACCTCTGTATCTTCCATATTATTTTTGATAAGCTATTTAATTTATGAAAAAATGCTTGCTATATACAACTTAAAAGTTATCTTTACAAAGCAAAAACATAATTATTTAAACATAGAATAATTATTACTACCTGAGATATTTTTTTTTTTAGAGAAAACGGCTTCTAAAATAATGCTTTTTAACAGAAAGAAATAATCGATAGATGTTTTGTTTAAAGTAGTGAACCAGATTAAGAAATAATAAAGCGCATGTTTCATTAACAATATTGTAATGTGGAACAAAGAAAGAAGAAGAAAACATATGATTGAGAAGATTTCTAGACTTTTTTCCGTTACAAACCGTTCTGGGACATTTTCGTGGGTGGCTGTTCGAGAATCTTCTATGCTTGTCGGGAAACTTCTAGATTGTTCTAATTCAGATTAATATAAGGAGTGATGGACTGGAGAGTTAGTCTTGCTCTGAAGCTCGAATAATATGATAATAATAATATAATTACTTTTAATTATATTATTAATGATTAGTTGTTAATTATTCTCCCTACTTCTTGAGACTATCAAATTTATAAATGTGGATTAGGGTGACCAATTAAATCTCAACACTAATTATTTCGTTAGAGCTTTATTAATGCAAACGTTTCGGCCAGTTCGGCCATCTTCAGTGCCAAATAGGATTGATGATAAAAATTGTCATTCTAAAAATCCACCATCAGTGGTTTGTCAATTAATAATTAAAATAAATAGGTATCTGCTACCCTGGTCCCACTATCTGTTTAATATTATATTATTAAGTGGATAGTGGGACCAGGGTAGCAGATACCTATTTATTTTAATTATTAATTGACAAACCACTGATGGTGGATTTTTAGAATGACAATTTTTATCATCAATCATATTTGGCACTGAAGATGGCCGAACTGGCCGAAACGTTTGCATTAATAAAGCTCTAACGAAATAATTAGTATTGAGACTTAATTGGTCACCCTAATCCACATTTATATATTATTAATAATTATTATTAATAATAATAATATAATTACTTTTTGTAACCTTGCCAATTATTAGAGTATTTATTGTTTGTCAGACATTGTAAATTATTGTTTTCGTTCAATAAAATTATTGAAACACACATAAGTGTTACAATATGTTTTAGGAAGAGAAACATATAGTACTGAAATATAACTTAAAAAGAAAATTGAGTTTTCGATTTTTAAATAATATTGATGACAATTGTCAAAAGTCAATTGTAAGCATATATACATACATAAACATTTATAAATTCTGCTATTGGTGGGATATATACATATATCATTAATAGATATTGAAGAAATAATTCTGTGAAAATAAAAGTCGGTCTTGATGTTATTAACCCAAATTATTATTTCTTTTGTTATTTAAAAAAATATTTTCTTGTATCTGTGAATTAATGTTTATGTTAAAAACACAATTAATTTCGATTAAAACAATTATTATTTCATGATAATTCTTATATTTTGAAGTAAAGTTTTTACACTTAAAACAGTCCAATTGATTTAACATTTTTTCAACATAAATAGAAGCTTTCGGGGTGTCGAACGCCAAATTCATCGTTAAAATGATAAAATATTTTTCATGTTAATTTCTGGAAATCCAATAAGGCAATGTGCTTAATAGTCACATTTGTAAAGGAAGATATAAATTAAGGGATCCTTCAAGATCAAAATGTATTATCTTTTGAGGAGCGTTTAGGAAACAGGCACCTATTAATACCTATGAAGAATATTAAACCAGATAAAATGCTAATCGTTACATTAACAAGTTGAATTTTTTTTTAATTACATGTATGATTTACAGTTTGGGAAAGAGGGCAATGAAAATTATATATTTCAATAAATAATACAGATTTTTTTAAAATTCTGTTAAGCTATTTTTCCGGATCATAGGATTATAATATAATGTTAAATATAAACCGATTCTAAATACGATATATGAAACTTGTACATAATAATAACAGCAAACTTAATTAATATTAAGAACACTCATTTTAGATGACATTCTTGAAAAAAAAAATGCCCAAAATGAAAAGACTTCTAATTTATTAATATTGTTCTTTAGACGGTCATAGAAGTGAAATTAAAAAAAAATAAAAATACCCCAATTACTAACGTCACTTAAATTAATTATCGGAGAATCTAACACGCTTTCATCTACGATCTAACGCTTTCATTTTTAGAAGGTGTTAATTAATTATAATTTTAATGCTATTCGGAACATTTTTAAATAGTGTAAAACAAGACCATACATGGTGTTTGGTGGCCGAAATAATGACCTAGGACAATTATAGCACAGGCATTTCTGTGGATAGGGCGAAACTGCTAATTTAGACAATCATGTTAATTCATCCTTCATGAATTATTGAAATATTTTCCGCTTCTAAATATTAATTGGGCTAGATTGGCAGCCGGGAGGCGTTGTACGGCTACAACTTTTATTTAAATAGTCAACAATTAACATACAATAATGTACTTCGTGGGAAGGAATTTAGAAAACCAATCGCGATAATTGCAGGACTTATTGTTCATCATTTTCTAACCTTTTTTTTTTTTTTTAATCTTAAATAATGCATTATCTAGTCTAATACTTTTTTTTATTCATTTATTGTAACAAGAAGAATATCAAGGCTGAATCGATACAAAGTGAGAATTTTTTTTATCCACTACTGAATAAGATCTGATAAACAATAAAGCGAAGCATGCATTCTCTAATCATTGATAACATTGCAATACGCATAGGAAGCAATAGATTAAAAATAGAACAATATATTTTTTTTTTTTTGGAGGAGGGATTAAAAAAAATAAATCAAAACAAGGCAGTCACATGATTCAAGCTTTTTACCGTAAGAGATCTTCTAAAATCTATTCTCTAATCTTCAACTAATTATAATAATGAAAGTCTTGAAGGTTCAATACCGACACTACTATTCGCTCCTTTCACCCCTCCAACCAACAACTGCCGTCCAAACCGAATTCCGATGTTACTAATGTTCAACTACTAGAAAAAAATGAACTTGAATAGGAAATAATGATAAAAAAAAATGTTTAAGAGAAAAACAAATTTTTAAAGAGAAAAAATTGTTTGTTCAAGAGAAAAAATAAGAAATCAGTTACGCAAAAAATGGATTAAAAAATACAAGCATCCCTAATAAAACTCAAGCATTTATTGTGAAGATTAAAACATTGCAAGTGCGTTAATGACTACTCATTTTATCTAAGATAGAAATTATCAAATTACTCATTAAAGTTAACAATCCTGATTGATCCTAAAAAAAAAAAAAAAAAAAAAATAAATCAATTTTTGATTAATCGATTTCATTGAACAGGAATGTTGGATAAAATCAAGTTTAGGTACTCCTATTCATAATAAAAGCAATAGGTGATTCAAGTATTTTTTAACTTCTTTATTTAAGTTTTCAAATAATAATAATAAAAATGAAAGCTTAACGAACCCGAAGGTTCGATGCCGACGCCACACCTCCATCCATCGACCTCCTTCCAGATCCAACTTCGATAGATCCGCCTTAACGCAATCCTCCCACTTCCGTCTCGGCCTGCCCCTCGGACGTTTCCCATTCGGCACCGCGCTTATTAATCTTTCCGGTATACGTTCACTACAAAGTTTCGCAAATTTACACGCCCATTTTATTCGTCTAAGTTTTCTAAAGGATAAAAAAATGATCTTTAATATTTATTAAAAAAAAGAATAACTGATTTAAATTAAACTGTGAAAAACAAATAGTTGATGTTCGTCTTCCTTTCCGAGAATATTAGTACTAACTTTCTAATATGAAGTTCAGCGAACATTATTAATTATGAACTCTGTTTTTGCATGTAATTAATTTGAATTGTATTCTGAAATTGTTGAGCCCGACTTCCATTGGTAATTATGTTACAGGTACATATTATATTGAAGAAATTAAAGCTAAGCAAGGTCACAGGTGTCTGTCAGAATATTTTTGAATTTTGTTTAAGAGAAAAAATAAAAGTCAGTTAAGCAAAAAAAGCACCCCTAATAAAACCCAAATATTTTTTGTGAAGATTAAATTATTGCAAGCTCGTTAATGACAGCGCATTTTATCTAAGAGAGAAATGACCACATCATTTCATTAAAGTGAACAATCCTACAAATCCAGCCAATGACAAATGTTTACGTTTTCAACTGCCAATTATCCAATTAAGTCTTGAAGAATATGCGTCATGTTAGTTATTTAAAATTTATTATACCCAACGTGATAATGCGAATACCACAAATACCGCAATTTCGAAAATGTAAAAGAGGTATTACTCGAGTGTGCATTAAAGATAATTTATCGCTGGAGAGTGGTAATTTAGCGTCCGTTACAGAGATACATGCTGATGGTGGCGCTCTCTAGTTTCCCCGACAATTATAAATCTTAAACTGAATTACAAAGCATGTTCAGGTGATAACGCCTACTCGCCGACATGCTCGTACCTCATCCACCAGCCAACTTGTCAGAAAACTGCATTGTACGTACCATTATAGGGAATTTATGCAGGTAAAAATAAATCAAGATTCTTATTGTACGTAGGGAATATCGAAAGGGACGTACCCATTAATAAGAAATATATCTGTTACAATTGATTTGAAGGCGATCCTTCTTTTTTTATCGGAAGAAGCGATGAAATTTTACATAGTGGACATGGCGCACTGAGCCCATAAATAATAAAAATATCTCTACGTTAAATCACATTAACTTTCCGAACATATTCGTTAAAAACCAAACAACCATAAAGTAAGAATGAATATGTAAGCTAATGCAGATGGTATGAGCATTTTGAGTCCAATAGCCAAGTACTAAACAACAAACAGCCCATTTGAAGGTGAGGAGTTTAAGGTGGGCGGGGTACACGACAATCAGTACGTCAATGTAGACAAGATTTATTGGCATGACCAATTATTGGATGGCTGAAGTCAACAAAGATGAAGCAGAGCGGCAAACACCAAACTAGACAGCGGTAGCCCGAGAACTGCAAAGTCAGTAAAGTTGACAGGAAAAATTAAGAAAAAAATAATCAGCCGCCACTGGCCGCTCGGCAGATATGAAACTGTATTACAATCGATTTATTTTTCTTATGATTCTAGTAATATAATAATTACAGTTTGACAGTTTTATATAGAATAAAAAGGTATAAATTTACTCTTCTTATTTATTAACCTTTCTGCCCCACATTAGCTAACCCTAACAAGTTTTAGAAGAAATGAATATCCTTTTACTTTATTTTGAAGTATTGACAACCAAAGATTCGAATTTCATTAAAATCACATAAACCTCTAAACAGTTCATAACCACCCCCTTCCCAATTACCTAGTCATAATAACATTTATGGGCACTTAACCTCCTTATAATTTAATTTACCCTATGAACGATTAGTTTTCAATTTTTCGTTGAAGCCGGAAGACTTGTAAAAATTTAACAATTAATTCCTCCTACCATTAACTATCCGAGATAAAATTTAGGAGGTACGAATCTGATACACTTATACGACTCGAGAACGAAAAAAGTTAAAACTTTAATTGAATTCGTACATAAAAAACACTTTGCAAAGTCATTAAATGACACACACAGACCGAAATAATATTTATAGCGTGATTTCTTATAATTATTGAAAATTATGAGAAATTATAATTATTGATAATATAGGCTTCTGAAGACACAAGCCAATTCAAGATACTCAAACATATTTTTTCTTCTTAAAGACAGAAACTGGAGCTCCAAGGTAGACTGACAAGCGAGTGCCTGCGTTTCTAACGTAATGAGACGTTTTAGCTTGCTCAATCGTAAGTTTTCAAGGTCTCTAGGAAGTTCTTTCAAGATGGATCATTAGCTTGGGTTTAACAGTAAACATATAACTGCACTTAATAGCTAAAAACCTTCAAAGAAATAAAAACAGAACAGATCACTTAAGAGACATTACTTTGCATCATTACCACAAATAGAAGAACTGTTGTAACTGATTGAAGAACCACAACTGTTTAGCTGCAACAGTTACTTTGATCTTATAGTTTACTGGTACAAGTTATTTATTAAAAATAAATTAATTATTAATTGATAACTACCCCCATATTAAGTTACTTAACAATTAGAAGCTTCAATAACGGAACAAAAATCAAAAGAATAATTAATATCTTACTTGCTGGAGAAGTACCTTAAATGACTGCAAGCCATAATTACCTGAAAATCAAATAACAAAAATTAGATTTTTATATAAATAAAAAATAAAATAAAATTGAGATGCAAGTAAGTATATTAAAAAAAAATAATGTAGCAAAACTATATATATAAAATAAAAAACTTCATTATTCTGTCTGCAGGAGAGTATGAGATATTGCAGAGATAAAGATTCATTTCGAAAAAGAAGACACCGTCTTCAAATTATTGATAAAAGATTATACTCAAAGTATTATTATACCTAATAGATTAAATTATGAGCACATACTAAATACGAGCTCAATAAGAAGTACAAAACTAGTTCATAATGGTGTTTAATTACGATGGTGATTGTGAAAAATGTTAAAAATAAGGCCAATTTAAGAACTTAAGAAATTAGTTAAGCTAATTGTAAAAAGCTAATTGTAGACGACGGTACTTAGCTATGAATATTTAATTATCAATACGGTACTTTCTAATTATACTTGAGATGTAATACCTTATATCGTGAACCCAAAAGGCAAAATTAAAAAAAAAAAAATCCTAATTAAGATGAAAACCTATGTTAAAACCTTTTTTTTGTCGAGCCGTCTTAAAATAGTTTTGCCACTTTGATTTATAATTATTATTATTTAAAATATGTCTAAAAAGTTTGGTAATTTGGTAATTTCAGCAATACAAAATAATTAAGTTAGTATATTTTATTAAGTTCTATTTTTAAAACACATTAAGCAGAATATGAACATTTTAAATATGGTAAATTAATTGTTATGTTTTGTAACAATTATGTTTTGTTTCATAGTCCTTACTTCAGTTCATGCAATTTGAAGAAAGTAATAAAAATACTGCGTTTTTTTTTTAAGTCCTGAAGAACTTCTATATCCAGTTTTCCAGAATAAGAAAAATTAATTTTATTACAGTATAACTAGGTAAAAAATAATTATATTTAAAATTGTTTTTTATTATTTACAGAGAAAGGACTTAAAATATATAAATATTATTAGAAAATGCAACAAACTTTTCCATAAAAAGTTATCGGTGTAATAGTCCCTAGGAGAGCCAAGCTTGAATGAATTAGTGGTATTTAACTCGTACTCCACGGTTTGTCTTTTTGCAGCGATTTCGAACGGGTGAAATGTCGGATTCCTTGTTAAAGAAGCAATGGGTTAAGTATATATATACTCATAAATAACATACATGGTCATTTCATTATATTTTCATGAAAACAATCATTTCACATACATCGTCTCTACGTAGAAAAATATTTTCAAATCTTAAATTCAATAATGCAAACTCCAATTATTCGTATAGTATTCTATAAAGTACGAAGGAGGTTTCAGTCCGATATCTTTTTCCCCCTTATCAATCCAATTATTTTATGAATACATTTTTTTACATATGAGGGACATGTATGTTAAATTAGTTACTAAGGTAAACCATATATACCGTACCTATGCCCTCTTAAAACGCTTCCCTGGAGTTGAAACTAATCCAATCCTACAATAGCTTAAGGATGCCTTAAGAATGCCAGATTTATGATACTGAAACTAGTATCAAATCAAAGAGATAAAGATAGAAACAGCTGGAAGTTAACATAAATCCTTGCAATAACTTGCGTGATAGCATTTTGTGGAGAGGGAATTGTGATGGCTCTCATCGTTGGTGGTAACAGCATGAAAGATGTGTGGGTGTTCTACGTTCAAAGAGGTACAGTTTCTACGTTAAAAAAAATAAAATAAATTTAAAAGCATTAAAAAAATTGAAATATAAATAATTCATCGGGTCAGCGAAAAATTAGCCATTTAAATCATGAAAGATTGTTGGACACAGTCTGAAAGAGTGCAAACAAGAAAAGCAATTTTCGGGAGTGAGCTTGTTATTCTGATACAAGTGTGCACCCACTCCTAGACGCCTACATATTGCGACCGATATTGCGACCGATATTGCGATGCCTATCGATAAATCGTCTGAAATTGCTTTTTTGGTGAATAATGACTCCCGAACGAAAGGATTTAATTTTTTTTCTTTGTTTTCGGAATGCTCAATGATGCACTTTTGTAACATATTCGTTATTTCTGACCAAAAAAGTTTGGTGACAAGTATAGATTTTTTTTTTTTTATATATGGTTTACCTTAGTAACTAATTTAACATACATGTCCCTCATATGTAAAAAAATGTATTCATAAACGTTGGTAATAATTTTATTATATTACGTGTATTAGAGCCTGAGTAAATCCGTATTCAAACAAGATAGTGAAAGGTTTTCGCTCCTCAAGTGTTTTTTATTTTACTTTAACAAATCAACGTTTCGGGGTTTATGATACAATGTATAAAACTTGTACTCTATACATAATTTGTAAATTTTCTAAAAAACCATTTCCCCTTACACCTTTAAAAAACTAAATAATTAAATTATTTATAAAATATGTAAATTTATTTCAAATGATTGAACATTGACTTATCTTAAATATGTAATTATCAGCATAAAATACGAAAGTTCTGAAAACACAAAAATTAAAGTTTTTGAGTGATTATTTTAAGGAATAAAATAAATACATAAATTGGAAGTCAAATTACGAAGGAATTGAATAGATGAATTAGTGTCTTTAAGATCAACTCAATTGATCTGTTAAAACTAATTTATTTTTCATCTATCGCCGAAAATAATAAATGATATTTTTTAAAGGTCGATTTTGATTCTTTGACAATGTAGACATTTTTATTTGTCACTGAATTAGAGACTTTTGTTGATAATTTGTAAACATTTGTATTTGTCACTGATTTTTTTTTTTTATGTGTTGATTTACAACAAATAAAAAATGAAAACATTTATTTAGCAGTGAATAACATTCAATCAATAAAATACTGATGATTTGAAACTTCTAGAAGTTTCCTAAAAAACAGGAATTTTCACTCCTCAAAAAGCATTGTCAACTAAATAATTTATCTGAAGGATCAAATTGGACGTTTTTAGAAAGGTAAAAAAATAACATTAACGGTTTTAAAGCAAAATACAAAATAAACCCAAAATTTATATATAAGGCTTCGATTAATAATTAATGAGATACACTCGGTGGTAGTGCCATAGCCCGAAGCCATCCGGGAGAATTAAGAGGGTCCATTGTTGCCATTAAATAAAAAAAAAGTTTTTAATTGACTCTCGTGTGTGGGTATCAATGGCTTTTCATTCCGAGTAATACTCCATTTCATGACAATAATTTCTTCTTCATATCAAGCCTCCTGGATGTTATCAGCATTCGAACTCTCAACCTTACTTGCTCCATATTCCATATACTTACTCTCATACTGCAATGATTAGAATATACCAGGGTTTGAAATTAACTCTTATTTTCTCGGAAATAGAATACTACAAGTCAAATCCGAACTTTTATAGTTCTAATAAATAAATAAAAATCTCATCTTTACTTTTATATTTCGATCTAGAAAATAAAATTCCTGATATGATCTTGATCACAATCATATCAAAAATAAGAGTCTGAGATTGATTGAGATTATTTAAGAATGAATGTAAGAGTTAATTTTCGGATATTTCAATATTGGTATACATTATTGGGTTAACTGATTTTATGGATATCTTATAGGATATTAATAAATTTCTATCACACCTTTATCATGCTCTGATACTGTTTCATCGATTCCGTCTTGGGGTAGGAGAGGAACTATGTCTATTCGGAATGTTAGGCGGGTCAGATTTGATCCGAATGTTTACAGTGAACATTTAAAGCAATGTGGGCATTGAAAAAATAAGACGATAGGCATATATGAGAACTTTTATGTTTCTTAATAACAAATCTATTATTTCCTTTATTTTTATATTATAGTTTCCCCTTTTATGATTGACTAAGTCGGAACCAAAGACATAACCAAACATCAAACTAGATAATCATTTAGGATTCGAACGTTTTATTAGAAATGATTTATGTTGAAATATAAATCAAATGTTTCATTAGCGACCTCCAACTGTCAAACAATCGCCTAATCCTGTAGGCGTTCAACTTTGAAGCCCACATAGTAATTTATGATGGATCTAAAATATTTCACTCATAAATTTATATAATCTTTATGAACTCATGAATATAATAAAAAAAATGATCTGCTCGCCGACCATTCTCTTGAATTAGATCATATTTTCGAGTTAGAAATATAAACTGCGTTCTTGTAAAAACGAAAATGATAAAAATTGGTGAGAAAATACTAAATTTGGGGACCAGAGTATTAAGAAAAACATTTTTAAAATAGTTCATACAGGACGATTTAATTGAATAAAATCTCATAGGGAAGATGATTCAATAAACATTTTACACTGAATCAGATGTTACAAAACTTACAAATAATAATTGTGAACAGTTTACTATACTACAAACTTTTTTCCCAATGAATAACTGCTGTCCTAGATAAATCGGAACCAAATCGACTGTTAAACATTTTCGTAATTAATTTAAATTGGTGTTGACATCAGCCTTACTGTACCGGATATAGGCAGCCATGGTTTCTATTTACTGCAAATACAGCATTTGGAAAATTGCCAAGTTTCCATTACGGCTATTTATCAACAAATTTAGAAACTGATTTAGTACAAATCAGAACAGATCCATTAAATCCTGTTATATGAAGTAAAAAACAGTAACAAAATACCGTTAATTGTGGGGAAGATAAAGCTAATTTTACTTTCATTTTATAAATATTCGGTTTGGATATCACCTGCATAACAGAGATTTTTTTATTTTATTTGTATTTACTAAAAAATATAGAATCCGTGCTCTTGGATATATTCGTTATTATTATTTTCACACCGTGTACTGATATGTGTGAAAACTATAATAATATTGGTCTAAGAGATATTTTTAAATATTTTGAGTTAGATGCGGACTTGGTAGTAAAAATGTTATTATTTTAATATACTACTGATAAATTTAAAAGAAAGAGTTAAACATCGTAATAATCAGGAAAAAATATATAATATTCACCCTCACCCCCCCCCCACCCTAACATATCCATGATAAAATTTATTGAAATAACCTTCTTAAACTACTATAACACCCAAGAAGCTACAAATTGTCGATGTTTTAATACTTATTCTGCTATTATAGACAGAGACAAATCCAACAAATCAATGATCATAAAAATCTGTTTGATTTGTTTTATTTTTCTAAAATAGGTTATAAAATTCCTAAAAATAAAAACCCAAAAAAGTTAGGATTGATATTGAAATTTGAGGATGTTTGACTGAAACTGATTGAGGTTTCAGATTAAAAAAATAAAATTAATATTCCAAAGCCAATTCCCAGGTGCATTTGAATGTTTAAGTTCCAATTTTTAACTATGTGTAATGGATAAAGCAAAACTAAATCCCGATGAAAATAAAAATAATTGAAAACTGAAGATTTTTCAAAAAAAAAAAAGAAAGAAAAAAAGATGAAAACAAGCAACAATCCAAAAAATTTTATATAAAATAAACTGTATTCCTTATTTTAAAAGGATCAGAAGAATTTCAGGATCACATTGAAAATAAAATACCTAGAAAATAGTACGATATTGTAACGTGAAAAAAAGAAAAAAATGTGATTGGAAAGAGTTTTAGACTTGGAACAAACTGTTCTAGTAAATGTTTGTGACTGTCCGAGTACCTTCTATACTTGTCTGGAACGTTCTAGAATGTTCAGATTCAGATAAAATATAAGGAGCGACGGACTGGAAACTTAGTCTTGCTCTGAAGATCGTATCATATGGTTACTTTTGTGTTACTGTATCGTTACAATTTGATACTTTTTGTAACCTTCTTGATTATTTGAGTTTATATTGTTTGTGTTGTAAATTATCATTTTCTTTGAATAAAATAATTTAAACCCAAAACAAGTATTACGATATTACAATATTGTTTAAAATTTTCATTGATGTTTATTAAGAAATAAATCATGAATTTATTTTAAAATGTTTTTTAAGTGTTGTAGTTATTGAGGAGGTCACGGCTAACTAATTGGGTGGTTGAGCCACTGATAATGATAATTTTATTTTTTAAAATAACAAACATTATATTTAACAATACAATAACAAAGCTCTCCATTTTTGTGTAGTTTTTTGTGTTTTTTTTTCTCATTCTCAACTCACAAACATCCTCGCTATAGATTCATCATTATTCTTTAGCTAGATTTTATCAAGCAATCGTAAAATGTTGATTATAAGGATGAAATCCGAATATATAAACTATCATTTAATTTAGTGCAATCGAAAATTAAGACAAAAAAATTATCTAATAATCTAAACCTTTTCTTACTTTTATTTTTATTTTTTTTATTATTCGCAATATCATGTTGAACGGAAACGTTTAACTGTTACTGATACGTGGTGGTAGAGATTGGGTTAAGATAACCCAAATGGTTTCCAAGATGAGTAGGTGACTCTCGTTTTTTATCTTCTAATCTGGATCTTTATCTCAATAACCGATTTTTTCACAGCCCAGGCCAGGGCGAAGCGGCAACAACAAAGAGAGATAGGTGTGGCCGAAATCGGTTATCATCATTCTTCGGCTGGCCCGAAATAAGGGTGATTGAAAAATAAGTGTTGTAGGAAAAATAACCATAACTTCGTGGATCATAACGCAAAACGATGATCAGGATCCAAACATTGAACAGAGTGAAAAGGTTTAAACCTTTGGTATTCAATTTTTTTCCAGCTCCTCATAATAAGCTGAAAACGTTTTATAGATTTTTTTCTTCAAATCATACTCTGATATAGATTAGGATAACACTGGACTCACAATGTTATGTATAGTCAGGTTAAAAAGTTTGAAATAGTAAAAGGCATTAATCTAGGACGATTCATTTCATATCTAGTTAATTGCACTTCTAGCTTCGTTTGAGGGGGATGAAAAAATCTATTATTTTTAATTCTAGATAAAAAAAACCTTGATCTGTTGATCGCAAACGTAGAAACTTTGTTTTATAAATTAAAATAAAGTATTTTAAATGTTAACATAAGTCTACCTTGGGCTAAGTAGAACATACGTTGGCAAGTCTTGGAGGAAAAAAAAAGCCTAACTTGCCTCCAAAATAGTCATTATACATGACAAACTAAGATAAATATCTAGCACCGATATACAGCAGCGACTAACTTAGGCCTTAAAAATACTAATAGATTTTCGATAAAATTCTTCTAAAAGATCTTCGGAGCGATTCCTAAAAATACTAACTCATTGAGGAGAAATAAAAACAAAGAAATGCTTACACTGGTCATACCAGTCTACATCTTATAAAGTCAACGAAATTCAGATGAGTAGTGCATTGTTCGGAGTTATCAAAAAACGTTTGTTAAGCAACGAATGCCTTAATAGTTGCCAAAAGTTTGCGATTTTCATCGTGATGAAGTAAAAAGAAGTATCACTGTCTGTATAATTTAAAACATTTAACAAGAATAAATAGTGATCTATAGATAAACCAGCAATGAAACGGACTTTGTTCTTTTATTGGTTTAAATCGGTTGTTTTCAACATGTTTAAGTTAAGCTTTTGGTACTATCGATTGAAACCTAAGCGTGGAACAGTCACGTTAAAATACTATATTTAAATTACCTAACATGTTAATTGACCGATTGACTTCAGTTACTATGAGTATCATAATCCCTTAAAGATAGTTCTAGTATAAACGGGGAGGGTCCTAGCGGGCAACAGGAGTTCGCGTAGTGATAACGCATAACATGATGTTAAAGATTTTGATTATAGATTCCAGGGTATTGGACTCTGGCGTTTATCTTCAGATTTATAGACGAAAATGCGAGACTAATAAAAATAAGATAATAGTCAATAAAGATAAAAATCTATTAAAACGTTATATTTTATTGAACCATTGGCCTATTAACATTATTTTCATTTTGAGTTTACTGACCCATCAGGACAACATTAGTTGATTGACTCATCTTAATATTACTGACTGACCCACGTTAGCATTACTGATTTGGAAATTCAATTTACTCCTTTCGTAGCTCACTAAGACTCCGAAAGATTTTCCGCAAAGAATACTTTTTAGTTTGAGAACCCTTCAAGTATGATTTTAATCAAAGGAATTAGAGTTTTATTCGTATTACCAGAAGCTTAACTTAAATCAAACACATTCATACATGTTAAAATAAAAGGACGAAGTACGTAACACTGGAGGTTGTTCTATTTATCCATATCATATGGCATCTTAATCCTATCATATTCAAGGTGCAAAGATGACCTCTCTTATGATCCATTTTAAGGAATCTCCACGCATCCAGGTATACATCGTATCTTTAACTACAATCGCAACAAGGCTGTTCAATATTGATTGCGACTGTATAAAGCCCAGCACGAGCCATCGCCGTCAAGCAGTGCTTCTTCCACGGATGATCCAATAGAGGCAGTTCTTCATAAGTCACGACAGCGAAGACACCTGGAAGCTAGACAGAACGGGTCAAGCTGAAGGCCCGTCCTTGGACCGCTCCGGATGCCAATGCTCTCAGTGACTCACCAGTCCTGGCAGACTCTTCCCCCACCGCCGCACTACCTACCTCTTATTTTAACCTGAACCTTGCGTAATGGAATGCGCCGGGTTATTACTATTTGTAAAAATGTCGTAAATAATATTATTTAATACACGATAAAACCTCACAGATGGAGGCCTGCATATCATCAAAAAACTTTAGAACTAATAAACAGGAGATCATTAATAACATGTTTTTTTGCATATATAGATCATTATCAACGGATTTAATAACTGAATACGTGCATTCGATTCGATATAAGTAACGATCCAGGAATAGCTCATCATAAAATTTAAAAAATCTGGTGCGTGCACGCAACACACAACTTTCACTTACCAACTTACTTAGATAAGAAATTGACGTGTTTTGTTAAATATCATTTCCCAAAGTCACACATTTTTCTACATTCATATTTTATTTTTATTATTCGTTAAAGCCGTTTTTGAGTAAATAAAAAAACCCGTGAAAATGATACAAAATGTATTAAGTAAAGTCCCCCCTTCGGTTGATCAATTTTGATGAAATGTTGGCTATCACATATTTGGCATATACATACATCAAATACCCAGTTTGGTCACAATCGTGAAAGCCGTTTTTTAAGTAAATAAAAAAAACACGAGAAAATGTTACAAAATTTATTAAGTAAAGTCCCCCCTCCGGTTAATCAATTTTGATGAAATTTTTACAGTCATATCTCGGGCATATAAATAGATGAAATACTCAGTTTAATCAAAATCGTTAGAGCCGTTTTTGAGAAAATCGAAAAAAACCCAAAAAGTTATTAAGTAAAGTACCCCCTCCCTTTAAGTAATTTTGATGAAATTTATGCTGTCACATCGCGGGCATATACCTACACTAAATACCCAATTTCAGGATCGCACGGTTTATAGTTTTTGAGCTAGTCTGTTCACATACACACACACACACACACACAGACCATTTCGCGGGACTTGGTCATTTCGACTCAGGGGACCCCAAAACGTGTATTTCCGTTGAAAACCGGAAGTCGAATTTTTTCACGATCGCAATACTTCCACTTACTATATATTTCATATATAGGTAAGTGAAAGTAAAAATTGAGAATCGCTCTGAGATTCAAAAACGAGGAAAAATAGAGTGAGTTTGGATCAACATCATTATCGCGAATTGAATTAATGATGGTATGATAACCATAGGAGACACCAAGGATACTTATTGATTTACTTTATAAAAAGTAGGAACGCAATATTGGTAGTTATGAATATTTTAAGGAAATTATATTTTCAAAGGAATTAGATTAGAATGTAGAATACTTATTAAATTATTTGGGTCTCTTTTATTTTAGGCAACCTGATACTAAGTTATGATGACGGTTATTTTATGAATTTAAAAAGTGACTTATCTTTATCAGATAAAATCATATGATTTCATATTTGAAATCCTCTAAAGGTTATTATCGCAGTATGAGTTGGTGTATAAAGTTGATCTGTGCTCTGTATTTTAAAAATGAATCTGTTAAAATTATATACAGATTTGAAATCAAATAAAATAGCTATGAAATTTTTACGAAGAATCGGTGTTCTACATGGAAAAATGAAATGCAGAGAAAGACACTACACTAAAATAATTTACCGAAAGAAACGCGTTCCGATTTGGAGATGCCGAAAACAGGGATGTAACTAATCCAGAAGTGTATATAAAGGTACACGGTTCGAAAACTGCAGGGTTTCATCCGATAAGGCCATACTAATTATATATTCATGGGCTAATGGTTATACGACGACATCTTTTTGTAAGAAATAGTTAGTTGTCAGCTGCTACCATCACAGATTGGAAAAAATACATGAGTGAACTCTGTGCAGCAAATATAGTGCAAATATATATAAATAATAATATTTCTTGTTAATAAGTTAGATCGTAAATAAATCATGTGTTTTTCAATAATGATGTAACCTTTGCTATTATTTAAAGAACCGTTATCATAACTTAGTAACAGGTTGCCTAAAATGAAAAAGACCCAATTATTTTTTTGCCTCTACCCAGCAGGACCAGTGGCAACATCTATATTTTAGATTCTCGAATAATATTTTTATTAAAATGTCCCGAGTGAAAGGTCCCTATCCTTATATCTGCATAGGCAAAATTTGGGACTCCCACTGTAGCATCGTCCGATTAGCCTTAGCAGCAGAAAGGGACGTTAAACAAACAACAAAGAAACAAAAAAGAAGAATGATGCGAGGAATAATATTTTATAGGCATTATTCATCTGATGAAGAAGATATTGACGACTACTTGTAAAGTGACAATGAGGGACATAGAAAAATATATCGACAAATATGAGCTTTGATAATGACTCGCACAGAAAAAGTAGCAAACATAGATAAATTGATGGTTATTTCAAGATTCATAAAAAAACTTAACAAACGAGTTTTTGATGTTAATGCGGAGGCCAGGTCATGTTACTCCTAATGTTAATTTTCAACGTTTTACCCTCACTTTCTGGATAATCCAGATTTTCTGTAACTCGGATCGGACACGGACCCGTTGATCCGAAAAGTTTCTACTGTGAACTTACACAAATCATGTCAATATGGAAAACATTTAAAAGGTAATAGCGAGTATAGTAGTTGGTATATAAATTACAACTTTTGGTACAAGTTTCCCGATATTACTTCTCAACAAAGCCAAAATAGCGCCGTTTAGTGTGGTCCGGTTCTCCACTGAAAAGTGGTTCATTTGGGGGTTTATTTATGTCTGAAGAGTAGCAAGCGAGAGCCGAAAGCTGGATTATAATAAAGCTAATCAAGGCAATTTTTAAATGAAAAGGAAGCGATGAGATTCCCCTTAAATCACGGTAACATAAACTTCCGGAATAGGCCATGCTCAGAAGTAGTATCGGGAAACTTCTTAACTATTTCTTTAGCTCCACTTTCGCTTGTAACGTTCATGGGAAAATGTGGTCCCCTGTGGTGTAGTGGCTAGCATAACAGCATATAATACTAAAGTTGGCGGTTTCACATCCCACAAGATGACCCTAGGATTTTTTAAATGGAGTAAAATCCTTGGCTATGCCTAGTTGGCTAGGATAAGACGTACCTTATAGTCCGTAGTTCTTTAGTCCATAGAACTGATGGCCAAAAAAGAGTCTGATTTTATCTAAGGCTAATCGGACTATGCTACTGTGGGAGTCATAAATTTTGCCTATAATGATATTATTAAGGTAAGGGTCTTTAGCGAGTACCTGGCATCGCACTGGCTCGGACCTCCATTTTACGTCCTATTAAGAATTTTATAAACCATACTAATAGTCAGGGAGCTGAATACCAAGAAATTGTTTGATTTGAAGAAAGGTTTTGATCTTATTGTCTGAAAGTACTCATATCATAGACAACAAATGTGAACGCCTGCCACCTCAGATAGGTTGCCATCAAATTTTGTAGGAAAACAAAATCGAAATTTTGGAACATTTGACGTCTTTTCTCTCAAATTTGAAGAGGACTACTCCAAATAAAAAATGTTATCTATAATAGTTTTAGAATTTCAAATTCTGTGTAAAACGATTTCCTTAATTTTAAGATTAGCCAACTCCTATGGAGACAAAGTAATTAAAATGAGAACGTATTTACGCTTAATGGCCTAAACCCCGTGAAAAGCAACGACTATAACTCGAAAAAATCTCGTTTAAATGAAAAATATTTTAGATAAGAGTTGCAGAGTATCAAATTTAGCATGAATTAAGCTCCCTCCTTACATAAAACATTAGCTAAATCCTGCGTCGAAACACAAATAAAAACATGAAATTATTCGAAGTGCTTACTTCCTTCAAATACTTCTGGTTTTTAAACAACATTCATCCATCTGTTAAAATTAAAGATCAATTTTTCCAAGCACCCACCTGTCTATTTAGTATAGTTGTATATATGTATAGTATTTTATGAATATTTTATCAAACTCCTTGATACTTTAACCTAACCGAAGTCTTAGCAGGAAGTAAGAACTCCGAATACTTTAACGTTTTTATTGGTATTTCCACGTAGGATTTAGCCAGCGTTTTATGTAAGGAAGGAGCTTGATTCATGCTACATTTGATGCTCTTTAACTTTTATCTAAAAAAAAAAATTTAAACAAGATTTTTTTAATTATAAGCGTTGGTTCCTAACAAAATCGGAAATGATACAGATTTTAGATGTTCCAGGTGACAGACGTTCACATTTGTTGTCTACGATATGAGTACTTTCAGGCAATAAGATCAAAAACCTTCTTCAAATCAAACAATTTTTTGGTATTCAGCTCCCTGACTATTAGTATGGTTTATAAAATTCTTAATAGGACGTAAAATGGAGGTCCGAGCCAGTGCGATGTCAGGTACTCGCTAAAGACCCTTACCTTAATAATATCATTATAGGCAAAATTTATGACTCCCACTGTAGCATAGTCCGATTGGCCTTATAGGCATAAAGTGACGTTCAATAAAAACCAACCAAAACTAGAAACAGAAAGTAAACCGAGAAGTAAGATCGAGGTTAGAATCATAATGATACTTTAATTATAAAAATTTCATCAGAATTTCATTTCTCTTCATAGGCTAGTAACATAAGTGATAAAGAAATGAATTTTTGAAACAAGGACACCAATCGATTTTCCGAAATATTTAAGAATTTTATAAAAGTATATATTATTATTACTATATCATAGTTTTCGATCCAAAGTAACAAGAAGGGATTGTAATTGATATGCCTCGCCAGTTGGATTTAATGGCATGTGTGCAATGTTTCTCTTATACCTTTAGTATGTAGTCCATACACGACGAGACCGTTGTGTTCTATCCACAAGTAGAGGGACATAGTGATGACTAGGAGAATGGTCACTGATTTAAGCCCAGTTTTTGTGTAACTTTTGCGAAAAACGTCGCGGGATGAATAGTTACGGCGAAGTTAGCAAATATTCATGCGTCACAGCACGGCAGGGTTCCATCTCATTGCCGCTGTCCCATGTTTTACGCATTTACTGGAAGCGAGTCCTTGACTTTAAAACTGTTTGTCATAGCTATGTTGTATCCTAGCGATTTCAAAATACATAAAAATATACATATAGCGACAAGCCATCAAATAAATTCAAAGATATTTACATTAGGAGTAATGCAGCCAAAGTATATGTAAATTAGGATATTTAGTAAAACTGTATCGTTACACAGCATCATTTTTTTTTTCACTTAAAACTTTTCAATTTATTGTGATTGAAAAGTGATTAATCATTATAAGTGCAAGAAAAAAATGTTACGAGTCACAACAATGTTACGCACTCACTGCAAGCCTACGTTTCTCCTATATCAATAGCTTTTTACTTTCACTTACCTATATATGAAATATATAGTAAGTGGAAGTATTGCGATCGTGAAAAATTTCGACTTCCGGTTTTCAACGGAAATACACGTTTTGGGGTCCCCTGAGTTCAATTAACCAAGTCCCGCGAAATGGTCTGTGTGTGTGTGTGTGTGTGTGTGTGTCTGTGTGTCTGTGTGTGTGTGTGTGTGTGTGTGAACAGACTAGCTCAAAAACTATAAACCGTGCGAACCTGAAATTGGGTATTTAGAGTATGTATATGCCCGCGATGTGACAGCAAAAATTTCATCAAAATTGCGCAAAGGGAGGGGGTACTTTATTTAATAACTTTTTACGTTTTTTTCGATTTTCTCAAAAACGGCTCTAACGATTTTGATTAAACTGAGTATTTGATCTATTTATATGCCCGAGATATGACTGTAAAAATTTCATCGAAATTGATCAACCGGAGGGGGGACTTTACTTAATAAATTTTGTATCATTTTCAAGTGTTTTTTTTTATTTACTCAAAAACCGTTTTAACAATTTTGATCAAACTGGGTATTTGATGTATGTATATGTCAAAGATGCGATAGCCAACATTACATCAAAATTGATCAACCGGAGGGGGGACTTTACTTAATAAATTTTGTATTTTTTTTACGTGTTTTTTTTATTTACTCAAAAAAGGCTTTAACGATTTTGATCAAACTCGGTATTTGATGTATGTATATGCCAAAGATGTGATAGCCAACATTTCATCAAAATTGATCAACCGGAGGGGGGACTTTACTTAATAAATTTTGTATCATTTTCACGTGTTTTTCTTATTTACTCAAAAACAGCTTTCACGATTTTGATCAAACTGGGTATATGATGTATGTATATGCCAAAGATGTAATAGCAAACATTTCATCAAAATGGGTCAAACGGAGCGAGCACTTTATTTCATAATTTTTTTCCAATTTTTACCTTTTTTTCGATGATCTCAAAAATGGCTTTAACTATTTTTTTCAAATTCGTCATGTCTAATGAAAATTAGGTGTTCTTTAATATCAGGTAAGCTTTATCATTTATTAAAATGTTCTGATGGGGCTTTTTTGGGGGGGGGGGGAGGGTTGGGGCCTTTTTTGTTTGTTTTTTTCCTATAAAGTACCTTTGTTTTTGTTTATATGGAAATGAACTGTCTCTCGTTACGCCTAAAAATAAGAAATGGCTAAATATGAGATATGATAAAAATAAAGAAAACATAAAGAGGAGAAAAAAATAAAAGTATTTAGTCAACTCATAAAACTCGTTGAGCCCACGCATGCGGAGTACGCCTTTAAGGACAGACCATTGTTCATAATTAAAGCCGTTCTGTTCATTTGAGAAGTGGCAATTAACAAAACGCATTAATTTCTAATCTAAGTAAGTTGGTAAGTGAAAGTTGTGTGTTGCGCGCACGCACCAGATTTTTTACCATTTGTTTTCTGCTGTTGAACCTAAATACAGTAGGAATGTAGAAACTCGAATGAAAAAGATAAACAAAAATATCTAATCAACATGTAATCATTAAATAATGTTAGTAATAATAATGTAATCTAGTTAACATTTCCCGTACATACAGGTGATTGTATTATAATAATGCAGGAAAAAAAATTCTCTTTTACACCTAACAATGTACAATGTTATGTGAAAAAGAATTAATTTCAGAATATATTTATTATTATAAAACTAATAATTAGAATATATAATTATTATAAAACGATTTCAAATTTATCAGAATCTGATAAAATTGTATCAATCGCACTGTTCAGTCCATATTTAAGGCGAGGAGTTTAGGATAGGCAGGGCTAAATGACAGCAAAAGCTTTCCAGAAACTGCTGTATACTATATTACCCGAGGGTACACCCAATATATTATATCATTCATGTTTGGGCAAAAGGGCTGAAGTCATAAAAAGTTTTTTTTTGTCTCGTCTTTTTAAAATTCATAATTAACTATAATGTATCCGTTATTCATAATTTATTACGGTCTCTGTTTAAGGAATACAGTTTCAATTATTATTCTGGAATAAATAAATACAATCAGAAAGAATTTATAATGATTTTCAATAGCTTCACATTCCATGACTCAACCCCTTTTGACCAAACACCAGAGATATAAGAGGTAGAGGATATTATAAAGGAGGAGCATTTCCTTATTTAAGAATCCTTTCAGTCATATGCTTTTTGTAAAAAATTAATAATTATGAATATTAAAAAAACACATGCCAAAAAGCGATATAAGATAAATATAAATACGTGATTTCAAGCCGAAAAATCCAACTAGACAACAAGAAGGAAAATTTTGGTTGAAGGAAAATCGTTCCTAAAAGTAAATCGATTTAATAATCTACAAGGTCTGTGAAGCCAACTCGAAAAAAAAAAATAATGAAGATATCAAGATAAAAGAAAAAAAAGGCGTTATAAATAATAGAAATAATAATACAATGTAAACCTTTTTACCATCCAAACATGTTAAAAATTCCTATCATGCACAAAGTCTTTCTAGAATAAGAAAACAATGTAGACGCAACAGAAATAGTAGTTGTGAAAATTATGCTCATGGTTCGGATTGACAAGTTATGTATAAAAGATGAAGTGTTGAGTCCTCTGTTCGTAGAAGGAAGTAAACAGGGATTAGCTTGGGCTAAACGACCTTAACAAATATTGGCAATCTGCCGTTCAGTGTTTCATACCATAAAGCCTTTTTTAAATTTTTATCCGAGGATTTTTAACTATTATTAGAAATCCATGGTAAAATTTGTTAAGAACAAAATCCAATGACAGCAAGAAACTAGGTCTATGAGGAGGTTGAAGATATTGTTAAGTCATGAAAAATAAAATGGGAAAGTTAAGATACGAGGAAATATATCATAGATAAGAATATAAGAAGATTAAGGATAGAATGCAACGTCAGGAAGGATCGATCAAGATTCGACGAGATGATAACATAAAAGTAGATCACGCAGGGATTGTAGAAATGTTTTAATTAACAGTCAGTAATGAATATCATTAAAAATATCAAGAGTGAGGATTGATATGAAGCATATCACTAAAATAAAATTTTATTAATAAATGTTTTGTGTGCTTTTATAGTAAATTTGCAAAAAAATAAATCAAAAGTTTATTAATTTAGTTTTTGATTCAAAATCATCCATGCAGACTGATAAAATAAAAGAATCAGATATTCACTTAAAGGTGAATAGTGACTGTAAAATTGTAGGTTAGTCGTTGAAAAGTGTAATTTTGCGGTTGGACAGTTTTAACTCGTAAAATACTTACAATATCGGAAATTTAATTTGAATAAAAGTTATAGGGTATTAAGATCTGTTTTGAATAAGACCAGATACAATAACATGATTATTGGACCAAGTCCCATTTAGATCATCATTCATTAATCTCATTTAGATCTCATCGACGTAAGAAAATTTTACTTTTTTATGAAAACGTTTCATTGTGCTTCGTGTAGTTCAAACAATTTACCTTTATTCGTGTACCTGTATTGTAAAATTCGTGTAGTTTAAACAATCATTTGCAACATTTACCATTATACCTCTCTAAACATTTAATAAACACCTTTATTGATTTATGTGTCATTTTAGGTGAACTAACACATTATGAGCGAGGAGGATTGCCACTTATAAGCGGGGCAGGTACTAGTACCCGTTCCGCACATTGCCGCTAGAGGGACAGATATTAGTACCCTTTTAAAATAAGCAATTTCAAGTGACACAAAGAAAGAATAATGTTTTATCAAATATATGGATCAGCGTCTTTTTACCAGGAACACATTACATATAACATACAAAGTCATCATAAATAAATTTGTTTTCTTCTCTTTCAAATTTCACTTATGCTAGGTTTATATTTCCGAAATTCATTTATTATGAGTTTGACGATGTATTTTTCGTCTCGAGTCTCACTAATTATTTCCGTTTAATAAATATTTGTCAGAACGTTTATTTTTATTTACACAGGTCTTATGATATTTTGTTTTCGACTTTTCGTTTAATTTAAATTCATGAAGCCATAAGAGTTTGCATTCTCAGACCAACTCGTATTTTTCTAATACTTTCTAATACTTTTTAAAGCAGTATAAATTTATTTAAACTTTGTTATTTAAAGACAATGGATTCTTATAGTAATAGTGATGTGTATGCAGATGATTTGTCGCAGATTTCGAGTGACACGGAATTTCCTGATTTAGACAGTGAAAGTGGCGAGGAATTATTTCGACCTAGAAGAAATCAACTTTTGCCAATACCAATCATCAAGTGAGTCCTGCAGAATCTCAAGAATTTCTGAAATATATTTGTTAGTTTCAAATAATACCTTATTAAAGTCTTCCAACCCTTATCATTTTTGTAAATATTTAAAATAGTATTTTTCTGAAATATCATTTTAAATTATTAATACAATATTTATCAAATATAAAAATATAAATAAATGTATATAAAATATAGTTGCAGATAAGACCCATTACCAAATTACTTTTACGTCTATCAAGTTATTTTCACTCGTATATATTGGCCTGAAGCGCAGAACTATACTATATTCCCAAGCTAGTCGCTCATAATTTGTTAAGATATAAATGTTAGAATCATTTGATTCCTATCACATATCGAAAATGAATTAGCACGAAAATTCCAAAACTGGCGCAAAAGTAACCCATTTCTCGCGTCGATAGCAAGAAATAGAGAATAAAGACCGGCTACCTACTTCAAACACCTACACAAAAAATGTACCGTAGCAAATTACCTCTAATAGCGAAAAACAGTTATAAAAGCTTATCTTATCAATGATTGGTTTCGAACAGAGATAGAGAACTGTAGATAAAGAAGAATGCTAACTAGGAAACTGGGCGGCGTAAACGAGAGTTTATGTAAATGTGTATTTATAAATAGATGTTACGCACCGCAAGGCCAAGTCTCTCCTATATCAATATCTTTCATACCATTTATTTTCTGCTTTTGAACCTAAATACAGCAGGAATGTAGGAACTCAAATGAAAAAGACAAAAAAAAATATATATAGTCAAGATGTAAACATTTAATAATGATAGTAATAATAATAATTATAATGCAGTAATAATGTAAGCTACTTAACATTTCCCGTACATACAGGTTGTTGTATTATAATTATTTAGGCGAAAATAATCTCTTTTTCACATGACCACGTACATTTATTTATTCATTAACTACAAATTATTATAACACGATTTAAAATTTACAAATTGATTTGCCATAAGCAAATTCTGTTAACTGCCACGACAGTGTTCCAGTATAGGAGTAATAATTAACGTAGTTTGTCTCTTGGCCACCGCCTTCATAGACGTCATGGAGGTTGTTCAAACTTTTTAAAATTTCTGTCAGTGGGTTATTGTTATAATCCACTCTTTGGTAAAAGTTAATGTAATTATCATTATACTTTACAAGAACTGTTAGAACTGTTTAAGACTGTATGAATAATACCGTTGCTGACATTAAATGGTTCTTTACCATTTTTCGGTAACACTTTCTACTGAAAGAATTGAATTTTTGAACGTTGGAATCTTTAGCGAAACCCCACAGTTTTATTTCCAGTTCTAAGTCCATATCAGTTTTAAAAGAACTTTATACGAAGTTAGTTTGTTAGCCAGGGATAATTTTGATCGTCTGTAAACTAGATAAAAGTCTATTCAATTATTTTCTTATAATTCTTACGTGAGTTTGCCAAGTAAGTTTTTTGTCCAGATAAAGCCCTAAATATCTAATTTCATTCAGAATCCGATTAAATTTAGAGTATATTTGGGGACAAAGACCATGATTTTTTTTTTCTTCAATTTAATTTTTCACCTAGCGGTCCAGTCAGCAAAATAGGTTGTTCTAAGGAGTTCTAAAGAAGAATTTTGATATTAACAATGAATAGCAAAGGTGCAAAAAATGTGTTTGGGTGTTGTAATAGGTCTGACACATGTATATTAAATAACATAGGACCCAGGACGCTGCCCTGAGGCCCTCCTGCTTTAATGCGCTCCATTTCAGAAACTTCAGTTTCTACTTTCTTACGACATTTACGTCGAAAAATGTCTGTTAAATATGAATCTAGATTTATGACGGATGGCTTAGGGTCAAAATCGTTATCCCTGAAATAAAGAAATTCGCGTTGCCCTGACAACCGACATTTTTCCTTTGTTCCTTCCTTCCTCGACTTATAGGCTATGCGGGGTTTAAATTATCCATACCTCAAAACCCCAAGTTTCAAAAACAGAATAAAAATATTATTATTTCTATAATATTTTTTTTTTTGTTTTTTTTCATAACTCTGACCATGCACAGATATTGAGTAAATAAACTTTATAATCCTATATGGAAAAAAAAACCTTGTTAGCGTTAATCTTTTCTTAAGTACAAAAACAATGACAAATCTGAACTTTTGGAAAATATGCATTACACAAAACCCAAAAAGAATACATTTTAAATAAATACATAAATAATAAGACCCTACATATATTTAAAACATGAATTACTTTAGGAAAAAAGGACACAAGTATAAATTAATTTTTAGCTCCGTCAAAAGTAATTGTATATCAATACTAAAGAAAAAAAAAAAAAAAAAAAAAAACATAAAAAACAACCAGCCATGTTCGTAAAAGTCTTTTAGATCTAATTTAGTTCAAATGATGCATACTGGGACGAAACTTCGATTTTGAATAAACAATTGACGACATTGCTCTTTACTATTAAACTTTCGATCCTTTTAGATCGATAACAAATTATATTCCGCTGCAATGTTAATTCCATAAAGGATTAAAAAAAAGAATAACATACCGGGGCCTGGATACAGACCTCGATCACTCGTATGAAGGTTGAACCGTTCGCTCCTCGACTTCCGCTTGTTCATGCACGACCCAATCGCCTCTGGCTCAGAATCACGTTATATCCTTCCCACAGCCCCCTCTGACATGAATCCTAATGGATCATCCAAACTAAATTACCAATGCGCTAGGTGTCAAGGGACCCTGTGAAAACATGCTAACCGATAGGAATCACAAGAATGATAGCTTTGCAACAGAATTCTGGGAAGGAGAGGACTCTCAGAACGAAAGATTATAAATTTTCTAATCATCTGGTTAGAGAGAGAGAAATATATGAAAGGTAGGTAGGAATTTAAATAATCATACTACAGTGGATCGCAAGAACGAAAAAAATTCAAATTAACCTGTTTCTTATAGATAATTAGGAAAAAACGAGATACTATTAAAGATAAAGTCTGAATACTATTGAAAATCTTAGCACTTTGATAGGTAATCCAAGATGGATCAAATGTTGTCATAATAGGCTTTAATTATAATTATCAAATTGAAATGCATATATAATAAAAAATTTATTAATAATTGAAAATAATTTTGTCATAAGCATTTAACAAAAAATTGTTTTTTTTAATATACATAATTTGATTTGCATCCATCGCAACTGAGTGCCTAATAGCAAATGAGATAGAGTAAACTGCTGTTAGATTGGAATTTTTAGGCATGAAGGGAATCCGCTCCTGGCTACTGTATACAGAAAATGATCAAGAAACTCACAGCCGACTTTAATATCACAATAAATATAATTGTTAATTTCGGCGGCCTGTCTGTCAGCCCTTACAAGTCTCCGATAATTTCCATAGACTACGCCGAGGAAATTATCGGAGACTATCAAAGTTGTTTCAGATGGAACCGTTCAACCGTAGACCAAACATTCTCGCTTCGCCTTACCTAAATAATGGAATTATCTAAGGTTTCTTCCGTTGTGCAAAATATATTTCAGGATCGTTCTTTAGGGCAAACTAATGATTTTTGTCTATGTTACGTTTGGTGCGTTGATAATTCATGTCACAAGTCATCATAAGCCGCTGAAGATAAAATATGGAATCTCATCGTTCCTTGGCCTATTTAATGTGTAAAAGTAGAGGATTTTATTCATTTTTATTTACAGATTAGTTTGATCCATTAGTTCTCAAAAATTGTATCATTTATTTGATTTTTTAATACACTAGATTATAATTTATGTAACTATTTGAATATAATGTTATAACAATATTAAAATATAATTCTATTTAGTAATATTTTACGTTTACGATCTGATAAGCATCAGTTAGTTTAGCATTGAGATCGACCGGAAGCTAGTTAGATGATATCTAACGAAAAGTTTGACTTAAAGACATAAAATAGTGCCCAGAGTTTCGTAGGCGGGTCCGTTATTGGAATCAGTCACATTATCAACCTGTCCTAGATTTTGAATTGTGATAAGAAACGCCTAGAATATTCAATGTCTCTTAGTGCTGGGAAATGCCTTCGTTATTTTTTATTATTATCTTCATTGGATAAAGAAATGCGATTACCTCAAGTTTCCTTATAGAGTATTTCCATTACTTCGGTATATTGTGCATAACAACAAAAAGTATTATGCAGACTGTATAACAACAAAAAATTAATATCGATCCAAGTAAAAGTAAATAGAAAATGAAACAAGGGCAATAAGCTAAATATTTGACTGAATTAACATAGATATTCAATGACCAATTTCCGAATTCGGAATTTAAAAAGAAAAAAAAAAAGCAGAAAATTTCAACCTGGGAAAGGTGAAGGCATTAGTGAATCGTTTCTCACGATCCTGGCTGTGTTCTTGACAGTCCAAATATGCATTGATATTTAATTCCATTCCACATATGGTGAACCAACTTGACCTTGCATGCTTCAGGCAATAAAGAAAAAAATAAAATATAATAAATACTGACCAGTGAATTCTTATATTTCAACATCTATATATTTTCTATAAGACAACTCATTCATGACAATTAAGAGTGGTAAATATTCAGTCATTATTTTCACTTTAGAAGTACGTCCTTTTGTCTTGATTACATATTTTTTTGTGAGTAAATTAATATTTACAAGTATTTTTTTCAAACAAGAGACAGTTACAAATAAAATTCTATTCAAATTTACCTCTAAGTAATTTACAATTCTTTATTTTGTTCATTTGTTAACTTCAGGTAGTGATAGTAATTAATTAGGCAGTTTTTTCACAGAACGAACGCAACAATAAATTGATTAATTTTAAATAATACAAAAGGTATGAAAATAAAAGTTTCTAATTTTCAAGAAATGTGAGAAGCATTTAATATAATATATTTTTTTAAATTTATTGATTGAAATTTAAATAAATTTAAGCAAATTAATGAAATCAAATGGCTTTGAGAAACTACCAACTGATTGCACTCGAATCGTGATCATAATTTAGAGTACAAGACTAAAAACCCGTTTTTGACAATGTGTTTCTAAACTTAACAATGTGCTAAGTTGATAGATAGAAACACACTGTAAAATGTTAAATCATGGGATTGCAATTAGTTATAGTCTAACAAGCCCCTGTCGACGGCTAATGCAGCTTTAGATTAGTACAAATTACAACCTATTGGAAGTTCTTATACAGCTAGTTAGCACTATCAACTCAGCATAGTGGTTTGATAAGTATATTTCTGCTAGTATTCTTGCAATTTAATGGTTTTATCAAATCTAAATAATAATAATACTAAAAGAATAACAAAACTGTAAGAACAGAAAAAGATGTTGAAGTTTCGGAATTCATAATTAAAGTGGAGACAAGAGAGTAGAATATCCGTTAATATTAAAATTTCTGTTTTTAACTATTCTAATGTTTTTCTACTGAAATTAGGGAATAATTGTACAACTTTTGTACTTTTAACGATTCATAGGTATCCTACTCTGATTTCTTATTTAAAGAGCAATTAATAATTAATGCAACATTAACTTTTATAGGTTTTTTTTTTTTTGCTTCTATTAGGCAGTCATTGTTCTAAGGTTAATAATCCTTCCTTTATAAGTAAAAAAAAAATTAATAGATCTGTAATAAAATAATTGCAATCGAAGGATTAGGGCGGTCAGTTAATTTCATGTTAAATTTTGTATAATTTTGAAAGTACATAAGTAAAAAAAAAATTGTTTACATATTTTATATAGAGTAATTAACAGTTCGCTAACATCATAAATAAGGATATCATTTTGAGAAAATGTCCTGTTGATTTTTAAAAGAAAGGCTGTTGAAGGATTGGAGAGGTGTAAGTCAGAATAAAAACGTAATCCCAACCATTCAACTTAGAAAAAGTTTGTAAATGATAAATTATATTATTTACAGCCATTCGGACGCTCCATTCATAGTGCTCCCCAAATCATCCAAACTTCAAGGAAAACAAATTACGAAATAAATTGAAAATTAAGGTTTGACTATATATTATGAATATAAATAAGTTTTAACTATATACTATAAATCATTGTAAATGGGGGGAGGGAGGGTATACTCATCTATATTTCTATTCTTTATGCTTTATTTAATTAATAAATAAAATATGTATACATGCTCTTGTACTTTTCAATTGAGATACATGTCCCTCGAAACATGACAGTATTGAGTGTTAATCATGGCTTACGCGCAAGAAACACTCCACCTTGAAGATTATCATTAATTTTGGCCGGTTTATCTTCCTTGGTCTTTTGATATCGTCGCATTCATTATGCGTCAAGCAAATAAATCTACAGAAGTGTCCTGCCAAGTTGTCAAAAAGTAGTCTTTTTTGTCAGTCTGTATTTCTTGTCCTTCGTTTATCACGATGGATTCTTTCACGGGTTTCCTTTATCCGGTCACGTTGAAATCCACAAGATGAGTTGGAAGATCCTTTGCCAATAAAGTAATGTGCCAAAGTGGCTTACCACTCCATCTTTAAGTATCATTAACAATATACATTTTTGGTACACTCATTGATACTTATTTGATTGTGTATTTATTCACTAGAAATACATCCATTCTAAAATAAAAACAAAAAAGGATAGCTACATGCAAGGGATGTAAATAAGAAAACTCAGAATCCGGGAATCATTGATTTTTAAAATAGCTACTTTACAAGATATCGCATCATCTATTTTACAAAACCATATGGATTTGTTTATTTACTTTTACAAAACGGTTGTCATCGCCGATTATTTTTGCTACCTCTCACCTCAATACACAACTTTTTTTGACTACTCCCAAACGTTAAATGTAGGGTTTAAAAATAAAGAATTTTTCCCAATGAAAAATAATGCGATTTAAAGGCTTTTAAATTTAAAAAACGGAGGGTGTTGTGGGACTCTTCCTTCAAACGAGCGGGATGATGTTACTTATTAATTTTTTTACCTATAGTTCAGTTTTTATTAGGAAGGGAATTTAACAGCGCATTAGATAAGGAACGATATTATAGATGTCATACACCCAACGCAAATAATTTAGATTTCTTTTTTCTACCAATTTTATGATTGAACAGGTAATAACTTTTTAAGCGATCTTTGACCAGGTTACTTTTAGGTAGTAACTCATAAATTAACTATAAAAATCACTGGAACTCGGAAGATCCAAAATGCCTAATATATTTAAAAATTAGGCCGAAGATGACAATGATGATTGAAGCCAAACATGTTATAATGAAGTCGGATGGCATCCACCTGCTCCCGATTAGACAACCCAAACCTCAGTGACCCTCTTCCGAAGCTGTTAAAAGGGATGTACATCACTCCCAAGATGCCCGGAGGTACGTTTCGATCCATGCCGGAGATGACACTCCATCAAATAGCTGAACATCTGCCAAGAGGCTGCCCAGTATGTCAAGGTTGAGAGGGTGGGGGGTGGACTGGGTGTTGTGTCGGTGCGATTGTATGTAAAGCGGCTCATAACGGTCACTATCATTCTCCATCCGTCAATAGGCCCATTTATCACATCGTCATTAGGGGTCCGTTGCTACAAATGACTTGGGCCCAGCTGGTTAAATGACACGGCCCCCTGAACACGTGAAAACATTTGAATTTCGCTCAGATGTAAATTATTCTGTGGAGAATTTAAAAAGATTATAAATGACGAGCTTAGTGACGATGAAAGGTTCATCGAACTCGAGGTAATCGATGCCAACATCAAAAATCGCTCTCCTCCTTACCGATTCCATCAAAATAGTGGCTTAGTTCAATAAAATAAGATTATTTATACAGTTCATCAATCTTCGAATACGACATAAAATGGAGATCCTGAGCCTGTACGATGTCAGGTACTCGTTAAAGATCCCTATTCTAATTATACTTGGACAGGAAAAATTTAGGACTCCCACAGTAGCATCCTCCGATTAGCCTTAGTAGCATAAAGGGATATTAAAGAAACAAAGAACAACAACAAAATGTCCAATAAGGTTATAAAAAACGTTACCTTCCGCAGAGATACAAACACAAAAAATTTGGTGTGGCGCGAGCATCACACAATCTTCACTTACTGTCCTCCTTTCTTCGGTTAAAAACAGACATTATTCTTTAAAATGATGTAATTTTGTGTTAAAGGAAACATTTTTCCTCAATGACTATTGTTTTTTTTTAATCTCTGGTTAAGTGGGTATTGTCTTCAGTACTTCATACAGTCGTTTTCCAAGAAAGAAGTTGGCTCAACTCATGGAAACCCGTACTTGAAGGTTATTAGTTAAATTTTCTCCCATAACTTTTTTTTTGGGGGGGGGACATAATAGAAATGAAAACCATTTTTTATATAGAACGATTGAATATTTCGAGTATAAATTGTAAATAGGGATCGATAGAAGGGGTTCATAATAAAGACTTATAATAAATTGAAAATTTTGAGCACATGAGTATTTTTCAGAAAACAAAGGCGATATTGTATTCTTCTAAGATAGAGTAGTTAATATTTCTTTCTTTAAATCATTAGTTAAGGTATGTTCTTACAAAAAGTTCTGCGCATGAGAAAAAGGTTTCAACGTATTTTAAATATTTGTATGAAAATGACTTATAACTAATGACTTATTATTGTATAAATGACTTATTATTATTATTGTATAAATGACTTATTAAAATAATTTATTTACTTTCAAACAAAAGAGATAGAATTGGAGATCAAACAAACTATTGATAGGTCATTTCCCTATCATTTTTTCTCATTTTTTGACCTGAGACCAAATGAATATGAGCGTCAGTTAAGCTTTAAAGCAGATTTAGAAATGAATTAGTGCTTTCTCAATCCGATAAAGAGCAAAAGATGAGAAGTAATTATCGGAAAGAGCATATCCTGTGAAGGATTGGAGGAGGAAGGAGGGAGGAGTCTGTTGGATTTGGGCAAGCCAGGGAGCGGCCTACAACTGGAGCATGTCTCCGCTTATCTCATCAGCTATCTGCCAATCTACTACCGGTCATCCTACGTCCTAGATATCAACGGCCATCTGTGGCTACCGCCTAATGGCTTGTTTCCTCCTTCTTAATAACTTGTAAGCAGCAGATCGAGAGTACAAGTTTGGGGCTAAAACTATGTTCTCTTCTCCTTAGGGAGGTGTAGAAGATCAGAGATTATTCAAAACAAGTTTGTATTAGTGATTTCAGACCATACATTATACTCCTTCCGACCTTGAAAGAAATCCTTAGCTGAAACATAAATGCGGGTGCTACTAGTAACTTAATTTATACTAATGCCGATTTATAATCCAAATGGCAGCGGGTCTGTAAAAAAGTGAAACGCCAAAAGAACCCATAGTTTCATGAAATAAGAATATACCATCCGCGCTTATTTGGTAGCAAAGTGACTACTCACGGAATAGTCTAAGAGGTCTCGAAGTTGTAACATCAACAACTGTTGTCAGTTGTAACATCAACAACTGAAATTTTCAATTTAAATAAAAAGAGAGAGAAATGCTTTATTTTTTAGAAGTAGTTTCTATATCACACAGAGCAGATCAATAAAGAATTAAGTATATTTAACAAAAAATTAACTACTAAAATTACGTTTAAGCTTATATTTATATTTTAGTAACTAGGGTAACCGGATTTGCTCCGGTATTGGTGTGGTAATTTTAAAAACACAAAAACGTTAAAATTAAAGGAAATAGATAATTAAATTAGCACCTTCTTGAAACTTCGGTTTTAACTTGCTATCAATATTAAGATTCGAGATCTGCAGAGTCCGCCCAGATAAGGAACCCTGTATACTTGAAGGGGGTTGAAAATGGTAAATCAACAATTAATTTTGCTGCAACTTTGTCGAGTAATGCATCGTTTTTGATGGTTTCTGTGATTCTGAATCCTACAAGCCCATTACAAGCAGTCAGCAGATAATAAGTTATTAGATAATAGTAGAAAAATCTGATATCTCAGTTAAAAAAATTATATTTCAAGTAAAACTTAAGTGCAGACTACTGTGATGGTCCTATTAGATCCAGAAGTATAGAAACTACCGAAGATTCATAGGAACTTTTTTTTAAGACCTTTCTTCCATTTCAACCTCCCTTAAGATATCCCTCCGTAATTTGAACGGTTTCTGCAGACCTTGAATCATACAACTATTACAAAGTGAAAACCAAAATTTCACGATGGCACAATTTTTTCACCATATTTCTTTTTATCCTGAACTATGAGGGATGATAAAATCTTGTTGAAAAAATGCTGTAATTGGAGTTAGTCATTTGGTCAACTGGAATGCTCATCATGCATAGAAATCAAACCAATTTCTTTTTCATAACTACAATAAGAACACTTCAAACTTTTTATTTTCGATTTATATACAGTCAATTTATCTCTTTCTTTTTTTATGTCTGATTTTTTTCGCTCACTGTACTACTAAGAAATGTTTACTCATATTGCATTAAATATACTTGAGTATATATTATATATTGATTAAATGTAAAGTGTTGATAAATTAGCCTTCTTATGAGAATTTTAAGGAATCCAGTTGGTTTTCTAATGGGCAGAGATGCAAAATTATTATTTCATTTGAAAGCAAAGGAGAAACTAATTATTTTCGCTTAATTTTTTAGGAATTTAAAAAGAACAGCTGACAAAATATATAACCTTTACAAACTAAACTGGATAAATGAACAATAAACATTGAGGGAAACGCATCCTAGTAGTCTGGAGCTCGAACTAAATTTTTCATTCATAAACTCGTATGTCAATCTCAGATAGGCTAATTGCATGGTGCGAGAGGCTTAAAATTTTAGTCCTTTTATCATCAATTTTACACCGCTAAGAGAAAAAAGAAGACCTTCTTCTCAGGAGTTACGACATAACTTTCTTAATCGTACGTGGAGTCGTTTATTGAGCCTTATCGGCACGCACATTGTACACTTTGCTTTATAATATATATTGATTATTATTTTATTCAATAAGAGCGCAGAAGGAGACCAAGAAGATTACTGATATAGAAAGATTCGGCCTTAAAAGTCTTGTATAAATTCTTATTTATTAAATTACAATTAAAAAGCCAAATTTTAGTAAAATAACTTCAATTGTTTCTAGGATGAACAAGATGAAAACTTTATGAAAAATATTTTTAACTATGGAGGCAGTTTTAAGGGAATTTACATTCATAATTTGATATGGTAGAGGTCCTAATATAATAAACTATGGGTGTACATGGACATATAATGTCATTTGGATGTCAATACAACTAACTGTCCCTAATGATATCTGATGTCGGTGCAGCTAACCCATTACTCTCATTTTTTGTTGCCGTGATAAATTGCTCTTTTTGAAGTTATTATATCAATCAGAAGCCCAAGTAGTATCAATTTATCAATTTTGTAACTATTGGTTTATTATTATTTTATATTATTGTTAGATATATCAATGATTAACTCGGCGGATAATATTTTATAATTCATTATTTAATAAAATTAATAGAATATCTATGATAACACAATCATTTCATTTCAATGTAATAAATTTCTAACCTCCCACGCCAGATTCGAACCGTTACTATACGTGAGGTTCTAAGGTGACTGACACCCTAACACTCTTGGTTATTACTTAAAATCTTAGAGTCTGGATCAGAAACATATAATCTTCCCTTCAACGTTTTGGCTAGAGATTAGGACGCTAACCTGTCCGTTAACGGAATTTATACATAACTAGGGTTATGACTTCCAAAAATTTCCAACAGACTCGACCTTATTCGTGTTACATATTTTTCGTAATAAATAAAAAAAGCTTACTCCTTACTTTTATTTGCAAAACCTTGTTATACCATAAAAAACAGTGAGAATTACATTTAGTAAATTCTAAAATTTTGTTTTCTGTACAACAGGATATCTGAAATATCTGCATGGACCTTCTATGGGTTCCTTCTGCCACAGTTGAGAAAATGTTTAAACTAGTTGCTTCCTTATTTTTTAATCCAAAGTTATAATTACAATTTTTGTTCCAAGTAATAATTCAAGATGATCAATCTGTGTAAAATTTATCTTCATTAATATATATCAAGCCATTCCTAATGACCAGACAAAAAGTTACAACGTTGGGGGTCTTGAAATATTATTCTAATTTTTATTATTATTTTTTTTTAAATCAGAATATCGGTCTATTCAAATCAATTAAACTTAAAAGCGGTCATTGAAACGTTATAAATAAATACATTATTACTAATTAATGTTCAAATTTAAGTTAGATACCGATATTTATAGTACTATAATTTCGAAATCTACTGATGGCGATCTGCCGAATGAAATATATGCTCCTAGAACCGCAACTACCAAGGATTTCCTTCCCATATATTATATCTAAAATATAATTACAGAAAACCAGTTAGCTATTTGCATATGTAATCAGAGGCTGCGTATACAAAATAACCAGCAATTTAAATGCGATTGAACTCTCTTTCACTACTGAAGGAGACACTGGGAGGAGGATATCATACATTCAACTCCATTGCTTACATACTACAAATATGTTGCGGACGGCAAAGAAAATTTCGAATGAATTAAGAAGAACCGAGCCTAATATTTTTTATTATTTATTCTTTTTTTATTGTTTAAAACCTAAATATATAATTAATGATATTCATATCATTACTAAATATGCATGAAAGAAAGTTCTTAAAATATATTACAGAAATAATGTTATAGAAAATTTTGAAATAGTTACTTTTATAAGGCCAATGCATCCGGTACAGTTTCGGCTATAAAGCAATCATAATACACATTAAAGGGCACGGAAAATCTGGACCGACGACCCTGAAATTGGGTATTTAGTGCATGTATATGCCCGCGATGTGACAGCAAAAATTTCATCAAAATTGCCCAAAGAGAGGGGGTACTTTATTTATTAACTCTTTACGTTTTTTTCGATTTTCTCAATAACGGCTCTAACGATTTTGATTAAACTGAGTATTTGTTATATTAATATGCCCGCGATGCGACAGCCAAGATTTCATCAAAATATATCCATCGGAGGAGGGACTTAACTTAATAAATTTTGTATGATTTTCACGTGTTTTTTTATTTTCTCAAAAACGGCATTGACGATTTTGATCAAACTGGGTATTTGATGTATGTATATGCCAAAGATGTGATAGCCAACATTTCATCAAAATTGATCAACCAGAGGGGGGACTTTATTTTATAAATTTTGTAACATTTTCACGTTTTTATCTTATTTACTCAAAAACGGCTTAAATGATTTTGATCAAATTCGTCATGTTTAATAAAAATTATGTGTTCATTAATATCAGGTAAGCTTTATCATTATTAATACGTTCTGAGGGGGCTTAAATAGGGAAGTGGCTTTTTTTGTTTTCCGATAAAGTACCTTTGTTTTTGTTTAAATGGAAAAATCAATGATATCCCGTTATGCCTAAAAATAAGAAATGGCTAAATATGAAAAATAAAAAAAATCAAGTTAACATATAGTGGAGAACAAAATAAAAATATTCCGTCAGCTCATAAAACACGTTGAGCCCACGCCTTGAATGACAGACCATTGTTCATAATTAAAGCCGTTCTATTCATTTAATGGAAATTATTTGTTTCATAGCAACTAAATGAAATTTTCAACAAGTACATAGGGAATTATAAAATCAGACGACTTGGAGTATTATGCTTGCATTGCCGAATTATCACAAGTAAAAACTGTTATTTAAATATAAAAGAAATAAGTGTTTTTTATAGAGCAAATGAAAACAAAAATAAGAAATAAATGTGGAAAAATGTGTAACTTTGAGAAATGGCATTAACAAAACGCATTAATTTCTAATCTAAGTAATATGGTAAGTAAAAGTTGTGTGTTACGCGCACGCACCAGATTTTTTTTTAATGGACATAGAATTGTCGTTCCTCGGTAACTACGAGTAAAACCAAGATGCAGCTATTAAGCTGAGTAGCGCCAATCATGTCATTTTATTCATTAAACAAGGCGGAATTGCGTGACTTGTACACGTTTAATATAATCTGTATATTATAGCGTCACAGTAATGGATATGAGTGTGGAAAGCTGTAGATTCGAAACAGAACTAATCATTAAAGATGTAATGAGGGCGTAAAACGCTAAAAGGAAAAAAAAAATATGAACGTGGAGAAGTGCTCGAATTGCAATGTAACTAACGTTATTTGGTATTGCGATATCAAACCTCCGATTGTCTTGTTTATCCTAATTATCAGATATTGTTACTACACCGAATTAGAGATCGTGTGACTGAGAGATACATTTTGTAAAAAAAATGGCTAAAACAAAAATTTCGGTAACGGTAGTTTGTAAGGTGGGTCCGCCATTCATCCGTCATAGTTGACTATAGCTGTTAAAGACAGCGATAACTGACTTCGATGCATTCAACGAACGCATTCATCACTTCTATCGTACAATAGCGGATTAATTTCAGTTGGGAGTGGCCATTCCCGTGCGAATCCGGAACTTCACACGATCTCCTGGACAATGTTCCATTGTGTGTCGCCGATTGTATGGGGACATAGCAGCGGCTCCGAGGCGTCGCTGACCGCAAGCGATAAACGAACTCGACGCACAGTGCAATTTATCTTGTAGGCAGGTGTATCTGCCCACATTGTGAACATCTTACCCGGAGTATCAGATTGTGTACTCTCCAGAATAGCTTGTACACCATTAAACATTACTAAGTACAAGGAAAACAACTTAGAAAACAAGTAAAACACATATCATGAGTTATACCTTTGGCACACAATAGAGGAATAATGCTGCAGTGCATTTTCCTAGCAAATAGGCGTAGGTTTATTTATTTTTTCAAAGATCCAGATAGCAGTAAGGGAGTATCACTATTCTGTGTATTAGTGGGTATTCGTATTTCTTGCTCATTATGAGAAGTTGATAAATAATCAGTAATGGTAAAGAAAAACTAAACTTATGTGCTGTGATTTGACGATTCAGAGGTTCCTGAAATGATCCCAATTTAAATAACTTAATGTGGAATATTTTCCAATTTACCTACTTATTCCCTGTGGTCATGAAGATATTCATGGGGTACATAGAAAAGGTTATACAACAACAACAACAATAAGGCTTAACGGACCCAAAGGCCCGACGCCGACACCACCAATCGGTCCCTACATACCTCCATCCACCTACCACCGTCCAATCCCAAATTCACAAGATCTGTTTTCACCGAATCTTCCCACCTTCGCCTAGGCCGTTTTCCGGTCGGCAAAGCGTTTATCAATCTTTTAGGAATTCGTTCACTACTAAGACTCGTCATTTTGCATGCCCACTTTAGCCGACGCGCAGTTATAGACTCGATTACATTTGCCGCGTAAAGCTCACGCAATTCCGCATTGTGTAGCCGTCTAAATTCTCCTGTTGACTCATCTTTCTTCGGCCCGAATATTCTACGCAGCACTTTATTTTCAAACACCATAAGGCGTTTCTCATCCCTTACTGTAAGCGACCATGTTTCACAACTGTAAAGAACAGTCGGAAGAATTATAGTTTTGTAAATCCTAATTTTTAAATTTCGGGATAAAAGGCGTGACCCAAGTAATTTTGCAACCGAGAAATAACAAGCATTTCCCGCCTTTAATCTAGCCTTAATTTCCTCTTCGATTTCGTTTTTTCTAGTTACAGTAGATCCTAAATATCTAAATTTCTCAACGGCTTCGAATATTTCCTCTTCTACTTCAATATCGCCAAAATTGTCACCGTTTCTACAACTAACCATATATTTTGTTTTTTCCGTATTTATTTCTAGCCCTACTTCTTTTCTGGCTTCCATCAATGCTTTTGTATTTAGTTCTATCGTTTCCACGTCGTCGCCAAGCAAAACCAAATCATCAGCGTAACCGAGTACGGATATATTTCCCCCCAGATTCAAACCCTTTCCGGTATTTATCACCTCCCTAATGACATATTCTAGAGCTAAATTAAATAAAACAGGGGGATAGCGAATCCCCCTGTTTCTAACCAGAGTGAACCTCGAACTTCTCAGAAAAATAACGACCGATTCTTATTTATTAGAAAAGGTTATAGATTGGAAAAATAAAAACACTAATACGTGCATTTTAATGTTAGCCGTTAAGTACATCAGTACTTCATGCATCGATTTGAGGTTCTTAGGGTATCGCAATATTTTATAATGCTGACTGACGAAATTAAAATTATTTGTCAAAGATAAACGAACATTGGTTATAAAACGAATAACTTTTAAGTAAGTAAAATACAAATAAGTTGACTCAAGTACCAATCTGCCTTTTTAGAATATTTACCAAACAGGAAAGTGGATTTAAGAATTTTCAACTGAAACAATCTTGAGGCAGCAAGTAAAACCATACACTATGTGAACGCAGCCAATATAGTGCACAGTTGGCCGAGAAAAGACGTCTGTTTCGCCATAACAAACTCTTTAAATAAACAACTCTAAGTTCCATTTGATTTCCTGAAAATCCTACAAGGCTCCTGGAGGCGGATTGGTCCAGTGCCCTATTTACTTAAAATAGTCATTGGCGTAGGATTTCTAGTATTACTTAAGTAAGTAAAATAATCTTAAGACGTTTTAGTATTTCTTTTTATTACCACTTCATTGTGATAACTTAAAAAACTATGGCGGGTCTTTATTTAATTAAATATATATAATTATTTATGCAATGGTATAAATATTATATTAAATATTAGTAATCATTTCATTAGAAGCTTTAACAACTAACAATGGGATGTATCTCAAATTACTTATACAAAGCTACAGTTACTGGCAGAACAAATCAACAAACTAGAACCGTTGGTCTCTACGTACAATTGGACGGCATTGAGTTATCATAGATAATAAAATATCGATAGTTCCTTCAGGTATTTGTCCCAAATCTTCGGAGTCAAGCCATTTTAACTCGAGCTTGACTTTAATCGAAATACGTGCAAACATGGATTGGTCGTATATTCAATATTCAAGCCTTACAATGTCGAATAATTCGTCTTAATCACATAAAATTATTATTAATAATTACTTATACGTTACGATCTATATTATAATGATCGTCTTATTTTAAATAGTCAGTAGTAATTTAAATTCAATCATTATAATACTAACAAATCAAAAATTATCTATTTGGGATCTTATATCACTAATACTAAATGCCCTAGGGTATGGCAGATTGTATTATTTCTTTTCAATAAAATAATTTAGTATTAGGGATCTTATGATGTTGGTATGGGATGTTAAGATGTACAAGGAATAATATTTAAACCTGAGCTTGACTTTAATCGAAATACATGCAAATATGGATCGGTTACATCTTCGATTATTCAAGACTTACAATGTGGAATAATCCGTCTAAATTACATATCATTATTATTAATAATTACATATACGTTACGATCTATATCTTAATGATCGTATTATTTTAAACAAGTCGGCAGTAATTTCAATTCAATCTTTACTATACTAACAAATCAAAAAGCATCTAATCGGGATGTTATGGAATGCGGACCTTTATTCTTGAATTTAAATTAAAATAATTTCCTTATTTTTTTATATTAATACTTTTGATACATAAAAGATAAATTAAAATGCAAACAGAAGATAGAAATTTTTATTTGATCGTGTGATTTAAAGCCATTGTGGATCTACGATTTATATTGATATAACAGTAATTTAATTAAGAAATTAAATTTTTATAATATCACAAAAGTAATGCAACTCATATTATGAATATTGGTATAAATAAATAATAAAAATTAGTGAGCTAATGCATCGGTGGAAACTGAAAACATATGCATTGAAAATTAGATAATTGAAATGAATCTATGTAATCTAGAATTTCTATTTGATATCTTTCAATAATAATAATAATAATAAAGGCTTGCCTGATCTGAAGGTTTGGTGCCGACAAGACTTAATAGTCTATTAAGACGCACTATTTTTTTATATTAATGCACTATTTTTTTATATTAATACTTTTGATACATAAAAGATAAATTAAAATGCAAACAGAAGATAGAAATTTTTATTTGGTCGTGTGATTTAAAGCCATTGTGGATCTACGATTTATATTGATATAACAGTAATTTAATTAAGAAATTAAATTTTTATAATATCACAAAAGTAATGCAACTCATATTATGAATATTGGTATAAATAAATAATAAAAATTAGTGAGCTAATGCATCGGTGGAAACTGAAAACATATGCATTGAAAATTGAAAAACATATGCATATAAAAAACTGAAAACATATGCATTGAAAAGACGCACTTAATAGACTATTAAGACGCACCCTCCAAACTAGTTAAGAGCACAAGAAAAACCCTCATCCATAAATAAATTTACCTACCCGAAAATAATTTCTATCTGAAAAGTATTAAAATCATCTGTAAATAATTTTATTAGAAGAGAAAAGGAAATATGGCCGGAAATCGAACCCAGGTCGTCTAAATACCCGTTGCAGCGCTCTTACCAACGGAGATGCAGAGAACCTGGGTTCGATTTCCGGCAGTGGTCAATCTTTTCCCTTCTAATAAAATTATTTAAAAGTTAATAATTTAAAAATAATAAATGACTAAATTTCAACATGTACTTAAATAGTTTAATTTTATTCGCAATGACTCACAATAGATAGGTTTTAATAAATTAAAAATTAGTTTTTACTCATCAAGAAGGCTTTGAGATTGGAGTTTAACTACGGTTTGTAGGGTTAACATAGGCTTTTGAGAGTGGTGGATCTTAGCGTTTTATTATTGGTCGATTGATTAAATTTTTATGGTTGAAACATTTTCTAGTTTACTTACTGTTTTTTTTTTTAATTCTCGGAACATGATTTTTATAAAAACTCTTTGGGATGCCCTACCGTACTCTTTTAACCGTAAAATTTTATTTACAAATATACATTTATATGTGCCATTGAGTATGTTTATTGGCTTTCTTTTCTTATAAATAAATAATTCAATGAACACATCTTTATCTACCGCTTAGTATGACCTTCCTTGACTCTTATCGATTTGGATGCCTTCCTTAAGAATAATTATAAGGAAACGCAAAAGTTAATCGCTGCGGAACGTTAATGATTTCTTTTACACATTTGGCTCAAGGGCGAAAGCTGATTGTCCTATAAATTTTTAAATATCAAGATATGATATTTACGAATCGTAATAAACTCTCACGATATTAAAAGAGCATACGTTCGCTTAGAAATGAGATAATTTTTGTGTTTATTTTTCTTGCTTTATTTTTTCATTGAGTAATAAATAATAGATAATATTCGCATAAAAACAGTCCCATCACGATTAGAATGGTAATAAATTAAAAATAATCAAACAAGTTCAGAGACCAAGATATGTTATCAGATTAGAATTTTGTAACTGGTATAATGGAACTGCAAAAGTATTAAGAATGTATATAGAAATAAATTCATAGTCAAAATTAACTTATTTTCTACTCCAATTTTCGAATTAAAACAGTGTACATCGTAAATCTTCAGAAAGCATAGAAAGAATGATTATGAAATTCAAGATAAAAAATCAAGTCTCAATCAAACAGAAATTAATTCCAGAAATATCTTTGTCTAGAAAATTTTCTGCAATATTATTTGTAGCATTATTTTAACGATTTTTGTTCAAGGTATTTAAATTATTTATTTAATTCTGCATTACGTAGTACATTACGCGTTTTTAAAAATGTGGAAATTACAAAGTTCTTTCTTTTTATGTTTAAGAATGCCAGGATTGGCCACCTTAGTGAAGAAGATGAAAAAGATATGTATTGCCTAGGCACTTGGGTGCATATGCAAAATAAAGAAATTTAACAAAATCCAATTAATCATAGGAAAAATGATAAAGTTATAAACAAATACGCATAAGAAAAGGTTTTCTAGTCTTCGCGTCTGATTATTGTGCTCTCTTTGCCATAGTAAAGATTTACATTGATATGTATCTAAAGAAATCGAACAAATAAAATAAAAAGTATTAAAAGCTATTAAATAGCAACTTAAATCTTGATTACAATGATTCATTTCAATTATTATATTTTCAATACATGAATCCTCATATCAAAATATTAAGTTATGAAAAATGTATTCTACAAAAGTCCGCTTAAACTATTCGCTTTTTTTTGGCCCCCACTTTAATTTTTTTTAATAGCAATGTTTTATGCATAACTGTAATATAGTGAACCAATTTCTTGCAACTTTACATTTTATTTTGATAAATCAGAAAAATGTTCGAATTTCAACCGATTGATCGATTGTATCAAGTCAGTAAAATCGTGAAATTAGTTTATAACTGACTATCGATAAAGTTATGAGATGTATGTAATATAAACTCAAGCGCCTGAACAATGTCAAGAGGTCAATTACACAACTCATCGCGACTTCGGAGAAGTGACTACTTGACCGCTGCATCTCGTGAGAAATTAATCACTACTTCAAATGCAATAGAACACTTAAGGCATGGTCTGGTAAATGTCTCAATAGATAAATAGCTGCAGCTTAGAATTAGTTCCCACCTTTCCTAAAAAAGTATATAATTTAATTATGAAATGAATAGCAAATGGGTATTATATTTATTTATATGTTATTGGCATAAAAAATAAGTGTAAAAGATTGAATTATATTATGTTTACAATGTTCTAGGTTTAGAAGTGATGTAACTGTTCCGACATTGTTCTATATATCTACAATAGATATTAAAATGCCTAAAACTAAACATACAATAAAAACTATTTTATAAAAAAAATTAAACCGACTTCGAAACCAAGGAATCAGTCAAAATAAATTCACAGAAAACTATAAAATAATTACCTTCTGATTTTAATGAATACACAGCAAAATTGAAAATGGTATAGAAAGTGGAAAGATGCAATAAGACGAATAATTTTATTTTGATTTGTACTAACACACACTAATTGTTAATAAAAATTATTAAATTAAAATATTAAATGCTATAGGTTAAATGATGATCAGGATTTTCAGTGTGATCAAACTGAGATTAACAGTTGACTATCTCTCACCTCTATTAAATACTATAATCAATACAATACAATTTTTTCGGAGGCGACGCAAAATGGAAATGACATGTTACTGATGCAATTCCATTAGTAGGAGTTGAAATCAATAGATGGGAAAGGAAGATCCATTTAGAAGATTTTCATATTGTCTAGTGTTAAAAATTTTAAATTTTGCGCCGCCTCCGAAAAGATTGTGTTGTTTTGAACATAGCATTTAATAATTTAATTTAATAATTTTTATAAACATTTAGTGTGTATTTGTACAAATCAAAATAAAATTATTCGTCTAATTGCATCTTTTCATTTTTTATACCATTTTCAATTTAGCTGTGTATTCATAAATATCAGAAGGTAATTATTTCATACTTTTCAGTGAATTTATTTTTACTGGTTCCTATGTTTCGAAGTCGGTTTAATTTTGTTTATAAAATGTTTTTTATTCCATACTTTTTAGTTGGAGAAAATTCAAATGTAGAAAACCGTAGGTTGGTTTAAAAAAAAAATTCGAAACAAAGAAAAGAAGTTAGAACTGACATTCAAAGTCAAAGGACTGATTGAAATTTCAGAATAAATTAAAAAATAATTTTCGAATTCACATAATTTTTTTTTTCAAACAATAACTTTGATTCAAGCAAAATGGCGAAATGTCATTTAGACCCCTTGCCTTGCAAGGTCCAACATATAAATTTCTTTTTAAGAAATCAAAAATTAAAAGGTATAAATCGGTATAGCAATATCTGATATCAGCGCCAGTAAGTTTGTATTTGTTTCATTTATTTTAATTTCGGATGCTTTTCCGTTACCGGAAGCAGTATTTGTTATTTTCTTTATTTCATTTTTCTTCCCTTCCTTTCTTTACAGCAATGTGTTTTTTGCTTTGCCAAGATTTTGTGGAATTTTCATGGATTTGTACATAGAACCTTTTGTTGACATGGAACCTTAATAAAAACTTTTGAATATATAAAATGTAACCTGGAATTTTCCCCATAAGTGAATTCAGGAACTACCCTCCTTATAAAGGTGACCATTTAGTACGAAGCAGAAAAGGACCACTGAAGTAGTTGATACGGGTGCACACGCTTGGTAAGGAGACGTGAGATATCTAGCAAGTGAATGTCCCTTATCAGCTCCTGCTTAGCTCCTTATCTCACTGGGTACACTGACCTGTGTGAATCCTTATCGTGCTATTCTTCTTTTTCTGATTCTCCTTACGAGGTTTGATTAATAACCGCTATTTACTCGCTATCGTGGTAAATATCACTACGAAACCATTAAGCATTTTTCACGAAAGGTTGTCTCATATAGATCGGTCGTTTTATAAAGCTATCTTTGCTGCACAAGCACAAACTCTAAATACTAAAAAAAACATCTAACAAAGAGATACCTTCAAAGATCCGATCAAGAGATAATCAAGGGGATTGATCGGAATTTATATCCGATATCTCTCTAAGTTATATGATAAAAGTAAATAAACGTCTAAATTCAACTCTAGATATTTCGTACTTCAATAAGCCGAATTCTTAAATTAGTCGAACAGTTGCTATGTTTTTCTCACTTAGATGTAGATAAGTCGAACGACTACCTCGATAAGAAGAACTGTGGGTAAGCCGAACGATGTTCAAGGTCCTCTGAAGATCGACTTATCTAGAGTTGAGTGTATATACTTATACAAATATATTAGTCCGGGATCTGAGGGCCAAAAAGGTTCCTGATTTGAAGAAAATTTTTGATCATATAGGCTGAAAGTACTCATTTCATAGACAACAAATGTGAACGTCTGCCACATCAGATCTGTTGCCATCAAATTTAGTAGGCGAACAAAGTCGACATTTTCGAACTTTTTTCAATTTTTCGCTAATAACTCGTAAACGGTTTATTGCAGAGGAAATCGTGTTATTTCTAAAATAAAAGGACATTAAATTTCGCGTCGACTGAAGTCCTCACAGTTAAAATCGGTTAAGTTTTTTCGCCAAAACCTATTGTCAATTTAGCCACTTTAGTTAGGAAAAATGAATTACGCTCAAGTTCCAAAGCCTGCAATTTAAAGAGTGTTACTCCAAACAAAAAATGTTTCTTATAATAGTTGTAGGATATCAAATTCTGTTTGAAACGGAGTTATTAATTTTAAAATTAACCCACTCCTGTGGAGACCAAGTAATTAAAACGTGAAGTTTTTGGGATTTTTTTTTAAGTTTCTCGCATATATATCGACAAATACAGAGCACAAAGTATTGCTTTCTTCTTACTATAATAGGCTGAACTATTGCAAATAGAATGATATATTTGAAGTTTAAATAGGTTCAGTGGTTTACCCAGGTTCGGTACATCAAAAATCTGTAATTTTTACGATTTTGGTGAAAACCGTATTCCAACGCCTCTAACTCATATACATCTAGTTTAAATGAAAAATGTTTTAGATAAAAGTTGCAGAGCATCAAATTTAGCATGAAATAAGTTCCTTACACACAACATTAGCTAAACCCTGAATAGAAATACAAATAAAAACATGAAATTATTCGTTGTGCTTACTTCCTGCTAAGACTTCGGTTTTACTTCAAAAACCGAAGTCTTAGAAGGAAGTATAAATACGATTGGTCGAACTTAAACCGCTTAAATGTGTTATTAAATGTTTTAAAATGCAACTTTATTCTTAAAATTTTACATAGGTATTTCATATATTTTACTAAAAACCTTTTGTTCATTTTAGTTGTTGGGTACGATTATGAGAAAAATATAATCTCGAAACGTCATCATAATATAGTTGTTATTCTATTAATTAAAAATTAGAAGAAAAAACGTAATAATTTCATGAATACAATACTATGATTACAAATAATTACCAGAAATCAAGAAATATTAGCAAATCAATCAAATTGAAATTATAATTTAAGGTATCTCGATTCCCAAATATTCAGAAAGTCGGTTCCTACAATGGTACATGCGTGATTTATAGCTTTGTAACGATTCTAAAAATTAATCATCATGTGATAAGGATCGATGTTTGTTGATAAATAAAAACAAGTTCGAATTCCACAAGTACTGAAGTTTATTTAAATGAAATTTGTTAAAGATGTCCTATATATATTGAAGTATGTGAATATTTTTATATCCTATTCATAAAAAAGGTTAATGATTCTTATGTGTCCGTTTGTTGATTTCTACTACTGTTTACCATTGTAATCATTTCATGAACTGCAATTAGAGAAGCAAAACAGGCACTGCACTTCCTTTTTCCTTTTAGATAACAATTTGTTTAGTACAGGAAATCCTTTAATCCAATCCAAGCTTGTTATCGTAACATTAGAGTTCTCCTTTAAGCAGAAGTAATTGTTTCAAAATACATAAATATTTCCAAATGATCATCTTCATCCACAAATATTTATAAAACCTTAACCAACCCGAAACGTTCGATATCAACATCATTAGATTCCTGCCTCCAGAGCCACTTAAGTCCACAAGACCATTTATACTCAATCGGCCTATCTCTAGGACGTGATCAATTAGGCATATAGCTTATTAGTCCTTATAATTATTCAATGTTAAAGAGAAGTGAATGGTAGCTAACGCAAATAATAAATAAGAGATTAACAGGAGGTCCTTTTGTGGAAGACAGCCATAAATTTATGTTGTTTCTAAATCTGTTTCTGTTATTAGAACCATCAATTTACAGCACCGAAGTTTCATTTCGAATTATGCAAGACCTATTTGCGGACCATAATTTTAAAAATAATTATAACAAATGACTACCAATTAATAACATTTAAAGTTCGAACGGTATTTGTATAAAATCACGTTTTCATAATCAGGCGTTTAAATCACGTCAATATATAAAAAACCGCTTCCTCACTAGGATGGCCGAAATAATCCAAGATTAGGCATTAATAGATAAGTGTTAACGAATTAGGGTGTTAAAGTATAGAAAAATGAATTTCATCCTACTTATTTTTTTTTTTTAAAAAAAGTTCACATTACGTTGGTGTTCCGGTTTCAATGATATTTTATTATTATTTTATTTATTTTTTTATTTTTTATTTTTTATATATGTAAGATTTTATTTAGTGAAGTGAAACTAACAACGTTATGCCATATTCTATGGAATTTAAAAAAAAAAAAAAAAAAAAAGGCATGTTTTCAATTAAGCTATTTGTTCAGACATATTTATATCTGTTTCGGATTCTCACTAGAACGAAATAATTTACATTAATTATGCTATGCAATCAACGAGTTAAATATTGGGGGACATGGGATTAAGTCCATATTTACAGAAAATTAAAGAATATCCGTTCAATATAATCTTTTTATCAAAAAAAAAAAAAAAAATCGAGTCTGAAATACTATTGCAAATAATTTTAATTTCAGTTTAATTTATTCAGAGAGGTTTTATCACAACAGTGCTATAAAAATGTTATCGAACAGGAACTCAAAGGCCAACTAAAAATATTTTCTCAATTAAAATTATTAGCTAAAAATTGATATCGGTTTCATTGACAGAGCAAGGATTAATTTTAATCATTCTCAATGAATTTATCCTTATAAAAAAGTTGATAATTGAAATTAACACTATATTTACGACTTTTTCAATTTAATGAGATGGATATGTTGTCTTTCGATGTTCGATAATATTAAAATTACACACACAATTCTTTTTGGTTACTTCAAAAACTACAATACTACCAAATGAATTAAAAAATATATCCGGAATGTTTGATACTGTTGTGTAAAGAAGTCAACAATCACATCTAGTTAAAATCTAAAAGGTGTATTGTTTGAATTCTTACAAAAAAATTGCATGCATACATTTATAACAGGTTTGAACAGTAAAAAAGATTCCTAAAATTAATAAATGAGCAAACCAATGAAATATACGAGTTCTTTCAAATGAAATAAGTTTTATTGATATTAAATTTCGAATATTGTATCAACAACCTTTTTATTAAACTAAACAATAATATTTTTGGTTCTAGTATAAATCAATAATTGTAAATTTTTAGTTCAGGCTGTTTTCAGAATTATTTATAATGGCCCTTAAGGTTAGATGCAAAATAACTATTATTAATAATTACAATTTATTATTTAATTTTTTTTGTTTATAGAATTAAAGCTAATACTCGTAGTTACTTAGTTAAGGTTAACGTCAGATTAACAGTTTATTTTTGAAAACTATAAAAAGAAAATGGGGAATAATATCTCTTGCGAATATTGTGAAGAATGCCTTTAAAATTTTAGATACAAATAATGTGAGAAAAATATCTTCAGCCTAAACGTGACAAATCGTAAGTAAATTTTTTAATTGTTTTTTTTTTTTTTAGAAAACATCTATAACATACTATATTTAATATAACATTAAAAATTCAATTCCATATCGATCTGGTGGGACTGCGTGAACGATAAAAAAAAGAAAACTATACAAATATTATTGAGATACATTTAGATGTCATTAATAAGATCAATGTGAGTGGAGGAAAATTGAAATAAAAATTAAATCCTGATAAGGAAGGAAGGCTTGAAATCTTTTAAACTAAATAATAGATTTTTTGGTTTTCCTGACTAAAATCGCCGTGCACAGAAGCTTGGAGATGATTGGAGGTAATAACCATAATTTCCAACACTGGCAATTTCTAAGTGCGGACGGCAATTTCAGCGTAGTTCAGTCCAGTAGGCTTAACAAGAAACACTTGCCGTTAACGGGCATTGACTTTTGCAAAATGCATCCACTTACTCAGAATATCTATTCCAGGATCTTCCTTGTTTGGTGATTTTAATGGAGAGATTGGAATCAAACTAATTCTAGGGTGTTGATTATAATTGATTTATTATAATCACAAAATAATTGTATCCCTAATATTAATAATTAAAATGTTGATAATAACTCTAAAAGCCTTCTATTGAACCAAATATCCAGTAACAAAGGAAATAAAGGAAAAAAAAAAAAAAAAGTCCTTAAATACACTGAAAATAAGGTCCCTTCGAGAGTAGGTACCTACCTACAAAGATGAGCCCATAAGTTCAGTGAAGCATTTTATTTTTCTTATCTACACTCCACATGACTTATCCAGGAACAAAGCTTATACCCGACAGTACTGTTTAATCATACTGAATATAAACTAATAAATAAATAAATATATATAGCTCTATTAATTTAAATTTGAATTGCAATTATAATATTAGATAGTACAAAAAAAATTATTTTTTGTAAAGACTAGGAAAAACGCAATTGATTAAATGTAATTAGTAATCTTATATAAAACTAAAACTGTTTGATGAATCGTTACTACCTCAATAAGTTTCATTAAACTTAGAAAAAAAAAATGCATTCATTCACTAAAACTTTTTATTGAACCGTATATAATATTGTAAAATTACCCAGTTGATCGAAAAGCCCGAAACTTTCACTTCATAAATAAATAATCATACTAAAACAATTTTACTCCACTTTTAACTTAGACATTTAAGATATTATAAAGTTAAATCGTTAAATAAAAAAAAAAGATGGTTTAAAATCCCAGACCTTTTGTTGGAACGAACTAGCGGTTAGAGCGAACCGTCAGAGTACGTGTTTGGGACTAGATTGTTCGAGTTCAATCCACGCAGGCCTGGAACCTTCCACGCCAGTCCTTTTACGACTATATATAAGGAGCGAGTGACTGGACCAGTCAGTCTTAGTCTTTGCCTTGATTGTGAAGCTTAAGCCATATAATTTGTATTACAAAGTGATAATTTTTGTAACCTGCTTTAATATTTATGTTTTTATAATTCGTTTTGCATTGACTATTGTTATATTTTCGTTGAATAAATATTGTTAACCCACAGAAGTGTTAAAGTATGAAGTGAAAGGAATTAAATCACTGCTTTGTAAATCAAATTAATGTAAACCTTAAAAAAAGTTATTAGAATTGGCTATTGGGCGACTTGAGATAATCTCTGAGGAAAAGAAACGTTTTTCCTCTTTTTCCATTACTAAACATGGAAGGTTTTGTGGTTTAGTACTATATAAGGAAGTAAGTTTCTTAGTGGAAACCTACAAAACAACACGTTTTTTAGGCACTTTAGTAATCTTCAAAATAATATTTGCATCTCTAAATGTAATCTATTTTTAAGGAAGATATTTTAATGTGGTAGAGCCAGTAGCACTTTTGTGAAAATATATGTAAAAAAGAATGCTCGATTGAAAGATTTTATTTAATGATATTTGTTAATAAATATTCTTGCGGGTTGATCAAATGATAGTAGACTCAACGCCAAAACATTTCCTACGCATAGTCTCAATCTACAGTCACCATTTAACATAAGACCAATATTGAATGAAATCAAGGAAGGTTGTTCAGGGACAGGATTGTCCTGGGTTTATCTATTCTGATCAACGCTACACGTAGAGCATAATCTCATTATGATGTGGAATCGTAGAGCTTTTATTTTATTAAATATTTACAATTTTTAACTAGAATTTTGGTCAATGGCTAAAAAATAAAAATAAAAAAATAAATAAAAAATTAAAAAAAAAAAAACACTTAATTCCAATACAGTGTGAATCCTTATACGCCCAGTAAATAAACCGAGAAGTATTAGAATATTTTATTATGGTTACTTTATTTTCAACTACTGGTCTCTTTTGTTGTCTCCAGACTCATTCCAAACGTGTATAGTTTTCAGTGAAAGAGGTTCAAAATACTGTGAAGTTCACTCGTTCGAGGAAAACATTTTAGGTACAACCTCGAGCTAAATTAGAGTTGAGGTTCAACTCTCTATTCAATCCTACAACTATAGCGCACCGGTAACAACAGTTCTATTAGAGGGACGTAAAACTTTAACTGCCATTTCATTTCAAAGAGTTATGCCGACACCACTCGGAGGAAGGCCTCTAATGGAAGCCTCGATCGAAAAAGGCCAGCGCTCAGGACGGGAGCCCTTTAGGCATCAAAAATAGCCACCATACCTAAGTCCAAAACAGGCAACCGGTAATTGATTAACTTTCCCGACTCCGACTGTCACGCGGATCACGTTGCACAATCGTTATTTAATAACGTTCCTACGGCTAATCATTAGCATTATAAACATAACTGAATACATCCACTTATAATCTCGCAACGATTCCCAAATGTCACTGATGACTAATTGATCTAGGATGGCATTAGTCAGTGATCTATCGCCCTTTATTTGCGACCACTAATGAACTCGTCTATGACGACCGGTTATTTTTTATTTTTATTTTTGGATAATCTATCAAGATAAAAAAGGTATACCTATGAGCATAGATTAATCGATATGACCATGAGAAAAAAGTTGTAACAGAAAATAAATACTATGTGATACTTGGGAACCTGAAACAGATAATTTGTTTTTCCAAACGGAATAAGAACGAAAAAGCTGATTGGTTCAGCTGGTTGGCCCTCCGTTCCGTAAGGTATGGGACTGGTAATTATAAATCAATAATGAAAAGTGTAACTCTGAGAATTTTCTCTTCAGCACGATTTCCCTGCCTTTTTTTTATATTTTAATTTCGATTAAATCCAGTTTTTGGCAACCTACCTTAGCCTCCCACCTTTTCATTACTCGTCAGAAAAAAAAAGTTGATCAGTGTGGTCCGATTCTGATTCGGACCTCTAGTGAAGCATTCCGTCAATATATTACAAGTTCCTCAATTCATCAAACTGAACTGTTACGGAATATGAAGGAGAGTGGATAGGACTGTGAGTTTGGTAAGTATCTCAATTTTACGCGCTTTGGAAAGCTTCAGGCGTAAATATTAAAATAATAACCGAGGGTATTACAACAAGCCTTCAGCAATCAAAAACCTTCAAAAATTCAATCTTTATTAATTTTTTTGTCCTCCCCTTCCACGTCTTATTGTATTGCTTAAATACAGGCTTTTCCCGGGCCAGGGTAAAGGGTTAGGGATTACAGCCGATTAAATGTCGCCTGGCTCCCAGTTTTTAACTGGCTACCTTCCGTTTATGTAACGTTAAATCGATAAATAAATAAAAAGAACAAACAAAAAACCATATAGTTTGAAATCCCAAACCTTTTGTTGGAACGAACTACCGGTTACAGCGGACCGTCAAAGGACTACTTCAGGGCTTGGATGATTCAACCAGGGGTTGTAGACCATTCGAGGCCATTACCTACGACTATATATAAGGAGCGAGAGACTGCACCAGTTAGTCTTATTCTGTGTCTTGACTGTGAAGCTCAAGTCATATGATTAATGTGCTATAACGTTATCAATTTTGTAACCTGCTCGAATATTTGAGTTGTATTAATTCGTTAGCAATGATAATTGATCATTTTTGTTTAATAAATACTTATTAACCCACATAGGGGGTTAATTGGTATACTCTGGATACGAATTCTTCAATTTTCTATGATCTTAGTATTAAATATTATGTGGTGAAAAAAATACTTGTAGTACTCTAAAACTTGGAGTTTATAGTGGTATCAGCCCTATTGGGAATATATTAACAGGAACGACTCAACAATCAAAAAAGTGAAAACTCCCGCTCTCCCCTATATATATGAGCAGTGAGCTTAAACGCCATCTTGCCCCACTGTCTCTCTGCTTGATTTTGAGGGAATCGAAAAGGCGAGGGTTGTTCGCCTCGATCGACCCAGGAGTAATACAATCGCGGGTAGTGAAGGCTGATGTAACGCTCTAGCTAAACATACACCAGGAGAGCTCTGCCAAAACTATTTTTACCAAGGTTTCGCAGACGCAGCCACGCCCTGTGCTCTACCGACCGTGACGCATTACTCACATACATAAGTAATCGATCGGGGAAATTTAAATAACCTACGATTAAGCAGCGAAACGATAATAAGATAATAGTTGAAGGTAAGCAATAATAAATCTTCATAAACGAAAATTAACAGCAATCCAGGCGTGGATATACTTAATTCGATAGAGCACTCTATAACACACTATAAGTGACTTAAATTAAGACGAACTTACAAAGTATTATGCGTAGTACTAAGCCAGAAGATCTTTTACAGGAATCGTATCTAACGCCTATAGGATGGATACGTAAGAATTAAAGACAGATTAAGATTGTGAGGACAACCAATTCCTCATAAATAAATAGTAAAACGAAAAAAAGCTGTTCTTCATAGAAAGTTAAAAATAATGAAATATTTGAAGGAGTTTGCACTTTTTTTTTTATGAATAAATGACTCGGTTAACGAAACTGATGCAACTTTAAGGCTCGCTTTCCTTTGCAAGTAAAAATGGAGTTCACCAAAAATGTCATATTTGTATTTATTACATTTAATACATCGAGAGGCCGTGATGGTCATGGGTGTTACATTGTATCACTGCTAAAGGTTTAAATAATTTTATTGATGTAAAATGATAACCATAAAATATCAAACAAACAATAGAACGCCAATAATAACAACGTTACAAAACAGTGCATTGACAGGATTTTGACTCAAAAGTAACTGCATTATTCTCTACATAGGTTGTGACTGACCCCACAAGTAAATGGCTGAATCCTATGTGGTCCGGTATGGAACCACCCAGAATGGGCTAGAATGATCCAAATATGTGATCACGTACTAATGGTGTTCTGTTATTACCATTCATCTGGATAAAGTAAAATTAAATAAATTGAATCAAATTGCAATAATTAAAGTAATTGAATGACTGAATCATATCTTAATTTTAAAAAACACTTATATAAAACACCCTGATTTAAAGGCAAATGCTACCCCCGTTAGCATCAAGTTGCAATTCATTTTTGATGTTTTCCCTACTACGTAGAGTCCTCTTTGAGATGATAAACACTGAAGTCCTCAAAACATGCTATATCTAATTGTTTGTTTAACGTCACTTTATGCCACTAAGGCTAATCTTACTATGCTACTGTGGGCATCCTAAATTTTGCTATCCAGGTATAATTAGGATAGGGATCTTTAACCAGTACCTGAAATCGTACAGGCTCAGGACCTACATTTTACGTCCTATCCAAGGGACGGCATAGCTAAGGATTTTTTACTCCCGTTAAAAACACCTAGGGCCACCTCAAGACGCGAACCCGCGACCTTTAGTATAGTAGGTTTCTATGCTAACCACTACACCACAGGTGTACCCCGATGATCTAATTTTACGTTCAAATTTAGAATATAGTACGAAATTAATAATGAATTGAAGGGAAGGTATTTTTTCCACGATCTGTCGCCACGACTGATAGCATCAGTCTATCAGTCAAAAAATGATCAACAAGTTGTTTAATATTGTGTTATCAGAAATTTAATTCAGGAGAAATATCCTGAATTAAATCAGCTAGAAAATTAAACCATCCTGAGAAAAATACTAATATTTTAAAAATGTAAATATAGAATTTATAACAACTTATAACATAGAATTAATTAATTAATTAATTAACATAAGAATTTATAACTATGTTATAAATATTTTATAACAAACAACCTAAATCCTAAAATAATGGGAAACGTCCGAGGGATAGGCCGAGACGGAGGTGGGAGGATTGCCTTAAAGCAGATCTTTTGAAGTAGAGTGTGGATGGAGGTGTGCAGGGAACGAGTTGTGGTGTAGGTATCGAACCTTCGGATTCGTCAAGCCTTCATTATTATTATTTTAAAATGTGATTGTTAACACTAATCCAATATATTTAAATTTGTTATTTTAAGAAGCTAAACGATATTTCGAAACATACTTCTGATGTGGTTCAGAGACGTCTGAACCGATTATTATTTTCTCAGAAAACAATCACCTCATTTTGTTGTTTCCTGCAAAATTTTAAAATTTGGATTTACCACCTATTGATTCTTCACAAATATATAATATAAAATATTTCGAAAAACCAAAACATTTTATTTGTTTTTTTAACATATATAATTGATAGGTTTATTAACCTAAATATAAATATCTATTTTGAGCCCACAGAACTACTAACTACCAACAGCTGAAGCCTTAGTTTACGACGGAATTATAGCCTGTAGCATCATTTAAGCCATCAAACTAAATAACCTAAAGAAGAAAAATGTCATGGCCCAGTTGTAGGGATAGATATTTATGCGTTTCCGTGACAAGATCATCCGTTCTAAGATAGAACCTACCTCCTTTTGTTCAAACCGTCACAACTAGTTCCGGAGATAAGATTCCATTGTGTCTCAGCTCACGCTGAAGAAAGTCTGTCTTTTCAGGATTTTAAGTGATTAACAGGAATTCCTTCTCTCAACCATCTCTCTTTTCTAAAGGCGTCGATAATTAATTATTTTAACACGAAATAATTAAGGTTATAAAAAAAATCTCGAGGTACTGAAGATCGAGTTTGACCTTCCTGTCTTCTTACACCCATTTCTTCCAAAGGCTAGAAATAATATGATTTTTTTTTTTTCACTAATACTTTAAATGATAAGAAATATGGTAGATAAATTTAAAAATTATTGCCCTTAAGAACCCTTATTTTTAGGAAACGCATCTCCTGTGTGTGTTTGTGTGTGTGTGTGTGTGTGTGTGTGTGTGTGTGTGTGTGTGTGTGTGTGTGTGTGTGTGTGTGTGTGTGTGTGTGTGTGTGTGTGTGTGTGTGTGTGTGTGTATGTGAACAGACTAGCTCAAAAACTATAAACCGTGGGAACCTGAAATTGGGTATTTAGTGTAGGTATATGCCCGCAAAAATGCCCATGACAGCAAAAATTTCATCAAAATTATGAAAATTATCAACCGTATATGATTTATGATGTGAAACATAAAACATGTAGTGCGCATCCTTTCAGACGCAACAATAAATTCTTTTATATGTTATATATGCATATCTGTAGTCATAAAGAATAGCTTGCTGTGTATGTTAGACAATTTGTCTTACAAATATTATTTAATCCTTAGTCTAAAAATTTATAAAAATGAGGTTATAAACTTGGAAACAATTATGAAATACCTGTAAAATTATTAAGTACTGGTAAATTGTACAGTACACAACAATCGAATAATCTAAATTGGATCAAATGATTTTAATTTATTTTTGTTATTAATTCAAATTAATAAAAATAAATGCATAACTCAGAAAAAAAAAATGATTAATAAAAACTAAGTATATGATAAGTGTGGTTTTATTTTTAAAATATTTAGTGTAAGACAATATCAAATGCTTTTTCGATTTCCAGGAGTATCCCAGAGAATAACCCCTTTTATGGAAAGCGAACTATGAACGAAAACTATTATTATAGTAGGAAAAAAGACTCACTTTGTCCATATCCAAATTAATACGAGAATGCCACATCTTCTCGACAAGATCTTTGTCAATAACGTCTTAATTTTGATTTAGCCAAACCTGTAAATGTAAACAATATCCAAACAACGCAATGAAAAAATACTTCAGAAAATTTTCAGAGCACACATACACAACTCAAATCACTTGATACACCCAAAGACCTTACACTTACAAGAAATATTAATCATTCAAAAGGCGTTTATTACGGAAGGTTTTACGCCATAATATCACAACAGCCAACGAATTTTAGACTTCAACCAGAAATCTATTCTTTCCAATCCAATGAAGGTTGAAAAACAGTGATTGAGTGGTCTACTTCTTCAATGATACAAAATCCAAGCGAATAAAAATTAAAGTACTCAGACAACAGATTACCTAGATATGACGCAGTTGCAAATGTAAAAGTATAAACGAAGAAATATAATTAATACAGACTTAGACAATATAAAGGTAAGGCTCGGTTGAGAAAATAATTTTAAAAAAATTACAATCTCTCAACTAATTATCATAAACATTATTCTTAACGATTGAAGATCCAATTTATCGCTTTTACAAAGCGATTATTTCAGCTACGATAAGGAACCTATGTTTTGACACAAAAACCATATTCGATTACAAATCAGCTTGAAAATTAACTTATATAATATTTACAAGACACATCGGATCGCGAGAATTCAAGAGCAAAACGAGCGTGTACTAGTTGTAGTGTACAAGGGGATGATGAAACGCGAATTGGGCCTATCAGGAGTGTTCTGTCACCAGATCGAGGATAAGGATAAAAAAGAATCGGGAATGAATAATGAGCCATAAAGCGAAGCGCGGTGAACCCAACAATAGCCAATGAGAAGGAAATTAATTTTTTTAGCTCTCCCTTCCCCAAGAGCAATGAAGGCAGTAAAGAAGCGTTCGCGGTCCACAAGATATAAACGCCCCATAACTCGTTTACAATGGCCGAGCTATACTCCGCAAGGCGAATTCACAAAGAAACAATTTCTCCTTTGTAACTTACCTTTGACAGGGGTCTTTATCAACTTTTAAACTCCATGATTCACAATTATTAGTGATTCTTTTATAAGTTTTTAGAGGGGTAAGGAACATTCTTAACGAATGACTAGTGGTAGCAAATCATGAAACGATCCAATAATATAAGGGACAATACATACATTCAATGTTAATAATTATTTTTTCTGAATTCTTTACAGACATTTTACATCTGCAGTCGTCTGGAACCAGCCTTCTCACTACTACGGAGTTACTACCAGACACGGAGGTTATTTTGGCATTACTTTTTCTGATGAATTTATAATATCCAAATTCCAACAAAATGAAAGAACGACCATTTTGAATATAATATTTCCAAAACTTCATGCAATATTACTAGATAGGGGGGGGGGGGGCACAGTGAAACAGTCTGGGCGCTGGGCGAACCAAAAGTTCTAGAGCAGCCAAATTCAGACAGCGAGCGGTAAGGGTGACTTCAAACAATGTCAGCAATTTTCCCCTTTTTACTTGTTGTTTGACTCCACGTGCTAAAGTTTTGTGGGGTAAAACTAAAATTTTTCGTCGAACCGATTTTCGTCTCTAGGTATGAGTAGCTATTTTATTCGTTCTGCTCTTACAACTTTTTCATTATGTATATATCTCTTAAGATTTTGCCTGACTTTGGCTTTCCTACCTCTTCACGTTCATCGTAGGAAGTTATAGACATCAAAATGGCTAGTGTGGGGTTCCATGAAACAAGAGCGTTCAGGGCACAATGAAACGCTTACTGGAGTCCGACCGTGCCGCATGTGTTTTTCATTGTGCAATAAGCAGTCGGTTTGTTTGTTTGTTGTTGTTTAGAGGCGTAAAACGGTTGAAGTCATCAACGCCTATAAGCAGTCGGTTTTTTTCATTTTCTTACAGTTTGGTGCGAAATTGATATCGGAACACCAATAAAACTGTCTTAATTTATGACAACTTTCTTCCAAAGTCACACTTTCCTCTTTCCAGAAGAATTTCGTGGCAAACATAAAGCAGAAGAATGAAAAACGGAATAAAGTTTTTTTGTTAATTATGGCGTTGTTTTTTTTCAGCTGTTTCATTGTACCCCGGGCATGGGGCACCATGAAACAAAATTATTTTTTTGGAAAATAGCTGCTCGCGGTCAGACATGATGCATAACATAATGTTTAACGCATTTCTTACATAGATTAGATCCTAAGGTAACATGGAAAAAATAAAAAAATAAAAATGAAGTCTCAGGTGCTATGGGTAAAAAAAACTTTTGAGTTTCATTGTGCCCCATCTCCTTCTATATATTATTTCCAAATATAGCCAAATGCATATTGTTCGATGAAATTTTTATGCATAACAGAACAAAATGTATGAGAAAGTTCTCTAAAAATATATAATCTTATTCTAATATATTATTTAGATTATTTATATATAATCTTATTCGCCGTGGAATCATTAATTCATAAAACAAATAACCTGCAAGCTAACAATCCAAATTAGGATTTAAAAATAAAAAAGGCCACCCAGCGACCTAAATAATTAATAGACAAGAGCGAGACACGCTAGGAAGGTCCCGTAACCTAGATCTTGGCAATTAAATTTAGAACTCTTCCAACAAGTGGCCAATATCGTGGACCTCTGCTAATATAATGCATTATGTGATCTTTAATTATTATTTAAATATATTGGATTTCCCCAAAGAAAAAAAAAGTTAATGTTTCCAAACTCCATCTTATTACTAAACTATCTTGTCCTCACGGAAGTGAATCTTTTTTGACAGACGAAATCGCGGGGACTAGCTGCAATACCGATCTAACTGAAAACTTCAGTTTAAATATGTTAATTTTTTTTATCTGCTGGTACACATTTAAAATAGAACCGAAGAAAGAATACTTGGGGACAGCAATTAAAGAATATTCATTAATAATAATAAAACTTGATATTGATATCATGATTAGAACAAAAACCTTTACCGAAGGAGATCCAATGGTATCAATTATTAGAAAAAAAATTATTTGTTTATACTAACAAAAAATAAAAAAATAATTAAATATTTGGGACGAAGACAAATATTTAGACGTTTACACAAAGCCAAATGAGTGATGATAAATAATGTAAATTTGGTCAAGTCGGAACTGAATCACTAAAACAAAATAAGCTTTGTGTCATCAAAATGTCCGTTGGTAAGGCCAAGACAGAGGTGGGAGGATTCGCGTTAAGGCGAATCTGTCGAAGTTGGGATTGGAAGGCGGCCGGTGGATGGAGGTGTGTAAGCTACGAGTGGTGATATCGGTATCGAAAACCTAAGGATACGTTAAGACTTTGTTTACTATTTAAAAAAATAATTGATAAGAGTTTGCTACACTAACACACATGGTTGCACAACTGTTGTGCAGGAGATTAATAGGATGAGAACTGCCAAGTATTATCCTTAAATAATTTAATTAAGGGTTACTAAAAGTAGCAAGGGTGTAAAAGGAGTGTCTCCCTAAACTATAGTCGACAAAAAAAAAACACTTTCTGTGTGTGTAACAAACAGAATATCACATCCTCAGCCGTACCCATACCACGCACGAAGCGTATTCACTACCCCGCTTCGTTTTTTAAAATGTGATTTATATTGATTCTGTAACTGCAAAAAAAAAAAAAAAAAAAAAAAAAACTGTGAAAATTTTCTCATTGACTAACTAAAGTTCTGAAATGATATTCAGGCTGTTTTGTAGCTTGTATAGTATTTTGAAGAGTGATTTACTGAATTTTAATTTTAAACATATTATAAGCAATGGAATTTTCATATTGAAAGAAGGTTAGGTTATATTTTATTGTGGACACCCAACATCTAAGGTCTTTTGTGCCCTTCAACTATTCAAAAATTATATTGAAAGTATATACCTCATTGGAGCGGGGTAGCCCACTGGTAAGGCAGTGGATTGCGGTGCTCAAGGTCCCGAATTCGAATCTGACATGGCTTATGATATCTTTATTATTCGCCACAGTTCGTCTCGTGGGCCGAGAGACCCTCCTGGGGCAAACCCAGCCTCTATAAAGTGGGTACCCTTAATTGAAAAATTAAGGGGCAAAACGTTGCGATTGTGCGTGATCACGGTCAAATCACCTCCTTGCACGACCGCTGACCAAGAAACAGTGCTCTTCCTTACATAGTACTGAACCCAAGACCCTTCATGGGTTGTAGTGGTACAGGTTAATGTTTAATGTTTAACATACCTCATTTATTCTAAAATTTTCATTTATATATTTTTTCATGATTTGGAAGTTATTAAATAATAAATATGGCTTAAATTTATTCAATGAATTTTTAAAGTGTGGAACAGAGGGCCCGGAAATAATTCTTTTTTCTTTTTTCTGTTATTAGAGCAGCTCTGTATGTGTCCCAATTTTAAGGTTAGTTTTAGGAAAGGTGTGGAAGAGAAGGGGGGGGGAGAGGAAGAGGAGAAAAAGGAAAAGGTAACTAAGATTATACTTAAAGGGTGGGGAAAGGTAATGGTAAAAGATGTAAAAAGGAAAAAAAAATATATATATACACAAAAAAAGTATGATATTACAGTACAAATAGGTTAAAATGAAGTTTAGCAATTTATTTTAGATATATATACTTATGTAATTAGTTATTGTCATGGTACGCGGTGTGTATAGCAACCCAATGTATTTGGGCCGCACTGCCTACTTTTAAAATAAAGCATTTATCTCTAGAACTTTTACACTTATCAAAAATCTATATTCCAATACATCCCATCGCCAGGAGATTTGAGGAGGTGTCAACATTCCAGTTCCTACAGTGATAGTCCATTTCATGGATCATAAATTTTAGTTGTCATAGACCTTGGTAGGAACATTTATAGATGCCCTTTCGTCGTTTTGAATGCATCAAATGCCACATAACTTCCGTCTTCACGGAGCGAGCCTTTGATAGTTGGGGCGATTCGGGGGTTGCGGGTCGCGTCGAAACCGAAATAGAAAATTAGTCGTCAGTGCCAGTCACAGAGGACTTAAATAGAACTTCTAATGGGACCTGCTACGGAGACGTTTAATAGCCCTGGCTCGGATTTCTAGGTCTTTCCGCCCCTTTCCAAAATCGTATCACATTAAATGGGAAAAGAAAAAAAAAATAGGACCTTCGGTTAGAGTCTTTTTCACTGCTTGAATTCTAAAGGAAATTTAAGGTTTATAACGTCAAATAAATTATATTGTAAAATTAAATCGTTAGATAAAAAAATAAAAAGCATATGATTTTAAATCCCAGACCGTTCGTTGGAACAAACTAAGCATATGTGGCAAACTGTTTGGGTCTAGATTTTTCGAGCCCCATCTAAGGCGTTCCACGAGGTTCGACAACGTTTTAGACCCTTACATCTATATAATATATTCTTTCAACGAAGAGTGTGAAATATTTATTCAATCTATTCATAATAATCATTTATTTAAAATTTAGTATTGATAAATACGTCATTTCCTACCGCGATATATGTGATAGATATACTCATGAATAAAAATTCGTCGCTAGAGCCAACGTTACGAGCATTAATTCCAAAGGGTGGAAGGTGAGCCCTTATTTACAATTGTTTCGGAAATAAAAAAAATATTTGATGTACATTTTAATTAACGCTTTAAGGAAGCGTCATACAACAAAGACGTTTTTTAAAGAAAAACCAGTAAATGGTTGGAAAACAACTTCATCGTGCATTTTAATTATAACTTTATCGTCATTAACTTGATCGTATTGATGGGTTGCGAGACCGACCAAGTTGCGAATCGAGCCTGGTTCTAGAAATTATGAAGGGGGGGGGGGGGTGGTAGACCAACCAAAGATTTTTCCGAATGTATAAGGAAATCTCGAAGAGCAACGAAGGAAGATGCATTCAATTTTATGTTGGTGTCATCTGGCCCATACATTAGTCACTTGAGGCCTGATTTGGTAAAAAAGAAAATACCTCTGGATGTTGATGCGACAGCTTTAATTTTAGAAGAGTAATATCACATCATAATTATGTATATAAAAGAATGATTTATATAAATATTAATCTTATATTGTACTGAAGATAGTTTAACAAGTGAAACCGGTTTACAATTGTATTGTTTATGTTGGAAAAAGAGTACCTATTAATTTTTTTTTCGTAATTATTTTAGTAAATATATATCATATTAGTTTGATGTTTATATATATGAATATATGTACTCAATTTTAGTTCAAATTCTGTAGGTTCTTATGATATTTATTACGATCCAAGTAAAATAAAAAAATTATTTTTAAAAATGCGGATTTTCTTTTACCCGGTAGCCCTTAAAATGAAATATTACAGCTTTGAACGTGGCGTGAATGATTCAGCGACCCAAAAAAACCATGGAATGTATATATTTAATCGTCATTTGTGACCGGTTAAGGGTTTTGTCCCTAAATTGGTCATTTTTAACCACTGTGTGGCGTACTGACAAAAAAAAAAGGCTCTGAGAAAAAATATATTATATGATTCTTTATTTTTTGAGTCCCGTATAATAAACATTTATATTTTTTGAGGACTGTATGAAAAGGAAGTGATCGACTATGTGGGAATGAAAGGGGAAGAGGGCATTGGAGTGACGGATAAAAAGTGGAATGGAATTCCATAAGGATCAGGATCTGATAAAAAAAAACTTTCGCAAGCTGCGGATCAGTGGCGAAAAATCGCATTTTTCAGTACATTTTTAATAACATTACGTAACAATTCCTTCAAAATCTTTTCATGATCAATAATAATAATAAGTATTTTTTTTGTTTATTAAATAAAATTATTTAACGCCTCGCGCGGGTCTCATTACCGCGTATGGGGAGCGTCCCACGGGTGGCGGATGTGGGGATGGTCGGTGGAAATTCCTAGGAAGTTCCTCCCGGCTAAGTCCGTAGGACTCGCTGACCAACAATGAGAGCGGCCCCCCAGGCTTGCTGGAGGGTGTGACGTAGGTTTGAACGCCCTACTCACATTTTATTAGTTCACCCAAACACCACAAAAAAGTCATGGATCTCCCTAAAGTAAAACGCTCATTATCCGGAGGTAAACTAGTCCCCCGTTCGGGTCTCCGGGTGGGGACTGCTTTAGGGGATTCATGCCGCAAGTTGAAAAATATAGATCTAAGCATAGGGACGTGGAACGTAAGAAGTTTAAATACAACGGGTGGGTTAAAATCGGTCGCGAATGAGGTAATAGGATATAGATTAGATATAGTGGCACTGCAAGAGGTCCGCTGGCCAGGGGAGGGTTCGTTGAGGGAAGGGAAGTACACTTTGTGGTACGGTGGGAGCGGAAACTATTGTTTAGGCACCGGATTTCTGATTAGAAATAGGTTTCTTTCCGCGTTGAAGGACGTTCGATTTTACGGAGATAGGTTATCGGTAGCTATATTTCAGGGTCGGTGGTTTAAAATCGCGTTGATCAATATACACGCACCTACTGAAGATAGCGACGATGAAGTTAAATGTGAATTCTATGAAAAACTTGAATCGATTTATGACAAACTACCGCGAAGCTACATAAAAATTATTCTGGGAGACGCTAATGCAAAGGTAGGGAGGGAACAAGTATATTATCCTACGATCGGTAGAGAAAGTTTACATGAATATAGTAATGATAACGGAATACGACTAATAAATTTTGCCACCTCGAAAAACCTAATAATCAAAAGTACTACGTTTAAACATAAAGATATACATAAATATACTTGGACGTCTCCGGATTCGCAAACCCGTAATCAAATTGATCACGTCTTGGTTCAACGTAGGTGGCAAAATAGCGTAATTAATATTCGATCATATCGTGGGGCCGAATGCGGGTCGGATCATGAACTAGTAATCGCGAAAATTCGCCAGAGACTTATAATTCATAGGAAAAATGAGGCTGGTTTTAATTATGATAATTATAATTTGGAGAAGTTAAAAATTCCGACGGTTAGAAAACAATTCGAACTGGAAGTCAAAAATAGGTTTGAGGCGTTGGAATCGTCTGACGAGGATAACGAAGACATTGATAAGTTGTGGGAAGGTATCAGGGATAGTATAAAAGAGGTCGGTAACTCCTGTCTTGGAAAAAGGGAAAATAAAAATAAACCTTGGTTCGATGATGAATGTATTAACATGTGCGACAAAAGAAAAGCTGCTAAATTAGAAGCGTTAAATATTCCTAACGAAATCAATCTTGCTAACTTTCGAGCATCAAGAAAAGAAACAACTAAACTACTAAAATTTAAAAAGCGAGAATATCTCAAAAATAAAATAATAGCGATCGAAAGTAACAAAATCGAGAATAACGTTAAAGCCATGTACGAAGGCATAAACAGAATTCGTAAACGGTCGGGCCCGGTTACAACTGGAATTAGGGACGAAAATAACAATATCTTAGCCGATCCGGTGGACATCTTAAGACGGTTCAAGGATTATTTCGATAGTATTTTAAATACGGAAAATAATAATCTATCTTCCTCTTCGGAATACCAGAGTGCTGAACCGTTGGTAGTAGAACCGAGTAAAGAGGAGGTTGAAATAGCCATTGGAAAATTAAAATCTCATAAAGCAGCGGGAACAGATAATGTCCCTAGCGAACTAATCAAGGCGTGCGGGGAAGCTGGGATATCAAAAATATTTCTTTTGGTTAAAAAGATCTGGGAACAAGAAAAGATACCCGAAGAGTGGAAAGAGTCTATTCTCATTCCGATTCACAAAAAGGGATCAAAAACGGATTGCAATAACTATCGTGGAATCTCACTCCTTCCGGTTTGCTATAAAATATTTACGTTAATCCTAACTAGTCGAATCACTGAATATGCCGAGGAAATTATCGGAGAATATCAATGTGGTTTCAGGCAAAACCGATCAACCGTAGACCAAATATTCTCTCTTCGCCAAATATTAGAGAAAAAATTAGAATATAACGGTATCGTACATCAGCTTTTTATCGATTTCAAAAAGGCATATGACTCTATTAACCGCCAAAAGTTGTATAACATTCTGGTCGAGCAGGGAATACCAAAAAAATTAGTAAACTTAGTAAAAATGTGTATGACTGAAACGTTCAATAAAGTTAGAATCGGTAATTATTTTTCTGAGAAAATCGAGGTCCGCTCTGGTTTGAAACAAGGAGATTCTCTCTCACCTGTTTTATTTAATTTAGCGCTGGAATATGCCATTAAGGAGGTGACACGTACCGGAAAGGGTTTGAATTTGGGAGGGAATATACCCGTGCTCGGATATGCCGATGATTTGGTATTGCTTGGGGAGGACGTGGAAACCATAGAAATGAACACAAAAACGTTGATGAAAGCCGGACGAGAACTTGGACTGGAAATGAATACGGATAAGACGAAATATATGGTTAGTCGTAGAAGTGATGAGGATTTCGCTGATATCAATGTAGGGGGGAATACGTTTGAACAGGTAGAGAAATTTAGATATTTAGGGGCGATGGTAACTAGAAAAAACGAAATCGATGAGGAAATTAAGGCTAGATTAAAAGCCGGTAATGCTTGCTACTTTTCAGTCGCGAAATTGCTTATCTCCCGCCTTCTGTCCCAAAACTTAAAAATTAGGATTTACAAAACTATTATTCTTCCAACGGTCGTTTACGGATGCGAAACTTGGCCGCTGACATTGAGGGATGAGCAACGGCTTAGAGTTTTTGAAAATAAAGTACTGCGTAGAATATTTGGACCGAAGAGGGATGAAATAACGGGAGAATTTAGACGCTTACACAACGCCGAACTGAGTGAACTTTATCCAGTAAATATAATTGACGTGATTGCAGCAAGACGAATAAAATGGGCGTGTAAAATTGCAAAACTTGGCTGTGAACGTATTCCGAAAAGATTAATAAGCGCGGTGCCGAATGGGAAACGTCCGAGGGGCAGGCCGAGACGGAGGTGGGAGGATTGCATTAGGGCGGATCTATCGAAGTTGGGTCTGGAAGACGTTCGATGGATGGAGGCGTGCAGGGAGCGATTGGTGGTGTCGGCATCGAACCTTCGGGTTCGTTAAGCCTTTATTATTATTATTATTAAATAAAATTATTTATTTTATTTATTAAATTACATGTTAAAATGAATGCCCACAAGTGAAAATGAAAAGACAGACTCTCAACAAACGACTAAAAATACTCTTCACTCTTTTTTCTAAATCGTCAAAATTGAAAATAGAACATAAACTAAAATAAAACATACGCCTCACAGATATTTGGCTCAGCAAAGAGGAAGCACTTACAAAAATAACAAACTTTTCAATAAAATATTTGAGACTAATAGCGAACGCACCCTGGTACGTAAATAACAAAACTCTACATAAAGACTAACAACAACCAACTATCGAAGAACAATTACAAACTCTTTACACACGGTTTTTGTAAATTTATACAGACAAAATAACAGACTATTCAACAGCATGGCCACGGCTGATATGCCTGTCGCAAGGCGGCTAAAAAGAAGCTATATGAGAGACCTGCTCACCTAAGGTATCAAGACCGGTAAGAGGTGCTGCACTTTTCTTTCATCATGCAAAAATGCCTATGTTTTAATTTTTTTAACACATTCGCAATTGCTGATAGGTGTGAATAAAAAAAAAAAAAAAAAAAGATGTTTATTATTACTTCAATAATCTTTCTTTTTCTCTTAGCCTTACGTAAATTCATTTATTAAATCTCAATGAGTTAGATTATAAGGATATTTTAAAATTTTTAATTTACAATACGTTAATTTCATTCGTCCTAAAAAGTCATATATAAAAATAAAATAAAACTCCAACACAATTAATTTAATTGTTAATTTAATTTAATTTAATTTAATTCTTATATCCAGACATTAAAAAGAAAATATTTGAATATCAATTTTAAATCATTTAAAATACATGCCATCAATCAGCAAAGTTATTTTTTATAGATGAAAATTAAAAGTGAAGAGCACAGTCAGTTATCTGTAACAGACTTCGATTAATTTTAAACACATTGCCTACGGAATTTCCAATTACAATTTCAAACCAATGGTGTTTAAAACATATAAAGAAAAATCTGAGTTATTTATTAAACATAAAACTATTGACACGAGCCAAATAAAACATAACAGCTTTGTTTGAACAGTGACGAAAGAGCAAATCCTCAAGGGATCAGGGTTCTTGTAGTATCGGTCACGAATTGTACACACGAAATGTCTCTTTTAAAAGCACTCTATCAATCACATCGAACGAATAGAAATGTTACAAGACGAATGGAATCAAATATGTAAACGACCTTGATAAAGGTGTTGCAACACGAAATATCCAGTTTTAGCCAATACTCAGAGATTGATTCTTAAGACACAGTAGCAGCGATCACGAATGGACGTAGTATTTTAAAGTAGCAGTAGAACTGTTAAAGAATCAAAAAAGAAAATAAATGCAAGTTATCACCCGTAGAGGCTTTGCAGTAGCACATTAGTTGATTATTATTAATATGAGCAACATTTTTTAAAATTTAAATATACATTATTTTTTTCTAAGCGGCTTCTGTTTGATCACCTGATTATCTAACTGCAAATGTCTACAATGCACAATGTTCTTAATTTTGCTTTAAACGTTAAGCGCGAATAAGAATCTGCTGTAGATAACAGAATGTATTAAGTTTATCAAAATTAATTACTGTCAAATTTTTATACAATTTTTTTATTTATGAGGTAAATTTTTAATTTTAAAATCTATCTCGACTTTATTCCCTTTGAAACTATTTTCACAAGTCCTTTAGATTAATTATTATTTTGTTAAATATCTGAAAAACTAAGTTGTGATTCAAACGTTTTTCAGGGGCAGATTCTGTATTATGGATGCCACGTGAATACTTTAAAAAATTTGGGTGTACGATTTGCAGGATGATTCTAGTTGTGAAAAAGTTTTCCAATAAAAATAAACTAAAAAACAAAAAAATATTTGTTTATTAGATGGACAAAATTTGTCCATCTAATAAATTTAATTTATTATGACATTGTATGTTATTTTACCTTATTAAAAATATTCTAGTCATGATTCTTTAACAGATTTCTTAAAAAAAATTGATTTTATTACGAGTTTCAACTAACTGTAATAACATCTGAGTCTACAACAGTATTAGGGTGAAATCGTTGAAAATTCTCTTATGTGATTTTATTAAAAAGAAAAATGCTATAGAAAAATGCTGCTATTGAAAAAAAATACTCTAATATCTCAAAAGACCGTTTTTGAGTGTGTTTTGGATATAAGGGGATGCACATCAAAGCTGATTTTTGGCATGATAAGAAACCTAACTGAGTAGCTTTTATTAAATTTATTCTTAACTCTGATATTCGTTACCTTATTTTTTTATGCAATTTTAAACTAATTTTTTTTTAATTTTAGGCTCTAATATCTCTGTTGTTGGGACTTGATAAAAATCTATTTTTTTTACATGTTGTGCTTACGTGCAACATAAAACTCTAGTAAAAATTTCAACTTGTATATCCGAGTACTTTGGTAGTTACGAATTTTTGAAAAGTAGGTAAAAATAGCTAACAAAATGTCTGGAATAAACAACGCTAGTTGTAATTTTCATTATTATATAAATATAAGTGTTTACAATTTAAGTATTAAAAAAAAGCAAGTTTTTTAATATTGAAAATATAAATTATATATAAAAAATATAATCTTTTTCTAAATGGTCGAGCAACCACCTTTGGAAGACTTGATATCGATTGACCCTTAATCCAGTTCCATTTAGCAAACAATGATGTACTGATATAAATCTGATCATTTTTACCTTTCAATTTAAATATATCCACTATTTTCGTAATATTTTTAGACGAGGGTAAAAATTAAAAAACGTCACAACATGTACTCAATTCACTATTATTTACGATACATTAAAATTTGAAAATAGATTGTAATTAAATTAAAACTGTATTATCGAAAATGAATTAAATTAATTACCTTTTAATGGCTATTTTTTTGTCCAATTTTCCGTTATGCGAAAAACAGCAAATACGGATTGGAAGCACAGTAGAATATTATGCAAATCAGAATCTATTGAATATTTCTATCGACTCGTAGCTGCTGGCTTTTTATCAGACAATGCACTCGTAACCTTGGCCTCAGTTGCAACCTAATACATCAAAGATCGCAAGCAAGCCATTACGGATGTGTTTCTAATGACATCCGACAGAATCCGACGTCCCTCAACTTCATCCGTTTGATTAACCCGATTAAATCCCAGATATCAATGAAGGTATAATTTGTATCGGTTTTTTTAATACTCGTAATAAGGACTTATGGGTCCTTAAATTTAAACGATAAGTGCTCGTGTAACTGTTTAAGAACAATACTCCATACGCCAAAGCGGAGAACTCACATTCTGGCTTAACAAACAATTAAGAAACACCAAACATTCCGTCAATAATTATTATCAATTTTATGTAACTAAGGATGCAATTTATAATGCACAGAAAATAGGCAGAAAGCAAATTACCAACCTATCTAATCCTGAATTTATTAATTTAATAAAAATTTGTTTAGGACGAGATTCATTAAGCGGGTTCAAAACGTAATAAATTTCAACACTTCTAGGCGTATTTGAATCCAGACCCCTTTTTGACTTGAACACGCTTGCCAAACTATAGCTATAAATTTTATAATGGAATTTTTATTAAATTCAAAAGATGATATAAAAATATATACTTAATGGTTATTTGATAGTAATTTAATAAACAAGAAGACGTGTAATAAAACATCCAACATTTTCATATTTTTTTTAACATTCATTACCCCAAAAAGTCTGTTACAGTTGTTTAGTGAAAACAATGTTACTGAAAAGATAAATATTCTGAATCATTATAGGAAATAATTGGAATTATAAATCATATGATGATAAATCATGGTTAAAAGATGAATTGTAAATAAATCATAAATTTTAGCAATAGTTAGACTGAACAACGTTTTTTATTCAACCAAAGTAATACACTCCAAAACAGTCCACATATTTTTTTTTTTTTCAGACCTTACATATCTACAATAGTTATGCTTTGCAATATATATATTTTATTTATATTGTGTTTAGTTTCTTTATGAAAATTGACCATTAACCTGTGCTTAGGAATATGTAATGACGGAGGTGTTAATGGTATCTCAGCATTATTACAGGTGATAATTCTTATTTCTCATGAAAATTTTTATAATCATTAATGATGAAGTTGTTTAATTGTAATTGTATTTTAGATGAATATGGCGCAAAGGCGCCGAAAGCCCTTATTGTAGATATGTAAGGTCTGAAAAAAATATATGGACTGTATTGGAGTGTATTACTTTGATTAAATAAATCATAAATTGTAAACAAATATCTAAAGAAAAAAATCAAGTCAGCTTAAAACATATTACTGCGAATTTTGAATTTATACTTAATGTTCTAACAAATCACAAGAAAATTAGGAATAATACGGTAACACTACTCTATTTTTTGGATAAATATAAAAATACAGCCATTAAAACATTAGAAACAGGACCCAATCATTTAATATTCAAAAAATTATTTAAAGAAAATAAATTTGTAATTTCGCAAAAGGTACCTACTTAGCGAGTAGGACCCATTTTATTTACATACTAAATTAACTTGGTGTCATACAATTCTATGAAATAAAAAACGTAAGAATTTTCGGGAAAAACAAAAATTCATGTAACAGTTATTACAACATTTTTATTCTATATACTTACTATATTTTATGTATAGAAGTAATAACAATAAAATAATATGCTCTTTGCAGTACTTTAGTGCAAGACTATAAAAGAGATTTTACCTGTTATATCATTTTAACACTCACAGAACTTTATATATATATATGACTGTAACTTCCCTGTTATTTGGTATTCAATAGATATAATTCCATACATTTTATTGGCCTACTGTTTTGTACCTGTAATATTTTCTTATAAAATAAATCGTTTTCACACCCTTGGCTAGGAAGCAAACCGACATTTCAAGCAGTGCTATTACAAAACAAGTTTCTTAAAGATATATTACTGAAAGACATTCCTTCCGACCAGTAAACCAGTAAGACAATTTTTTTTTTTCAATCTTTTCTAAACGAGAGAAATTCTACGTGGTCATCAAAGAAAAAAAAAAAAAAACCTTTTTGTACCAAACAAGGTTCTTTAGGGCATACAAAGATGGTCACGACACCATCAAATGGTTTCTCTGTTCCGCAATGAAGAAAAAGTGTTACATCGGATTATGCTTGATCATGTCATAAACATCTGGTACAAAAATAGATTTATAAAATTAGTACACTTAAATCTCTTTTGTACAAATTTATATTGCATTAAATCGTTAAAGAGCTGATTCGTACAGATACAGTTAAAAAAATATTTAATAAAATTAATTAGAACATAATAGTTAGGATAAAACAAATACTATAAATACAAATACAAGCAAAAAAATGTACTTACAAAATAATACTATTATCATACCAGCTCATCAAACCGTACAACAATATACTGAAGCTTGCAAAACCGGTGCATACCTGTAAAAAAACGAAAATAATATACATTAATATTAAATTAAGAAACCTTAATAGCATTTACAATGTATTTAGAACGTTTAACAGGCATTTATAATTAAATTATAACAAAAGATAAAAGAAATTCAATGTAACATCTATATTTTTCTGATGTTATTTTTTATTTCAAACTCTGGTTTTATGCAATCCAATTACATAGCATGGCTTTAGTTGGTACAATGGAAAATGGGAAAACGCATTGAAGGTTTTAATATTGAAAATTACAAAGAAATTGTGAAGTTTAAGTTTTAAGGTTACTAGAGTATATTTTTTAAAGGAAAAAAGTGTTCTTGTACAAAAGGTCCATTTAATAAATGGAAAAAAAAACAATTTTTTTAATATCATGATAATAATATTATTTCAGCTGATATGTAAACGCACATGTGGTGTTTCATCTGAAAGATAATGTTAACGGCTTCGTATAACCTGAATGCACGGACCTCATTAATATGTATTCACAATGTCGGTACAAATAGGTACTCACACTGTCCGAAAGTGGGTAAAGACGCCCTCGGAGAACGGTGTCCCTTTGGGCTGAGGTGAGATCCTCGCCGGGCAAGATGTAAATGAACTTATTCCCCCCCTGGCCAGGAACTACCTAATTTAGAATCTGACGTACCGTTAAAAGGATGGCGTATCCCACAAGAACCAAGTCTTCAACCACGTTGATCTTAATAGATTTGAACAAGCATCAAATAAAACAAATATAAAATAAAATATTTTGAATATAAGAATAAAAAATAAAATAAAATTTACATTCTAAATTAATGTTTAAAGTTCATAACTAAAATATTCAATCGTATCAATAATGCACATCCCTCACACATGACACGGGCAAGGTTTCCTAATACAAACGGTATCATTCATATAAGTTTTTTATTTTTTTTTAAGTATGCTTTCTGTATTTTTTCAGTAATCATAGATTGTAAATTAAGAAAACATTCAATAAAGTCTTCGCTAAAATTTAATAAAAAAAAAAGTTTTTTAATAGGGTAAACTGGACAGTTATTGACACCCTTAAAGCTACATTTCTATGGTGAAATTAAAAAAAAATAACTGTTTATGAAGGGATCAAATTGAAACTTCCTATAGCTCCTCTTTATCTATCCTTATAAAGACTCAAGAGGTTTTTTTGGGTCAAAACTTCAATAGTTTTGCCATATGGCAATATTGTAAAAAGTGCAAAAAATAGTTATTGACACCCTGTGGATTTAATTGAGAAATCTTCCCTATGGTTAGTTTGCTAAACACTTACTTTATAGATGACTGAGAGGACCCTTCAAACATTAGATTCATGTATATCTTCAAATAAAATTAAACGGTATTATTTCTTGAAGTTAAAGTTTGGGTGTCAACAACTGTACTGAGTGTCAATAACTGCCTGGTTTTCCATACTAATTGGTAAAAGATATTAAAAGAACAAAAAAAAAGCAGTATTCTACTGAAAGAAGAATTCAAACAATCTATCTATTTTATTGACAGCAGAACAAGAAAACTCTACGATTATGAATATCTCTTAACCTGTATTACGAAATTGATGATGACAATCGGTAGGGGGAGAATCATTTGGATAACAGCCAATATTAAAATATTAAATATTAGTTGTAATTTGTAATAATATAATCATTAAAGAGCGAAATAGTTTTTAAAAAACGAACTCGCAGTTTTGACCCCCAAAAAGTCTCTCAACCCTAAGAAGTCGACCGACGGGATGGTATTGTATACTACTTAAATAATTTCCTGACACAACTGGATTCCAACTCAGCTACTAGAGTCAGGAGTCTGGTGATCAGTGAGTCAAAAACTAGGATCTATGTGGATACACTATCCACATATAAACAGTACATATGCGGTACAGCAACCTGCTATACCAATAAAAAATGTAAAGACTCACAACAAAAGCACATTGGTGTATGTGCCTGAGTATGGTCTCTTAACACTGAACACCGACTGGGTGTTATTGCTACTTAATTAATTACCTGACATAACGGGAGTCGAACTCGAAAAATATTAATAGATGTCATCATCACTTTAAAATGAACTGCTCCTTAAAATAAAACCAAGGACCCACTACAAACAACTGACCCTATTTTATCAATTTGCTTCTAAAATTTCAAGATACAGTTAAATACTAAAATTTATATGGACATATTCTCCACATATAAACGATACAACCAAGCAGATAGGGTACAGCAACCTTTTAGTAATAGATTTTATGAGTCATAACAAAAAAGTTGGGGTCACCTGTGGTGTAGTGGTTAGCATAGAAACTTGCAATACTAAGGGTCGCGGGTTCGCGTCCCGAGGTGGCCCTAGGATTTTTTAATGTGAGTAAAAAATTCTTGTCTATGCCGTCCCTCGGATACGACGTAAAATGGAGGTCCCGAGCCTGTAAGATGTCAGGTACTCGTTAAAGATCTCTATCCTAATTATACATGGATCGGCCAAATTTAGGAATCCCACTGTAGCATCATCCGATTAGCCTTAGTGGCATAAAGTGACGTTAAAGAAACAAACATTTAAAAGTTGATCAACACATACGGAATCTTTTCCTCATGCCTGAAATATCATTATTAAATTAGCATAAAATCCAAAACTTTTGCTGATTTTCAGAGATGAGATATCAGAGATGAGGTCAAATTGAAATATAAAGAGAAATAAATTAATAGACATGAAGTGGATTGTACGAATGTAGAGCATAATTGGACATAATTTTATTAATTCAATTCTAAAACATTGCCAATGCATTAAGATAAGTCTTTTTTGACCGGAAATGTACTTCAGTTCTTTCACTAACTTATCGAGCTAAAGTGGTCCAATTATAAAAAAATGAATGTATATTATTTCGGAACCCCGATTAACTCGTCACAGAATAATTAATTCTGCAGCTCATTTGATAGCGGTGAATCGTCGAAGGCATAATAAGGAAACCACATTAACGAAACATTTTTTTTTCTCTTTCTACTTAGCAATTCGACTGGTCCACTTAAGGACAATATGTTGATTAAGGAACAGAAGTGCATGTTAAGTTGAAACAGAGCTATCTTATTACTTAAAGCTTTTTTTCCCGTCTCGTTTGTTTTTTAAACTTATCACGGGAAGAAGGCATTCAGCCCTGAAGTCGATTAACTAATTGGAGGGAATTAAAAGCCTCAGCTAGGGTTCGATAGACCAACTCAGTTCTTCCGTTTAAATGGACCCGCTAGTAATCACCCTTTCAACAAATGTTGGTACCGAAATTGATAATGGGTACCACAACAGTTGATGACGGGAAGCCTATCATAAGTTTATCAAAATTGATCGTTCACTCGCTTAAGACAATTGTTTTCAATTAACTTGACTAAAGATATGAAATAATAATTAGTTCTTATCTAGAAGAGAATCCTTTAATTTACTATTAGAAATTAATGAGTTAATAAGGATCACCCCTTAATCTAGCTAAATTGACAATTTTATTACCTTTTAGTTTAAAAAAAAACTCTAAATGTCAATGACCGATGAATATGAATCGTATGCTAAGACCAACTATAATTGGGATGGAAAAGAGAAAAACCATGTAATTAATTTATATATTTAATCATTTCTTCAATATTTAATTGAACAAATTTGCTAAGAATCAATCAATTCCACCATGTACTCTGAGGACTGCAAACTACATCAGCCGAAATAAAATGCAACGCTCTTAAATATGATATTATCGTATTAGTTGTCACGTAAGTAAAAGTAATTATGAACGAATGTGAATTTTTTAATTTTTCACTATTCACTAGCTAAGAATGGGGAAAAATACCACCCTGTATATAGAAACTATGCATGAATACCCCATATATATATATATATATATATATATATATATATATATATATATATATATATATATATATATATATATATGTGCATGTATATATATTCTTCGTAAGATTATTAACCTGTGATGATACTACTATTCTTATAAACCGGTTAATTAGTGAACCATGACATTTTCATCAATCAAGATTAATCAAAAAACTTAATCGTGTAAACATATCTAATTCGTCCAACTTGGCCCTGGCAGTCAATTAGTGAGGAAACGTTCGTTCCCAAACTTCGTTTTAAAAACTTAAGAATGCAAAACAAACGTTTATCTTTCGTAAATAAATGTTTCTTACATTCATTATCAATGATGCGAATATCGATAAATCTCATAGAAAGGATTAAATGTTTAATGGTAAAGTCAAAAAAGAACCCTGGACGAACCAGGAGGAAAAATTGCTATAAATATAAACATTTTATAAATTTTATTTTATAAAAAAAGCGCTTAACATTCAAATATCTCAAAGTAGGCAAAATAACCTTGCGATGGCGTATTATTCAGGCATGAGGTCAGTCATTGAGGCCGTAAATTTATGTAGGCAAAACATTGGATAGAGGAACAGGTGATTAGTAATGGATATCAGTTGACTCATTATCATATATGTAACAAACAAGTTGGTGATTTGTTTGAATATGATTAGCTCAACCGGTTACAAGATCATAATCTACGCGATACGTGCCAAAAGAACCGTAAAGGTCAGTGCCAATCAACAGAGATCTCACATCAGGGAAAGGGATCGACGAAACGGGAAAATTTATAAACATTAGTTCTTAAAGTCGACTAAGTTTGGAAGAGATTGAATAATCGAGTCCCAAACTGCACATTAGTAATAAATAAAAACTATATTATTTGACATTGCTATCTAAAGCTGAAATCACATTCATTCTTACGGGATAATGAAAGTAAGAAAGATTTTGAAATCCAGTTTTCAACAAATATTTTTTATCTCTTTATTTTTAAAGCACCCAGAGACTGAAAACGGTTTAATAAATGTTTTCGTTTATTTAAAAAAAATTGGCTTCCTTGTTAGACTAAAACGTCCTCATTAAAAATAACGCTACGATCACGTCTCTAATTACGCATTTCTTTTGTTTTGCGTATGAAAAAAAAAATCTTCAAAGAACTTTAGAAGACTAAAGAGAAAGTTGTTTCCAGTCGATTCATATGTGCGTTGAAAAGATTTAAAAGAGGCGTCCTGCTTGTGATATATGATAGCCGAGAAAGATGCGTTATGCCCATCGCTCTCCGCCCTTTGTCCAAGGCGAGAGCTAATTAGTTACCTGACCCTTATACACCTTGATTAATTACTCAGTTTCCAGTTTCCCATAGACACCTTCTTCGCCTCTACAAGAACTAAGAATAGATATTTTTTATAAATTGATAAGCAAAATAAAGAAGACACGTTTGCGCCAATGATGCTGGAACATCAATGATCGTTCATTGATCAAAGGAATGTTGTTCAGAGTTATTTTCCGATCTCTCTCTCTCATCCTTATTTCTGTGCGTGCTCTTCACAATAAGTATAAAATTTCTAATTAATTCGTTTACATTCGTTCGATGTTTCGAGCGGCCCCTAGACGATCAATGTATACGTCAATATATTGCACAATAACTGATATTGTACAATAATATTGAACGTCTTTAGATCACATTGGAAGATTGTGCCATATATTGGGTCAATATAAAATGGTTAGATTTTTAATGTGCGATCTAGTAAATATTGCGTCGTTTGTTGGCAATATTGCGCAATACTACTGAAATAAGTATATTTTTACAGCGCAAAAATGGTCCTCCAAAAAGGAAGACAAAGAAACTTGATGAGTCCGAAGAATCAATATCGCTAGCACGCCAACATCTTCAACAGCCTCGAACTGACTTAGTTCAGCTACTAAAATTACTTCAGCTTGGGCAGTAGAGAAAATGACATCGCAGCAACAAATGTTTGCAAAAATTCTATCAATGATATATTGTTTGAGGGCCAAATCGGCACTTAGCACTGGGATTACGTAAAGATTACTTCTAGTAAATTTTCAAAGTCACTAGATTCACTAATTCTTACTCCACTTTACAGATTTTCAGGAATGTACCTATTTCTTTTTTAAAACTATTCCTTCATCCACCTGCGTTTCTTTTTTTCCTTCTTTTTCGAAGCTACAACTGATGCCATAGCCACACAACCTACTGTCTACTTATTCCACATGTTGACTGCACAATAATAATGCACCTGAGGGGTTGGCCAAAAATAATATTGTACAAAATATTGTTCAATATATTTAAGTAAATATTAAACTTCTAGGGGCCGCTTCATAAATGTAATTAATTCTCGTAATACCTCTCATTTATTTTTATTTTTTTTACTTTAATTATTGTGTCGCACCTGTCAGCAAGGTGCTGCCAATCAGTGAATGAGATGGATATAGTTGGAAATAATGAAATGTTAGGCATGAGGAGGGAAAGCTCCCAGCAGCACCCCCTTCCTGGCTTGAGTCAATTACCACGGTTGTCTACGAGAGCAGATCTCTCATCTAGCGCCTTTTTAGTCTTCTCGTACCCATGCGTATGTCAGCCATATTACTGATTAAAGTATCTGGATGCCAGCTTTAATTAATAAAAATCCTTTATATATAGTCGATATGTGCTGGTCGACTGTTGGTATATGGAGGTCTGTATGTAAAGTTTTGTTACTATGTTGTATTTTACTTTTGTAAATAACAATAATTGCCCTAATTTTTTTTTAGGTGTCCTTGCATCAAAAAAAGGGTTATATTTTTTTTTGAACCGCCTCCCGGAGGATTTTTTAGAGGGGCCCGAAATCAAAAACTTTTAAGTAATTTAAAGTGAACCTTCTTGCCTCGTAAATTAATTAATATTGAAAATGTCGTCGCCTCCATTACAGTTTCGAAACTTAAACGTAGTGACGACGATATAATAATCCCAAGTATTACTGGGCATGTGTTAAATAAGTTTAAATGGGCTTCAACAAGTCCTGCCCATTGCGTTTTATAGTATTGGAAAAACTTTTATTCAGCACTAGCTTAATTGAAATTTGGACTATGTATGTACTATCCACAATTCCGAATTAGAAAAATATTTTATTCTACAAAAGCAATGAAAAAATATATCTACAGGTATTCTCCACATTTTTTTTCTAGGTAGTTAAATAAGGTTGCTAAAATAAACATGAACAGAAGGAAAATTTACCATGCCATCAATCCCGTATCCTTTTTAAGAAGCACAGTCCATAAGCCAACTAAGATATCTCAAAGAACACGGGAGGACTATCCTCGAATTATTTGAATATCCTCAGCAATATTCTCAGTTAGGGCTTGACTCCAAATCCGAGGAATTTATTAATGAGCATTGCCATATCTGGAAGGCAGTGTGTGACTCCGCACTTCATAAAATAGCAAGCGAGACCACCTGTCGACACCATTGGGGAACTTAATGTACTATGCATGCAGTTTCTGAATTCATCGTATTTCATTTTACGAAAATCCATTTTGGTTCATCCTACATAAACCTAACTCTGAACTAAGTACATTAATTTACTAATATAATACTGATTTAATTCGCGATTTTTTTTACCTGAAAAGCTTTTTCAGCTTGTTGGTACTGATTGATATGCAACTTTTAATCAATTACAAATACTTATGTACTTTCAAGCAATTTTCTTTTAATAAGGATTTAAAATATTCTGGTAAATTAGACTGAAGTCAAGGATTTATTAAAGAATGTAACTGACTGTTAGTTGTGAATGTTCAGGCACAGTTAAGCCTGTAGGTTTGAACAAAATCTGAGACCATTGTGATAATAATAGTTATTAGAAACCCAATGTAGTTGGGTAAAAGAGATTCACCATCTCTTTTATGATGAATAAAGTGTTTCTCTCTCTAATATAAAACTACTATTGCGATTCCCAATTCAAATATTTAAATATTTTTTAGTTATATACGTTTGTTTTGTTTTTTCTAAAAAAATAACGTATTAGTACTCATAAAATCAAATTAATTTTTTTATCAAATTAAAGTTTTTTTCACAACTGTCCTTTGTCAATGACAACTACCTCTATGATATTACATTACGCCAATAGGTGTCCTGCCTGCATTACATTAATAAAATCATTTTATTGAAAGAGGTTTGCTCATTCTTTCCGCATTCACGCATGTGCATTATTGCTCTGATACAAACTCTAAAACCTTCTCGTGGCTCTATAAAAGCAAGCAAAAACAACCCATAAATATTTTTATGGATGTTACAGGATTTCTTTACGCCCTGGTGATAAAGAAAATCAATTTTCATTTATTACGGATTCGTATAAATATTAAGCATAGACCCGCCTACATAAAGGTACATATCTAATGCAACAACCATTCCGAACTCGTAAAATGTCTTGCATCCCAGATTTACATACAGCTCATTCCTTTAAAGCAACAACCCGCTTATTTTTACGAGGCCATAAAAACTGTTATTCCATTCTCGTCTATATCTTAAAGTAGGTTTTAAGGGCCACTGCATACAACAATGGACTGACCAAACAAGTATGGATGTCGTAAGAGAGATTTTTGTAACTTTGATCACACTTATTAATAAAAATTAGACTAAAAACGATTCATAAAAATATTACATAAAGACAGATAGGCATGCAAGCAAATCAAAACTTCATTAAAATATCATATTCAGGTTGCACTTACAGCTTTAAAGTTCAGCTTCTTAAAAGGGATTTCAACCTTAATGAGGGAAAGTACAAAAGGAGAATAAATTTTTTGCAGAGATTTCTACCGCGTATTCCCTTCAGCGGCACACTGTAGTCGTCGTTGGCTCCTAAAGGAAACCGAAGACTTTCACCCATCATTTCATTTAAAAAATACTATTTCTCAACCGGAGTCTCAAAAGAAAAATTGACTTCGCTGCAATGATTAATTCCACGGCAGAAGAGAGAAGGACGTGGCCCTTTAAGGATGTGGAATCCAGTAGGATCGAATAAGGAGGAACTGCTTGGTATTAAGGTCTTGGAACTCTGAGAAATGCGATCAACTGAATAAAAGATTTATGCGTCAGGGGGGAATGAGCGCTGTTGGGAGGCATATGCCTTAAAGGAATTCATAAATATATGATATTTAATCAAATGAAACAGCTGGTTGCTGGAAATTCTTGTACTTGGTTAGCTAAAAGTAAACAGGAAACTTTCAATTTTAATAATTATTTATAAATTTTAAGGAAAGGGAATAGAACAAGGAAATTTATCCTTTTATATAATTTATATAACTAACATCACACAGCGATATGACGGAATGTAAGTGTGCGTACACATGGTAGAACATCATATTGTAACACTAAGGCCGGGCGTAAGTTGGACCTCCGTGACGTGAGGTAAGGTGACGTGACGTGAGTTTTTGTGTACAGTAGAATAGAAATGAGGTGCGAACGTTGTGCCGCGAGGTGAGGTGGCGCAGTTTTAGAGTCACCGTGATCTGCGGAGGTTTGTGGTCCTGACGCAGTTTGGCACGCCCTGCGCCACGCTTGTGAAGTGAAAAATAAAAGAAAAATAAATTGAGGCCGTTAGGGACCGAGTAATTTTAAAAGATACATCACATCCTGACTATTTAAAAGTCAAGTATAGATAAAAATTTAAAAACTCGTCTTTGTGGATGAATTCTCCTTGTGTCTTACCTTTCTTTAAATTGCAACTTTAAGGAAGTATTTCGTGAAATATTGTTGGCAACAATTAATCTTCGAGATCATCGGAACTCTGATATAAATATTGCACATTTACGAACTCTGCCTTACAATAGTCCGCAGTTTTCAATAGAATCACTTCCCAACTTTCGCAGCACCTGCGCGCAGTCGGCTTAATCCCTGCTTTCCTGGGTCACCTCACTTCACGTCACGGGCCCTACTTACACCTAGCCTAATATGGGTTTAAATAATTTTATATTTACGAACAATTATAATTTACTACGTCAGAAAAACAATCAAAACGCATATTAACATCAACGATATAAAAAGGAACTACTAGTTCATTGCTTCTTATATTTATTCCGAAATCTAACATTCGCGAAAGGCTTAGAAAATTCACATAAGATCTAGGATATCTACTTCTACAGTTATTTAACTGTTCCAACAAAAGTCCTCTAAAAGCATACAGTTGGCGACCGGCTTACATACATATATTTAATTATGAATTACATTTTTAGGGAACGATCTTCTTTTTTCATATTAAAACAAATAAATTTTTCTTGTTCATTTAAAAAGTTTTATAAATTTAATTGATTGACTCTAATATGCCAGTGGTCCAATTTTGAATCAATAAAAGCCAATGTTCATTCGAGCTCATTATTTTCCTGTAAAGTGTGAATTATCTTTGAAAAATTCAATCCGCTTTAGGCACCGTAAATAAGAACATATATTTAACATATAATTTAAGGACAAATTAGTGATGTTCTGATAAAAGGAATGTAATCTTATGAAAACATTTATTTGGCCACAAATTTTAATTAAATATTTATAAATCGATGCTCAATTGAAGCCTTACTTATTTTATTCATTTCCGACGTTTCGGCAATCAAAAAACTTTTTTTTTACCCAAGCTTTCAGAGGATAGGATTTTTGACCATTTTAGTTATTAAATATTATTGACAAGGGCATTTAGAATAGAATAGAATAAGGCTTAACGGATCCGAAGGCATGACGCCGACACCACCAATCGGTCCCTACATACCTCCATACACCTCCCCCCGCTCAATCCCAAATTCACAAGATCTGCTTTCACCGAATCTTCCCACCTTCGCCTAGGCCTACCCCTCGGCCGTTTTCCAGTCGGTAAAGCGTTTATCGATCTTTTAGGAATTCGTTCGCTACTAAGACTCGCAATTTTGCATGCCCACTTTAACCGACGCGCAGCTATAGACTCGATTACATTTACCGGGTAAAGCTCACGCAATTCCGCATTGTGTAGCCGTCTAAATTCTCCTGTTGACTCATCCTTCAAGACAAGGGTATTTAGTGACAAGGGTCACTAAATACCCTTGTCTTGAATATTTTTCATTCACATAAATACAGCACAATAAGCAATAATACAGAAGATACAGAACCAAAATTAAATTTACAAAATTAATTGAAAATTAAATGGAATGGAATTTTATTGTTATCTTTCCTATGTGGTAAACATTAGATGTCCCATGCTCATCAAAAAGTAATAAAATAGCTTATGCATTTAGCGACTGTACGCATTTTAATACCTTCCCTTTCGAAACAGCCTCTCTGCATATTTATCGCCTGGTAAACATTTTCTTCTAAAAATGTTTTTTTTTCATGTAAATGCTTTAGATCTTCAATCAGATCTAAACTTTTCATCTCAATTTTCAATGTTGAAAAAGATCTTAAACTTTGAGATCTATTGAAGCGTTGGATAGCTGCATTTAACAAGTTATTAAACTCACGCTTGATGTGGATGTTAAGCACATACGGACAGTGAAACAGGAAGGTTCAAGGTTTTTTTTTTTTTTTTCATTTTGAATTCAAAAAAAGGATAATACTTTTAAATTAATTTTCAAAAGCAAACAATTTTTGAATATTGCTTTATAAATATATATTTTTTTATATGAATCGATTACGCCTGCTTATGTCAAACTGGTAAAATTATGGCTGAATTACGTAAAAAAAAGTAAGAACCGATTTTTATACAAAATATTTTTACTTGCATAACAGTTAATAATATTTTTGAGTAGATTACTTCAAAAAATATAATTAATCATTCAAAAAAACTTAATTACTCCCAAATTTTATTGGTCCTCTAATGTTCTTAATCAACTTGGGTTGAAGCATATCCCAGGACAACCTTAAATTTCCGTTTTTTCCATGACTTGATGTTTGAACACTGAGCCCTTCATCATGGTTCTAATTAAGTTTCGCAATAACATAAAATGGCTATAATATTTTTAAACTTTAATGATAGCAATTTCAATTGTAACAGTGCTGATATCTGAATATAAACACAAGTTAGATTGTGACCATGGCCAGGTATCTGAAACGTTGTCAATGAATTGATAAACGGAGTAAGCTTCAACCCACGTTGATTAACTCAATTGAATTCAGTAAATTAAATGAAAATACTATTCACACCATCTTTTATCACATCACTCTGGATTTATTCGGTATTAGTGAATAATGAAATCATATGGTGTTTTATTCGCCCTTTTCATAATATTGACTCCACGGTTAACTCAGTGGAAAGTACGCTGCAACGGATATGTAGAGGACCTGGGGCGATTCCCGGCCGCGGACTTCCTTAAATAATTATGACTAAACGAACCCAAAGCTTTGATGCCGACAACAAAACTCGCTCCCTGCACACCTGTTTTCACTACGCAATCCAGGCCCAACTTCGATAGATCTGCCTTCACACAATCCTCCCACTCCCGTCTCGGGATAACCAGATGTTTACTAGTTTACCAGTTGTCCAGTTTTGGGATACGCTCACAGCCGAGTTTCACAATTTTACAAGCCCAATTCATTCGCCGTGCTGCTATTACTTTTGTTATATATACTGGAAACATTAATTCAGTTTAGCGTTGTCTGAACGTCTCGATTCTCCAGAAGATTCATCACACCTCGGTCCAAATATTCCACTTAATACCTTATTTTAAAAAACCCTTAGCCTTTGCTTAACTAAATATTAGCGACAATGTTTCATATACGCAGCTAAGCAATACTGCTAGCAAGCATATCCGGCTTAAAATCTAGCCTTGGCCTCCTCATGGTTTTCGTTTTTTCTAGTCATATCGCCCCTTAATATCTAAATTTCTCAAAGTGCTCAAACGTATTCTCCTCTACATAGACGCCACGTCTTCTTTTAAAAGATTTAGAAATTATATGCTGTTTTGGTTTTTCATCTTATACTAATAATTTCTTAAAATCTTAACATAAAAATATAAAATTTAACTTTATTGGCATCCCTTTAGGCCTGGAATATTAATGCAGGTACAATAAATCACACTGAGCGGGAAAGAGGGGAGTACAAAACGTAAGGAAAAGATAAAAGAAACGCAAAGTTAAAAGAATCGTTTTAAGAAAACAAATGACGCATTCATCTTCCAGTAAATTATTGTGATTTGTCAATAAATCAATGGTAGACTTGCACGAAAGTGTTTGGAGAGGCGCTTGTGATGGGGTTGTTTCCTTTAATAACGACAAAAATTACATGTAATTAGGTCTATTATTGTGATTACAATAGTTCTCAAGTCGTGTCGGCAGCTAACCACACGGCTGGAGCGCTAATAATACTCCCCAACTTGGGAGAAACGCTTATTAACGACGGGTCTGTATTGTTCAATCCGATAAGATCGTCAAAGCGATTCCAACGGTGCGGAGTGGATCGTCGAAGGATTGAGATCCTTCCCTAAGATCAGTCTAAGAGAGGATCAATGGCTTATCGGCATCTCATTTCAATAAATCTCTAAATGGCTACCGACGTCCTAACTAGTGCGAGGTTTATAGATGATTCTTTTTTATGTACTCCAGATGAAGAGAATGAAGGTACACGGAATATGAACGGGAATAAAATACATTTAACTGAAATATACTACAAATCTCCGCATTAAAGTATGGCATTTTCTCAAACAAGATTCAACATAAGTAAGAAATTTAAAACAGAAGAGAAGTTCTTGTGAAATAAAATCACAACTTGACATATTGAATCAATATTCTGCCACTATACACTTTGTATTTTGTTTTTTAATAGTGATCAGGAAAAAAAAAAAACTGGTGCGTGCGCGCAACACACAACTTTCACTTACCAACTTACTTAGATTAGAAATTGACGTGTTTTGCTAAATATCATTTCCCAAAGTCACACATTTTTCTACATTCATATCTTATTTTTGTTAATCGTTAAAGCCGTTTTTGAGTAAATAAAAAAAAAAACCGTGAAAATGATACAAAATTTATTAAGTAAAGTCTCCCCTCCCGTAGATCAATTTTGATGAAATTTTTACAGTCATATCTCGGACATATATATACATCAAATACCAAGTTTGATCAAAATCGTTAAAACCGTTTTTGAGTAAATAAAAAAAACATGTGAAAATGATACAAAATTTATTAAGTAAAGTCCCCCCTCCGGTTGATCAATTTTGATGAAATTTTTACAGTCATATTTCAGGCATATAAATAGATCAAATACTCAGTTTAATCAAAATCGTTAGAGCCGTTTTTGAGAAAATCGAAAAAAACGTAAAAAGTTATTCAATAAAGTACCCCATCCCTTTGAGCAAATTTGATGAAATTTTTGCTGTCACATCGCGGGCTTATACATACTCTAAATACCCAATTTCAGGTTCGCACGGTTTATAGTTTTTGTTCACACAGACACACACACACACACACAGACCATTTCGCGGGACTTGGTTATTTTGACTCAGTGGACCCCAAAACGTGTATTTCCGCTGAAAACCGGAAGTCGAAAATTTTCACGATCGCAATACTTCCACTTACTATATATTTCATATATAGGTAAGTGAAAGTAAAAATAGGTGAACAAGATGAATAGATGACTTTAAAGAAAGGGTAATTGTGCACTTACCCCTTCTGGTTATTTGGATGCAAACTTCCTTCATCACTGTTGGGTATAATTTTTAATTATAATAATTTTTTGTGGATAATTTCAGTCTCAAAAAGTGTTGTTTTTTGTTCATGGTTTAGATTCTTCTAGTTTTTTTTGGTTTTAGTTTATAGTCAGATGTTAGCATGTCGAACATCGGCAAGAAGATAGTTACAACTCATAATATATCAATTTTGAGTTATGCATACATACATTTTTAATACTTCATCTGCTATTAAGACCGGGTAAAAAATCCACCAAATCAAAGATTATAAAAATCGGTATAGCCGTTATTGATTTATAAATTATCTAACTAACTCATATACATATCTACATTAAATTTTAAAATGACTAAAACTAATAACACAAAAACTAAGTTAGAACTGATGTTGATATTCAAAAACCTGATAAAGATTTTAGAATAAAAAAAAAAAAAAATCATAAAAATCCACATCGAGGTACCTAATTATTTTTCAAATTCTAATTTTGATAAACAAAAAAAAATTTCTTGCATACCCCTTGACTTCCAATGTCCACATTTGTAAGACTGGAATAAATAAAATGGGCTAGTTAAATTACAATAGAGAATAGAAAAATTTGAATAAATCAAATTTAATTGATAATCGAGAATTCAGTTAAATTCTTGATTATCAATTATCCATGAGAATCTGAAAACAGTCGACGTTTCCGAACTCTGATTTTTTTTTTTAATAGGACGGATTTAACATTGGCTGTTTATAAAATTGTTATGGATAACTACTATTGGTAGGTAATAATGAACTATTGTAATGAGGCGAAACATGAGATTGATGGATACAATAGAATATTGAATTCTTATTCCATGGAATTAACAAAGGAAATCTTCTGAATAATACTATATAACTTCAAGAAAAAATACAATGAATCATTTAGTCGATAATCCTTTTCAAGCAAATTTGCGATCTATTGAACATGCGGTCTTTACGTAAAGGAATCACAAAAATAAACTATACTTGCGATGGAAGCTAATTATTATATTTAACACGTTTCTTATTTACTATGATTAAAACATCGAACAGGATGTGTTCTTGGCCATTACGAAACAGACGCTATAGAAATAATTTGAGAAATAAAACGAAACCTTTGACAGTGTGAATTATAATAATAAATAACATTTCAAAAACCTATAATGAAAGCCACTAATTGATGCTAATAACACTATCATCAAAAATAAACACTGAACGAAAAATCGCTATACGATTTTTTCAACACGGATAGTAAAATCTTAAAACGATTCCCACTGAGTTAGAAAAGAAATAGTTTTACTGAGAACATCTTTCATTTTAAATAATTCGCATCTTGTTGAAGTAAAGTTAAAGAGCTCAACAAAGAGAACATTTAAAAAAAAAAAGAAATATTTTTAGTGATGGTTTTTGTTCAGATATATTTTTGTATTTGTTATGTTTTTTTCTTTTTCAGATTTAACTCTTTTTTAATTTCGTTATTAAGAATTTTCTATTTTTTATTTCTTTTACTATTCTCGTTAATGTTCCAAATAATATAAGCAAGTCGAACCAATAAAATTTGAGGAGAGTCCTGGAGCTAATTTATAACTGAGTTATAAATGGACGTGCAATTTAATTTGTAAGGTTGTTTTCACGTGATTTATTCTTCGACTGTACAAAAGCATTAAATACAAGTTATTATAATAAAACATCATGAACATAAAATACAAAAATTCAACATAGATTTATATGATACCTCTACAAAAGAATTCAATTGCATACCTTAGCAAGAATTATAATATAATATGTCTGAACACTAAACACTCAGCTAACCCAACATAGAGCACTATCCATAACATGTGTTCTATTAAATAATTAAATAAACAAAATGAAGGTTGTAACAGTGTTATATGTTCTCACACTGTAGCAAACTTACATGTACACATAATATATACATACATAAAATCAGGCGCATGACGTACATAGACAGTATTATCAGATAAATTCTGTCACAACCTGCCTGATGGATCCAGCCATTTCATTTCCTAAAAATAAAACTCCTCAGATCAGATCCCTATTAATCCCTGGCTCTGATTCAAAATTAGCTCCAGAACTCTGCTAAAATTTTATTGGTTCGACCTGCTTACATTATTTGAAACATTAACAAGTATAAAGAAGGATGAGAGTCTAATTATTGCACCAATAACTTATAAATTCCATTTATAATTTTATCTTATAAAAAAATTATTATAAGATAAAACATAAATGCAGACCTCATGGTTTACTATCCTCGTAGTGTACTCATAAGTCATATCTCTCAATCAAATAAAAAAGTGTTTAATATAATAGTTTATTTTACAGTGCAGTCACCGATTTAAAAAAAAAAAAAAAAAAAAATTAGAATTTAATTTTTAAATGTACTTATCTAGAATTAATTTGAAAACTGGAGGCTGGTCCATCATTAAATATTCATACATCCAGGCGCGGTTCCAGAAAAAAAATTCGGGGGGGGGGGATTGGTCGGTAGGGAAAAAAATAGCACACTTTATTTGCTTATGCTTATAAATTAAGTTCATATACAAAATTCTGTATAAAAAATTCTCAACCCGCGACGACGTAATTCATGATAGTTGCAGGTTCCCACCATTCCACTATATTTCTTAAAATAATTATTCTTGAAGCAAAATTAGATAAAACAATAAACATCACTGATTATAACAGGAAAACACTAAAATTAAACTACACTTCCGTAGAAAATTCGTAAAAGTTAGATGCGTAATTATTTTTTTAATTCATCCCACTAATTTTTTTCGTCGAAATTTCGGGGGGAAATGATCCCCCATATCCCCCCCCTGGAACCGCCAACGCGTACATCATTAAATAATTGAATTGGTCTTCTCCTAAATAAATATATAATATATAGCTCTTTATTGGATAAATAATATTTCGTGAAAAATATATTTTATTTTGCAAGCGTGCTGGTACCTGGTAGACAACGAAGGTAACTCGTCAGTTCTATTATAGAGAGAAATAGTTTTGGAAGGGAATAGTTCAAGCCTTACATACAAAATAAAGAACAGGGCGCTCCAGCCGAAAAACAATTTCAGTGTCATAATGTCAGATGGGGTTTTTCCGCCGTTAGGGCTAGTTAGAAATTATTTATTGAATCGTAATATTATTTACTTAAACTAAGATTAATTCTACCGCAGATTGACAACGCAACAATTATTCTGGGTAACAAAGGAAAATGTAGGGAGGGATCAAGTATATTTTTATATATAGAGTTTACATGAATATATCAGTGATAAAGCTTTCAATAAAAATAAATAAGGGAATAATGCTTGCATTCATAATTGTTTTAAATATAATTTATAGTTATGATTTTTTGTAGTTGATAATACTACCACAATACATCGTTGTAAAAGAGGAAAACATTGAAGTCGATAAAGAATAATATTTATAAATATAAATGTTCAGACCTTCCTTTTTATTTTATTAGGATAAACAGCAGAGTAACTGATTCAAGAATTAAATAATACATCGTCAGATATTGGAGTTATAAAATGCAATCACAATAGGCATCAAAGAAAAAATAAATGTGAGAAAATATTTATTGCCATTAAATATTTGAAGCAATACTAACGTACATTTGTTACTTTCGTTTCTTGCTAAGAGACATGACGGACATTAAAGCATCCGTTAGAAAGAAAGAGAAATGAATAACCTATCAAGGGCATGTTCATTAGATCTTTAAGGGTATGGCATATTAGCAGTAGCAGAATGCAGAGAAAGATTAGAAATTATAATGAGACAATGCGGCAAATAAAGACATAGGCGATTAGGTATAGCATCACTTCGCCATTTGTTAAAAAGCATTTAATGACTTCCTAATGCCAAGGGCGATGTAACGCATTTGAAATAAAACGAACTCTGTACATAGAAACACCTTTCCTCGTTAGGCATTACAAGAGAGGGGCAGTAGATTTCCTTACCAGCAACATAAAAAAGTTGATTTGATCGATAAGTTGATTTGTAGTTACTGACATGAGGCGAAGCACTGGCTGAGAATAATCATTGACAACAAGAAGTGCAACTCCCAGACAAAAAAATAAAAAAAACCAAAAAAAAACCGTGATTTTGTCCTTACGTCAAAGCATTGTGCACCGTCTCAATTTAGAATCTACTTATTCAATAAACCTAGTTTGTAATTACATTGGAAATTACAATTACTACTATTGCTTATTTATAGATTCTTATCTCCGTGGCAGACAGCATTGTTCCCACTGCTCTAGGATAGCACCTGATCGACTCAGGTCATTTTGAAGATTTTAACCACTAGGATCATCATCAACTCATCTTCCGCTAAGTTTTACGCTTTATTTTAAGATATAGTTTCGTACGATTAAGAAAGTTGAAAAGATTGTCTATTGTTTGTAGCATGCTCTGTTCTTTGAAATGGAATTTATAGGTCAGTAGGAATTTCTAAAATTGCTCTATACGTGTCGTATGCTCTAAAGTCTGTCTAGATGTGATTAACGATTAGTGGACAGTCGCTAGACTGAAAAACAGATGGGGGATTGCAAGGTACATGAAAGCCATGGGTAAAACGGGTACGATAATAAGCCAGCGAGTTCAGAAAACTTCTTCTCTGCGTTTATATCTAATCGAGGTTTTGAGGAGATAACATCATTTTTCTCTGAATTTATTTTCTTTTAACCTAGACCACCATTGTTCCCATTTTATCTTTAATGTCTGTCTTATATGAAAAAAATAGTCTTCAACAGGGAACCCACAATATGGAATGCCATCTTTTATTAATTGTTTTAACTTTCGTATCAGTTAACTCTATATAGCTATTCAGCAGTGACCAGAGACCCAATCAAAAGAAACCGAAGTAATGTTTCTAATTATTGATTTCAAAGTTAATAATACATTTCTGTACGTACACTCCTTAAATTAACCTTTTATTACATTTTTAACTCAGTCTGTTTTTAAGTTTCGAAATTCGCATTAAAAAATAAAATAAAATAGTGTTGTAATTAATAATTTGTTAGTAGATATTGTATTATGATTAAAACATCACCTCATAGTTTCTTGTGGTGTAGACAGCCCAAGCTACCGGTGAACTACATAATGCTTGCTGGCCACCTTCCACCTTTCGCTCCCCACGAGACATGGTTAATCGTAAGCCGATAGGATCTGGGCGAGGAAGAGCCACGGGTATTATTGAGAGTTCGTGATCGGAAGGGGAGGACCGGAGCAGATGGGAAGAAGCCAGGGCCATTGTATGTAAATAGAATGTTTTATTAGTATTGTTTATTTTTCCCCGATCTCTTAGCCTTAAGAGCAGGCTGGGGACCCGACCAGCACCAACTGCGGCCGCCTTGTCCATCACTGCGCTAATGGCCTGAACTCTCCGACACTTCGTGTAGCGCGGGACAATCTATTCAACACCCTTAGTAGCTTCTCGAGGGGATTTCAATCAGTTTTAATCACCTCTTTATTTAGCGATTTAGTAGTATTAAAAAATAATAATAAAATAAAATAGCGCTAATTAGGGTACTTTAAAGCGACTATTTCATGAGCGTCCTCAGAGACTGGAATCAATATGTGACAAGAATGCATTATATTAATTATCTGTACATAAATAATGTAACACTTATGTGGGTTTAAATAATTTTATTAAACGAGAATAATAATTTACAATGCCACACAAACAATATAAACTCAAATAATCAACATGGTTACAAACAGTATCAACTTCTTTTTCATTACACTGCAAGGAAAGTAACAACTTTTGATGCATGCAAACAGCTGTTTCCCGTTTACTTCTAAAAGTGCACCGAAAATTTTCGGTGTACTTGTTATTTCGTTTCCGGCCACCAGTAGCGCTTGCTGATTGTATTAAGAACATTTATTTAATGAAAAATTGAAATCAAGAAAACTGAAAATCCACCGATTACAATTAGTTTTTGTGTCATAAATATTTTCAAAAGTTAAGAAATACACAAAAATACAACTAAAAATTTACACTTACTACAAAATAAATTAGCAAAAAAAAATCATAAATATAAGCAACAATCAAAACTGTACAGTAAATATTAATTTCAACTTCTAAAATTCTTAGAACTCTTATTTATTTCAGTATTTTATTTAATTTGTATACAGCTTTTGTTTGTTGATCAATAAACTAATCAAACAGTATACTAGTGTTTGAAATTATAATTTAAGTTAATTAATTATGTTAGTTTGAGATTTCTGTTATACTGCCAGTTTGCAGTGTAATGAAAAATATCGTTCATAACACGTACCAAAAGTGCTTTTCCCGAGCTTACTCAAACTATTCCCGTACTCGGCTTCGCCTCGTATGTGAAACTCGAATTCCCGTGTTCGGCTACGCCTCACACGTGAAATTCCATAGCGCACAGGAAAAGGCCACTTTCGGTACTAGTAATGAAATATACTATTTCAGTAGTATCAAGTTCGAGCTTCAGAACATGACTAGTAAGTCTCTACTCCAACGCTCCTTATATTTACTCTGAATCAGAACAGTTTTAACTTGCGTGTACTAGAACAGTTACAAACAAGTAAAAAAACATTTTATTCCAACAAGTCTAGAACGCTTTTAAATCGTATGTTTTATTTTTTGTTTTTGTTTCGTTTTACAATACTACTGATAAATAAATTTATTTTATTAAAAAAAGTAAAAAAAAATATTAGAAAAAAAATGAGGTTAGTAAACTGACTCACGTGAGAAGGAGGTAAGTATGTAGGGTGGTTTGTTTGTAACGTCACTTCATGCCACTAAGGCTAATCGGACGATGCTACAGTGGGAGTCCTAAATTTTGCCTATCCAGGTATAGTTAGGTTAAGGATCTTTAATGAGTACCTGACATCGTACAAGCTCGGGACCTCTATTTTACGTCCTATCCTAGGATCTTTTAATGGGAGTAAAAAATCTTTGTCTATGCCGTCCCTCGGATAGGACGTAAAATGGAGGTCCCGAGCCCGTACGATGTCAGATACTCGTTAAAGATCGGTATCTTAATTATACCTGGATAGCCAAAATTTAGGACTCCCAGTGTAGCATCGTCCGATTAGCCTTAATGGCATAAAGCGACGTTAAAATAAACAAACAGGTAGGGTGGTAAGATTCCCTTTAGATGATTAAAACAGATAATGTATATTTCCAATATTCTTCAGCAGGTATTTAACACTACTTGCTTGACTATAACTTGTCCGATTATTTTTTAATTTTAAAAACATAATATTAGTAATCACAGGAACATGAACATATGTTTTCTTTTTTTTTTCTGTTTACGGCACGGATGTCGGAACAAGAATCCTGTATTTTACATTAGTGGTTATATTTGCATTTGAATTTATATTTGAAGAAGTATTTATATTTATAATTTCACTATGATGTATTTTTCAGCAGAATCCAAAGAATGTTCGAAGACTGTATACTTAGGTAATTATCTTTTTTGTATAAACGATTAATTGTTTACTGTCATTATTTACCTGACTTTATGATCATTATTTGTAAACTTAGGTATTTTAGATGAACAAACAATACGTTTAATATCCATACATGTACATAATATGGACGTGTAGATCAAGCATAAGTGTTGAAATTAAAATAATGCATACAATTTAGAAATAAAAGAACTTTAATAATAATAACTTCTTTGCCTAGAACTAGATTACAAAAACGATTTGTCATAGGTCACTTCTATTTAGGGATAGTAATCTTTTTTTTTCCCCCAATAACCGTTACAACCTTTCTTTTTCAATTCCCTTTTCAGGCTCCAAGGCGGCAATGTATTTTGATGAATCAGGTATCAAATGAAAGATTATTTCACGGAGAAATGACGAATCATACATTCCATTAACGTTTTCTTATTAGGGCTTAAATGAACACACTGTAAGAAACTGGGAAATTTCAACATTTTGACGATGGTAAAGCCTGTTTTATAGATAAGAAGATGTCGTACAGAAGCTTTAATATTTCGCCATTTTAAGAAAAACATCATAATACAAAAAAAAAAAAAAGATAGTAAAATAAATAAGTAAACTAACGATTATTATAAAATATCTTTGTCTCTGAACAATCTTTTCAAGAAGCTGTAAAGCCCAAAATGTAAACAAATGCGCTCCTATTCCTCCAAGACATATATAGAATCAAATATTTATTCCATTGCACCAATTGTGAATCTAACCAAGGGTCACAGGAGCTTTATATGGCACATTTATCCTTTAAAAACTAAGTAACCATAACCGGTATTAAACAAAAACCTTGGGGTAACAAAGTTGCATTGCCTCTTGGGTTAGATACAACAGTATTCCCTGACAACGTACTGAACTTAAGACCATGAATTTTCAAATGTTTTTCTATTAGAGGAGGAAGAGATTCGAAATTCCTTTTCTGATCTCTCATCTCTAATCAATCATTCGCTAAGGTCAGATTCATAAGTAATTATATGCTATAAAACCCACAACCATAGACGGTCATTGAGGAAGTAGAAATGTTAATTAGCTAACAAGAATCATAACTACGGATTCCAACGATTAGATAAATTATAAAATAATGAGCTGCCAAGCAATTAAAGGTTATAAGAAACAGGAAACAGGAATCGAATCTAGGCAAACCTATAAAATATGCTCAATCTACCTTATCGTTGTATGTCACTAGTATTTAATTATTCTTCATTGCAGAATTTTTTATATTATTGGATTCTGATACTGATTATTAGCAAATGAGATGGCCACAGAGGAAATAATTTCAGGTAGGGTTACTATAGTATTATTTCATGGTGCATATAGTTACTTAAGTAAAGAGACCTCTTTGTTGGGATGGGACCTCACAGTTGGGAATGGCCCCAGCTCAGTGGTAAGAGCGCTCGCTGCAACGGGAATGCAGAAACCCGAGTTCGATTCCCGGCCGTGGTCTAATCTTTTATCTTCTAATCAGATTGTTTAAAGAGATCTCTAATTCAGCGTCAAACTGGGGGGGGGGGGGGAGAGAGGCCAGCTATATAACTTATTAAATTAAAGTATGTGCTTCCAAATTTATATAAAAATCGTTTGTAAAATGCCATTATGTGCTGGACGACTGTTAGAGGTGGAAGTAGGTATGTAGAGTTTGTTAGTTACGTACTAATGTCCTTTTTTTAATGAGTCTAACAATTCCGAAATGTTTTCATAAGTGTCTTTTTTATTATTAATATTTTTTTTAGCTTTACCAAATTTAAATGAGAAGTATGTCCATGTAGGCTCAGGTATTTATGAGTAAGTCTTCAGATTCTGTTTCATTTAGATAATTTGGAAAAAATTTAAATCCTATTGATAAAAATACCTATAAATAGTAAAGAATAAATGTTTACATTTGTCATTGACAAACTGAAAACAATTTGTTGATGATTTGGGTTAAAGAATTATCAAAATTATTTAATATTCCATGTATTAAACTGTGATACCACCCCCCTCTCCCCTGCCCTTCAGGGATTAAACAATTTCTAACCGCATCTAAAACAACCGAACGTTATAAATTGAATCACAATCTTTTTTAAATGTAAGATACTAGGCTATTAAATTTTGCATATTTCCAATAAAACACATTCGAGCAACTGTCAAAAGATAAAGATTTTTACTGAAAAAAATCAATTTATATTAGGAAAGAAGTCCAAATATCACACCAGTGGGTACGTATGGAGTAAAGGAATAACTTAGCATTAAGTTTCTTCTATGGAACGATTCCAAGTACAGTTACTAAGGAGTATAGTCTTGTTATTATTGCAGAAAGTTTAAGTATACAGCAAATTATAAACTCAGTGCCGGTTCTGAAATATTTTCTCCTAAAACGACTTCTTATGCTTATTATTTTATTTTGATTCTTATAACTAATTTTTATTTTTTTTTAATTAAATTAATAATTACTATTTACTAATTATACAATCTCGTGTACGTGACTCTTCTAAATGAATGCGATATATTTTTTTCTCACTATGATGTATATATTATTAGAAAGTTTATTCAATATAATACCTTTTTATACCTTTAACCTTTTGTCTGATGTATATATTAATAGAAATTTTATTCGATTTACAGGATATTTGTTTCAGATAAAAATGGAGGAAAAGAAATTTATTCCCATTCACTCACTATTTTTAGTTTATCCGATAGCAAAATAGTATTGAAATAGCACAAAACCAAAATAGCTTACTTTTTATCTTCTATCTTGATCCTATCTATATGATAGTTTAAAACTTTTTGAATGAATCAGTGAATGAATGAGAACGGTAAAAGTAAAAGCCAAAGTGTTAATGACATGCTATTTTTTACCGAAGGTGAAACTGATGAGCCAATTGCTAAACGGAAGTGGATATTCGCACCTTTTAGTTTGAGAGTTTAGCATAATTATCACACAGTATGTCAACACTAAAGATCTATAGGTATTTAAAAAACATATTAAACTACTAAAATCTGCCAATGAGAAAATTAATTTATGTAACCATACATTGCAAAACTGATTATTTAATTACGTGTAGTAAATGATCGAATTATAGTTTATGTAACTATGCCTCTAATATGTCTTGAATATAAACCGTTAACTATTTATAACGTTAAAATAAGTTTTTAACTACTTAATGAAAAGAATTCGTCAGTGTTACAACAGTTTTGGTTATGATTTGGTTTATACGGTTAAGGTTTAAGATAAATCTTGCGATGATTAATAACCGCTGATGATTATTGTTTTTATTAACCGGTTAGTAACCGGTTTGGTTACTGTTTTTATTAACCGGTTTGGACAAACGCAATTCTAAAACGATACCTATCTCTGTATCCAATATCCTTGATTGACGATACCATCAGAGACTCAGCTAAGCCGTTCTATCGAAATGGCGAGCTCGTGCCAGTCTGTCTGCGGCGGAGACCTCTCAACGAAGGTCAGTGTACGGGCTTCGGTTGAACCCAATAATTTCGGACCATTGCGTAAGCAATTTCGATGGATTACGTCCATTCGTCAGGCTACGCTCAAACTATCGTATCATATGAGTGGATGAGATAAGACTGTGCGACTTACAGTGTTGGTTTCGCACATCATCGTTTCTAAATTTATTGCCAGTATCCTGATGTATTCATATATTAGAGTAAAAGGTAGGAAATTTCGGCTGATTTAAAAAAAGTAGCTGATCAGCATATATTTTCAAATACTCTGAATGTGAAAAAAAAAACAAAAAACAAATACCTTCATATTCATCATTATGAATTAATCGTTTTAATAAACGCCGAAACCTGTGTGGTAGCGGTTAGCATAGCAACCTACAATACTAAAGGTCGCGGGTTCGCTTCCCGCGGTGGCCCTTGGATATTTTTAAGTGATTGAAAAATCATTGTCATTGCTGTCCCTCGGATATTGATTCGGAGGACGTAAAAAGGAGGTCTCCTACTGGTCCACATACTGGTCCCTATCCCAATTATGCCTATCTAGGAAAAATTTAGGGCTCCCAGTGGAGTATCTTCCGTCTGAGGCTGGGCGTAAGTTGGGGCCGTGGCGTGAGGTGACGTGAGGCAGGGATTAAGTCGACGGTGCGCAGGTGGTGCGAAATTTGGGACGCGATTCTATTGAAAACCGCGGACCCGCAAGGCAGAGTTGGTAAATGTGAAATATTTATATTAGAGTTTCGAAGATGAATTAATAACAACATCATTGCACCAAATACTTCTTTAGAGTTGAAGTTTAAAGAAAGGTAAGACACACGGAGAATACATCCTCAAAGATGAGTTTTCTCATTTGTATTTGACTTTTAAATAGTCAGGATGTGATGTATCGTATAAAATTCCTCGGTCCCTAACTGCTTCAATTAATTTTTCTTCCATTTTTCACTTCAACTGCGGTGATTCTATTCAACTGAACACAAAAACTTTCGTCATGTCACCTCACCTCGCGTCACGGAGCTGCGCCATAACTTGACGGAGCAATTCAACCTTCCCTGTTAGTCGTGTAAGTTTGTTTCCCCTGTTTTTTTATAAGTGCGTGTTCATTTATTTACCGAAAATTGCAGTGAAATGTTAAAAACCAGACGGCGAATAACAATCATGACTTCGCTAAGAAACAGATTTACCATTTCAAAGAACTAAAAATTCTGGAAACAAAAGTACGTTTAACTCATATGATTAAACCGATGGTCGATGCCGATGCCATAGACAGCTGAAGGCTTAGTTCTGGTTCTTTACAGCAAGGATTTGATTATATGTAACACTTCAACTGATCATCGTTTTTTGTATCAACTCCATCTTTACCTGAGTATTGTGCATTGATCACGCTTCCAACAATCCTTAATACCATGGTAATATTCTCATCTAGCTGTGTTGAATAAAAAATTATAAAACATTGAACACGTCTACTCCGAAAATGCTCATCACTAATGACGTAGTCGTAGATGACAGAATAGAAAATGATTAATGATCGATTTAAAAATAGCAAAAATCAATGACAACCTATCATTATCGTCTTTAAAAAAGCTTATGTTGAAAGATAATTTAAGCTCTTTTATAAACTAAAAAATGAGAAGTTTACTTGTTAAAGGGAGAAGTAGAATCTCAAAAAAGGAGGAAAAAAATATTATATTTGATCTACCTACTGTTCTTATTTACTCTTTGATATTGTTACTCTGATGGAGGGCGACGAAAAAATTATTGGTTTCATATTATTGATTTCATAGCTTGAATATTGATGAAGAGAACAAAAAATATAAAGTTATTTATATGAAAATGATTCTTATATTTGAAGTGTAATAATAATCTTAAATATATTAATATCTATAAAGTGTAATAATTTGTAAATAAGTAAAAAACTAAAAAGTTAATTCAAAATTAATAATTGTTCACACTTCAGGAAAAAGTCTACCTTCCTCGGCAAGTAAGTTATTAAAGGCTTATTGGTGGTATAAATTGCTTCTAAGTAAACAAAGAAAACTATGAGACCATGGATGAACTATGGGCGGCTAAACATGAAAAGCTCTTCATTTCCTCCTCAACAATGCCTATATTGTCGTTGCTACATCAGTATTCGTATTACCTAATCTTTTGTTCTATGATAACATCCTATAATAAAAGTAAATAAAGGACAAAAATGGGCCTAAAGCTACATAAATAATCTTATATAATAGAATGAAATCGAAACTGGTAGGTAAACATAACTAAAAATAGGTATATATCTCAAAAAAGGGCAATATCATAATAATAATAATGACGGCGTAACGAACCCAAAGGTTCGATGCCGACACCACAACTCGATACCTGCACACCTTCATCCACTGACCATCGTCCAGACCGTCGACAGATCCGCCTTCACGCAATCCTTCCATGTCCGTCTCGGCCTACCCCTTGGAGTTCCACAGTCGGCACCGTGCTTATTAATCATTTAGGGATTCACTCCTTCCGCAATTTTACAAGCCCATTTCATTTGCCGCGCGGCTATCACCTCTATTAAATTTACCGGAAACAGCTCACTCAGTTAATTCTTTGGTCCAAATATTCTAGCAGTAGTTTATTTTCAAAAACCCTTAGCCATTGCTCATCCCTCAATGTTAGCGGTCACGATTCACATTCTTAAAGGACCGTAATAAGAATAATCGTTATCATCGCCACTAAATATCTAAATTAAGGACAATATAATATTTTACAAAAATATCTCCATTTCTTTGAATCCAGAAATATCAAACCCTATAAAAAATTGTAATTTATAGAAGTATGAATCGAATTGAACGCAATTGAGTAGTAAGCGTAATTAAAATATGCTAATAAATTTCGTATTCAAAACATAAATGTAAAAGGAAAAAAAATTATATGAATTCCAAATACAGAAATATAGGGTGATGTCATCTGATCCCGATGAAACCTTGATACTGAGAGTAATTTACATTAGAAGGAAATACGGGATGTATTTCGTAGATAATTCAGTGATCAGGGGTCGGTTCTAAAGAAGTATATTTAAAGGCGTTCAAACAGATAGGCTAGAAACAACACAACAATAGCATTAGCTATTTTTGAAAGGCATTTTAATGTCGAAGTTATAAGGAAATTGGTTTCAGTCTGTCCTGTAATGTTCAATATCATCTATAAAATCTATATTCATCTATTCGAAATCTATTCATACCCTATCGATTTGAACAAGTATAACGAAATCAATTTATATGAAATTTGGCGATTAAAAAAAAAGAGATCCCAGAGAACCATGCCACTGGATCCCCTGTATTATATTTTATATGTGACCCTATGGTTAATTATTTGAATAAATATTTGGTTTTCTGCAATTGGTAGATATGATAACTTGATAATTTAAACAATAAACCCTCAAGATAATTACAAAGAAAAGTTTATTACCGATGAGGATACAAAGATCTACAATTAAAACAATGAAGAAGTATAGGAAACGTTTTTTTTTTTTCAATTTGTTGAAATTTACAACAGTAAAAATCGAAAACAGATCAAGTGTGTGACATAAAGAAAAAATTATATCTTGAAAGGCATGTAGAGAAACCAATCTTTGGAAGTATTCAATGAAAAAAAAATATTGAGATCTTAAAATCCTAATATCACTTTAGAGAACTAAGGACATTTCATAGCTGTAGGAATTTGGAAAATAAATATTTATTTTATTCAAATTTTTCGCTATTCGTATATTATATAAAATATTATTAAAAAAATATGATATTACAGGAACAACTGTAAGATGATGACAACTGATTTTAAAAGATGATTTGGTATCATAAATATAAATAATTAATAATTAGTGTGAGATAAATATAGAAAATAACAACCTTGACTTTATATGGTATTACAAAAAAATGCCTACATCCTTATTAATGTCGATAGCGATATTTGTAAAAAGTTATTAATTTAATACGTCATTTGAATGCACACTGTATTATAAAAAATAAGTTAATAAAATGTAATATTACAGGAACAACTATAAGATGATGAGAACTGTGATTTCAAAAGATGATTTGGTGTCCTAAATATGATTAATTAATAAATAATGTGCGGTTAACATAGGGAATAACAACCTTGACTTTATATGTTTTCACAACATATAAAAAAATGCCTACTTTATGTGGACAACGATATTAGTTAGCTTGCTTAACGCCCCTTTATGCTTCTAAGGCTAATCGGACAAAACGATATTTGTAAAAAATTATTAATTTAATACGTCATTTGAATGCGCATTCTATTGCAACAGATAAATTAATAAAATATTAACTTAATAAATTAATATTAAGTTAATAATAATTAATATTATATTAAGTTAATAAATATTAAACAGGAAAGACTATAAGATGATGAAAATTGTAATTTTAAGAGATAAATGTGTGCAATAAATATTATTAATTAATGCTTAATATGAGATCAACACTGAGAACAAACTTCTCTAACTTTTTATGGCATCACAAAATAATGCGTATTCATATTCTTGTTGATGTGGATAGCGATATTTGTAAATAATTATTAATTCAATACGTAATTTGTTGTTTTTAATAAGGTTAATTGAATTAATATTACTGGAAGAACTATAAGGTGATGGTAACTGTGATTTTAAGTAATGACGGCGTAATAAATATGATTAATTAGTAATTAATGTGTGATCAACACTGAGATTGATAATAATACTAAGGTGAGACAAACATAGAGAATAACTAATTTATAATTTTTAAACTAGTTAATTGCACTCGCTTCGGCGGTACATATACTAAAATTGGAAAACTATTTAACTAGAAGATAAATAGAGAATAATTATTATTTATTATAAAATTAAACTTTCAGAAAGTGTTGCTGGATTTTTCAAGCTCGCCCTGCGTACCTAATAGCGTTGAGTATGCGTATCATTGAATACACATATAATACCCCTTCCTGCGGCATGGAGACGACAATCAATTCAATTTCTTTTTTATAATATCAATAGATTAATTTCGTTTAACGACAGGAAATCGATAGAGAAAGGGTACAGGAAACGGTCACGACTGAATAGGTCCAATGAGGACTCCCATCTCCGATAGGTTAATGAATCAGCGTAGATCATCCGACAATGAAATGTGCGAATCCGGCAAAACGACAAGGTTGACCGGCTTGAGGACTGAGCTACTTCTCGGAACATAATATTAGACGTCCTTCTTTGTACATAGCAAAACCGAGGGGCATTGCTCTTCTAGGAGACGACCGTCGCTATCAGTTCACAGCCAACAGAAGCCGTCTTGTCTAACGCCGGCTTCATCAGATTTCAGGAGTATAAGGTACCAGTGCATCACCCTCAGCTCTCAATGTCTCAATTTTGTATGCGACAGCTTACTTGGTATTTAAATACAAAACAACGCAACTTAAAAAAAAAAAAAAAAAAAATGCCTACTTTATGTGGACAACGATATTAGTTAGCTTGCTTAACGCCCCTTTATGCTTCTAAGGCTAATCGGACAAAACGATATTTGTAAAAAATTATTAATTTAATACGTCATTTGAATGCGCATTCTATTGCAACAGATAAATTAATAAAATATTAACTTAATAAATTAATATTAAGTTAATAATAATTAATATTATATTAATATTATAATTACTTCAATTGAAAAGCCTAATGTAAAAAAATTAAATAGTATTAATTGTTTCAGCAAACCTTTTTTCAATTTATTGCATAAATTAATTTAGAATTTTCAAAAATTGAATGAAGAATTTACTAGCATACTTAAAAGGCCTAGTATTGCTAATGATATAAAATTTATTAAAAAAACTAATACAAAAAACCGAAAGTAGAAATTTTTCACGATCGAATTACTTCCCCTTAATGTATATTTCAAATGTAGGTGATTAAAAGTAAAAAGTCAATCACGCCATCCAAAAGAGATTTAGATAAGGAAAGCTTAGGTACTAAACACTTAGGAGTAAGAAAACAACGAAATTCAAGTTAAAAGAGATTCGGGGAAGAAAAAAGAATTGATAACATTTTAATCATAAAGAATAGACGTTATTCAACACAAACTACTGAATAGTGTTATATTTAATCGTAATTAGTAAGAAAACAGAAAAGGGAAAGTATAGGGTTAAAGGCGTAGGGGGTACCGGGGCATGTTTTCCAAGTTTTGTTTTTTTGAAGTTTTTCTTAAATAAGGTGAACATGATATAATTATATTTCATATAGTTTTTTAAACATATTGCAATGTGCATTTTTCAAAAAAACATAATATCCATTACTACAAAATAATATTTAAGGATGATATCACCGTAAAAATCTGAATATGCTGGACAAGTTTTCCACTCTCTTAAAACTATAAGGGGACATGTATCCCTACAATTTTTAATTGATAAAACAAATAATAAGTTCGGCGGTTTGTACATACTTATTGCAAAATAAGGTAAGTTACAAAAAATAATATTTTAAAAACTGATAATTGATAGTATGGAAAAAAGAAGTCTTCAACATTTTCTGAATAACAACGTTTAAAATCAGAAAATCTCCTAGTTCGTGTCTTGGAAATTTTTTCTTGGTCCTTAAATGGTCTTGGAAAACCTGCCACGCCCCCACGTTGGTTATTTGACTTAATCTGGATGAATTAGTATGCAAATTAATATCAAATCAATCACATAATCATAAGAATGAAGAACTCCATTTTAGTATATTCAATGTTTATGCAGAAATTTTAACGCAAGTGCATTTATTTTTAGCTTTAATGGCTACTTGAAATTTTACTCATCTTTGAGAAAATAGTGAAAAAATCACTTAACAGGAAGTGGAAGCAACTACTGATCGGAAACCTAAAGTAGACGGAACCACAACCACTGTCTCTTTGGTCAGTACATCCGCTGTAGCATTCAACCCGCTCATTAAAAAACTAAAGCCAGTAGGAAAACTTGCGTGCCCATATGGAAAATGTGCTCCAGTCTCCCCTAATGAAGAAAAAATGTAGCATCTTAAAATAACTTCTCGATTTTACCATCAGCGAACTGAGGTTTCATAGTTATGAGAATTTCAAAGGACATATCTAACTCTGTATAAACAAACCAGATTAAACTTTGAAACCACAGGGAAGGTAAAATAAATAAATGGAAATAAATTGGATTTTGAAAAAAAAAATAGCTAAACATTTTTTCGTTAAAAAAAAAAAAATTACAACTAATTTGGAAGAAGACCTGCCACGATCCAAAAACCTGATATTTTATAGAAGCATATGTTGGGATCATTATTGCCTTCTATCAACTCTATGGAAGAGTTCCTTAGATGCTCTCCAGTGTTAAATATAGAATTCAAAAATCTTAATAATAATGATAATGATTTGAAGTTTATTTTATTTTGGCAATCTATTTCCAAAGGAACGTGTGATGTGTCCAATTTTTTTCTTCAGGCGTGCTTCTTATTAATGAAGAGGAAACATTTTAATAGTCCTTTTAGAAGTAAATTTATTTTTGGGGATAATAATAATAAAATAGTTTTGGATTCCTGTGGGGATAACCAGAGGCCGTGGGGGCCTCAGTATAAAAGTGTAAAATTTTTATTAACTTTTATACTGTTATACTTAAAAACAAAACTGTTTATACTGTTATACTTAAAAACCAAATTTAAAAAGAGTTCTGGACGAATTAGGCAAAGGGGAGAAGAGTTAACAATTATTTTGTAGCGATGCAAGTGCATAGTTCCCTTCATAGTCCTGATAAAGAACGTATGTATCCGAACAACCAATTCCCTACCCTATGATGACAGAAATGGCTGTTAGACAAAACATACTCGTAATCACACTATTTACGAACCTAAGGTTTATGGTATTTATCTACGTATTATAAAGCAATGGCGCTCCTTTTCTAATCCCAATTTGGCCCAAAATTATGTGAGTGAAATCTAAAATGCTTACCTGTGTCAATAGGATAAATTAGGGATCTGAAAAGTTCAAAAATATATTAATTTTCTCGAATCATAAGAAGACTAGTAAAACATTCATTTCGCATCAAAATGTCATTCAGTACGACGGGATGTCGGTTGATCTGATTTAAAATGGCCAGATGGCAACGACAGAAAGGAATATAAAGCATTGAAAAAACATGTACATCAGAAATTAAAACACATGTAACATGGAATGGCGTGCTGGGTGGCCGGCATGCAAGGAGACCAGTCCATAAGGTCAGATGTCTGCCTAAGAACACCCGCAACATGACAGTTCCGCCTCGCAATCCTACCTAGACGTTCTTGGAGAATGCGGCATGGTTCCCATGGCATCGGGGCAACGGTGCAATGGCCCAATTAGGGTATTTGTTGTACATACCCGAAATGATTTACGTAATAATTAATTGAAGTATACGACCTTATTTCTGTGCTTCAACTATCCCTTCTTTCGCCTAAGAGAAGGTCTCATTTTTTCTTTCTTTGCTTGAAAATCATGGCATACAATATTCTTAAAGGTCATAATTTGAGGAATTTGCAAGAAAGTACGTGGTTTCTGCTTGAATATGAATTGAGCATACAATGGTAATATTAAGCGCCTGATATGACAGGGGAGTACAGCCATATCATCAACGAAACCGAAAAATCTGTCATTTTCCCTTAAATACCCGAGGTCCCGAATTCGAAACGAGGTAACTTCACTTGCCAAGCTAGTAGAACATGGTTAGGACATCGAATCCCCGCGCCCAACTTTTAGGGAACCGGAGGCCGCTAATCATTTTATGAGATACTTGAGCAAAGCTGCTGAGGGAGACAGGGCTCCACGTTCTGACTGCTAACGATCTCGCTCAGCTGATGGCGAAGGAGAACTACTCGTACTTCACAGCCTTTGTAAAAGCTGACTTTATTGACGTAACAGGCAAAGTAGGAAGAATCTATAAATAATACTTCAGTAGGAAATGATCGATGAAAAGGGCTTTTTTTTTATTAATTAAAATATTCGGCAGGAAAAAAGACAAGTTAACTGAAGAATTCAGATGACTGTAGAATGCTAAGTAGCCTGAATTTACCAGGTAAATATTATTATTGTGTTAATTATTAGTGTTTAAGCAGCAATTGATAAATAGTATCGACATCAAATATGTGAGATTAACCTTGTGTTTAATTATCATCATGATTATATTGCATACCGAAGGGTATGTAAATAAGTAGCTATGGGGACTTTATACAAATGTTGAAAGTTAGTCATTTTTTATTTTTACATAACTAATTTGTAAGTTTTAAATTTGTGTGATTTATATATGCTTATGTTGAAGAAAACAGTTGATCATTACGCACCTCTAAAGTTTTAAATTATTTTAAACATTAATTTAAACAACATAGGTCTTTAAAAATTTTAGGTCGTAGATTATTTAACTAAAGTCCCCTTAATTTTTTAAATAATTTAATGGAAAAGAAATTATTGAACCATGGCTAAGTAAGTGTTGCAAGGGCATGGTGCAAATGCCGTGGTTTAATATTTTCTTTTCTGTTAAAATTATTTCAAAAATTAAGGCACTTTAGTTAAATAATCTACGACTTAAAATTTTTAAATACCTATTTCTCACTACCTTCAATTATTATTTGTCTCCGTTGGTTAGGGTGAATATGGAATACAGTCTTTATCTATAATAAAAACAGAGTGTGCTAATGAGAATGAATAGGGAATAATTTCAATAAGCAGGAAATAATTTATTTATATGAAGTGAAATTTATAACCATCAAGAGTTATAGCCTTGTTCAAACTGGTTGTCCTAGATGCAAGTGTGACAATATCGAGAAATAAATGTTCTTCTCGACCGTTTCCTGAACTTTTGTAATTTGCAAACTAAATACATCTATTTTTTGCTGCGAACTATGTATGGTATGACTATTGTAATTTTTTTCCAGGATGTAATTTTCTCGTTGATAGGTTTTGCTTTTTGTTTTTCTGAGAACTATCATAGGATAACGAATAAGTTTGTATAACCCTTCGATTCAGTACACTAATTATTTTTATACAAATAACTTACTTTTGGTAATGATTTTTGGAACTTTGAATAAAATTTTTTTTTTTTTTTTTTTTTTTTTTTTTTTTTTTTCCTGGGACCTTAAGGCTTCCATTGAAGCCCTATACTGCCCATACTAACACCCATGGCACTGGGTGATACTTCTCCTACGAAAGAAAAGCACCACCCAGGGCGGGACTCGAACCCGCAGCTCCGGCATGGGAGTACGGCACTTTACCGCACAGCCACACCGGGCCCTTTGAATAAAATTAAAACTAAGAATATAATATTAGAATATGATTTTTGGAACTTTGAATCAAATGAAAAACAAGAATATGATATTACAATATGATTTAGAAAAATATCATTAAAAAATTTTAATTAAGCACTATAAATAGGCACTGTAAATATTATAAAATGGCATCAGAACAGTTTAAAAATACAATTATAATGAACTTAAAATAATATCTGGTCATTCTAAAAAATAATTATCCGTTGTGGAATATATTCTTTACATTTTATAAATAAATAAATTTTTAAGTTCTAATGAAATAAAACCGAGTGGAATTAGAATTCCAACAAGTTTCTTTGATTTAATTAAATACGTGTGTGTATCTTTAAAATAATTGTAGTTCAATCATGACCGTCTTTGGTCCAAGTTAGTTTGGATTGTCGAATTTTATAATGAATTTTGAAAAATAATTATAATAATTGTATTGAACAAAAATAATGGTAATGTATAAATATAAGAATTGTAGGAGAATTAAAGATATTGATATCGACATACCAGGATTGTGAAAAATACACAGCTCTGAACATAAAACCGAACTAAGGCTTCGATACAGAAAAACAATTATTATATCACAACTATAGAACTATGCCCCTGTTTTTTTTTTAATTTTTGTTGCTTATAAAAGAATTATATTCGCTGAACTCTGGGTTCACTATGTAAACTGGGTGTTCAAGTCCCAACAAACACGTTCACGCCGACGTGTACCACCGGTGGCTAACACTAGAATGCCGCCTCTGCCAATTAACTTTAACTCTTTGACTGCCGAAAAAGAAAACCTGGGAATCACGCTCTTGTTTCGGCACAATTTTAATATTTAATTCTCTGACAAGAGAACAGTTACTCGCTTTGAGGTGACATGACAGCAAAAGTGTTAAGAAAGTAGAAATAATTTCTGGATATCTGAAAATTAAAATAATGAAAATTTAACGTAAATTTATTTATTTTTATATTTATTTATATACTTATAATCGTATAAACATCTATTTTTTAATAAAAATTATAATTAATACCGCATAATAAACATAACTAGTAGGATAGTATTTTTTATTGTTTATTTTATTATTGTTGGATTGCCAATACTGCATAATGCCCTGGAATAGCTCCCGCCCGATAGAGCGAGAAGCATTAAACAGTCCCGGCGTGAACGTGTTAATAATGTGTTTGCAAATTGCCTTGCAGACTTTTAACACTTTGTAAATGGCACCTTGATGAGCAAATTACAAAAATTTAGGTCATTTCCAACTGTGTTAAGTGCTAAACAGGGTCGTGCTGGCCTATGGGAGCACCGGGACATTTCCCGGGGGGCCCTGGGCCTCAAGGTCAATGTGGGGGCCCCCAAAAGGGGTAAGGAAGAAGAAAAAAACAAACGACCTTCGGAGGGAAAAATTGAAATCTCGCAGCTTTTGACTTTTTAAGCCTTAAATTATCAAAACTAAGCGTTTTTTGATTGATTAATACTTGGATTAATACTACTTGTGATGTGACGTCATTCTAACGTTTGGGTTTTGGAGTTACTATCTTGTTCTTGTCTATGATGATTAGGAAGATTGCTTTTGCCGCGCGAACCTCGTTGGGTTAATCAAGCTATCATAACCGTTAACCGAAAGTTCTAGAACATTCTCGATCATTCTCAATTCACTGGAAATTCGAAATATCGAAATCTTTCTGTCGCTATTGGAAATTGAATTCAATGTTCAACTTGTTTAGTAGTTAGCACCATCCTTCAGCGCCAAAAGTAAGTTGTTAAATTAATAATTATTATGCTTGAGTGTTGTAGACTACAATTTCTAATTTACTCTTTCTTCCATTTTCCATTTTAGAGAAAAACTTGAAAACTTTAGACCCTTCATTTATTTTACTAGTACTTTTTTTATTTAAAGCGTCGTTACGAGTCGAGTACACTCACTCTATTATTTAACAAGATCCAAATCACGATTAAAAGGCCCTGAGGAAGAATATCATCATATTTCACCTAAACATTTTGTTTTTTCAGGTAAGTTTTTACAAGTTTTGGTAATTTTAAGTATGAATCATCCGGCTTCTCACGAGAATGAACGATTATTATTATTATTATTTTTTATTTTTTATTTAAAGCGTTGAGATGGAGTTAAATCGAGTGGCATGGATTTAAACTCTAAAGGATAAGGAGCACTCCATTCTCAACAAGATCCTAATATTAATATCCAAACCACGCTTCAAACACCAAAGGCCAAGAGGAAGAACATCATCCTACAATTTCACCTAAGAAGACGTTGTTTCTTCGGGTAAGTTTTTACAAGTTTTGGTAATTTGAATTATGCTCCAGCCTCATAAAGATTTAATTTTAAGAGAATAAACGATTTTTTATTTTTATTTCCCGGGTAGTTTTGGATATATGGCCACGGATTGGAAATTAGGGGAAGAGCTGTTTAGTATAGGGGAGACCCAATACACCTATCTTAACAATTGTCGTTATGCTCGCATCGAGAAAATAATTTTTTTTACTGAAGGATTTTTGAATGTAAGATTTTCGTTTCTGGATCAATTTCTTGATTTCTTTTTTGGATAGATTCACCCACTTCGAGCTATGTAACCTTTTGGTTTTTTTCCCCCCACTAGTCAACAGAGATAAAATTCGATTTTAAACGAGATTCGCCAATTTCTAGTTAGGTGACCTACGGGATGTTTTTTTCATTAGGCAACAGAAATGGAATCTTCAAAAAACGAGATCCGCGCATTTTGGTGGGTTATGACCTTTTTTGAATATCCGTCTGTATAAATCTAAGAGTTTTTATTTAATAATTAAGATTCTGTTGATTTTAGGTTCGTTTATAAAAACGGATTCTTGTAACAAGCCGGGCTTTCACAGTATGAGTTCACTCAGACCGAGTGCACTCTGACGTCTACTCGCACGTTAATTGTATTGTGTAAACACCTCATTCGAGTGCACTCGGACGTCCGCAACCAATCCGAGCGGACTAGGACCATGTCCTATTTTCCAGGTTACTCGGACCGCGGTGAGCTCATAACGTGAAAACTAAAATACAAGTGCACTCGTATATGACGTAACTCGTACTTTCTCAGCAATCGTACTTTCTCGGCTTTTCCTCTCAACGGTTTTTATTTGAGGAGGTTGAATTGATAAAGTAACCTGCCTTGCCTCGGATAACAAGAAGCATGGTGGGAGACTCACCAATTCGACCTCCCACCACTCCAGAACCCCCTTGGCCACATATCCCATTTATGCCATTTGAAGTATGCTCTAGCTTCATAAGAGAATAAACTATTTTATTTTTTATTATTATTATTTATTTATTTTTTTTGTTTTGTTATTAAAGCGTCGAGTTTCATGGATTTAAACTCTAAAGGAGCACGCCATTATTCAACAACAATGTCCAAGTGTCCAAATCACGATTCTAAGAGACCCCAAGGAAGAATATCATCATATTTCACTTAAGAATTGTTTCTTCAAGTAAGTTTTGGTAATTTTAAGTATGCTCCAACTTCTTGAGAAAACAAACTTTTTTTTTTCTTTTTTTTTTATTATTATTTGATTATTTGTTTTTTTAAAGGGTCGAGGATGAGTTAGTCGTGTGACATGGATTTAAACTTTAAAGGAGCACTCCATTATTCTAAGATCAGGATGTGGTCTGTGGACAGTTTAGTAAAAGACTACGAGAAGCGATGGTATGCATAATACCATATTTATAATTTATGTGATGTAACCTGTGATCAATGTCAATGTCTCACTAGTCATGAGCTAAGTCATAGTTATTAAGTTTTAAAATTATAATTTATTTACATAAATAATGGACAAACACAAAAAAGGTAAATCAAAAAGGGTGTACACTAGTGGACACCAAAAGAGATTGGCCAAAAACAAAAAAGAATTGACAGAAGCAGCTCTTGCTCCAGGGCAATCTAGACTTGATTTTAAAACACCTTTATCAATAGATGTGCACAAAGAATTTAACTTTCCAAGTCAGGAAGAACAAAAAAGTGATTCCCTTCCGTTAAAGCTTGAATCTCAGACACATCCGATCTTCCCTACACATGAACTTGTCTCATCACCCTCCTTAGATGCAGGACCGAATGATTCCCTTCTGTTACCCCTTGAATTTCAGACATATCCAAATGTCCTTATCCCAACTTATGAGTCTGCCCCATCAACCTCCATAGATGAAGATCCAAACCCTTCTCAAAATTTAATTAATTATGAACCTGCACAATCAGTCGAAATCGCATGTTCAAGTTTAATTCATCGTGAACAAGAGAACGATTGTCCACCGGATTCAAATGTGCAATCACCTTCACAGCCATACACAATCACTCTTCCAAATGCACCCATTTCTTCCTCAGTCTGTACCACCGTTCAATCGAAACATGGGAATGAGACACGTGATAACATTTCCTATAACATTTTATTTACTCCTCCATCTCCTGACTCAAATTTGCAAAAGAAATTGAATTTTTGTAATCAACATCCCATACAGCCTTCATCATCTGAACATGTTTTACCATTTGTTGAGTTCAAAACTTATTTTCGACGTTTACCAAACGGTAGTGTAATCAAAAGAACATGGTTGTCTTACTCAGTAGAAAAGAATAGTATATTTTGTTCTTATTGTATGGCTTTCAGTAATTTTAAAAGCTCTTTCAGTACTTCAGGATTTACAGACTTCAAACACATATACTTGCGAGTAGAAGATCACGAACAATCTATTTCACACAAAAATGCATATGATTCCTTCTTGGCAGCTTCACGTAGTGCAGACATAGGCACCAAACTTACAAAAGATCAATCACTTTCTAGAAATAATTTTATTTTAACCAACAGGAAAATACTTGAAAGAGTTTTAGATGCATTGGTTTTTATTGCTAAACAAAATCTTCCAATAAGAGGAAAGGCCGAGGCTGCTTATATGCTATTCGATGATGAGTTCGAGGGGAAACGGGGCACATTTTTAGAGCTTTTAAAACTAATATCAAAGTATGATCCTTTACTTGAAAATCATTTAAAATTAGTAAACACAAAATCTCTAAAAAACAAAGCTACAGGTGGTAAGGGAAGAGGTAGTTTTACAAGTTTTCTAAGCAATAATATGATTACTAAAATTTTAAATGTTATATGTAATAATATTCGAAAAAGTGTTTCTGATTGTATTCGGAAAGAGAGATTTTTCAGTCTTCAGGTCGATTCAACCCAGGATATAAGTGTGAAAGAACAACTCGCGATCGTAATTAGGTACATTGAAAATGATTCCATCCAGGAACGCTTGTTTTCATTAGTAGACGTGGAATCTACCACTGGCTCCTCATTAAAAAACACCGTTTTAGAGGAATTAAAACAATATAATTTGCCTCCTACCATGATTGTTGGCACTTCATTTGATGGGGCCAGCAACATGTCAGGTGCTTACCAAGGCCTGCAAGCCCTCATCAAATTGGAGTCAAAATCTAGCCACCACATTTGGTGTTTTGCACATGTTTTAAACAAAGTTGTAACCGACTGTACTTGCGTTACAGTAAACGCAAAAAAATTTTTTGGTTTATGTCAAAGAACAGCTGTTTTTATATCTGATTCCTACAAGCGAACAGCTTTGTGGAAAAAAACCGTGGAATCTAGTGGGCAAAATAAAATGAAAAGGTTACAAAAAATTGGTGAAACCAGATGGTGGAGTGCCTCAAAAGCTGTACAGCACATTCTTGGAAACGTAGATAATCACAATGACGCTTTGTATTCGGATTTAATTCAAACTTTACATATCATTAGTGAATCGACTCTGTGTTCAAATAAGTCAGCGGCAAGTGAGGCAGATTCATTGAGATTGTCGTGGATGGAGTTTGAAACCATTCTAATTGGCATAATTTTTTCTAACATTTTTACCATTCTAACGCCAGCTTCAAATTTTTTGCAGACAAAGGGTGTAGATCTCTACCTAGCCTGCAAAATCGTTGTCGATGCCAAAAATAAAATCTCTAACATAAGAGATCAGTTTCCAGATTTTGTCAAAAAAGCTAAAAGCTTTATCGACAAAGTTTCGACTGAAACTAATATTGATATTGAAAATGATTTTAAAATAGGCCGGCCACGTAAGAGGAAACAATTTTTCGACGAAAGTAGAGATACAGATGAATCATATATAAGTGCTGGCTATGAGAAATTTAAAGTAGAGAACTTTTTAGTAATAGTTGATACAATTTTAACATCATTGGACACAAGGTTTTCAAAAAATTTATCTCTTTATGAGGATCTTTCTTATTTTGACCCTAAAAATTATGCTCAAGTTGTAAATAAGAATTTTGGAGAGAAAAATGATGTGCTAAAATCAATCAGTAACGTGGCAAATGTTTCAAATTTTGAATTAAAAAATGAATTGATTCATTTCGCTCAAAATTGGCAAAACTATTTTGCCACAATTAAGGCACTAGGGATATCTCCCAAAAGGCCCCATACCCATTTCGACCTTGACGAGGAAGAAGTGAATGTTCAGGAGGAAGAAGCTGAAGAAGAGTGCAGAGGTTGTTTAACTTGTATATATAAATTTTTAAAAATGTACAATATGAACACATCTTTGTACAGCATACTTTTCGTCACCCTTAAAGTAATCCTGACTTTGTCATGCACTCAAGTGACTTGCGAAAGAGCATTTTCCAAATTGAAAATTATTAAATCTAAACTAAGATCGACCATGGGCCAAGAGCTGCTTTCTGATCTGATGATAATGTCATGTGAAAAAGACTTATTATTGAAATTAAATTATGGAGACTTGATTGACGAGATTGGGAAATCTTCTTCTGAATTATCCAACTTGTTACTTTTTTGAATTATTGAACTTTTTATTACATTATGTTTTTCCACTATTACTTTAAATTAACTTGTTTCTACTTGCTTTTATTCAATTTGTACTTCGTGTTTATTGCCTTTAGCTTCAAGCTCAATCAAAATAATTTGTTAACATTCCAAGAAATGCTTTCATTTTTAAGGAATATTTTTTGTTACTTTTATATTTTTTAAAGATTTTATTATGAATAATAATTAAGAGTACTAGTCAATTATTGAGGAATGACGTTTTGTTCGGAAGCAGAATAAGTTTTTTATTTTGTTGTTATTTAATTTCTAAATTTCATGTTCCGTTATATTTTTTACATATAATTTATTTAAAAATAAATGTTCCTTTAGTTGTAAGTTATAAACAGTATTGATGTTTTTTAATTATTATATTGTCTATATAGAAGAAGGTTATTTTGTAAAGATTTCCTAGTTTTGTGTTTTCCTGATTTTATGTACTGTTACATTTTTTACGTTTAATTTATTTAAAAAAAGTGTTCCTTTAGCTGTAAACAGTATTGATGTTATTTTATTCTTCTATTTCTGTATAGAAGAAGGTTATTTTGTAAAGATTTCCTAATTTTGTGTTTTCCTGATTTTATGTACCGTTACATTTTTTACTTATAATTTATTTAAAAAAAGTGTTCCTTTAGTTGTAAACAGTATTGATGTTATTTTATTCTTCTATTTCTGTATAGAAGAAGGTTATTTTGTAAAGATTTCGTAATTTTGTGTTTTCCTGATTTTATGTACCGTTACATTTTTTACTTATAATTTATTTTAAAAAAGTGTTCCTTTAGTTGTAAACAGTATTGATGTTATTTTATTCTTCTATTTCTGTATAGAAGAAGGATATTTTGTAAAGATTTTCTAATTTTATGTACCGTTACATTTTTTACATATAATTTATATAAAAAAAAGTTGAAACTATAATCAGTATTGGTGTTATTTTATTAGTATATATCTGTATAGAAGAAGGTTATTTTGTGAAGATTTCCTAATTATATTTTTTCCAAATTTTATATACTGTTACATTTTTTACATATGGTTTATTTAAAAAAAAAATGTTCCTTTAGTTGTAAGTTCTAAGCAGCATTGATGTTATTTGTTATATGTCTGTATAGAAGAAGGTTATTTTGTAAAGATATTGTAAATGAGCAAGCCTGTAAATAAATGATTAAAAAAGGTTCAATTTGTTTATGTGTTAATTAAATTGATTTTCTACATGTTATCTATTTTTTTACCAAAAATCATAAGGGAGGTCAAGATGAGGGGGGGGGGTCTTAAACTGACTAGAGCGCGGGGCCCCTTTGGTTTATTTCCCGGGGGGCCCTATGGTAGCCAGCACGACCCTGGTGCTAAATAAACTAAGGAAAACTGATTTTATAAAGTCCCAACATTTTCATTCGCGTTTAACTAAAATTTTATTAATCTTAAGATTTAGACCTTTTTCTGTTCAGCAGGCACAAAATTGGTCTAGAAAACAGCTAATACTTTGTTCGTTTTGCCAGTGCATTGAGAGTTTTGAGAAAAAAAAAAAATAAAAAAAAAATGATAGGATATGATAGGATCTCTACCGTTAGGAGGGAAAGCAATTAGATATTGTAAAATGTTTGCTGATAAATGGCGTAGCGGGTGTCGTACGTTGTGTCGCCAGACAAAGGCGAGATAAAATCGGAGGTGTGACCAAACGAGTGAGTTGTCTTTCATCGCCTTATCTCCATTACAATACAACCCATACTCGCCCTCACCTGAGTCTTCCATCAAAACGTTCGCTCCGGCATAAGTCCCCAAGAATGTTCATGTAAATTTTGATTACGTTCATTGGTAAACATTCTTCATCTTATTTTTTCTTTCACGTTTTTGAGAACTACTAAATTTCACTAAACCAAGTCACAAAAGTCATCATTTAAAACTTATGTATGTTTCTTGGAAAAATCGGCAAAAAACATCCTATAATAATCTAAAAGGTGTGGAAAGAGCAATATGAAATTAAGACATTTGAACAAAGTTGTAAAATCGAACTGTTTGGATTGATGTGCTTTTATAATCAACTTTGATGTCTGAATAAAATATGAAAAAAATTTAAAATCGGTTTACGATTCATAATTTGTATTTTTTTAAAATCTGTACTATCCAAAGAACTATCTCTTAAAATACCTTTAATTTTCCTTAATATGGCTGACATTAGCATGGATACAAGAAGACTAAAAGCTGGAAGAGAGATCGGCTCTTTTAGACAGCCAAGGTAATTGAATCAAACCAGGTAGGGGGTGCTGTTGGGTGCTTTCCCTCCTGATGCCTGACATGTCATTATTTCCTATTATGACCATCACATTTGCTGATTGTCAGCATCTAGTTGACAGTTGCAAATCAATAATTAATGTTAAAAAAAAATCCTATAAGCTTTATAGCAACATTTATAGGGCAAACTCCTATGAAGGACCTTGTTGAAATGAAACCCGAAGTAGTTAAGCGCGATGAAGCGGTGGACCAACACGGAGGAAGATTAGACAGAGAGAAATGCGTAGTGAAGAACCAGCATGCCTTTAAGAGTGTGGCAAAAGATAGCTTTGCATAACTTCTTAATAAAAAAGAAAATTATAAATATTTCAACCATTTCCAATCGATTTGGATATGACTACCTAGACAATATAAAGAAAGTTAAACAGCTTTTTTATATATTTTACATTTTGTGACTTGATACACTATCAAACTAAAGTAAAGGTAGGTGCATGTATTTATTTAGTTTCAGTCTGATTTTCAACGATTTCAAAAAGAAAGAGTAGTTATGTATTTTTATTTTGAGACGAGAGCACCAAATCTAAAAGGGACGTTACCATAGCTGATTTAAATTAAAAAACATAAGAAAAATTATTTGGATTTACTTATGTCGATTTAAAATTTGTCAATAAGATGCATGAATACATTGGTATCGAAAATAACATCGATTCAATTTATGACTCATGAGTTGAATCAGATTAGCCAGAAAAAGAAAACAGAAAGAAAGATAAAACTGGAAACGGAGTTTGGGATTTATATATCCCTGTCAAATATGCAGATTAAGAACCAAGCCTACGGAAGCGTGAAATAACAATCCTAAATCGATTATTTTCAGTCGAAAAATTTGTCCGACTCGAACTAATAGGAGGCTCGAACCGACGCCGAATTGGCTTGGAAAAAAGGCTGACTTAATAAGACAACCTGGCTGAGCTGTTTTGCACTAGTGGCAATTAGCATATGTTAATTAATGAGAGCGGTGTCGCACTGTTGAAAGTGACGCCTTGTTGAAAGTCTTTCCTGATTTCACTCCCCAACGGTACATGCTGACAGCCTTCCAAACAAAACACAATATGAGCTAATAAACATGCGTGAATAATCGTAAATAAAAGTAACAATTTAGTATTGTTTAAAAATATGCTCTTGCCGATATTTTTAACCCTAATTAGTTAAGGTGATTGATGAGCCGAATAATTATCATCTTTTTTTTTTCCCGGGCCTGATAGATGGGGCAATCTCATAGTAACCAAATGAGGCTGCTCGAGTGGTTAGAAGTTTAAAATAACTCTACGGTAGATTTGGGTTAGCTCAATAAAACAGGTCTCTACGAGAATATTTTTGGAAATTTCACTATCATTTCGACATGAAGTTTATATAGACGCATATATATAGATGTGGAATGGGTAAATTGATACATCCATAATTTATGAAAAAAGAAATTCAGACTCTGAAGATTACGACAAAGAATTTAATTCAATATTTTTAATGAAATCATTATCAATGTATTTGGCAGGCAACCAACGCGAAGTGACTCACTTATCGCACCTCAAACAAAATGTAAATAAATACACATGACAAGAAATTAAAAAATGAAAACTATTTCGTATGGTAATTACACATTGGCTGGCATCAACCCAGAGGACGGCTCTGCTTCGAGTCACTAGAGCTTACAAGTCAACTTCGCATGACGCAGTGCAGGTTCTAGCGGGGGCGGTTCCTCACGACCTCCTTAGTCACTTCTTCCTCCTGCAGGAAGAAGTGACTAAGTATGTATACAAAAAGGAAGGCTCAGCAGGAATTTCGGACACTCTTAGGGCGAGGATTGTTGAAAACCCAAATAAGTGGAAGCAGATAATCCGGGAGGATACCATTGAAGAGTGGAGCCGAAGGCGGGCAATCTCCCAAAAAGGGAAGTACTATAGTATAAAATAGTAAAAAATAGAAAAAATAGAAAGTACTATAAAAAATAGAAGTATTATAGTAAAATAGTAAATAAAAAGTACTAAAAATAGAAGTACTATAGTAGGAAATACTTTCCTACAGTCAAATCCAGGCTATTGGCTAAATGGATCCTCCCGGAATATTGGGTTACACTGTTCCTCACAGGGCAGATGGGGTATAAGAGCCCATCTGCATCGACTTGGCCTGAACATAGATCCCCACTTCTCCACCTGTGGTGTCCCAGAGACCGTCGAGCACGTGGTCACGACCTGCATTGCATTTGATGGAATAAGGGCCAGGATGCTGAGAACCACGTGACTTTTCGTCCTCACTGAGCAAGAGTTCCCTCAGCTGGTGAGCAAAGAGAATTTCCTGCGGTTCAAGGAGTTCATTGAAGGGTGGAAAACGGTGTTGGGTCCAGCCCACTTCAACATGGGAGCCCGGAGAAGAGGATCTGGACCAAGAAGAACACCATAGAAATTGAAGCAACCTTCCAGCTCTTGGAGACAGATGAAGAACAAGGAAAATAAAATAAATGGTTTACTAGCAGTAGTGTGTTGTTGCCTAGTCATGCGTAACATCCCATGACTGCTAATACCCGTATTGACCGTGAGGCATGGGAGGGAGGAAATTAAAATTAAAATAATTACACATTTTTAATGGCATGGCGACTACATCTTTTTCACTTTCAACTCAAATATTTTACCTACTTGAAGTCATAATTAAATTCTATTCATAACTTTATAAACAGCCAGTCTTATATATTAAAAAAAAAATGTAAAAAATATAATAATTAAAAGAACCTACGGTAATCAGAAGCAAAAAAGGTATAAACCGGAGTTGGTTATTTAAGTGTTGAATATTGCCATTAAACTGATTCCAACCTTTAAGAACCTTCTGGATCTCTATAAGGTGGATCTCTCTACAAATCACCTTCCGCTGCACAAGAAATATTCGCAAGATCCTGATTTTTTAGAATAATTTGCATTTTCATATTCATAATTTGCATTGCATTATATCCCATTTTCTTGAATGTAATTACAATTACTGGCTCCTCCGCCCCCACACATTTGATAATTATTTAAAATAGAGGTTTTCTTTCGATTTTCGAAAATTATAATTTTCCATAGGTAACAATACTCTTAAAACCATGAGATTGGTTTTGATTGTAAAAGGATATTTTTCAAAAGTTATGATTGTGATTTAGGTGAGCTACGGTAGTTATATTATTCAAGTTAAGTAGAGAAAATATGAGATATTTATTGAATTTCAAATCAACTGTTGGATATCGTAAACGAGTAATCCCTTTTAGCATTAGGATGAAAACTTGTAAGCTGTGGGTGATGGATCCTCAAAAATTGAAGGATTATAAATTTACAGAGCCATAAAAAAAGTCCAGTGAAAAACACTGAACGGGCTTGTGACTGAGCAGCTCATGTTTTCCACGAGTGCCTAAGTACGCAATAATTCAATATAATAAAATAATTCAATAAAATAATTCATTAAAAAATACTTAGTTCTTCCAAGGGCAAATTTAATGCATCCACGAGGACAGTTAAGCATTATAGATAAGAGAATAATTTTGTGATTCAAGATGTCGTGCCCTTGGAGGAAAAACGTATAACTGATGTCAAGTCATAGCTATCAAGTTCCATAACCATAAGCAATGTAAACAAGAGGATTACAGGAACAGCTTGCCACGAGATCGCAATGCTTGCCCATGAGAATATCGCCCCGGCAACGATAGTCTGACCTAGGCCTCGCGGTGAAAGAAATGTCCTTTATCCTTCACACTTCCATAGAAGATGACAATGACAAAGTGCCCTCACATATCTGCACCTAAAGGATTGATTTAGAATGATTGCTTACATAAATAAAACTCGTTATGGTATACAAGTATATGTGTCAAAAGAAATAATTTCCTCTTTAAAAAAACAGCCATGGAATTCATTATTTTAATTTGTTGATTTTTTATTTGGTTGTTGTCTTTACCCTTAAGTGTCATTCATTGAAAAAAAAACCACCTCGAATTATATTATATTGTAAAATTTAGTTTTCTTTGGACTTTTCAGCTCGTCTTCTAGTATTTCTAATAATACTTTTTTGGCTGAATAAGTAAAATTAATAGATTTACCTCAATGTTCGAGCAATTTTTCACTAAAATATAAGGAACCATCAAACAGCTCTATTGTTAGGACGTTAATATAAAATATTTCTTTCTTTATGTTTCTTAACTAACATTTCAAAAAAATCGGATGAATATTATGAAATAAGTGGCATTAATTAAAAAGGAAAAATTATTTTTAGATAATTAATGTATTCTTTTTAAACAATTTAATTAGATAATAAAATATTCGACAGCCGGGAATCGATCTAACCGTGGGGCCCTCACAATCTTTCTCTTCTCATGGTTAGCTCAGTGGTAAGAGCGCTGCAACGGAGATGCTGAGGATATAGGTTTGGTTCCCGGTCGTGGTCGAATCTTTTATCTTTTAATTCAATTTTTTTTCAAAAAAATTAATTTTTGTTTGTGTTCATGGTCTTCCCCAGCGAAAATATATTGGTGATCTTGATTCCTTAGCTTATAGAAATAATTTCCATGAAAAAAATCGCTTGTCGCTTTTTTGTAAATGAATTTAAAATAAAAGAAGAAAATCAGGTTTCTCCATTAGTCTAAAACACGCCTAATTAAAAAATCCGATTTATACTAAGTTAGTTAAATACCATATTTATCTTTTGGCCGTTTTCGGGCTGAACTCGACTGTACATAGGTTAGCATAAATTCCGAAACGGATCGCAACTTTCGAAAAATGTGAAATACGTTTGCGTATGCATGAACGAAAGTTGTGAGCGGTGTTTATGAATATTAGGGAAGGAACGTCGAGGAAAAATGTAAAAATCTTTAAAAAAGATTGGTAAAGTAGGAATAGAGCTAGTAGTTACTAGACCCGCAACTCAGATAAATGATCATGATTTGAACCTGAAATAAAACCTTACATTTCAAGTTCAGCTGAGAAATTTTTCCCCTATGCAATGTATAATTTACAATGATCCACGAAACATTAACATAAACCTTACAAAGTCATTGCCACATGCTATGATGATGATGATGATCCAAAGTCTATTAGTAGTAGTAAGTCTATTATACACCTCGAAAGTGTATGGGTTCGTGATTGATTTAAATGTTTGAGTTCCTGTTGAAGGAGGAATTTGATAGTATTGGGTGTTAGCATGCCTATGTATTTGTTTTAAATTCTCCAATCCTTAGGAAAGCTTAATAGTTTATACAATGAAAAAAAAAATGTCATGAACACCTATGAGAATGGTAAAGCTCATCCTACAGGGTCACCAAGCAGCATTTCAAAGCAATACCATTCAAAGGGACATACACATCAAAGGCTCATCAAATAAAAATTAAACCGATTAGAAATAAAACGGCCATATTATGTTTTTATTGCGGTTTAGTAAGCTTACATAGGCCTATCTTTACATATGAGTAAAAGCAAATAGAAAAAAGAAGCATAATGTTCCAGAAAGAAATACTCCAGTTTCTATTGTCTAAGGTTTCGGAACCCATTCCATGTCGGCGAACGCTGTGCTAAAGACAGGGAACACGAATTCACAATTAAGCCCAATCAGGAAACCTGCTACGATAAGTTTATAAGATTTGACGAATTATGCTTCTTGTTTTTTTTATTTTCTTCTGCTCTTTTTGTTCAGTAAATATTTAAAAAAAAAAATTAAATAAAAGAAGCACCAATTTTGATGATGTCTTTTAGGAGAGGAACGGCGTCGGTTATCTTTAAGGTTTCTTTCCAGCATCCAGTTACTCCCTTTCTGCGTGTTCAAGATATACTGTTTTGAAACATTACCGTCCAGAGCAATGATACTTTGTAGACCATTTCATGCTGTTTTGAAAGCATTCTTCTAGTACCTTCCTCTACTTTACTTCATACCCTACCCGGGAACTGACAAGAAGCAGTTTAACAAACCCCCTGCGTGTAGTGCTGTGGCTGTGACTACTCATTCAGAAGCTGCCGGAAGGCAAAGGAGAGTGTAAACAGTCGCGCAGCGAGACAAACCGCTAGCTGTCCTTATGGTATATGATCTATGTGAGCTCCATGTTGCAGCACAAGCACGGCATGTCAGTAACAAACTTGGCATAAATTTAACTCAAGGAAGGACAGCATTTTAAAAACCGTTACTATTGAAGTGCAGTCGCAGCTTCACTGACGGATCAATAGTTTAAGAAATATCAATGATGAATATATTACTTTCGTAAAAAATATACCAAATAAATCTTGTCCTAAAAAATATACCAAATTATGGATACTTGATGGATTTAGTGACCTAATATTTTTTTTGAATGATTCATTCAAACTTATCTGATACTCAAAAACTCCCGATACATACGTAAAAAGATTGTGATCAGGTTTCACCAATTAAACTATTATGGAGAGTTAATAAATTAAACTATAAATGAAGATTTTAAATGTGGATGCCATTTTTTATGAAACAATAAATTAACAAACATAGCTATGGTGCATATACTATAAAAAACATGCTATCATACTACGTACTAACACATCGGTTAAAAAAGGGTGAAAGTGACATATTTTTAATTTGAATAATATAGCATTTTGTCTCAATGAGGAACATTGTTTTAAAAAATTGATAAGCACATTCACAGCACATTTATGGAAAATATAAATAAATTTAATAGCGAATAAATGCTAGTTTGAGCGTTCTTTTAATCAATTTTTGGTGCAAACATACAACCGAAAAACTTACGTTTTGAATCTAGGATATCACTTTGATTTAACCATATTTACTTTAAGTTTGTAAGCAACGTTATGTTCGTAAGCTGATCATAAGTTATGTTTAAAAGGTAATATGTTTATAATGAATCATCCGATTTCGATTACTTCTAAAAATCGAGGGGTAGGTGCGAGGCTCACCTTCCATCCCTGACCTCCCACCATTTTCGATAGAATCTTATATCTTACGCAAAATAATACCTAGGAATTAGCTAGGAGGCAGTTTAAACATAGTCAAATTCGTATGGGTCATCAGAGAAGGATACATTATTAAACGGATATGAAATCAGAAAGAGTAAAAAATATAGTGCATTTGGTGCGGAATGATACCTCTAAGGAATATGCAAACCATTGTCGGTAAAAAGTGGAAAATCCAAAAATAAAGTATTTTTAATAACCATTCATGAATCCAGAACAAGAACGAATTTCTTTAACAAACACTTGCTCTCATTTCCTTATCTCGATCCTATGTGTTTTTTTTTTTTTTTAATGAGTGAGATCGTCTAATCTCCTTGTTCCCTGAGGGCTAATATTTGCACAGAGGGAGTAAAAAAAAAGATATTCTTCCGTGGGGAACATCTGGTGTTGTCACCGTATAAAAAGTGAATGCAGCACAATCTCTTGTAGGAAGGATGCATAATAAAAGCCATCCTTATCTTTGAAGAAGGAAGTTGTAAAGCCGTCGCACTATTTTATAATAACTTTCTCACGTAAATTTTTTTTTTTTATAACGAATAATAAAACATGTTATTGGGATCAGCATTACACAATCGTACGTAGGCCTAAGTTGTATAAAAAAAGTCAATTTTTCGTTAGATAATATTATGTACAGAAAAACACTCCATTCCTCAAGATAATAATGAACGCTTTTTCCTATGTCATGAACGAAGAATAAAATATTGCAACAACCCGGAACCAATGCAGTAGGTATTCATTTTTTATTCTTGTGTTCACGAAGCCATAAAAAATGGAATGCAGCGCGTAGGACGGCCAAACCCTTTCAGAAATATTCTACAAGCTCAAAATTATATTTATTTAAGCATAAAATTGAAAATTAATCGTGAATACGAGGTCAAGAAATCCAACCGGGTTTACTGTTTGCCAAACCCTTAATTAACCCTAATTGGCCCCCTTCGAGGAGGTGATTGACCTAAAATTAATTCATCATGAGATTCGAAGAAGCTGTTAAGTTTTTCACTGGTGGCTGTAAATCCTACTTATCTTTTTTATTTTTAAACAATTTATTATAAAATGAAAAAAAAAGTAGCTCCTTTTCATCAGTCTTCATAACAGTAATGTAATAATGAGCTAACGACGTAATGTGTGCTAGCTGCTCTTCAATATTTTTTTTTTTTTTTTTTTTTTTTATGAAAGTGAAAAATGTAATGTTCTCTCTTAATAACTTAAGATATAACACAACAATCGTTTGATGTTTATCAAACGTCTTCTTTCGAACTTTCATGTAGGTAACAGAGGTTGATGTTATTAACAACATAAACGAAGGAATTGAGAAAACGAAATCAGATTATTGGAGATGTTGCAATTGATAAAAAATAAAGTAAATTTCTGTCATCCCAGTGAATTATTCAACTCTAATATCTCATTACTGAAAAGATTTATTCAGTTGTTTTAATGGACGTAATCAGTAGCCACAGTTTTGGCATTTTCGACGTGAATTGGATGCTTGATAATGAAAAACTCATTAACTTATAAGAGAACCAATTATTCAAAGTGATGACAGATATATAATGCTAAATCAACTAACGCCTTGGAAAGCCCAGGAGTATTTTTACAATGAAAAAAAAAATGTCATGAGCACCTTTGAGAGTGTAACAGTGGATCCGACGAGGTCGCCAAGCAGTATTTCAAAGCAATATATTCCAAAGGGGCATACAGATTAAAGGCCATGAAATGTTACCGGTACGAAATAAAACGGCTATACGTGATTTTATTGTTGTTGTTTTTCATCATCAAAAGAGGCGGATTAGTAATCTTCACTTGGACAGATGGACTAGGCATTGGGATACATCCGCCCAGTAAAGATATGCGACACGAATCCACAATTAAGCCCAATCAGGAAACCCGTTATGATAATTTTATAAGATTTGGCATCGCGGTTTCCGACTTGGCCTGGGTTCCGAAACCTTTAACAACTGAAACTGGAATATTTTTTTCTGGATCATTACGCTTCTTTTTCTATTTGTTTTTGCCCTTTCTGCCTTGAAGCGCGCGAATCAACGAATACGTGAGCAGCATGAGAACTGGAAGAGGCTTCTAAAGAGGAGTCTCTTCAAAAGGTCCTGCCTAAAGTCTTCCACGAACAGAAACCTCGCATTCCCTCCCTTCATATGTTACTATTTTACCCAATCGAATCCTCAACATTCAACAAAAAATAAAGAAATAACTTCAATAAGAAATATTCTAGTCTTAAATATGACTTAGTGTCATCAATTTCCTTAAATCTAAGGCCTTTAGGCAACAAGTTTAATAAAATTGGGACAGCTATTCCTCAAATCCAACAATAAAAAAAAATCGCATAATTAATTCAATTATTCTTTACTTATTGATAGTGCCAAAACATTTTAGCGCAAATTATTAAAAATATCTGCGGAAACAATTCTCATATTTGAATCCCAAAAATGAATAAATTTTGCTAGAATTTGAACCAAACTTCACTCTATATATAATAGTAGTAAGATAAGAAAAGTTTATTTGAGAAGTTTAACAAACAGGCATAGGAATAAATCCCCTCAAAGATTAGTAATAATAATTGATAAGAAAGGTTTAACAAACTGGAAGGTTCGATGCCGATACCACTGTTCTCCATCCACTCCCTGTCCAATCCTTCACGCGATCAGTCCTCACAGGATCCTCCCACCTTCGTCTTGGTGTCACATTCGAAACTTTCCTAGTTGTCCTACGAAACCTCAATAAAAATCTAAAAGAAGCGAAAATGATGGAAACAATTTGACAATCGACACCCTTTTTCTACAGGCGTTGATGACCGAAATGCGGTTTTACGCTTTTACCCACATCAAACTAGTCGTCAAAAAGTTTATAATTATTTTAGTTACATATACAATTTTACATCCCCAAATATCGTCGCGCCGCTTTATGGTAAACTGATAAGGTAAAATTAACACCATACGACATTGTTTACAAGTCTATATTCCTCGGTTGATTCGTCGCATTGCGGTCTAAATATTCGACGTGACACTTTATTTTCAAAAACCTAAATTCATTTTTTGCTCATTCCTTTAGGTAAACGAGGCGTGTTACGCACCCTTAAAGAAGACCAGAGGGTTAACATAAATAAACGATTTATGACACAATGAAATCTCACAAAAACGAAATAGTCAAAAAGTTAGCTTCAGTATGTTGTATCCTAACCAGTTCTTAACATAAAGGCATAGAATTTATCATGAATATGATCTTATTTAATATCGTCAAATAAGATCGGTTATGATGGAGTTTTTTAACTACATAATTCCAGAGGGTTACTAAAAATGAGAAAGATCGAAATAAACAATTTTTATAACATTATAAAATCTCACAAATAAATTTCGTTATTTCATCCAAAAGAAACGACACACACCACAGGCACTCAGCATAAAATTTAATTCAAGATAATGAAGGCATCTCAGTGTAATGAACAGGTAGAGAAGAGACCTGTATTAACTTAACTGACCAATAACAGTTATTTAGATAACCAATAGCAGATAGTAGCCATCCCGTAACAGTTCCTTATTACAAAAACCCATTCACCAAGACCATAATAATAGCATTTAATTTCACTTCGAAGCCAATCTATTAAACCTATAATCTAGATCTGGACCGCCGAGAGAGACAGTAGGAACATCCAAAAATAAACAAAGACATAAAATGGAATCGCGAGCCCTATGGCTGTAATTTTCTATAGGATTATTTTTAAAAATTAGTTCGTTTGATGGCAAATAAAACTGAACTGATTTATTGAAGTTTTCGAACATATTATTATTGTGAAATTATAAATTAAAATTACAATGATGTTTGATGGCAATATTAAATGAGGTAGAATAATAATAATGAATTAATTTTATAGACTGAAACGATGAAAGGTATTGCTTAATGGTTTCTCAAGTTTAAAACACTGTAACATTTAGGGAAGTAAATAAATGTTGTCCGAGTATAAATTTAGTATTCCGGTGAAATTCATCCAAAAACATTACATATAGTTTGCCTACTTTAAATTACTGTCCAATAAAAAAGGATTTTAAATCTTAACTGACTCTGGTACTTTAAACGTAAAAAAGATAATTAATCCGCTAGGCATGAAGAAACATAGCGTATTCCATTAGATAGATGGTGAAAATAATGTTCCCAATAATTATTATACTTGTGATTATAGCGTATTCCATTAGGATTCATATTTTCCATTGGGGATATTAATGTATATAGCTATGAAAAATAGGTTATCTATAATAAAAAAAATTATTATGTACAATATTAGTATTTTTATATTTCTTTTAGCGTTTTTTTTCCTTTGGATAAGTTAGTATAAATATATAAATATATACTATATATAAATATATAATATAATATAATATATATAAATATATAAATAAGTATATATAGCTGTTGTTGATATACCGGGAACGTTATGTATATGTTTCAGATTTATCCAACCGCTATTTTTCGAGTTTCGAGAAACAAAATAAGATATATATTTATAAATAAGATATATGTGACTAGTCACCCCAAACGAAATTCCTTACTATTAAAGGAAATAATTTTTGCTAAAATAGATCCGATTTTACAATTTAATTATTATTTTATCTTGTTATGAAATATATTTTTCAGAAAAACATCTGATATCTTTCCAAAAAATCTTAGTTCTTAAGTTATGAAAAAAAAAAATGGATTTTAGTAGTGTTAGTTGAAATCAATTTAAATACTCATATCTCTATGACAAACTTTCTTATTTCATTCTAAGAAATTCACCAATATATTTATGTCATTTATGCCAGTTTTTTTTCCCTAAAAAATAATTCGAAATGCAAAAATACGGTATTTTTTAGGGCACATACACATGAGACACATAGATCTTATTGGGTTTAAACTTGGATTTAAACTGGACGGGGGATAATATCTAAGGTTTGTTTGTTTAACGTCACTTTATGCCAATAAGGCTAACCGGACGATGCTACAGTGGGAGTCATAAATTTTGCCTATGCAGGTATAATTAGAATAGGGATCTCTAAAGAGTACTTGACATCGCATAGGTTCGAAACCTCCATTTAACGTTCTATCCGAGGGACGGCTTAGTCAAGGATTCTTTACTCCCTTTTAAAAATTACAAGGACCACCGCGGAACGCGAATTCGCGCCCTTTAGTATTGTAGGTTGCTATGCAAACCACTACACTACATGTGATCCCATTATACCTAAGGTATAATACCTGACTACTATAATATTAGGAGTCTCAGATTACTAAGGAGCATCCCCTCTCCCATCCAAAGCGGGATCCATTGACTAGACAAGAGGCACCTGCTCATCCAATTATGCCTGTGTCAACCTGAGACAGAAGATGCGGGTCAGTGACCGCAACCAACGCCGGCTATATATTAATAATTCAAGAAGTGAAGAAGTACACAGCTGGTGAAATGGGTGATCTGCATCAGTCACAGAGACCCATCCTCCCTAGCCGACATCGGCGCATTTCAATACAATTTATTCAACGCTTCTTTTATTTACAATACAATACAATACAATAAGGCTTAACGGACCCGAAGGCCCGACGCCGACACCACCAATCGGTCCCTACAAACTTCCATCCATCTACCACCGTCCAATCCCAAATTCACAAGATCTGCTTTCACCGAATCTTCCCACCTTCGCCTAGGTCTACCCCTCGGTCGTTTTCCAGTCGGCAAAGCGTTAATCAATCTTTTAGGAATTCGTTCACTACTAAGCCTCGCCATTTTGCATGCCCACTTTAACCGACGCGCAGCTATAGACTCGATTACATTAACCGGGTAAAGCTCACGCAATTCCGCATTGTGTAGCCGTCTAAATTCTCCTGTTGACTCATCTTTCTTCGGCCCGAATATTCTACGCAGCACTTTATTTTCAAACACCATAAGGCGTTTCTCATCCCTTACTGTAAGCGGCCATGTTTCACAACCGTAAAGAACAGTCGGAAGAATTATAGTTTTGTAAATCCTAATTTTTAAATTTCGGGATAAAAGGCGTGACCCAAGTAATTTTGCAACCGAGAAATAACAAGCATTTCCCGCCCTTAATCTAGCCTTAATTTCCTCTTCGATTTCGTTTTTTCTAGTTACAGTAGATCCTAAGTATCTAAATTTCTCAACGGCTTCGAATATTTCCTCTTCTACTTCAATATCGCCAAAATTGTCACCGTTTCTACAACTAACCATATATTTTGTTTTTTCCGTATTTATTTCTAGCCCTACTTCTTTTCCGGCTTCCATCAATGCTTTTGTATTTAGTTCTATCGTTTCCACGTCGTCGCCAAGCAAAACCAAATCATCAGCGTAACCGAGCACGGATACATTTCCCCCCAGATTCAAACCCTTTCCGGTATTTATCACCTCCCTAATGACATATTCTAGAGCTAAATTAAATAAAACAGGGGATAGCGAATCCCCCTGTTTCAAACCAGAGTGAACCTCGAACTTCTCAGAAAAATAACGACCGATTCTTATTTTATTGAACGTTTCGGTCATACACATTTTTACTAAGTTTACTAACTTCTTCGGTATTCCTAGTTCAGTCAGGATGTTATACAGTTTATTGCGGTCTATTGAATCATAAGCCTTTTTAAAGTCGACATACAGTTGATGAACAATACCATTGTATTCTAATTTTTTCTCTAATATTTGACGGAGGGAGAATATTTGGTCTACGGTAGATCGGTTCCGTCTGAAACCACATTGATAATCTCCGATAATTTCCTCGGCGTATTCGGTTATTCGGCTAGTCAGTATTGACGTAAATACTTTATAGCATACCGGAAGTAGTGAGATCCCACGGTAGTTATTAGTGTCTGTCCGCGACCCCTTCTTGTGAATCGGTATAAGTATAGACTCTTTCCATTCTTCGGGTACTTTCTCATACTCCCAGATCTTTTTAATCAAAAGATGTATTTTTGAAATCCCAGCTTCCCCACATGATTTGATTAGTTCGCTAGGAATATTATCCGTCCCCGCTGCTTTATAGGACTTTAATTTTCCGATAGCTATTTCGACTTCCCCTTTACTCGGTTCTTCTAATAACGGTTCAGCACTTTGAAATTCCAAAAGTGGTGATAGACGGGTATTTTCTGGATTCAAAATACTATCAAAGTGCTCTTTAAACTTCCTTACTATGTCTACCGGATCCGCTATGATGTTATTATTATTATCCCTAATACCAGTCGTAACTGGTCCTAGACGTTTACGTGATAAATTTATGCCTTTATACATATCTCTAACATTATTTTGGATTCCATTATTTTCTATTTCTATTATTTTGTTTTTGAGATATTCTCTTTTTTTATTTTTAAGCAATTTAGTCGTTTCGTTCCTCATGCCTCGAAAGTAGGCACGATTGTCTTCGCTAGGATTATTTAAAACTTTGAGTTTAGCGGCTTTTCTTTTCTCACACGAGTTTAGACATTCTTCATCGAACCATGGTTTATTCTTATTATTTTCCCTTTTGCCCAGACACAAATTACTGACCTCTTTAATATTATCCCTAATCCCTTCCCACAATTGATCAATGTCTTCGCCATTCTCTGTCGATGGTTCTAATACATCAAATCTATTCTTGAGTTCAATTTCAAATTGTTTTCTAATCGCCGGAATTTTAAGTTTTTCCAGATTAAAATATTCGGTACGAGATCCGGTTTCTAACCTTTTTTTTATTGAAAGTCTTTGCCGAACTTTAGCGACTACTAGTTCGTGATCCGACCCGCATTCCGCCCCTCGGTACGACCTAACATTAATAACACTATTTTGCCACCTATGCTGCACCAAAACGTGATCGATTTGATTTCTTGTTTGTGAATCCGGTGATGTCCAGGTATATTTGTGAATATCTTTATGTTTAAAAGTTGTACTTTTGATTATTAGATTTTTAGAAGTAGCAAAGTTAATCAATCGGATTCCGTTATCATTACTAATTTCGTGTAAACTTTCTTTTCCAATAGTCGGATAATATATTTCTTCCCTGCCCACCTTTGCGTTAGCGTCTCCTAAAACTATCTTCATGTAATTTCGCGGTAATTTATCGAAGACCCACTCTAGTTTATCGTAAAATTCCGACTTAACTTCGTCATCGCTGTCTTCGGTCGGAGAATGTATGTTTATTAACGCGATTTTAAACCACCGCCCCTGAAATACAGCTACTGATATCCTGTCCCCGAAAAATTGAACGTCCCTCAAAGCGGATATCAACCTATTCCTAATCAGAAACCCAGTGCCTAAACAATAATTTTCGCCCCCGCCGTACCAAATTGTGTACTTACCTTCTCTTAAAGAGCCCTCCCCCGGCCAGCGTACCTCTTGCAGCGCCACGATATCTATACCGTACCTCTCAACCTCATTCGAAACCGATTTTAACCCACCCGCTGTATTCAAACTTCTGACGTTCCACGTCCCTAATACTAAATCTCTTAATTTCAACTTTCGCCATGATTCCCCTAAAGCAGTCCCCACCCGGAGACCCGAACGGGGGACTAGTTTACCTCCGGATAATGAGCGTTTTACCTTAGGAGAATCCATGACTGTTTGTGGTGTTTGGGTGAACTAAAAAATGTGAGTAGGGCGTTCAAACCTACGTCACACCCTCCAGCAGGCCTGGGGGGCCGCTCTCATTGTTGGTCAGCGAGTCCTACGGACTTAGCCGGGAGGAACTTCCTAGGAATTTCCACCGACCATCCCCACATCCGCCACCCGTGGGACGCTCCCCATACGCGGTAATGAGACCCGCGCGAGGTCTTTTATTTACCAAATACATAATTCAATGATCACTTTTTTTCCCGTACCTTTTACGAGAGCTCGTTAAATTCGCCCCTCTGAAAAGAACATCATTAGGTAAATATACTTCGTCGTAAAAAAAAAAAAGTGTATTCGGAAAATGCATTTGGAATATAAAAAAGCTTATGTCTAAGGTGTTAACGACGGATGACAGACTACGCCATCAGTCACCAGGAAAACTCTCATATAAAAAGATAACCTTAATAAATAAACAAACTTTAATACGAGATTTTAAAAAAAATCCAAGGAATTACTATGTTGGCAAGAATATAGATATCCATGCTAATATACTTGCTGCTACATTAGCATATATAATTTATTCTGTAAAAAAATTGTGAAACATAAACTTACTAATCAAGTCATACAGGAACAATGAACTTGGATACATGTTCTTTTACGTGTATTTTGTATATTATTTAAGCTATATTACACAAAAATAGGCTATAAAAAAGTAAAGGCTACATTAAGAAAGTTTGTGACTTTAGGATGACGATAGACATAAATATTTCAAACGAAATTGAAAAAGAGTTTAAAAGATGGATACTTCGTCTTACAACTATTTTCCACACCAGTATATTCAGTAAAACCGTTTCGTGGCCGTAAGAAAAAAGGGTGAGCAACGGCTTAAGGTGTTTAAAAATAAGGTATTGGTGGAATAAGAACCTTCGAAACGATGAATGGTGAACCAATCGGAGATCTATAAAGGCTATACATCAACTAGCGCGAATTCCACCCAGTGAATATAACCGAAGCTAAAGCTTTGCGGAGGACGAAACGGGCGCTCAAAATTTTTCTTAAGCAACGATCTTCCTCTTTCTTCTGAGACGATGGTGGGAGTATTGCATTAAAGCTGATCTGATCTTGCTGGTATAAATTTTAATGACAGTCGTTTACGGATTTGGGAAAGTGATCGATGGAAATGGCACAGAACATCCATGTAAGTCAAGCTTTTAGTTATTATAGTAAATATATATTCACATCAAAATAATCGTAAAAATATTGTAAGTTAAACGAAAAAAACAAAAAAAAAAAACACATATGGTTTAAAAGTCCCAGACCTTTTGTTGGAACGAACTAATAATCGGAACAAACCGTCATAGCACTTTTTGGGACTAGATTGTTCGATCCCAACCATTACCACGCGATATCCTACAACTATACATAAGGAGTGATTGACTGGACAGTCTTAGTCTTGATTGTGAAGCTCTAGCCATATTATTATTTGTGTTACAAAGTGATAATTTTTGTAATCTGTCCTAATATTTGTGTTGTAATAATTCGTGTGGCATTGAAAATTGTGTTACGATATCTTTTTTAAAAAAAATCATTGTTAAAATACCCATTCTTATTCCAGTGATCTCTGTTCAAGTGAATGAAAGATCAGAGAGGTCTAATCTGATTTTTAAGTAATAAGATCAGTGAGTTACTCAGATCAGATCATCTACAGTAAGATATTCAAGGCGCGAGATAACTTATTGGCCATGATAACATCTCAAGGAAATGATAACTCTGGCCATGAAACGCACCATCAATCCACCCCGCGTAGCATTGAAGAAAACCAACAGAGGTTGAATTATTATTTGGCTATTTCCTTCCGAAGCAAAAGTTTTTACAAAAGTGTAATACTGAATTTTTTAACTTTAATATAAAAAAAAAATAAGATAGAAACTTAAACACGCTATCGAATTATTAAAAGAACTAAACGATATCAATTTAATTTTTATTTATGTTTATTATTATTTACAAATAACATCGTCATTATTAGAAGCATGAAATCTAAATTTTAGTTTATTAGAAAAGCATTAAAAATTCAGGAAGAATCATCAATAAATCGATCAAAATAAAGTCAGCGATGAGTTACGAAGAAAGAGATGTGTTGGTGTTACGATGTTATGTACATTTTAGATAGAAGACGAATAAAGGCAATCGCTGTCTACACACCTCCATCCACTTCGCCTTCCAATCCCTAATCCACAATCTCCGTCTTCACCGAATCCTCCCATCTTCGCCTAAGCCTACCCTTCGGACATTTCCCAGTCGGCAAAGCGTTTATCGATTCTTCAGTATCCGTTCGCAACTAAGACTCGCAATTTTGCACGCCCACTTTAACCGAGCTTTAACTTCGATTCTTAGTTGACATTTCAGACAAGTCGACGAAATTCGATTAAGGGAGCAACGTTAGACAAAAATTTTTTATGGTATGAAAATCTTAAACTTGAGTATATCTAAGCCTACTTATAATTATTAATGTATGGGTTTCTGGTAAATAATAACGGACCATTCCATCGAAAAATTATTCAATAAGGAATTTAGCCCCTTTTTCGAAAACCCTTTTTCGTATAATATGAAATATTTTACGAAGATTATTATTACTTAAAGTGAAAAATTACGAAAAAAAGGTTACAAGCGATTTAACTTATACATATATGAAGGACGTTTAAATATCAATCCACTGCTTACAACTTATTTGTATATTTCATTGCAGGTTTATTTTTATAAGAAATCCATTAGGCTATAACTTAGAGACTAGAGAAAAAATAGACATCTATTATATTACTGTACCAGATACTAATTTAGGAATCGCAGAAAGGATTCTGCAAAATTATTTTTCTTGAAACTAATGGAAAACGGCTAGTCCTATTTTGCTCAAAATTTAAGAAAAGCTTTTTTAGAGGAGGAATGAAACGGCTCATTACGTACACTTTTTTTCTACGATGAATCATTAAACTTTAAATATAATTAATTATCGAACTAATAGATTTTGCGGTGACGCTAATTTTTAAACTTTTTCTATTTTAAATAAGATAAGCATATAGTATTATTATAACATTCTTATCAATGCAGAAAGTTTAAAAGATAAATTCAAGCTGGTTTAAAATTTTATTTTACAGTTGTAAAATCATAATCTGGCTTATGCAAAAAAAAAAAAAAAATAGCTCTAATTGCTGCATCTTTTGCTTTAATTGCTCCTCAATTTCTGCCTATTTCATCATTTTAACTGACGTGTAAAATAAATTAAAACATTATGAACACTCTGTATATCAATGTCGGTTCCATTTTTTAATATCTGATAAAATCCACTGGAGTTTGTAAATAAATTTACATAATGGTTGCGGATGAATGTATGAATTGCTGATATTAAAGTATCCTCAAATTCAGCATTATTACTTGTAAATGATCAAACAGAATATTTTGTTAAAATAGTTAAAGTGGACGAACATCTCGCGAGCAAAACTCAAAGGTTGTTGTTTGTAAAACGTCACAGTTAGAGAACTGCTATCTGACTTCCGAGTTTTTTTTTTTTTTTTGTTTCTATCAATCGAAAAATTTATCAATGAACGGAGCCGGCTGGGAAGCTATTGCAACAGGATGTGCGATCGTAGAGGAAGAAAAAAAAGGTCACATATCAGCGGCATTGACCCTTCGGGTATTTCTGTAATCCATTCATTAATCAGTGATTCGGGAGTCCTTGCTGGGTCCAACACACTTCCCGAATGACCGCGGCTGGTATTTCGGCTCCCATGGCCTGATATAGTACAGGCAGACTGACGTAAGCCATACAGTCACCATTTCTATATAGTATGTAACATGTGGATGAACTCAATTATATTTGTAATGTTCAAACAGGCGGAAACCTTAAACCTAGCTGACAGACAAAAGCATAAGAAACCAGGAAGCCATTCAACAAGACGAAAGCCACGATCGCGCATTTTCTTTGAAGACGAATCCAATATCTACACCATCAACAAAACTATAATTCATCACAAGTGTATTGTAAATCTTTTTTAAATATAAGTGCATAGCGCAATACACAAAATACATTTGTGAAAGTATAATAAAAGATATCTGGAAAAATGTCCATCAACAATGTTCCCCTCTGAACTCTTTCTGTAACCTTTTTTTTTAATTTAAAATGGAAATATTTTATAATTTTATTAGAATTGAAAGGATTGGCCATAGCCGAGAATCGAACTCAGGTCCTCTGCATTTCCATCGCAGCGCTCAAACCGTGGGATCGATCCTGACCGTGTCAACCTTTTCTCTTCAACAATCAATTCAACCTGACTTTAACTGAAGTCCTCGCTACTCTTCATCGCAGAAACCGCAGGCTGGTCAAATGTCCAAATGGTAGGATCTAATTGACTACGGTTAAACACAATTTTTTTGAAAATGGGTTATTTGTTATTTTCAAATAATTATTGAATAATTATTTAAAATAATTCGAGAGGAATAAACTGCAAAAAAAAAGTTTTTTTTAATCACGCTTGACTGAAGATACATAATTAACTCCCAATATGCTAAGTTGAAATGGTGAATAAAACAAAATATGCTTCATTAATATAACTTCGTGGTTAATAAAACGGGTCAAAGGATTATTAAAAACATTAACAAAAAATCATAATTAATTTTAAAAAAAAAGTAAGCAAAAAAAGTACTAGAGACATAATAAATATTAAGATCTACTTGACTAAACTAAAATTTGTCATATATAATAATTATTACAACTAGTTACTTTAAGCATTTTACATAATAGTAAGAACTCGCAAATAAATTAGGTAACAACCAAATTTGTCAACCTTGGTAGTAGTAGTAGTAGTAGTAAAGTAAATTTATTAATTTCAAATACATATAAATACCAATATTATTCACAATAAATTTACATAGACTTGGATATATACTATCCGTCAGTCGAGTGACATACATGATTATAATAGAAAATATAAAGTGAAAAAATGGGAAAAAAGAAAAGGAATTATTCTGCATAATCATACTTAAATAATAACGCTTGAGTTATAAATTTATGTAGGACATTATAGTTTTTTCCATTTAGGTATTCTATGACTTCTTCTTCAGGGATCTTGCTTTTGTTGATTATCTTGATTCTTATCTCGGACAGGATGGGACAGATTCCAATGAAATGTATAACACTCTCAGGTTCTTTCAGGTTGCAGAGGGAACAAAGGGCGCTTTCGTCGTAGGTCCAAGGTTTCCGGTTGAGATTCAGAGTTTCTGTCCTGGCTCTCATTATGTTACTCATCATCTTAAGACTATTTTGGTCGCTTATATATGAGAGCTCTTTGCATTCGAATTTTAGTCTCTTGTAGGTTGAGTGATACTGTGCTTTAGATAGTTTATCTAAACATTTTTGTCTCTCTTTGCACTTCAGAGTTTCAATTATCTCCCCAATCATAGTCTTCACTTTTTCTGGAGGAGTCACGAACAAATCTTCAGGTTTTACATCCACTTCGCGACAAATCTTTTCCAAATCCGAGTAAAATCCTATTTTTTTAAACCAAATTTTGTAAGTAAGCTGTTTGGTTAATCTGTGGTCAGGAGAATTCAATACTCTCAAAATATATGTTAGGTGTAGCTTTAAAGTATAAATATGTAACGGGGGTCTGCTTGTTTCCAAATAGAGTGCATAATTTGGTGTACTTCTTGGGAGATTAAAGATTCGCTTAAGGAAACTTCTTTGGACTTTCTCAACTTGGTCGTAAGCCCTACCACCCCAGACCTGAGCGCCATAGCAAAGGATCGCTCTTGTTATTGTTTCGAAAATTTTCATTTTTGCTGAAATAGGAACCTCTTTTTTTAATAGAAAATTACGCCATGTAGCATGTATCCCTTGCATCGTAGTGGAATATTTTTTGTCTAAGTGTTTACGAAATGTCATGTTGGTTGTTATATTAATTCCTAAATATTTGTAAACATTCACAATTTCTATCATTTCACCATTATATATCCACTGATCGTCTCGTGATACTTGCCCACCATTCCGAAATACCATCACTTTTGATTTTTTTAGGTTAACACTCAAATTCCAAGTTGCACAGTACTCAGCTAGTCTATCCATCATTCTCTGCAAGCCGGACCTACTCTCACTTAGAAGTACCAGATCATCAGCAAACAGTAAACTCCCTACTGTAATATTGTCTATTTCAACCCCTCCTCCAATGTATTCTGGTAAATCTAATATATATAGAACAAAAAGTAAGGCACTTAGCACATCTCCTTGTCTGACTCCATTGTTAACTTCGAAAAATTCTGATAATTTATTATTCACCCAGACTGCTGACATGGTGTTAGTATGTAGATGTTGTCAACCTTGGATACTCACTCTAACTTTATTTAATAATCTATAAAAAAAAGGTAATTTTTAAAATATAAATACTTTACCATATAATAAATAGATAGATAATTCATTATACTTGTAGGATAAATTTCACTCTTCTCCTCAAAATACGGAAAATATTCTCGTCTCTTTTTCGACAAAGGATAAAAAAAGTGGCTGAGAGATCTCCTTCGTTGATACATCTTAACAATAAACTCAAATAAACGCTGAAATATTGTTATATTGTAAATGCAAAAGTAAAAGTATAAGATCATTAAAAAAGAATATTGTTGTATATATTATAGTGGATATTATAATAGCTGTTAAAATCTTAGTGAATTTGCTGATAATATTGCTGAGTATTGATATTAATTTTATCTGATATATACAACATATTTTTTTTACTTCACATTGCCTTTCAACCAAATTTCGACAGTCAGCAAAAGTTTCTTTTATTTTATTTGTTAGTTATACGAACTATTTAATTAATAACTATCAGTTTTTCATTTGTAGTAGAGAGCAGATTCTATACAAAAAAGTTTAGACTTTAAAATAATATTAATCAATTTCGGGGCTTTTAATATTAGATAAAACTAGTTTAAACTTATTACCAGCAATTAATCATTAAATGAAATAAAAATTCAAGTCTTTGTTTGATAGTTAATCATCTAGGGGTTAATATTATTATTCATATTTAATAGGTATTTCAAAAATGATTTTTATTTCTTCTGTTATTTGTATTTTTTAAGTTTTTAAACAAGAATATATCTAAAAAATATAGAAGAAAAAAGAAAAGATAGTCTTTTAACTTACTCTTCCGCATAATCTGATTCCTTTTATTTACCTGCAACATAAAAGAAAAATCATATTATTAAAAATGATGAAAATTAATATCAAGAAAAAATATTATACTAAAGAGGTCTGTACAGCTCAAACATATAACGGAAATAAATCATTTAAATTTTTGTATAGGCTATGAGTATAGTTAATATTGGTATAGCCTACTAAGGATGCAATACGATTTGAATTACAAAAAACAACGATGATATCAAATAACAAATAAATATATCAAAAATAAACTTTTTACAATTTACGTGTACTAAATTTTAGAAACATCATTTAACATAGATTGTAAATTTGTGGTTTGCAGAGTGAGTTCATAATTTACAAAAAACTCTCATTTAAGCCATAAGCCTTTTTAAAAAATGAATAAAACGAGCATACCCCATTTGTAAAAGTAGATTTGTAAAAGTCAGTTGAAGTATGGAGAATCGTATTTCTATAAATAATAAAAGATTAACTAGTAACCAATAAATTAGCGAGTTATAAAATGCTATACAAAAAGAAACAAAAAAAATAGGAAGAGAATCTGGGCAACCTATAAAATACACTAACCTATAAAAACCAGCCATAAATTAGCCAAACGAGCTCATCCCTATTCTCATCAGCCATAAAAATTCAGACATTTACTGCTTGTAAATTACATAATGTCATATATTCAGAAATGGGGGAAAAAATCCTATGTTGTCACCAGAACTGAATATTCGGTAAGCGTTCAAAGAATGTACTTAGATTTTTTAATTGCAATTTTAAAGTTGCCAATTAGAAAAAAAAAGTGCCTAATGGGAAACGTCAGACAGGTAGGCCGAGACGGAGATGGGAGGATTGTATTAAGGCAGATCTGTTGAAGTTAGGTGTAGATGGCGGTAGAGGTAGGTCGATGGATAGTTTTGGTGTCGGCATTGAACCTTCCGGTTCGTTAAACCATCATTATTATTAAACTCCCGTCGGATTAATTGATTAAAATTATTATATATGATCTAAAGCCTTATACATAAGGAAAATGTGAAAAAAAATATATTTTGAATTTAACAACAGGTTGAAATACTTGTACGTTCAAAGATAAATAATTTTAAGATTCATTATATGTTACTGTACGAAAATTGTTTACAGTGCTGAGGACTGCCCGTTTCGGGAGTCCTAAATATTATAAATAAATGGTATAGAGACCAAAGTGAAAAAGGATTTATTATAAAACCATTTAAAACTACTGCACAAGATTCTAAATCCATAAAGAAAAAATATAGGATACTTTTTATTCTATACGGTAATTTTATTATTATTATTCACATAAACAAAACGAAATATCAGTAGACAAATAAAATCCTAACAAATACTGATGACATTCTAATTTTGTCTCGAATCTTGAAAAAGTCCGATGTAATACCAACATTTCATATTTGTCAACTCCTCCTAGAAATTTCATCAAACAATTTTGTTTCAAATGAAAGATCGACGGGACACGCCTTTAATCGGAAGCTTCGAGACATCTGGAGTTAGGTGGCGTGAGGCAAGAAGCTGAATGCTGTCGCAGCGAATGCCACCAAGATAGCGAGAGTCTGTCTATCGCGAAACAGCCAAATGCGAGTCGATACAGACATTGGACTGATAAATCTTCGGTATTCCGTGTCTTCTTAAGGAGGAGAAGCTGAAAAGGATAATCTCATGATAGGCTTAAACGGGAGAGAAACCTTCACAATGAGTTTTCAACAGCATCGTGATGAAGGGCTGACGACGTAAGTGATATATTACACCCGATGAGTGCAATAAAATTAAAAAATAGAGTTTAAGTGAAAAAAAGCTATTGTTAATCTATTTAAATGCCTAAGTGGATGAACTATACAACAATGAAAACAGCGGAAGTAGGTTACCACAAGGTTACGATACTTAAATTTTACGACCAGTCAATCAGACTTTATGAGTCCCAGTCAAGATTGAAGACGCCATTGTCGGGACTGAATACCCACATCTTCAACATACCTCAACGGTCTTTCAATTTGAATCAATATAAATGCCACAGATTTAACAGTCTGTAGTAAGGAGGTCAAAATAGAAAATATGATTATACCGATACAAGATTTCTCTTAATGCAACTAGCACAGATGAAGTGTCATGACATTGGAAAAAGAAACAAAATTAAGATTTTGCCACTAAATGTAAAAATTCACCGCTAGGTATGGGCATAGGCATTTTAAACAAACAAAAATTCTAGCTAATAGTCTCAATGCATCATGAATAGAGAATCCCTTGAATGAAATTTATTGATTAGTCATTAAAATCCGCATTCACTATGGCTATTTTCTCCATCAATCTCCCTTAAAACCGATTTTTTGCATTCTTTGCATTTGTTTGTATTGAAAAAGTTCCAAATAGCTTACAAAGTAAAGATAGTGTTATGTACTAAAAACAGAGTTATAGTAGACTAAGCATCACAGCATTCCTAGGATGGTTTAACGGTGTTTTGCAAACAACACAAGACTATATCTGCTGTCTAGTTTAAGAAGTAGTTGAGTTGAACATACATTCGAATAGGTTAAAGTCATTCTCTCAAGCTTTAATGATACCAATTAACGTTTCTTTTCTGTTAAATCCATCTTTTCTTCAAAATTAGAATAAATAAAAATTCCTTTCAACAAAAGTTTCCCACAATGGATGCCAAACGTTGATGAAGGGTCTAAGGAATTTTATTTTATATAAAAGACAAACTTCAACCAACAAAATTTATATTACAAAATGAATACAACCTTAAAAAGGTTTTTCAAGTGCTCATGGTTCTGAATATTTTTACATAAGTAAGGATTTAACATACGTGTTAAAAAGTACCTCACGTTTCCATAAACTCAATCGATAATCGATTTCTTAACAGTCATTTTCGGACTGTAAAATGGCTCTTATAAATTTACTCTTATTACGGCACTTCTTGACTTTCACGAAGGATTAAAAAAATATATATACAATAAATTTGTGTTAATATCTAATAATTCATAACTTTGGGATAAAGTATAAAACACTACAGAAGACATAAAAAACATAATTCAATTGTCATTAAGACATATTTTTTATCAAATGTGCTCACAGAAAGAATGGAATGATTCAACAGATAATACCTGTATGTTGAGGTATAACTTTTGTTGAGATAAAAGCAGGAGAGAACAGATTTAAAAAAAAAAAAAAGAATTATTTGGCGTGATAGGTATCCCATTCTATATATTTTACAAGCTAAAATACAATCCAAAACTGTTTGTTAATAGTAGTAATAAAGGCTTAACGAATCCGAAGGTTCGATTCCGACAACACAACTCGCTCCAAGCACAGCTCTATCCACCGACCGCCATCCAGACATAAGTTCGAAATATCTGCTTCAACGCGATCCTCCCACCTCCGTTTCGGCCTATCCCTCCGACGTTTCCCTTTCGGTACCCCTCTTATTAATCTTTTAGGAATTCGTTTACTACTATTTTTCGCATTTTACACGCCCATTTCATTCTATTATACAACAACTTTTTGTTACCCCCAAAAAATCAGAAGATAAAATCACTGATTTCTTTACATAAATAGCATCATGGATGGTTTCAAATCAGAGTAAATCTTTAATTAATTCATTAATTAGGTGCCAAATTTTTTTGAATTCTGAAATAAGCCCTCTAAATTTTAGTATTCACCAACTTCTTGGGTCTTCAATTTTTTTTTTACTCTGTGCTAAATCCAGTTACATAACAAAAGACAAACGTAAGATCCTTTTTAGAAAAAAAATGGATTTATGAAGCGTTTGTTACATGGTTGGCGTCGTGAGAAGACATTATTATATATTATGCATACTAACATTTCTGGAACATCTCGAATGCTGCATATGCTCAAAAAATAAAACACGCGATTGTATGCTTGAGATTCAATTTATTAAATATAGCATTCAATATTCTTTTTTAAGTTATAGATTAAATGTGATTAGGAGACCTATAATATTTAGTATTTTTGTTCTTTGCAATTTAAACAAGAGTAGCATTAAGGTTTATTTGAAAAAAAAAATGCATATCTAATAAAATATATTCATAGACCTAGCTATGTAAGATGACACACAGATTTACATTCTTAGAGGGAAAAGGTTATTATTGTCGATTTTATAGGGGAACGATTTCGCTACGCTAGGAACCGTTATACATCATTAAAAGGTTATTTGCATTAACAGTTTATTACTGAGTTTATCACTGTAGCCAGTGCCAGCTCAGTTCTAAGGTGATCAGCAAACACTGACGCGTCATCAGAATCTCCAGTTCCTTGAAACTTTCCTTAGCCAGCCAGACACATAATTGGCAACGAAGAGAAAAATATTTAGAATATATATTTATAAGTAACGTAATTTTTTAAACAAATTGCGTAAATTGCTTCTAAAACTTAGAAAAAAACTATCATTTCAAGTATACTATAATAATATTATGGAACTATTTTCTTGCCAACACAGAAAAGAAAACATCCAATTTAAAGGAATCGAAAATTCTGGGGCGCGTTTGTACAAACATTTTTAAAAATTTAGCTAATTTAATGATATCTAACTAGCAAAAAAAAGAGTTTAACTCTTTTTGCATTTTCTAAGTTTTCGTACACATTTACACTTTTTTTTATTTTTGGAACATCTTCTATTTGATGTCGTTCCTGAGATATTGATCATGATTTCAAATACACTGAATTGCAGATAAGAGAAAAACGTCAGTGGGTTAAGTTTATTTCATTAATTTATTTTTTTAAGGAGTAATTGTCCATTAAGATGAAGATTTCTAACGTATTACAAATAAGGTCACAGGAAAAGGAGAGTCCTAGTAGTTGATCTAAATGTATAAAATTCAAACATGAACCAGTAAAATATCATTATTTTATTTTTAAAATTTAATATTATACCACCTGCATGGTTTTAAATAATTTGATTAACGTAAAATCATATCACCAAAATGGAAAACAATAAATTTAAACTCGAACTGGTAACACCGTTACCAAACAGTAACTACTATTTACAAAACAGTGACTCAAAATTAACCATATGCTTGCAAGGCAAGAACAAGCTTATTATATTTAGTCCGAAACGGATCATCTGGAAAGTTCTGGATTATTCCAAAACATGTGATTACGTACTAATACATGAATGTAACGATTCCAGAAATCTTTTCAATATAACAGAAATAATCATCTGTTTTTGCTTAACAATATGTATTGTTTTAGAATAAATGTATGAGGGGACAGTTTACCATCACTTGAACCATTGACTACGCACTTTCCAATTAAATTATTATTAATCATCACAAACAACCATTACCTATCAACAATTATTAAAAAACACTAACGTAAGAGGTTGGATGATAAACATGATGATCTAGTGTTTTAGTATAAATTTGGTTCCAATGATGACTTACTTTTAAAGTTTCAAAAGGTTACTTGCAGACTGGAAAAATAATTTTGATAAAAGTGTTTAAGAGAAAAAGACAGGTTGATATAATTTGGATCTGATCTTACGAATTCTGACTATTTGGAATGTAAGTGGACGGTAATGACAACAATTATTAGTTCCGTCAGTATTGAAACTTTAAGCATTATAATTATAATTTAATATAACCAATATATAATTATAAACATTCATAAGTTATTAAATTTCTATATACAGCATTTATGCAATAAAATAAAACTTAAAATTGAACTTATTGAATTTGTGAGACAAAATTATAACTTCAATTACTATAAATCATGAGCAGAGAGTAAAGAAATGGAAACATTGATTTGCAAATTTAATATATGTATTTTATATATATAATTTCATTTTATGTATAGTAAGTAAAATTTAATTCTAAGTAAAACTTTTATATTATTAGCAGTTTATTAAAAGAGGGGAAAAAATCATCATAGCAAATAACTACTTATTAATTGCAGGAATAACAGATAACCTTTGCTAAGTCATAAATAATTAAACAGGATAAATACCAAGGTCTATAGGTAATTATGATAGTAATAAAAATAATCGATTAATTCAGATTTATACACTAATAAAGTCTATACATTACGAACAGGAATAAGGTGCTATGACATTCAATTAAAGTAAATGATTTAATAATAATAAATTATCGATATCTTATCACTATAAAAAAAATAAACAACTTAGCAAATAAATTGCGGGCTTAATCCTAATGAAAATTCGCAGCTATCACATAAATTATTTTTAATTTGAAAATAAAAAAACATTTAGATGTATTCTTGCATGATATAATTTGATCATTATATGTATTTATTATATAGCTAATCATTAAACATTCGATACCAATGTTCGACACGCTCAATCCACTTTCTCCTTCAAACCCATCCTCTTTCAAGTTCCTATTAGATCCCCAAATCAATAGACTAACATAGGCACATCAGCTCTCGAAGTAATTTTGTCCATAAAAGAAAATATTTTGTTTATTTATTTTTTCATCTTATTTTTCTCTAGTCTATTTTATTTATGGATTATATCTGTCATCCCAGCGAATAAATAGTTAAGTAGAAATCAGCCCAAACTGGTTTGAGTGGCTAAAAGAAGCATTTAAGCGCTTTCTTAATAGGGAATGAGTGTATAAGGCGCTCATTTAAAATTTAGTTACTATTATTTGCGTTAAATCTATTCTAATTGGTCGTTGAACAATTGGGCAACTCTAATATCTCATTACTGATAAAAATATATTCAGGTGTTTTAATGACCGTAAAAAGTAGCCATTATTATGGTATTTTTCAAAATTTCAACGCTTGATAATGAAAACTCGATTTTATACCAATACTGTCCAAACTTGCCCTGAAGTAAGGAAATTCAACTTAACCGATTACCATTGGGATGACAGATATTACCTTCTTGTTTTTTTTGTTTTTGTTTTTTTTAAACGGTTTTTGTAAAAACATTTCCTCTTTATATAAAAACAAATATTGTAGTTCTAAAAATTACTTTTGTAAAAGAGAAAATTATATTGTGATGATAAAAGAGAACCGGAGTCGTGTACTAGTTGCTTTGTACATAAATGGTAATTATAAATATTTAAGACAAAGATAATTGGGTTTTTTTGGGACTTCTTAGTTAATTATGGTTGAAGGAAGATCAATAAGTCCCACATAGTTTCTTTGACATCGCATATATTTTTCATCAGAGCTAAAACATTTGCAATCATTCGTCACATTTAATGTGTTCGTCAACAACGTACAATGTAGGCTAACCTAAATATCGTCACATTTTGTAGAACGAGCACTGTCTCGTAGTATCATTTTCTTTTATTAGTAATAAATCTGTACTTTTGTTTTAAAAGGGCCCATGTCCAAATTTGGAGAATTCGAGTTATGCAAACAAATGATCTCCATAGATCTATATCCATATCTCTCCAGATCTAGATAATGTATACTGAAATATAGCTCGCTGGAATATATGCATAGTTAAAGAAACTATGTGGGACTTATTGATCTTCCTTGAAAAATAATTATAAATATTGTAAATACTTTAAATAAATAATTCCGTCTCTATCTTTTTTTTTATTTTATACACATGAATTTATATCATTAACTACAAAATTTTAATTTTTTTTTAATTTAAAGTAAAGTAATCCCATTCTAAAGGGACATCAGTCCCAGGAAATTAAAACTAATTTTTCTTTCTCAGATTCGTTACTTGCAAGAAGTTCTATAAACCCGACTTTAAGAAAAAAACCCTTCATTAGACTTAAAATAATTCAGGTTTTCGAAAAATAAAAAATAAATAAAAACCTAATAGGAGAAACAAATCCCAAAAAAAAGACATCGAAGGAAAGAAATCTATTCCATCAGACGACAGTAATATTATGCACCAAGGTTGTATTTAACTTATAAATATTAATAAATAAAATTACATAAGAATCTATTTTTGAAAAAAATGCGAAGGAGTTTTGGAAAGGTGTGCTAGATTTGTTCGCCCACGGTAGATTTAATTACAGAGATACTTTCTGCCTCGTTTCTTCCGATAGACATCTCGTCCTTACAGATCTTATCGAACAAGGCTTCTGTATCCCCGTCCTTCCTACTGTGTGTTTCTTATTAGTTAGTCTATTGTATATATATATATATATATATATATATATCTATTTTTTATTTATATTTATATTTTTGTATATACATCTATTTTTTATTTGTGAATGGTTGAATAGAAGGTATTGTAGCACTTCTGTGGGTTAAAAAATATTTATTGAACGAAAATATAACAATATAAATGCGAAACGAACTATAACAACATAAACATCCGAGCAGGTCACAAAAAGTATAACTTTATAGCACACAAATCATAGAGCTTGAGCTTTACCGTCAAGACAAAGACTAAGACTGTTCAGTCAATCGCTCCTTATATATAGTTGTAAGGAGGGTCTAGAACGTTGTAGAAGATGGTGGAACGCCGTAGATGGAGCTCGAACAATCTAGATCTAAACAGTTCGCTCCAACCGCTTAGTTCGTTCCAACAAACGGTCTGGGATTTCAAATCCTATGTTTTTTTTTTTATTCAACGATTTAACTTAACAGTATATTAAGTCAAGTAAGTCAAACGAAATATAATACTAACCGCCAAGTATTGTTAAACACCGACGAACAAATTGAAGTCATAGAAGGCGGTCACAGGAAGGCGGTTAAAACTATTCTTTAAATTTAAAAAAAAAATTATTAAAACTTTCAATAAGGTCTCCTTGAACAAAGTCGAACTTCCGTCCATACGTCGACAATCTGTTTACAACGCACATTTTTTCGTAACTTTAATTTTTTATTACAACAACCATTCTTCCCAATGAACAAAACTATATTTTGTATGTTATAATATGTATTTTTCGTCTTTATGGTTTACTAGCGGTAGTGTGTTGTTGCGTAGTCATGCGTAACATCCCACTACTGCTCACACCCGTATTGCCGTGAGGCATGGGAGGAAGGAAATAAAATAAAATTATGTATTTTGATCGCAAAGTCATATTCAAAATTTTTAGAAATCATTGTGGTACTTAATTTTCATAAAAGAAATTTAAAAAAATGAGGTGAAAATTAAGTTTAAGAAAAATTCCAATACACACAAGCGAAAAAAAATTCATCACTTATCATGGGTAAAGCAAGGCTTTATGAGTTCTTAACGCGCTGACTTTGCTATATATAAACTATTGACCAAGAAAAAATTAAAATAAGGTAAAAGAAAGTCTACGTGCATTTGAGATCCGATAGCAATACAAGAGTTATTATCAAGAAAGTTAGTAGAATATCTCATCCCATCCAACATCCAACATCTCATTGGAAATATGAAAAAATATCCTTTATCCAATCGTTTATACATCGACTGTACATGCCTTTATATACATGAACGTTCCTGGAAACCACTATTTCGTTGATATATAAACAACTTATCATTACCTTATTATCATTAAAAAACTTAAGTATACACTGTACACACTGCAGTTGTTTTTTTCATATAATCAAATTAAAAATGTACTTTCGTTTTTTATATTTATTCAAATCTTATAATTCTTTACAATTCCAACATAGATGACATTCACTGTATAGATTATTAGAATCTTTTAAATTCACATCTTTGTAAATTCATTCTGATTAGTTAGATATGTTGTTGAACCACGTCGCGTATAAATTTAAAATATATTAAAAAAAAAAATTAAACTATTCAACTCTCGAATGCATTTAGATGTTTGATAATAATCGTATTAATAAAGGCTTAACGATCCAGGAGAATCAATGCCGACACCACCAATCGCTCCCTAAAAACCGACCAAAGCTATCTTCAACCGATCTGCCTTAACGCAATTCTCCCATATTCGTTTCGGCCCTACTCTTCGAACGTTTCCCAGTCAGCACAGTGCGTATTCATCATTTAGGGATTCGTAGGCCCCGTGTTTCGCAATTTCATAAGCAAATTTTATTCCCTGCTATCAAATCAATTATATTTACCGGATTCAGAATTAAGACGCGAATGAGTGAAATCCACGTTTAAATTCTTTGGTAGATTCCTCTCATTGTCCCTCTTCGGTATAAATATTCTATGCAGTGCTTTTAAAAAAAAAAAAAAATTGGCATTTGTTCTTCCCTAAATGTAAGCTGCAACTATTATAGTTTTATAAAGTCTAATCTTTAAGTTTCGGGTAATATGGTGTAAAATAAGTCATTTCGCAATAGAATTCGGATCTTCTAGAAGAAAAAAGTACTAAAATATCTTGATAACATATATAATATCTTTAACTTCATTAATATGCATTATTAACATAAAATTGTTTACAAAGAAAGATAATATGATACTATGTTTCTCGATTATATGACACTTATCTCGTGTATCTCGTGGTAAATTGTTTTTGTTTTTTTTTATTATTATTATTTTTTTTTTATATAAACCGGAAAAAGAAACGGTCGGCTCGTGACTATATTTTAGGCAACATGAGACCGGCGGAACATTGGCTTTTGACCAAGAAATAAACTTCCTCGTCCATATATGTTATTTCCATGTCAGCAATCCTGCATTAACATAAAATATCCTTGTCGGCCTCGATATTCTCCTATTTATAGTCATCCCTCCAACTAGACTGACTCTTACATATATCCGATTAACACGATATTACTTTTAAAATGTAGAATTCAATTAAAATGATTTATAAGTCTAGTATTATTAATACTTGACACAGTTAGATTTAATGAGACCCAAAAAAAAATACTCTCAAACTGGAACAATAGATCGCTGAATATCATCCGCTTTTATTTATTTTTTAATTGGGCTTAAATATTGTTGTACATGAGATAAAAATAGTTGACGATACAAATATCGTTAATCTTAAGACCAAATTTTTATAGATTTTTTTTGTTTTTTTATAAATATTTATTGAAATTTACATCTGTATTTAAATATAATATATTAAGTAAATGTGCTAAAATAAAAGAAAATAATGTCTTGAATAAGCATGTAGAGAAACTATCCACTGATAGCACTCAACTAGTATCTAACTTAAAAGATCTCGAGGCCATCTTCTTTTCAGACGCCTTGGAGGATTATCTGGAATAGAGGAGGAAGCGAGGGTGGATACGAGTGTTTCCTGAAAGGTCTGGTGTTTACTATTTGTTACAAAATAAGGAGCTTTAAGGATTTCTCGAAGGATTTTGGATTGCAAGGATTGGATTCGACAGGAGTTTGATGGTTTGGTGGAGCCCCAAAGCTCGATTCCCTAAGCCCAAATAGGTCTTATTACTGACATATAAAGGAGCCTTTTGTAGTAGATTGGTAGTTTTGAGCGTTTGTCCAGTTAGTGTTGTAGTAGACTATAGACTAGTAGAAAATTTCTTGTCGGTTCAATCTTGTATGGGGATTCCAAGTAAGACGTTTGTCGAGATGAAGTCAGAAGGTAAAGGTAATTTGATGGTATTTTGTTGGGGTTGATTCTGGTTCTCCATTTTTTAGACCATTTTTCAACGGTTGTTATATGAGCTTGAAGGTTTTGGCATACAATAACTGGATCATTATTAACTAATAGCACACAGGTGTCATCAGCATAAGTGGTAATAACAGTGTTAGGATGGGTTGGGATATCAGGTGTATAAACTGTGTAGATGAAAAGCTCAGTATATTATCCTTGAATCTTTTGTAAAATCAACACATATTTTAAACACCAACGTTTTTATCATAAATATGAAGCGGGGTAGCTCGGTGAGTAAGGCACTAAGAATCAATAACTGATTTCGGGTTCGAGTTCAAAAAATTTTTAGGTGTCCATATCTGTAAATTTTCTGTTTTCGACCTACGAAAAAAAAACTAAATTAAATAATTGTTTTGTTGACAGTATTTTATGAAAAAAAATAACGATTTGTTCATAGAATTTGACTATTTTAAAAAGAAATTTTAGGCCAAATTCGATGAGCAACTTTGAAAATAAATGGGATATTTAGTTATTGCATTTGCGAAGTACATTATTGGCTACATAAGAAAAAAAAATCGATGAAATTATTTTAAAAATTAGATATCTTACCAAGAGATACGATTTGAACGTATAGTTCAGGAAATGAAAAACAGAAGAATTTACAAAAGAATGTTAACTAAATAGTATTTGGTCGAAACTGGTTCCCTGGTTTAGAAGAATGAGGGTTGTGATAATAGAATTTATCTTGACTTCTATAATTTGCATTGGAATTTTAAGTTACCGAGCAGGTGATAACAGACGAAAGACAAATTAATTTCTTGGTGCCAGAAATCCAGAATTATCAACACAATTTAGTTATTAAGATGTCTGAAGTTTACTGAAAGATAAACATTCTTTAAAAGGACCTACAAATTGATATTTATTATTATTTGTGAATGTAATTTTATTGTTAGAGAATTAAACATTTAAAATTTTGTCTGTTACATTTAAAGGAAAAAAAATTATTTAACCAAAAAAATAAAACACAAGTTTTTATTTCATCTTTTGTCGAAAAGATAAAAATCTTTACGTGAAAGAAAGATATTAAAAGAAATACTTAATCGATTTCCATAAATCCTGAGGTAAGTGATGAAATAAAATAACTAAATAATCCTAACAAAACAGATTGAATGCGTTCATATAATTAATATATGATATAAGTATAATTCATATGAGTAATTTTTATAATCATTCCACCTGTCAGATGGCCCAAAGGTACAAAACGAAGGGATATGAGAACAATTAGACGCGTTTAGCCACGGGAGCGCTTACTAAAGTCCAGAAAATACGGATTAAGAGAGACCTGACGAAGAGACCTACAAAAAGGGCCGATGAAAGGCCAGAAGCGAAAGAATAACAAAAAGGCAAAAGACATAAGAGGAAAAAAAACCGAGCCGGTGAAGGATGAAAGGAGCGAGGAGGTCGACGCACTTAGAGGATATGAGCGTTAAAGCGCTGGGCTTTACTTAGTAGGGGGACAATAACCATTTCCCTGTAGCACTTCACAAAGTGACCCATTATATATGCGTCCCTACTTAGAGCCATTTATCTACGCTCCTGGGAACGGAAAATAAAATAAAAGTCGAAGTACGTCTTATTTGACTTTTCCAGGACGGATGGACCCTTTGTTTCGGCCACCGGAATGTTTATTGTGGGGCCCCTAGCTTTTGTGTTGTTCTTTTTTTTTTTAACAACCATTTTCGAAAAATGCCAGCCTAATGGATGGCCGAATTTTGGAAGGCATTCTTCAAGGGACTGGGTGGTAAGCAACATAATTTTTTTTTTTTTAACTCGGCATAAAAAGAAACGTCCTTCCTTCGAAGAATTCGTGTTTCAGGCTTTTCAACATATTTTTTTACAATAAAGGTTTGATATAAGAGGATGTTGAAACCGCCATTTACAAGCAGGTAGTCACATATTCTTTTTTTAACGTAGAAATACCAGAAAACGTTTCGAATGGTTGAATCTCATAAAAAAAAATAAAATAAAATAAAAAAGTTAAACTAATAAAATTCTTTTTTTTATTTTTTTAGAGATATTATTCCCAAATTGTTTTGTATTTTAATACCATGATTATTCTACTTGAAACGTCCAAAACAAAAGTAAAAATGATAAAAAAAATATGCCCCCTGTGTATTTAATTCAATTTGTTTTTAATGCGTCTTAAAATCTAAAAATAATAATAATTTAAATAAATGTTCAATTTAAGTAAACTTTTTTTAAAAATTAACCAACTTATTGCCTAGTAAAATATTCATTGGGAAATTTAATCTTCAATTTATTTTGAGTTCATTAATTTGCTTAAGAATTTTAATTTACCGATTAATTAATAACAGACGAAAGACAAATTTACTTCTTGGTGACGAAAATCCGTAATTTAAAAATATTAGTTAACAATAGCGTCTAGCCTTGAAGAAGGCCTTAAGATGGACTTACGGCCTAAAATTTTGAATATTATTTTTAAAAAATAATCATTTAAAAATTAATAAAATATAAAAACCTCAACATAGCAAGAAAAGCATAAAGAAACTATATATAAAATTTTATTAAAATTCATAAACATTATTTATAATAATTTTGTAATTATTTAATTACCAATATTCATACCTGCATTTCTAACATTCAATTTAAAAAGGAAAAAAAATATGTCAGTAATTTGTGAAATAAAATGAGACTGAATAATATTTATTGATTTATTCAGGCTATACCTAAATACATTATTTACTTTTGAAAAAAACATGCACATATAGTGAAATCGGGTTTGAAATTAATGTGTCATTTTAACCCGTGGATTGTCGTAATTAAAGTATTTTTCAAGGAATTAAGTTTTGGATCTTTCCTTTTTAATTTTAAAAATGTATTTATATCACTTTATTTATATTACTAAATATAAATGTATGGTTTCGAGGTTATAAGTACACTAACCCTTGTAGTCTTAAGAATTAAAAAATCTCACCTAAATATTGAGCTTTACTCACATATATTGCTGAGTTTTTCAACATAACAGTATAAATAAGAATCAACCACCGGCATTTATTCCCAGTGCCTTATCCACTGGGCTATCCTTTTTCTATTTAAAGAATAAAAATTTTAAAAACAAATCTTTTCAACAAACAAGTCCAATTAAAAATCTGTAGCATAATAATGTCAATGATATTTTAATGGTATGAGGAATCCTTTTCGGCCCAGGTCTGAATTTTTTTTTTTTTTTTTTTTTGGGAAAGCATACATCACTTAGCAATAAATATTTCCAAAAAAACAACATAAATTTTTGCAATGGCAGAAAAATCTTACCTAGAGGATTATGTTTATATATCAATGCAAGGGATCGAAACGACGTAAAAGGTTGCCTAAAAGAGATTGTGTCCTCGCTTTTCGGGTGAGCGGAAACTGAATGGACAAAGATTCACATTTATACCCCACTGCCAAATGTCCGACCCAGTTTTGGCGACCCAAACAGTCTCTCACAAGGAGGTCATTCTGTCTTCTTCCACTAGACATTTTCTCTATTCTATTCTACAGGTACATGAAGGGACATATAAATAGTTGAACAAGGAGGCGAATGCCCTTTGCACAAGCGTTAAGTCAACAGTGTAACTCAAATTATGAATAATTAATGAGAGTATGTTTCATGGGTACTGTGAAAAATATTTGTTAAAGTATTCAACTTTCCTTATTAAATCAGAATATGTTCAAACTGAAGCTTATAAGAAATAAAGATCTCTTCAGCCATTTTTAAATTTAACATGAAAAGACAAAAAAAAAAAAAAACTGTTGTGGTGCGCGCAAAACACAACTTTCACTTACCAACCTACTTAGAGCTGAAATCAACAAGTTTTTGAAAAATGTGTAAATGCCATTTAGCAACTTCCTAGAAAATAGCTTTTCCCACTTCTGTTTGTTATTTTCCATAAGTTCAAGAGTATTATAAGTATTAAATAAATGTTAAGTCCTCCACACTTGTCGATTTATTATGAGGCACATTTTTATTTTTGAGGAGCCTAAGAAAATCCTGATTACATTAATAGCCGAGATTTTACTGCTTGCTTGTTCTTTTACTGCGAGTTGCTTGTTGTAAATATATCGTGAACGTGAATCAATAGAATGTGCATTTTCCAATGTTTGTCTCTTAGGCCTTTCCGGAAAACCTTTTTTCGAACGGTCAGTTTTAGGACAGTTACTCTCAGCCAAACAGAAGCAAGGAAACATTCCATGATCAAATTAGCTTCCTTACCACTTAGCGACAGACTAAATATTAGAATCTGATGCTGCTATGGCTTTTTCAGATTTATTATTTTATCTTATATTGTTGAGTAATATATAAAATGATTTTTATATATTTTTAATTTCTTTTGGAACTTTATTAAAATATAAATGTGATTAGTATAAAATTTAAATATTTACCGTCACTAATTAAAAAAAAAAAACA